>OX424555.1:86258114-86858114 GCA_949152475.1 Terebella lapidaria
CCAATCTTCCTTTCCAGTTTTTCAGAATAGACGGGGAAGACCATTCGCGGATGAGCCGGTTCGCAGAGGACTCGCGGAGGATGGCATTCGCGGACGTGCATCTTTTGTGGAGGGACGTCTCCGAGACATCTTGGCGGACGAGCCCGTTCGCGGAAGACTCGCGGAAGATGGCGTTCGCGGAAGAGGCCTGTTCGCGGAAGAACTTCTTCGGGAGCTGTTGGCGGAAGAATCCATTCGCGGAAGGGAGAGGTCTTCACCCAGTCGACAACCGAGACAGCCAGCCTCCTGGAGAAATCCAGCTTCTATTTCAGTCACCCAGGGAGGCCGGAGACAGCACCCTTTCTCATCATCGGGCGATGAGGGGCCTTCATCTGATGGAGGGACCGACAGCAGCCATGGTTACCCAGGACGGGGGAGGAGACCACCGAGGCGGGGACCGCCGCCGCACCGACGAAGCCCTAGGCCGAGACGGAGGCAGGAGGACTCGTCGTCCGAGGACAGCACAGCCTGGAATCAGAACGGCAGAAGGAACCGGAAGATGCTGACCCCTGACAAGTTCGATGGGACTTCCATAGAGTGGCCGGTGTACCGGGCCCACTTTGACGTCATAGCAGAGGTCAACGGATGGAGCAAGTGGGAACAGGGCATCTACTTGGCCGGGAGCTTGACAGGAGAGGCGCGACGAATGCTGACCAGCCTGAGTCCTGCAGACCGGAGGGATATCGACGTTCTGACCGACAAGCTGACCCTACGATTCGACCCTGACTGTCAGGAGGAGTCCTACAAGGCGACCTTGGGACAGAGAACCCGCAGGAAGGCAGAGACACCCCAGCAGTACGGCTATGAGTTGCACCGACTGGCCGGCCGTGGTTATCCGGATCTGAACTCCGCAGCTCAGGAGGCTATCGCCTTAGACCACTTCTGGAAGGGCCATCCGGATGGGGACATGAAGGTGATGGCGCTCATGAGGAAGATGAAGACCATGGAGGAGGCCATAGCGTTCGTGACCCAGTACGAATGTGTCAAACCCAAGCCTGGTAAGCCGGTGATGTCCATAGAGTCGGAGGACTCCGAGCCAGCTCTAGGACGGGTCCTACAGCTATTAAAGAACCAGCAGGGAGGCGAGATTACCACCAGTGGGCAGCAGAGCAACCAGCCGAACGTAGCGGGTCTACCCAGACTTCCCTACTTCAAGGGGCTCTTTGAGAGCCAAGACAGGAAGCTGGATCGACTAATCGAGCTGTGTGAGCAGGTGCTATCCATCAAGCCGAGGGCCGCCACTGCTGAGAACAAGAGACCAAGCGCTAGGCCGGGACCAGATGACTGTTGGTACTGTGGGAAGCCGGGTCATCGGAAGTACCAGTGTCCAGATCGGCCGCCACCTCGGACCAAGGAGGAGTGCTTGAGTCGACTAATCGAGGAGATTGGTGAGCGGAACAGTTTGACAGACGAGGAGTCGGAAAACCAGTAGGGCTCATACCAGCCCCCAACCGTATGGGCCATTGGCAGGTGTGTGCGCGGCTTCACAGGCGAGAAGCACGACGGAGACGTGAAGAACACATTGCCAGGGGGGAATTTTTAGTCTCACAGATTTTTAATAGGTTTTTCCGGTGTGCCTCCGAAGTGACTGGATGGGCGCAGGAGGAGCTCGAGGATCGAATTCTCGACTATTTGGAGGGCAAGCCTGTCAACACAGAAGGGAGTGCCAATGTACAGCAGACCGATGGAGCCGTGGAGCGTCTAATGCCCCGCGGAGACGTCAACGAAATGCAGACCGATGGAGCCGTGGAGCGTCTAATGCCCCGCGGAGACGTCAACGAAATGCAGACCGATGGAGCCGTGGAGCGTCTAAGGACCCGCGGAGACGTCAACGAGGTTTCTGCTAGCAGCAAGGAAGACCAGCAAGTCACAACCTTGAGGCTAGAGGCTGCGAAACAGCAGGGACCCCCCCATTCAACTGAACCACAAGCGGTCGTGAAAGAGGAGACGGAGGGCCGGTGGAGCGGAATGACCAAGGGGCCAGCGCAGCAGCCATTGCTGGTGGACGACTCATTACTTCTCCGGAGCGGCGGTTCCGAGGGGAGTGATTCCCTTAACACTGACAGAGAGGACCAGGGTGGTGCATCACGTTGGGTGGACGACTCAGTACTTATCCAGGGCGGCGTCCCTGAGGAGAGTGGCAGCTCTCTTAAGATTGACAGAAATGGCCAGGTGGTGTCGCTGTCAGCCGGTGCCCGAGGCACATTGGCGTGGTATGCGGCGTGCCACGTTATAGGGAAGGCGACTCGTATGTTGGTGGACACGGGTGCCTCTTCCACCGTTCTGGACGAGTGTCTCTTCGACCAAATGGATAACGAACATAAAGCAATGATAAGGCAGACGAGAATAAGGTTACGGGCAGCAACCGGAGACTACTTACAGGTTCAAGGAGAGATGACAGTTCAACTTCTACTGGGCACACGACTCGTGTCGGCAGACGTACTGGTAGCCAAACTAGGGATCCCGGGAGTGTTGGGGCTCGATGTACTTCAACAGATTGGGGGACAGCTGGATCTGCGCAAGGGCGAGTGGCAGGTGGGCGACACTACCGTAGTGATGAGCTCGGGCCACGAGGACGCCGTCTACACACTGGTGACGGAGGAGACGGTCGTCTTGCCACCCTTTTCAGAGATGATGGTGGACCTCAAGCTGACAGGAAGTGAGGGAGGAGTTCCGAAGGCCGGCCTCGTGCAATCCGCAAGAGAGCCATTGGAGGACGACCCCCTCGTAGTGGGACGAGCCCTTGTACGACCCCGAGGACGCCTGGTACCGGTGGTACTTCTGAACGCCGGTGCTGGAGTTTGCACTGTGCTGATGGGGACCATCCTAGCCGAGCTTCACGGAATAGAGGCCGTGATCGACCTAGGATTTCGTCCCGATGGCGGGAAAACAACCCAGAACGAACCTAAAAGGGAACAGTGGTACCGGGAGGAGAGCGGGAGGGAGCATGAGCCCCTTACACCAAACTCCACCAAGTGGCGGAACCGGACGCCTGAGCAGCCCGAAACCAGAGTGCACGCCATGCACGCAGAACCGTCGACGAAGACACCAGAGTGCTCAGAGCATTTAGAACCGCTCCTGGAGGGAATGCATCCGGACTTGACGGAAAAGGAGGTGGAGGTCGTCAGCGATCTCCTTCGACGCCACCAGCAGGTCTTTATGGGACCAGATGGGAGGTTGGGCCGGACGTCCCTGGCGAAACACGTCATCGACACGGGAGATCACCCCCCGATCAAGCAGCCTCTGAGGAGAGCCCCGTACTACCAACAGGAGCTGATCGAGGACGAGGTCGACAAGATGTTGAAAGCTGACGTTGTGGAGCCAAGCGACAGTCCATGGTCGTCCCCCCTCGTGCTAGTGAAAAAGAAGGATGGTGCACTGAGATTTTGCATCGACTACCGCCGTCTAAATGATGTCACCCGGAAGGATGCGTACCCCCTGCCTCGAGTCGACGAGAGTTTTGATACCTTGTCAGGAGGAAGATATTTTTCGACGCTAGACTTGGCTAGTGGTTACTGGCAGGTCGAGATGGACGACAGGGACAAGGAGAAGACGGCGTTCACTACCCGTAGTGGACTCTATCAATTTAAAGTGATGCCGTTTGGATTGGCGACGGCCCCGGCTACTTTTGAACGTCTAATGGAGCTGGTGCTGAGGGGACTCCAATGGAAGCGTTGTCTAATTTATTTGGACGATGTCGTCTGTCTTGGAAAGAGTTTCCAAGAAGCCGTGGACAACCTCGAGGACGTGTTCCGGAGACTGCAGGCTGCCGGGCTGAAGCTGAAACCCGCCAAGTGTGAGCTGTTTCGACAACACGTCAACTTCCTGGGCCATGTCGTGTCTGACCAAGGCATCCAGTGTGACCCTGCCAAAGTCGAAGCTGTGACGAAGATGGTTCCTCCAACCACCTTGACAGAACTAAGGAGCTTCCTTGGGTTCGTGGGGTACTACCGCAGATTCATCCCTGACTTTGCCACCCGAGCGGGACCCCTCAACCACCTGTTAAAGAAGGAAGTCAACTACCATTGGAGCGAGGCTCATCAGCAGGCGTTCGAGGCGCTGCGTCAACCCCTGACCGAGCACCCCCTGCTGGTGTACCCTGACATGGACCAAGAATTTATTTTAGATACTGATGCTAGCGGGAGGCGTCTTATCCCAAGTGCAGGAAGGACGAGAGCGGGTGATCGCCTATGCTTCCAGAACCCTGAGGGACACCCAGCGGAATTACTGCACCACCAAGCGGGAGCTCCTGGCCGTCGTCAGTATGATACACCATTTCAGACATTTCTTGTGGGGGAGAGCGTTCTTACTACGAACCGACCACGCCTCTCTCAAGTGGCTACTGAACTTCCGGGATGCGGAGGGAATGATCGCTAGATGGGCAGCTCGCATCGCCAGCTACGCCTTCAGGTGTGAGGTCCGACCGGGAGTACAACACGGGAATGCAGACGGGATGTCCAGATGCCGACAGTGCCGGAGACCGGATTGTCCCACCCCTCGCCACACCACAAGACCCGAAGGAGAAGAGGAGGCCTGTCCGACTCAGGAGGAGTGTCCCCTACCCCTGGAGGACCTCTCTGACGAGGATCTGCTTCCACCGATCAGCGGAGAAGGATGGAGCCCCGGAGGACCTCAAGTTAACATCTTGCGGGAGGTCCCTGTGGAGCCCTGGACGGAGGACTACTATTGCGGAGATGGAGTCGGGATATTCCAGATCTGGGAGGTGCGCTGCCAGGAGGACCCGAGGACGACTACCCAGGCGACCGACTACCCAGGCGACCGAGGAGTACCCAGGCGACCGAGGAGGACCCGAGGACGACTACCCAGGCGACCAGACGGAGGAGGGAGCCAGGAGCGTCTGCAGAATCCTGCATCAGCTCCGCCCCTCTGCCTGGGTTTGGTTTCTCCTGATGATGCTCCTCGCGCTGCATGGTTTGGGACCGGAGGTTGTGGCCGGAGCAGCGATCGGCGCGACGGCCGACGTGTGGATGCGCTGCCGAGAGGAGCCCTTCCTGGACCCATGCCCCAACCCTGTGGTCCGAGATCCAGACAAACAAATGCTAGCTGCCACGCGGGCTATGGCTACGAGAGGACGCCGGAATCCGATGGAGGGAGCCCCGGAGGTCCAGGTCCTGAATGGTTATTCCCAGGAGGACCTGGTGACCCTTCAACGAGCCGACCCTGAAGTTGGAGGCATCCTCGGGTGGAAGAATATTTTCACTGAGAGACATGCATGGCCCGAAGTCAGAACAAAAAGTCAGCAAATGAAGACTCTGTGGCAACAGTGGGACCAGCTGGAGCTACGTGATGGGCTTCTGTACCGGCGGTACCAATCGGCTTGCCAGAACGCACCAATCCATCAACTGGTCGTTCGGCAGGTCCTGAGACGCGCTGTCATGAAGGAGGTCCACACTGGCAAGCTGATGAGCCACCAGGGAGTCACCAAACAGTCCACCGACTAAAAGCGAGAATGTACTGGCCGGGTATGACGAAGGACGTGGAGCGTTTGTGCCGAGAGTGCCTGAAGTGTAGTGGAAGAAAACCGCGACCGGGGCCCAAGTACCACCCTATGGGAAATCTACCGGTGGGCGATCGGCTAGAAAGGGTGGCCATGGACATTTGGAGCCTGGAACGATCACCAATTCTGGGAACCGGTATATACTGGTCGTGGGTGATTATTTCACCAAGTGGACTGAGGCCTACGCTCTACCCAACCATGAGGCTCAGACGGTGGCGGACGTCTTCGTGACGGAGTTCGTGTGCCGCCTGGGAATGCCAGCCAAAATACATACCGACCAGGGACGGGAGTTTGAGAGCAAGCTTTTCCTCGAGATAATCAAGATCCTAGGAGGGGAGAAGACTCGGACGACCCCTTATCACGCCAAATCAGACGGGATGGTCGAGCGGTTCAACCGGACCTTGCTGAACCTTCTGGCCGTGGTCGTGGACGAGAACCATGACGACTGGGACGACCATCTGCCCTATGTGATGGCGACTTATAGAACATCAGTACACGAAAGCACCGGGTGTACACCATTCCGAATGATGATGGGACGGGAAGCAACCACCCCATTGGACCTGAGGTACCGGACGAAACCGGACGATTTGGGAGGACCAGTTCCCGAGTGTGCGTCCGCATACGTCGAATGGGTGAAAGAAGCCACCATACAGGCTCATGAGACTGCCCGAGAGTGCCTGAAGACGGCTACGGTGCGACAAAAGCGCCATCATGACGTGAAATCAGCCGCTCGACATTTTCCGGTGGGCACCTGGGTGATGTATTGGTACCCTCCAAAGGCTAGATCAAAACTGGGACTAGGGTGGACGGGACCTTATCTCGTTGTGAAGTCTCATCTCGGATGGATGGTGTCCATACAAGATCGACCCGGTGGCAAAATAAAAGATGTCCACATTGACAATATAAAAAGGTGTTGAAACCTGAAACCCGCACATGGATACCCAACCCGGACGATGTGACCCAAGTCCGGACCCCCAGTGATGACGAGGGACGAGTGGAAAACAGCGGGAATGCAGTCCAAACGATGTAAACGACGACGGGAACGTTCGCGGAAGAACCGTTCGCGGAAGCAGCATTCGCGGAAGCACCGTTCGCGGGAGTACCGTTCGCGGAAGCACGTTCGCGGAAGCAGCGTTCGCGGAAGAACCGTTCGGGGAAACAAGCGAAAAACGTCATTTCGTTCCACTACAATGCATTTTCCCACAGATCCCTGGTCTGCGCCTTTTCTATATAAGCAGGCTGGCCTACAAACCCGTCATCACTTCAACCATGAAGACACCAACTCTGCAGATTATCGAGACACCAGTGTTTGCAGACGAAGATTTCGGAGACGTTCCAGACTTCGACTTGGCCGACTTCCTGCCACTCGAGGTCGACGAAATGAACAACAATAACGGCAAAAGCAAGACTGACAGGAAGCGGGAACGCTCGAGGAGCCGGGAGCGTCACGAGGAGCCCCGAGGAGGTCGACGGTCCCCTGTCAGAAAGCTGTCGGTAGAGCGAGAACGACGCTGGTGCAACCCCTGTCGGATCCACGTGACGGCGTCCAACTTTAGTCGGCACATGGCGACGAAACACACATCCCAGGAGGGGCAGCATCTCTGCAAGACATGCAGTCAGCGCTTCGTCCGCAGGGCCGACCGAGACCGGCACGAGATCTCCCATGCCAGCGGCAATACCCTCAAGCCAGGACGGAGGAGGACGACAACCGACACGCCCGTGTCCGACCCCCGAGATGGTCCGTCTACTGTGTCTGCCCCCGAGCTGAAGACTGTCAGCTTTGCGGCCAGCGGGACGACCAGCTCCACGCCGTCAAGCCCCCGAGAGGATGCCCCCAAGTCAGCGGACGCCTCAGACCCCGAGGACGACCCGCAGAACAGCGAGGAGGAACCCGAGTCTCAGCAGGAGCGGAGAGAGGCGGAATCCCCGGAGGCCCCCAACCCCGAGGACGACGGACCCCCCGTTCCCAGAGACTCAGACCCTACCTACAAGCCCCTAGACCTGAGTTGGTACCTCAAGCCAGTTCCGGAGGAGGAGGACCAACTGCGACCGTACGTGGAGGGCCTGGGCAGAGCGGTCACTGCCGGAGAGAAGGCCCTGGAGGACCTGGCGTCCACGATAGCCATGGGACGACGCCACCTCACCCAAGCGGAGGCTCGGCTCCAATCCAAGGAGGAGCAGAGACAGCTCGAGGCCGAGGTGCTACAGCTACGAGGGGAGGCCTCTCAACGAGAGAAGAGCCACCGGAAGGAGCTGCGAGCCCACGTCCGAGAGACCAAGCTGCTCTGGGAACAGCTCCGAGCATACACAGACGCTCGGGACAGGCTGGCGGAGACGTCCGAAAGCGAGGTGGATCGCCAGTAAAGTGGAAGGAGAGAGCCCTGGACACAGCAGACAGGAATGAAGAGACGAAGGAGGAGGAAGAAGAGAAAAGAAGAGAGAGAAAGGATCAACGGGGACGTTGATCTCCAGAAAGGGTGGAGTTGTAACAAAATACATTCAACTGCCGCGCTAAAAACGTTCGTTAGGAACGGTCACGTGACCTTCAAAGTCCACTGGCGAAGACACCGTTCGCGGAAGAACCGTTCGCGGAAGCACGATTGCGGAAGCATCATCAGCGGAAGCATCAGTCGCGGAAGCACCGTTCGCAGAAGAGGAGCCTTCGTGGAAGAACCGTTCGCGGAAGCACGATTGCGGAAGCATCATCAGCGGAAGCATCAGTCGCGGAAGCACCGTTCGCGGAAGAGGAGCCTTCGCGGAAGAACCGTTCGCGAACGCAGTCTTCACCACGTGGAGAAGAGTGCGGAAGATACGTTCGCGGACGAAGATGCGCGCGCAGCCACCCTGGCTATATAAGGGAGAGCGGACGGCCGCTCTGAGAGCACTGCAACAGCGACATCGACCGTGGGGAGATCGTCACCGCCACAGCCAAGGGACTCGACGAACTCCGTGCGGACGACTCCTTCTTCAGGGCCTTAGAGTCAACCGGGATTAGACCGACTACCTGGAGAATCCATTCGACTAAACGGGACGGGAAACTTCAACGGGACGGGACAGAGAGACGCCGCCGGCTAAGAACTCTTTTTAGTTGTGCCCTCGTGCACTATTTATTTTTGAAATGTGATCATACAGTGTTCTATGTCAGAACTTCATATCTGTACGTCACGTGGGTGACCAGCCATACAATTGTAAGTTGATTTGATGTATATAAATCTTCAATTTATTTGCATCTGAGTTGCTTCTTGCCTAAGTGAAGCCGGTGAGCTACTGAGTGATGATACACCAGCGTTGGGGAACGCCAGATTAGTGACGGCTATCGAATCACAACGAGCGGGAGTTACAAAAGTCTATACGATCAGAGAAACCAGGTTTTTTGGGCCACACCGAAAACAAGTCATTACTAAACGTCACATCACAAATGGACCTATCATTTGATAAAATACGGTTAAAAACCAAACTGACCGTGTTTACTGTCCGCCATTACGGGATGCACTAACGATCGTTAGTGCATCCAGTATCACCACAGTGATCAGGGGCGTATACATACAGGAATTTGACAGTTGAGAAGTTGAGATTCGATAATTAGAAGTTTATGGACAATCGCGCGCGAGCGCAGCAACCTCCGCACCCCCGTTAGCCCCTAAGGAAAAAGTTGGGATTTTTTAGACTTGTAGGAATGTTTGGACTTTTTGCAGCACGCCAGATTTCAAGCTGTAGATCACCAAAGGATTTACCGTATATGACCTATAGATATGTTCTACTAGGAGCCAGTTCATGTATAAAGGACCAAACGTAGTTACATGGAAATACAGCTATAGTCGAGTTGCGGGTTATATCCCTTCCACAGTGAACCTAGAAATTGTTGAAACAGCAAGGTTTTTTTATTGATATGCATTCATATGTGTCTCCAGATGATTTTGAGCTTTGTTGGCACTGCGCCAACTTTGGGAAAATTGGATAATTAGCATAGATATGGATAATTAGCATAATCAAAATATAACTTTTTTAGTAATAGTCCTAGAATCAAGTGTGATAGCACTTTTCCATGGTCAATGTCACCACATAAGATCAAGATCAGTTTTCACACAAAATTGTCAAAACTTCTGGATTAAGGAGATATGGCTATTTTCTTGCTTTACCAGATTTCACTGATTCATTTCTGTATTCATGTAATACTGCTACATGAATGCCTTTTTAATTAACTTTGAGATGGTTCATCAATAACTGATGTGCAATATATCGTTGACCAATATTCAAATAGCCTTCATCGTGGCGTTGGCTTGACATGTGGCATTGATGTGATCTACAGAGTTGCTGTTCGTAGTCTTCTATAATTCTTGTCAATATTTGGTGCACACAAACGATAGAATCTGACTATAATGTTTACTCATAAGTTCATGTCCATCACTGCTTGATCAATTGCTCATCCTCACTGTTCACTACCATCTTCTCTTTTTGGGACAAAGTAAAAGCGAACATCACGAACCAGTTCACTGTGCATATGCAATATGGTCCAGATGGGCCTCTGTTGATACAATGAGATAAAATCTCATCTTCCATTTCCCAAATATAACCTTTTATCCTGACATCTAGAGGACACAATTTCAAGTGCCTAGCATAGCAGCATAGATGAGAAGGACGCCTATGAAGGTACAAGTTCTTGTCTGGCCGAGTTAGTGACACAATCCTTAGCGGCTTCCCCTTCTCTCGACATACATATTATCACAATTTTTTTATTTGTTGAGGTATCAATCGGTTGTCAATACGGCACTGCAAAAACGTGCTCCCTAACTGGTCCGATGTTGCTTCTGTTGCATTGTCCTCACCTGTAATGTCGAACAGTTATGAGAGTCGCCTTTCTCCAAAATCAAACATCTTCTTGCATGATGAAGCTAGTGTCTCAAGCCGTTGATTCTCTCTGTCAGGTGGTCGGAGTTCTCATCGACTACACTGATATGTCATTGCTTCTATTGGACGTGTGTGATGTGATCTACAGAGTTGCTGTTCCGATGAAGAAGTAGGAACGGACTCGATGCCAAAGTCACATATATGCCAACTTGGGCAAACAGCTGCTTGTTCCCATGCGACTTGTTGTGATATTGTGTAGTATCCATTTACCAAAGCAAGGTTTCATTCCTGAAGGAGCTGAAGACTCTGCAGCTGCTAGATGATGACAGTGAACAGAAGCTGTTGTTGGACAGAAGTTTTTTGCAGGTGTCATATGGGTAACGGATTGATACTTCAATGACACAAGTCTCTCAACCACGGACATATGACAACTTGTCTCTTCATGGGTGCTGTGCTCATCTTCATATGCTGCTATAGTCGGCAGCTGACAAAATGCGTTCGAAGAATATGGTTAGGAATATGGAAAATGGTTGGGAAATGACAGATGACATTGTATAAGAAGAGGCCCACCTGGAACACCACTGTTGATGAGGGCCATCAGTTGCGGCTGCTGAGCAAAGGACAAGGCCTGCTAGGATACCAGCTGCGGTTGTCACCATCAGAACTGAGCCGAACCACATATTTTTGCTGCAGGTGACGATTGTTATAAACTGTTCACAAAAAAGATAAGGCGGTGGTGAACAGTGTGGATGAGCATCAACACAATAATGAATATGTCTAGTAGAATAATCTCGGCATGCTGGGAGATGATAAGTTGGATAGTAAGTTTTCTTGTACAATTTTACAGCCGTAGCTGATCACAGTAATGGACATAAAATTATGAGTCCACAGAAGCAGTCAATTCGTACTGTTTGTATTACTAGCGTGAACACTAAAATCGTGGTAATTTGTTTCAATGCTACATGTACGTCCAATTTAAAATGAATATTTTCTGTCGAATGGTTCATCCTGTGTTGACCTCATTATTTAAAAAATGTAGTGAATGCTTGATGGGTCATGAATTGACTTTATATATTACTGGCAGTTGCACTGTTTGATGTCATTATTGCGTAGTTGAAGATAAATGTTGTGAATCTGAAGCCACGTTTGTTTACAAAACGATATTTTCTGATATTTATTCTAACTCATTTACATCGTTTTTTCACAGATATTTTTGAGATGCTTGACGATATTGTATTATAACTTGGCATACTTCATCTTGCAGTCAAATGGCACTTTTTTAACGAATCTCTTACCTTTATAACAAAATTTAACTATTGACCCAAATATGAATTTCAGCCCAAACATCATCACAGAAATCTGATCATATTCCAGTAAATGGTCATATTTACATTTACCAGAGTTGGAAGTATTGTTGTAGTTTTGGAACAAAAAACACATAAGGTTGTAACATATTGATTTTGTACAAAAGCAAGCAATACCCCCAAGCGAATCGATAAATTCAATGAAGGAACTAAAATTAATATTGGGAAAGAATGCCAACTTTTTCAAATTCTGCGATAGATAAATTCGGTAGGAAACTTCCGTTTGACTTTGCTCAGAGTGAACATTGCTCAATGGTTTATCACACATAAGTAATCAAAACACCATCACAGGTAACAATTATCATTCCAACAATGCGAACTATACACAGACATGAAAAAGCAAAAAATCAACTGGTGGGATAAATGTCCATATCCCCCAAAACCGGGAATTTTGACAATTTTATGTGAAAACTGACCTTGACCTCGATTTTATACGGTGACCTTGACCTTGGATCATTAAAAAATCACCAGAAATTAATTCCTTGGGTCAGACTTGTGTAGAAAAGTGCTATCACACTTGATTCTAAGCCTATTACTAAAAAAGTCATATTTTGGTTATGCTAATTATCCATATGTAGCGGTTATTATGCTAATTAGCGAATAAAAAAAATTCCCCAAAGTTGGCTCAGTGCCAACAAAGCTCAAAATCTCCTGGAGACACATATGAATGCAAATCAATAAAAAAAACCTTGCTGTTTCAACAATTTCTAGGTTCGTTGTCTGGCAACTGGACTACTAGGTTTTAGTTGAACATTACGTTAGAATGTGACATTACGTCAAATCCATTGCAAAAATTAAAAAAAAAAAAGTTGGTTGTAACGACTTGTCCAGAAACTGCATGAGTGAAACGCGAAAGAATACATAAAATCCGAAATCAAATTCAATTAGCAACATTCAAACATTACACTTTTCACTTTGGCCAGGAGGCCAGAGTTCGTCTGAGAGCGTATTCAATTAGCAACATATGGTATCTGAACGATTTATCAGTGTTGACCCGTCGAAAACATGGAAGCCATCGCAGCCACGTGGGCCTTCGGTTTGCCAGCTGTCGAGGTGGGAAAGGACTTGTTGCTGACTGGATCGAGTGCCCTGGACACATGTGAACAGTCTATATCTCGTAAGTAGGAGCATTACTCTCTAATAAGCAGAGGTTTACATTTTAGCCAGAAAAGTTATGTACCTAGGCATAGGCTAAACGACTACATAACACATTATCAGTAGTGTATTATTCATAACACACATACATGTACTAAGTAGGCCCGTATTTATCATACACCTCCTAAGGTGTTATATCATGAACATAATAGATTCGATAGAATAGACTCATGCATATAGCCTATGCATTTACAGAGAAAAAATATACACGGAAGGGTAAATGCCTCTACATACCGTAAAATGTATGACTAAACCCCACTACAGAGAGAAGATGTTCAATTACATCAGAACCTCACGAGACCTCTATGGGTTTCCAACTATGTATACACAGCAACGTACTCTACATGTATATAGATTACACAAGAGCAAATTCCATCAATGTTTTTGGTTTCATGTCTGTGATTTCCAGCAATAGGTCTAATTTAGAGGGTCATTTGAATACGACCTTAAATTGCATAAATAGGTTTGGTGTTAACAAAACCAAATCAACGTTGATCTAGGTTCGAAGTTACTGGAGGTTCTATATCGTTTCGGGTGATATTTATGGAGGACCAAACTAAAGCACGTGTCTGACTGATTCAGTACCCACCCGCCGTCTCTACCTGCCTCAGGTGTGGAGGATGACGCCGCCCTGGGTATCCACTTTGTGGGCCGAGGTGGCTGTCCTAATGCCGCCGGCATGCTGGAATGTGACGCCGCGCTCATGGACGGCAGAGGCCTACGCTTCGGGGCGGTGGCAGGGATACAGAGGTGGTCTTCTTGAACGCACTAAATTATAGTAGCCTAAACTAATATTCGCAGTTTGATATTTTGATTATATATATAACCCCCAGATCCTGCATTATACATGATAATTATACATTATACATGATTACAAATGCAACTTGACCCGCAGAGTAGCGTGTCCGATACACGTGGCTAGGCGAGTGATGGACAAGAGCCGCCACAATTTCCTGGTGGGACAGGGCGCCCAGGACTTCGCCGCCGCCCAGAGCTTCCCGCTCGAGTCCAACTCCTCGCTCATCGCCGAGAACGACCACTTCAAAGTACGACCTCTCAAGTCAAGTTCTAGTACAGGGGTAAGATCGCAGACATGAAACTTCTGCGATTTTCCCATCTACTTGACTTTTTGTGATGATGTTGATAATTAGTGGTACTAGCGAAATATTCGTTTGGATAATTGTGTTATTTTGTAGAAAGAGCATGACAGTCTGGCAGCATATCACGACACACTGGGAGTGATAGTCTTGGACAAGCATGGGGACATAACAGTAGGTCAGTCATAGTCCGAACAAACTAACTATAAGCGCATTACACATTGCACGCCCCTAATGGTGTCCGTGTGACAGTGCGCAATCAGTTTGAAGATTTGGTAGAAAGAGCATGATGCACGACACAGTCAAGTATAACAGAGCAACTGATACGATTGGGTGTGAAATGGGTGATAAATGGGGAATGTTTACATTGTGCTCGCTCTGCATCAAAAAATATCTACTGTCATGTTGTTCAATCGCCGCTAATATTCAGTTTTGAGTATATTGAACGTAACTACAGTATTCTATTGAGTAGTTCTCCGAATTTAGTATGTATTTGCATCAACAAACTCAACAGCCTAAAATTTAACTTGCCTGTTTTTCGTGAAATTTGCAGAAAAGTACCACCTCCAGTGACCAAATCTTCAAACTGATTGCGCACTGTGGTGATGATGGCTGTAAATATTTGATGGGGAATCTTTTTTATTGCAAAAGTTATTCACTTCATACGGAAGCTCTGAAAGGACATGGTGAAAAAATAATAATATCTCGTATATACGACATATTATCTCGTATATACGACATATTACCTAGTATATACGACTTGTCTGTATCTCGTATATATGACATATTATCTCGTATATACAACTTGCATACCTCGTATATACGACTTATATATCTCGTATGTACGACATAATTATCTTGTATATACGACTTATGACTTTTTGGAGTACCTTACAGCTTGAATCTACATCGCTGGCATCTACCGTATTGGCGCACATATAAGGACGTGTCCTTATATGTGAGCATGTCCTTATATCCGGACATTAGAACATATTCTTATATATTTAGGGGTTTTTTAGAAATTGCCGCCTAAACATCTGACCCACATATAAGGACATTTTGTATGTCAATGATTACGCGTTGTGAAAAATTATGAAACCCATATATTTAGTGAAACACGTGAAGCACGTACCACTACCACGTGCAGCATTCTAATCTCGAAAATATAGTCTTGTGGTCTTGAAATTAAATCGTATACATGTCAAATATATGTGTTATAAACCTACATGGAATTGTGTGTCACCCAAACGGACATAATTAATTGCACCAGGGATTTAATTATGTCCCCATTCTTCAGTTTATAGAAGTGTATATAGTGCCATTCTATGTGAATAAACGGGGTGTTCTTATGTCCAGTATATACCCTTTGATGTTGATACAGGAGTGTCCACGAGTGGACTACCGTACAAGACCCCGGGCCGGGTGGGAGACAGCCCCTTGCCTGGAGGCGGACTCTACGCGGGTGAGTCCGGTGTGTGTGGAGTGTCGGTATACAGGATATATGTGTTGCCATATCATGAAATCCCCCCTGCTGCTGGGGTTGACATGGACGAGATGTCTTCTTCGTATACAGATAACGACATAGGTGCTGCATGTGCGACTGGAGATGGGGACAATATACTGCGGTTTTGTCCGAGCTACGAGGCCGTGCGACTGATGGGTCAAGGCCTCGGGCCTCAAGAGGCCTGCTCCGAGGTCATCCAAGCTATTGCCCGCAAGGTCGGCAACATGTTTGAAATCGGCGTCCTCGCTGTGGACAAACAGGTATTTAAATTGGATCATGATGGAACAATGTGCCTTCATTGAAACTTCTAGGGCTACACGCATTTCGTTTATGTATTTTCTACATCTCAGGGAAATATAGGAGCTGATGGATCTGTGAAAGAATGGCGCAACCCGAGGACGGGAGAAAAGTTCCCTGGCTTCCCGTACGCCGCTTGGTCTCAGAAGCAGGAGACAGCCGTGCTGTGCCAGCCTTCAGTTCTAGGCAATAAATAAAGAACACTATTACACCTACGCCAATTATTTTCAATACTTGTGTGTGTGTTTAATTTACAGCCAAGCTCATCGATATAGGCCCTAGACCCACGATTTCCGTTGTGCGTATGTTCAGTTGTACAATAAATTTTCATGCTACATATGCAATATATTATGTATCTAATACAAGACTGTATCCCTATGCTGACCACTGCAGAAAATATCTGACCACTGAATAGAAAAAATCGTCCAAACTCAAATTTGTGACTGTAAGCTGCTAACAATTCGGAAGTTCTCAAACAAGAAATAGCCCAAGGGCTAACATTCGAGGTCAAATTTGTGAACTTTATTTCACCATTGGGTGTGCTGCATATGACTTTGTAATTAAAAATGCAAATGTAAGCTCTGTCTAGAAGTATTTTGTATGTAGAGGCCAATTTACACATTTAAGGTCAGGAGTGACCTTGAGATTTAGTCCTCAAGATCATCTGAGGTCAAGTTCAAGGTCACAGAAAGATGTGTATTCGAAAGATGCTCAAATATAAACATAAGCCCTATCAATAAGTATATTGTCTATAGAGGCCAATAGTTACCGAGGCCAAAAAAATGTAAGTCGTCTGTTGAACCCACAAATGTTAAAACGCGGTGCGCGTTTTAACATTTGTGGGTTCAACAGTCGTCCCAAACATCCCGCGCCAGTTAAAATAAAAAATATATCCTTTTTGAAATATTTTTTTAGTTTTTTTAGCAAAATTTCAGAACAAATTGACCGAAGATAATAATGTGGACGACTGCTATGCCAATATGTTCGGACAAAACAGTTGTCAACCTAATAATTCCCTCATGACGCCATGAATTCTAGGAACATGTCAGCTACATACAAATGACGTGCTGAAAACTTTCAAGAACTTGCGTGACCTCATGCGAAAATGGCAATTTTCAGTAGTAAGGCCTAATAAAATTAATTTTCTGTTTCTCGTCCCCGCCCGCCTGTGTTCAAAAGCAGCCTTCCGGATTTTTTATTTGCGATTCTCAAATAAAAAATAAAGTGTTCCCGCCACTATTTTGAAGATAGTGAATGACCGAGACACCGATTCACAACATGCAACTTAGGCATATATTTAACTTAACTCCTTGTTTTCACTCTCCTCCAAATGAGAGAAAGACGCTACCAATTTTCAAAACAGTTATTCTGTGGTTACGTGTATGTAATAATACATAAAACATTGTGATCAATAATTGATTTACTATTTTCCTTACGTATACTTCAATGGACATATTAACTACTAGAACGGTTCTCCACAATTTCTCATCATTGAAATATATTATGAACTGACGGTTTTTGATAATACTACTACTAGTACACAAAATCATACTGTCCGTGCTAACTGCTAGGAAGATGGCACACCAGGCAGTTGTGCCAAAGTGCCCGACCAACAGGTTTCCAGCCCAAATAAATCAAGCCTCCAGAAATGAAATCATTGAAGACATGTGTACATGATTTCAATTCTGAAGACTTGATTTATTTGGGCTTGAATGTGTCTGTCCGCAAGTGTTTTTTTTTTTTTCAATCAATCAATAAATCAAATTTATTTTCATTTCATACGTATGAAATGTCGTCCCACCAAAAATACCAAAAAATGAAAAATAAAAAGTCCCTCCCTACTCAGTTTGGAAAAAATAGGAGGACGAGAAACAGAATACTAATATTTTTAGGCCCAATACTAGTACATGTGGGACCACGCTATGATAATGATATGATCAATCATAACGCAGCCGAACTAAATGAATATTATTGGAATCAGTCTTCCGATATACCGAATATTAATAAATCATAATGCAACAGAAATGCAGGCGAACCTCGGTTTTAATGCGGCCAAAAAACATTCCGTCTCTCATCATAAAATATCTCCATGGGGCTTATAATATTTCAAGACAAAATTGACATGAATTTCGATTTTATTACAAAAATATACACTGCCTTCAACTACATTGTGTACACAGAACAAATAATAAAACTGTTCCAAAAATATAAATATGTTCATTTACAATATCAAAAACGATGGACGGAATAATTTGAGAATATTGAAACATTTTATATACATACACAACATCATAAGTGTGGAATGTTCATGAATGTGATCATATCAAAGTGGAGATGACATTCTGCATAAAAACCTAACATGAATATGTACATGAATTATTCACCAACACTGTAGAATGGTGATGCGCCAGTTACAATTGTACAGAAATAAGGTATCATTAAAAACATGAGCAGCAATACAAAATTTGGACATGTGTAGGAAATATTGGTACATTTTCAGTTCTCTTTATATTTCACATACTTTACTGCATACAAACTCAAATCTATGAGCAGTTACACACATTAAGTTTCTCCATGCAAGCTTTACATGCAAAGTAGTTATAAATCTATGTGTATCAATTAACCATGCATACTAAATTACTATCAGCAGCAAAACACAAAGTTGAATTTTCACCTAGCTAGCATCATGCTGGGAATGTTAGATGCCTCGCTTACAAGCGCAGGTTACTATAAGAACTACCAGCTCTGTGATTCCAGGCAGTGCACTGCAGAAGCCAAAGATGTACCAGTAATCATCGCAGCTCCACTGGTCGAACAGGAAGAAGGTGAGAGTAACTGCGGCGCTGGCATGTGCTGCTGTGGCTAGGGTCAGTGGTTAAGGTTAGTGCTAGTGAAGCAGAGGGTTAATAGGTTAATAGGTAGGTGTAACGTAATGACGAAATTAATTTTTTCATGATACTGAATGTTCTGAATGACTGTTTTTTTTTTTCATTCTATACATCACCTCAGGGCACGAGACAATGTTCAAGGTCATTCACTATATGATAAAGTTCAAGAGTACACTCAGAGGCTAATACCAATGCCTATTAAATTTGGCAGTTGTAACCCCCACACTGCTTGGCAGAGATTTGATTAATCACATATCACATCCCACTACCTTATTTATTTTGACGCGAGATTCAATTTGGCGGTTACATCATAGCCGTCGAATCTGCCGAATGAATCACCCGGACAAGATTAGCCTTTTGCAGTGGTGTACAACAAATTCCTTATGTATGAAAAGATGTAGTGTGGAGACATTCTGTCACTGACAGAAACTTTACTGATCGAATAATTAGTAACTTATTATATATGGATGTGAAAATTAGTATCAGTTATTGTCGAATAAATATTAAAGGTACATGTTGATTCTTTACAATACATGTATTTGTTACTCATGAATTATTAATTATCCATATTTTTTCTGCATGGCGGCTGTTCCTGCTAAGACAGCAATCTCAGTAAGTGCGGGGAAGCCACTTCCAAATCCAAAGATATACCAGAAAGAGTCGCAGCCCCACGTGTCAAAGAGAAATAAGACAAGTGACACTGTGGCACTGGCATGTGCAGCGGTGGCTGATGGGTAATTCGTTAAGGGTCATAGTCTCAAAACTCAACTGTTTCATTTCAAATCAATATACTTCATAGGATGATATACTGGTTGGCACTACGCTGAAGTATCCATGGATGACTTTTCAAACGGGGATAGGGAGCTATAAAAACATCTATCTGCCACAGCAGCACATTCTGATTATGGCGGCTATCTCGACGATAGCTGGCAAGCAGCTACAGAAGCCAAAGATGAACCAGAACGTGTCGCACTCCCACGAGTCCATGATAAAGTATGACAGAGCCACGGCAGCCCCGGCGTGTGCTGATGTGGCTGGACAGAGGTCAAGGTCAAACTAGTTTCATACGGTTTTATACATACCAGTGATTGATCAACTGTTTTTCACGAAATTTGTAGGGGACATGGGGCTTTATGCGGCATACAAATTTTGTTCAAGTACTTCATTGCTTTTCAGTGGGTTTTTGGTGTAATTATAAAGTTATATTGTGTAATGACACCAAAAAGGATACATATGAGACCTTGTGATGGCATGAACATGGAAAAGCCTCCCATGAAACCTATCAACTCCAGTAGGAATAATCCAAGTGACACTGATAAGCCAATAATTAACCTGCAAATAAATTAAATTGAAAATTACCACCACAGATACATGTGAATTTTCAAAATGTGCACAAAATCTCACTCAACGAATCTTCATGGTTATCAGCCATACTGTGTGTCTTTCGTTTCATATTCTCCAATTGTGTAAGTCCGTGGTAAGCAAGCCTTCACATTGTCATCCTGCAACACACCAAAGACAACTACTTGTAATGTACAAACAAGTCAAACAGGTAGTAAAATATCTCGAATATGTTGGAAAGAATTCCTAGTATTTTAATACTGCAAATCATTTGATTCAATCCACATGAAATTTGTACTATTGTCGATATAGGATAGGACTTACCCTTGACCAGAAAATGACAATAACGAGGACGAGATGTGCAATAATAGTGAGGAATCGAGCGGGAACCAGTCCATTCATGACAGCCATGATGGCAGACACATCGAAACGAGGTCAACACTGCGATATCCTTCTCCACTTACTGCAACAAAACAACATTTCAAGATCATTTGAAGCTAGATTAACTCAAAATTTGGTAAGAAAAAAAATAATGGTAGGTTTTATGGCAAACGGAAAGAATATAATTTTATCTGAAGATATCTGAAGATCAAAAAAGGAGTTATGGGCAAAAGTCATTCAGTATGGAAGAAAAGGTCGGACAATTACTGTGCACAGTACGTAAGATTTGAAACCAGAAGAGGTTTGATATAGAGTGCCACAAATATATATCTTATAGTGAGTGTGCATGTATGCTTTCATGGTGCGTGGGGACAATCCTGCGTTCAAACACTAACAACTGGACAGCCTCGCACTGCGTGCTCGGTGAGGCTGGCAAAGCAGTAGTGAGCAGGTGAGCAGCTGGTGAGGCGATTTTTTTTTCATTTCTCGGTTTACAAACCCGTCGACAGTAGATTTTCTATTTTGAGAATAAAAATAAAATTGAGTTTTTCTTTTTATTATTTCTGCCGACAGCAATTTTCCCATGTGGATATTCTAAAATGTTGAATTAAGGTTAATTCCCTCTATTTTGCGTCTGCTGCATGTGTTGCATTTGTTTTGAAACAAATGTGAGCATTTATTGTTTTTGTGCATTTTTAGGGGAAAAACGGTTTACTAGTACTGTTCCTGATTTATGCTTTTGGACATAATTTATAATTTTTTATGATTTTATTTTCACCGACACTACATTTGAGTCAATTTTATTTTTATTCCTCCCTCCGACTCAAAATTTTTTTATCCGTCGTTCGTAAATTTTAAGAATTAAAAAACGAATTGCCTGAGTGTCAGTCAGTTGGGGAAAAGGGCAAATTTGGGGACTGTTCTCAAAGTTACCAACAGTACCCATATTTGGGGACCAGGGGTTGGTAAATTTGGGTACGTGGTATTGGACCAATATCAAAAAAAATGTTATAACTAAATTATATCATTATCAATGGACATCTAAGGAAGTTGACACAATGAAGTCTTCTGCATGTGTATATTGTCTGCAAGATTATCTCATTTGAAGTGGCAAATAAATTTCTGAGCTTCAGGCGCATCCAACGCTGCACCAAAAACCTGGGACGTTCCTTTCATTATAGGGCTGGAAAGCGGAAGTACTGATCAATGACAAATTCCAATGAATTTATTCTGACTGGGGATAAGCACCTGACGCCTCCCTATCTTTTAACATGGGGGTGCATTTAATAAGGTATATAAACGATGTCTTTAGTGTATTATAGTATCCATACACGATGAAGATATACAAAACTGTTGTAAAAGATAAAAATTATCCAATTCCACAACATATCCAAGCTTCGAAGAGGCACTGAAAAAAACAGCACTTCGAATAAAGCCTTGCTCTAGCAAAATTGCCGGCAGACGGCCTGTTATTCTAATGATATTTGAGTATATTTTTGACACAAGTATACCTGCTTTGTACTTTCGCTACAGTTATTTGACACAAGACATATTTTTTCAGCAGTTATTAACGTTGTTAGAAATGGGCGACAATTGGGTTTATCCCCGGCGACGCCTTATTCACGAATATTTCATTGGAATCATCACCGATCATACTTCCGCTTTCCAGTCCTATTAGGTGTTGGACCAGTATATTTGATAGAAAGGGGAAAAGTAATGCACCAAACATCGATTACTCCAGAAAAAAGTTTATTTGAGTACACAAATTTACCAACCCCACAGTTGTCAAATTTGGGTACTGTTGTCAATTCTAACATGTTGACATCACAGCGCTCTTAGCATTTCAGTCATTTCAAAAGGTACTATATCAGTTGATATACGGCCCTAGGGCCTATCTCAGCTTAACGTTTCCAGGAGCAACGGCCTACAAAAACGTCACGACCGCAACAAACACATGTACCAATGGTAATGTTTGTTTGCTCACAGTCATTTACCATGTTAGAATAGAAATAATGTATAGATTTGTCGTAATTGTCTGCAAAATAAACTTCTCGGGACAGCTGATATAACCATATCATCTTGCCCTCGAAATTTATTGTGCGACAATTACTCCAAATCTATACATTATTCCTTAAATTTAACAACTCCCGAAGAGTTGTTAAATTTGCCCCTTTCCCCAACTGGTGTCAGTGACTGAGGCTGAGCAGCTGAGCTAGATCTAAATCTAGTCTATTGCGTAATTCCTACGTACGGACATGAGTACAGTAATTGCCTATTGAATGGCATACAGAGAACAAACACCAATGTCAACATGAAACGAAATGTAACCTTAAACAATACTTTATTCTCGGCAAATGTACACAAATATCCAGACGAGTTGACACAGGAATTCGGCGCTTCTGCGAAACGACCTTCACCTTCAAACAAGTTCTCGTACTGTTCGTGACTTCGATGAGATCGAATATCACCGAATGCTACAGCAACTGATTTACGTTAAAGACGACAGAGGGTAAAAAAATATGTATTTTTTTAAATTATATATCTACAGTCATATGAGTTATAAATGATATTTTCAATATATTTGCATCGGCTCTGTTCGCCCTCTGGAGTCGGCCAAGTGATGTCACGTCACGAAAGGTCAGCACAGTGACCTAGATAGGTCACTGGGCACAATGAAACGTTTCCTATCCTTCCCATTGAATGAAGAATCTTCCTCGCGGCCGTCTCAACAGCACTGAGGAACCATCTGTAATTACTGCCAAAGCCAAGAAAATCCTCTCAGGGAACGATAAAAAAATAATAGATCCATTGATAAGAAATTAAAAGTAGCCTTATCACACTTTGAAAACTGGCGATTTGACAGCATGCTATCTGTTAACACTGCGGCAAGGGATAGGTTAATTCAATGGAACGTTTCATTGTGCTGGGTCAGCAGCAGTCTCAGGATCCTCAGAAAAACGTCATGGATCGAAACCTCGAAACATGTGAACCGCATTTTGATCATGTCAAATGCGCATTAGAGTGATGAGATTTGTACATTGATTTATTTTATGAGCAACATAAGCAGTATAATTGTGCAAAAATATATACCGATACATGCTGTACGTCGTCTTCAAAATAAAATTGAAAGGTTATTATACTATATATTACCGAGCCTGTGGTCTCATGGTTATCTGTAAAACGCTGGTCACTGGTTGGTCGCTGGTCACTGGTTTATAGCGATCTACCATTGATTTCAAACTAGCTAATCTTAACCCCGAGGCATTCCATATGAAGGACGTTGTTATAAATCCCAGTCGGAATAAAAACGTCACAGCGAATCAGTGCTAGTATATTACACTCTGATTCACAATCACCAAAAGAATAGAACCCCCACTTCCAAAGATAATAATTACGTGTATCCCCCCCCCCCCCCCATAGATTCCCCTGTGCTTCCCCGAATGCAAAATCGTGAATACAGATTCTCCGAGCTGCGTTAAGCCTCTGTACTAGCGTCTGCCTCGTCTTGCGCTTGAGTACATCCAGAGGTAAGTAGTCCACGCTCTGCAAATCGTCCGCATGCAGAGGATTCGTCTCTGCAGAGGTCGCGTCTCTGCCAAGTGCTACAACGTAAGATGGCTGGAGTTCTGCAAATATAGCTTCAAAAAGTCCCCTCCATATGGGATGTCTGGATGTCCATATGGGATGCCTAAATGTCTGGTGTCAAATTCCTAGTAGCATGTGTGAAATAATACACTGTTACTGAGGCGATATACACGATATCATGCCGAGCGTCAGCGAAGCGTGATGATCGTGTATATCGCCGAGGGATGACAGTGTATTATTTCTCATACATACCGAGTAAAACCTATTGTTTTTATTACCAAAAACGACCAGAACCTCCCCAAATAATGTAAAATGGTCCTCATATCGCCCCTAGAGCGGGATATGAACAATGGACTCGCCCGTCGCGCTTCACTTCAGCAAGGCCTGTACATGTGAGACATGCGTCTGCTCCACACGTAAGAGCAATACATAACCTACACTAAGTGACGTCAGTGTTACCTGGTATCGACACCATTTTTATGTTCTATATCCTGGCTATGATAAGGGAAAGAATTTCGTTTGTTGGCATTACTCCTGGTAATGCCTAATGCCATACAAGGCTATAAACGTTAGATATGAAGTGTGCCTTCTACATACAATGATAGATTGAATACATCTAGACTGATCATTGATTTGGTCATGCCAGTCATACATCCGTATTTTTGGAAATTATATTTATATCCCCAACCATCCTGTTTGGTCGTTGCTTTGACACCTATCGTCAAATGGATATGGGTTCAGTATGAACACCACAAACATATCGCAACATGGTATCTAAATAATTTTGCCTCGACCCACAGTGTGTGCCGTCAACCGAATTAACTTTCGGCAATGATAATGACTCAAGTAAACAAACACGTGTTGTTTTTGGCATACACAGTTTGTACACTTGTAGTTATTATTGACTGGTTCCACGCATGAAGGCGCAATATCGCCTCATGGGATTTTTAGGTTACCGTACCTATGGTCCGTAACCTATTGGCATGGTGATGCGTCCGGCGTCGTCGTCGTCGTCCGTCAACAATTTTATCTTTAAAGTTTACGATCGAATTTTTCTGAAATTTTGCACAAAAATGCCTAAAAATATTTCGAGAGAGAGGTATTTTTTAGTTTTTTTATTTTCGCATTTTTTTTCAAAATGGCAGCCGTTTTCGTCGAAAAACGGTCAATTTTGGATTTTGGCGGCCATTTTCTCAAAAACTGTTCAGTAACTTTTTTTTTTATTGATGCATAACACTCCTCATATGTACCCCTGTGACATGTATGAATTTCGTTGCCCTTGAATCGCTCGAAGTGGGCCATTTTGGGCCCAAACTCGGCCCAAATGGGACTTTCCCATGTTAAATTCTCCTATGCTTTATAATGGGACACATTAAAGCCTAATATCTCACTTAATATTGAGATTAGAGACTAGGAATCAATTGTGGACATATAGGAAATGATATATGCTGAATATTGTCGTGACCTTGAATTTGACCTCTGACCTTGGTTTCAAGGTCAGAGCGGCCGTTTTCGTCGAAAAATGGCCAATTTTGGACTTTGACGGTCGTTTTCTCAAAATCTGTTCAGTAACTTTTTTTTTCTTATTGATGAAAAACACTCCTCATATGTACCCCCTGTGACATGTATGAATTTCGTTGCGCTTGAATCGCTTGAAGTGGGCCATTTTGGGCCCAAACTCGGCCCAAATGTGACTTTCCCATGTTAAATTTTCCTATGCTTTATAATGGGACACATTAAGCCTAATATCTCACTTAATATTGAAATTAGAGACTAGGAATGAATTGTGGACATATAGGAAATGATATATGCTAAATATTCTCGTGACCTAGAATTTGACCTTTGACCTTTAAGTCTACCTTTAAGAAGTTTTATGGTCGTCATCAGGAATTAATAGACCATTTCGGTCTTTCTGTAACTCAGATGATGGGAGATATTATCACATCATGTTGATTGGTACTTGTAGAGTCGTTATTATAACCTAACTATGTCCTTCATCTCGATGGCATTTATTTTGGATATCACAGTGGGTGTCGCATGCGAGGCAAGAGAAGCTTACTCTTACTGGTACACCTGATCTCACATTTGGCTTCGCCGGATGTCTGTGATATTCAAATTGCTCGGACCTTGATCACCAATTTTGAATTTTTGTCCAACCTTAACATACCGATTGTGTAAATTTTGTCCATGGATTTTGAGTTTAGTCTTGCGGATTGTTTGGTGTTTGGTATCATACTTGTCTTTTCAAGGTCACAGGACAAAATGACCAATATCTCGCTTATTATCGACTTTACAGCTTAGGAATCAATTGTGAACATATAGGAAATGATATATGCTGAATATTTTCGTGACCTTGAATTTGACCTTTGACCTCATTTTCAAGGTCACATAACAAAATGGCTAATATCTCGCTTATTATCGACTTTACAGTTTAGGAATCAATTGTGAACATATAGGAAAGGATATATGCTGAATATTTTCGTGACCTTGAATTTGACCTTTGACCTCATTTACAAGGTCACAGGACGAAATTGCTAATATCTCGCTTATTATCGACTTTACAGCTTAGGAATCAATTGTGAACATATAGTAAACGATATATGCTGAATATTCTAGTGACCTTGAATTTGACCTTTGACCTCATTTTCAAGGTCACAGGACAAAATGGCCAATATCTTGCTTATTAGCGACTTTACAGCTTAGGAATCAATTGTGAACATATAGGAAATGATATATGCTGAAAATTCTCATGACCTTGAATTTGACCTTTGACCTCATTTTCAAGGTCACAGGACAAAATTGCCAATATCTTGCTTATTAGCTACTTTACAGCTTAGGAATCAATTGTGAACATATAGGAAATGATATATGCTGAAAATTCTCATGACCTTGAATTTGACTTTTGACCTCATTTTCAAGGTCACATGACAAAATGGCTAATATCTCGCTTATTATCAACTTTACAGCTTAGGAATCAATTGTGAACATATCGGAAATGATATATGCTGAAAATTCCCATGACCCTGAATTTGACCTTTGACCTCATTTTCAAGGTCACATGACAAAATGGCTAATATCTTGCTTATTATCGACTTTACAGCTTAGGAATCAATTGTGAATATATAGGAAATGATATATGCTGAATATTCTCATGACCTTGAATTTGACCTTTGACCTCATTTCCAAGGTCACAGGACAAAATTGCTAATATCTCGCTAATTATCGACTTTACAGCTTAGGAATCAATTGTGAACATATAGGAAATGATATATGCTGAAAATTCTCATGACATTGAATTTGACCTTTGACCTCATTTTAGGTCACAGGACAAAATGGCCAATATCTTGCTTATTAGCGACTTTACAGCTTAGGAATCAATTGTGAACATATAGGAAATGATATATGCTGAATATTCTAGTGACCTTGAATTTGACTTTTGACCTCATTTTCAAGGTCAACAGGACAAAATGGCCAATATCTTGCTTATTAGCGACTTTACAGCTTAGGAATCAATTGTGAACATATAGGAAATGATATATGCTGAAAATTCTCA
Organism: Terebella lapidaria; assembly: GCA_949152475.1. Classification (NCBI taxonomy): domain Eukaryota; kingdom Metazoa; phylum Annelida; class Polychaeta; order Terebellida; family Terebellidae; genus Terebella; species Terebella lapidaria. The sequence goes on from OX424555.1 coordinate 86,285,685, forward strand.
TGACCTTGAATTTGACCTTTGACCTCATTTTCAAGGTCATATGACAAAATGGCTAATATCTCGCTTATTATCGACTTTACAGCTTAGGAATCAATTGTGAACATATAGGAAATGATATATGCTGAATATTCTCATGACCTTGAATTTGACCTTTGACCTCATTTCCAAGGTCACAGGACAAAATTGCTAATATCTCGCTTATTATCGACTTTACAGCTTAGGAATCAATTGTGAACATATAGGAAATGATATATGCTGAATATTCTCGTGACCTTGAATTTGACCTTTGACCTCATTTCCAAGGTCACAGGACAAAATTGCTAATATCTCGCTTATTATCGACTTTACAGCTTAGGAATCAATTGTGAACATATAGGAAATGATATATGCTGAATATTCTCGTGACCTTGAATTTGACCTTTGACCTCATTTTCAAGGTCACAGGACAGAATGGCCAATATCTTGCTTCTTAGCGACTTTACAGCTTAGGAATCATTTGTGAACATATAGGAAATGATATATGCTGAATATTCTAGTGACCTTGAATTTGACTTTTGACCTCATTTTCAAGTTCAACAGGACAAAATGGCTAATATCTTGCTTATTATCGACTTTACAGCTTAGGAATCAATTGTGAACATATAGGAAATGAGATATTCTGAATATTTTAATGATATTGAGTTTGACCTTTGACCTAAATTTCAAGGTCAGTCATTTTATTTTCAAAGTCAGATTACAAAATGGCTTATATCTCGCTTATTATCAAATTTACAGCTTAGGGGTCCATAGTGAACATATAGGAAATGATGTATGGTGAATAGTTTGGTGATCTAGAATTTAACCTTTGATCCCATTTTCAAAGTTAGAGATATGGCGATTTCAGTAGTCACCTTGAATTTGACCTTCAACTTTCTCGGCTTAACTCTGTATATTTCTCCGGTAACCTTTCTAGCCCATCGGGCTAATTTTTTCATATAACACACTCTCTCTAGGTATGTATAGGAGAGTTCAACACCATAAAATCTTTTGCTAAAAATATTAAAATATATTTACTCGATCTATACTTCATTCAAGAGCAATATTTGACAGCATAATTTTCTATCAAATATTCATGGTACTATCTACCTGTAAATAACATTGGTCCAACCGTCCAACTAGAATGTATTTATTCAAAATTGTAATTCATTGCACGTATCTTACAAGTAGTATTGTTATTCAATTTCACAAGTCAATTATCCTTACAAATTTTGTCCACTGTTATGTAGATCCATCATAATTTTACTTTATTTTTTTAAGGTGTCACAGAGAGACAGCTACAAAGTGAGCTATATGTCACTTTGTTACAATGTAGCACATGGCTGTACAATTCTCGTGTGTTGTATTTATGTACATGTATTGTCCAATGTAACGAATAAGTTCAATTCAAAATTCAATTAGATTCAATCTACAGATGTAACAATCCATTAGATGAACATATATTGTTCTAACTGAGACAAATGTTCCGCTAACAGATCTGGCATAACTGACATGAATGAAAGCGCAAAAACAGTCCCACTAATATATTAGTAATTCTTTTAGAATAAAGACATAAACGTAAGCTTGGTTCAATAACTATTCTAAACTTTTTTAACTCATGGCTTCAGCAATTTGATAAAAATTCACATCATGCAAATGCTGTTCCTAGAAAAATAACTTTGAAGAACACCCTAAAATGATAATGCACAGTATCTTACGGCAAGCTCTAGTCAGGGAATCACTCGGATTGAGGCTACTACAAACACAGCAAATGACATTGAATTACAAACAATTATACATGCAAAGTACATATTATTTTCTGATCTAAAATAAATGAGATTTCTAGTAACCGTAAACATTACGTCATCAAGCGCGCCAATTCCACAGTTTGAATTGAATAAATGAGTTATTTAACAAGTTCGAATATTTCAGCAAGCATAGTTTTAGGAGGCATAACTGGTATGTACGTTTCATAATTTTCAAGTGTACATATATCTCGTAAAATATCAACATTTATTTTCCCATCTTGTTTTTGGGGTTTATTGTTTTACCTGGTAAATATGATTCAAATTCAATTAACTCTGTTTATTAGGTTGTACATTTGGAGTTCCCACTAGAGACAAGATTTGTGGTTCTAAACCAGGGTACGTTGATTAGATTAATTTCTCGTCACATTTTGTATTTTTGTAGCTGAATATTATACACCTACATATCTAGTTTCATGCTCCAATTCAAATTGTACAATTCATTCATCAGCGCAATCAAATCAATCATTTCTTGATTTTTTTTTATTCTATTATTGTAGAATATTTATGACAGGTATCGGCCCGAAACCCCTCCCTTACACATTCTCCCACTCGACATACATGACACAGATTCATCACATGACTTCATACTTACCTTACGTCACCAGCACACACCGTCCTAGCACCGCACCTCATGTAAACAACTCTACTCACGATGACACACCCCTTATTGCCTCCAATCACCACATTTCCAGACACTTAACCACACCCATCCAGACATTACATCACATTCAACGAATCACATGAACTCCTGTCCCACGACGCGGGAAAATTACAGACACCCAGCACATGGCCCCGAGCTTTCCCGGAGAGTGTTGTTAGAAGAATTGCTATGATGAAGACGAAAATGAAGAATGAAGATGATTTAATAGAGAGGTACAAACGAAGAATATTGTGAATTAAGAAGTTATATAAAGGACAGAGATTATGGGACTATATCTTGGGATTACGTGTGTGTGTGTGGCCGTGATCTTCATCGAACTAATCATCCCAATAAACTTCGGATTATTGTTGAAAGATACGTCGGACTCTTGTCTTGTGATATCGCACGACATACATCGTACTATATGATCCTGTCGGCGTAATAGCCGCCGGGAGACACGCTATTCCGTTACATTATTATTACAGGTGTTTGTCATTTCTCAAAATAAAGACTTAAATCAACTGCTTGCCTTACTCTAACTCGGGGTCACATTTGGAATTACTTCGATTACTTTAGAAAATTGCAGTGTATCTGAAAACATAAATTTGGGAGAAATATATTACCGTCAATGTCAAATCATTGACTTCTTCACCAAAATAGAACTACTAGTACATAGAAATGAAGGATTTTTTATCATTTTCACTGAAATCGATTTCTGATAAGGTGACGAATTTGCATTTTGCAAGGGACCCATGTGAATGTATTTTATCTAAAAAAAAAGTAGTAAACATCAAAATGAGGTCGGTCCACAAATTATTCAGTGACCATTTTAATGTATTGTCACCTGCAACAAAAATAAGAAGTATGATTTTCCTCACCTTTCTCATATATGTACCATATCGCAAGGGACAACAAATATCTGAAATTCGTGCAAATTCGCCGAAGGCAACTTTCTTTATTTGCACGTGAACATAGGTACCCTCTAAGTGACACATTATGATGCAAATTTTCAATCTCAAACATACTAGGCCCCTATTGTAATCCATCAATATATACTTTGTCTCAGATGAAGATATAAGACTTTGTCTCAGATGAACCTAGGCCTACCTGCATATCAAAACTAGAAATAAAGCAAATCTACTGCATCGGTGCATCTGCCGGGCCTCAAAAAACACCATTTGTACACTACCTGGCACTTTTTTTTACCGGATGATCGTCACGACCCAGATGCATGTTATTACTGGCCTGACATCAAATAGTAGATGCGCAGAAATAGGAGACTCAACGGTTTTGGTTGCATGCGGTGTTGAAAATGTTGGCAGAGTCAACGCATGCGCATTGAGCCAGCCACGTAAGTCGGACCAACACATTCATTTCGGCTTCGTTGTCGCCGGTTTGACAATTTATCGGCGAATAAATCTACTGAATCAACTATTTTGGAGAATTACCAACTATCAAAATGGTTTGTATAATCTATTTGATTTCATAAATCCACCACTTACGGTCATCATTGAATTTGACTGACACTCAGTCTCAGTGACACTCACTTTGACAGTGACCAGTGAGAGTGACAGCCACGGGCACGAACCACATTTAGGCCTACACTGTCACAGCCACAGCCACAGAGTCAGCCAATCGATGACACAATTAATATGAAAATAACATTCTAGTTCATCCTGACAGTCGAATGTTTCTGATCTTTTTACAATATTTAAGCTAATAAATTTACATTAGACCTATCGAATAGATCTAGAGTCTACTTTAAATCTCTACACCTGGTACCAGTGATCCGAGTCTCCGAACCAACTGCTTGATTCTCGACAAGATTAAAAATTACAATATTTTTAACAGCCCTTGCGACTGGACATAAAGCGAAAGCTGACGGCACGTTCTGATCGTGTCAAGAGCAGTGATCTCCACCCTTCCGAACCCTGGATGCTCATCAGTTTGTACAATGGAAATGTCCATGTCTGGAACCATGAGTCTCAGGTAGGTATTTTTCCCAATTAGTGTCTTTGACATGTTTGATTTTGCATGTACATTGTATGGTCTGTTTCATGAATTATGCTGTATTATAATGATTTTGGTTTCTAATTCGTTTTGTGACAGCAACTCATCAAGACTTTTGAAGTTTGTGATTTGCCCGTTCGATCAGCTAAATTTGTTGCAAGAAAAAACTGGATTGTCACAGGATCGGTAAGTTGGAAATTGTTTACTGTGGATCATTATTTGCCATGGAAAACCAGACAATTCATTCATTTGTATGTTTTCATTCTGGATCGTTATGATATTTTGCACTTGCAGGATGACATGCATGTTCGTGTATATAACTACAACACACTGGAAACTGTCCATCAGTTTGAGGCACACTCAGATTATCTCCGCTCCATCGCTGTGCACCCAACACAGCCATTCATACTCACCAGCAGTGGTAGGTCCTCTCATTCGTGTTTTTGCAGTACACTATCCGTTTCAAGGTTTGTCCGTCACTTGTAGGCCTATCTCTTTGCTTTTACCATGCTAATGATATTGCTCACAGACGACATGCTGATCAAGCTGTGGGACTGGGAGAAAAAGTGGACATGCACGCAGGTTTTTGATGGACACACTCACTATGTCATGCAGATAGTCATCAACCCAAAGGACAACAACACATTTGCTAGTGCTTCTCTTGACCGCACAGTGAAGGTTTGTCCATTGCTGAGCTGATGGAATAGGTGTAACAAAATTGTCTCACAGTTCAGTGCATCAATTGCTATTTGTTTGTTTGAACAGTACATGTATTAACAATTTGCTTGTGTTTTGACCATGTTCGTGAAGGTGTGGCAGCTAGGATCAAGCACACCAAATTTCACCTTGGACGGGCATGAGAAAGGAGTCAACTGTGTAGATTACTATTGTGGTGGAGACAAGCCGTACTTAATCTCTGGTGCCGACGACAGGCTCGTCAAAATCTGGGACTATCAGGTTTGTCATCCGTACGACTCATAAAATTATCACTACATCTTGTTCTGTTGATCCATGTGTGATTATACTGTTTCATGCATTAAATCAGAGTGAATCATTTCTGTGATGAAAACAAAACTGACTTCTTCATTACAGAACAAAACATGCGTACAAACGTTGGAGGGTCATGCACAGAACATCTCCGCAGTAGCTTTCCACACCAACTTGCCAATCATACTGACAGGCTCGGAGGATGGCACTGTGCGCATCTGGCATGCCAACACCTACCGCTTGGAGAGCACACTGAACTATGGTCTGGAGCGAGTCTGGACTATCGCCTGTCAGCGGGGCTCAAACAGTGTCGCACTAGGATATGACGAGGGTAGCATCATGATCAAGGTACTTGATTTCATGCTTCTCTATGTACTGAAACATGCAAATTGCATATACTTCTTTCAATGTGTCTTGAGTGGTTTGTTCACTTGATGCTTGATTGGACAGCATATTCGGCAGATTCTCTAATTCAAAATACTTGAATCTATATTTAGCCTATGAGATTTAAATCACACTGTTCAAAATTACCTATTCACAGTGTCAGATTTTGCTGTCTACTTTAAGCTTGGTCGAGAGGAGCCCGCGATGTCTATGGACGTGAACGGCAAGATCATCTGGGCGAAGCATGCTGAGATCCAGCAGGCAAACATCAAGGCACTGACAGACCAGGATATCAAGGATGGGGAACGACTACCCCTTGCTGTCAAGGACATGGGCTCCTGCGAGATCTACCCACAAACCATCGCGCATAATCCAAACGGAAGGTCGGGCATGGGACAAAAAGGGGTTGTAAATGCATCAGTATGTAGATTTACCATCCTTCACCAGTTTGATTTTGCAGCTGAGTGAATATGGGGAAAATGTCCGATAAAAAAAAAAGAAAAATGAATGTGGAAAAATGAAAAAAAATTCTTGGAAAACAAATGATCACAGTTGTAGATTCTGTCTACATTCACATGTTACATGATGTTTGCTGGGGATTGTTTCAGGTTCGTGGTGGTGTGCGGGGATGGAGAATACATCATCTACACTGCCATGGCACTACGGAACAAGAGCTTCGGCTCTGCCCAGGAGTTTGTCTGGTCCAACGACTCTTCCATGTATGCCATCAGAGAGAGCTCCAGCATGGTCAAGATCTTCAAGAACTTCAAGGAACAGAAGTCCTTTAAGCCTGATTTTGGGGCAGAAGGCGTGTACGGTGGTTCCCTGCTGGGTGTCCGATCAGTCAGCGGCTTGGCTTTCTACGACTGGGACTCGACTGACCTCATCCGGCGGATAGAAATCACGCCCAAACATGTGAGAGCTCCAACACTGTATCAAAGATGTTTTCGAATATTGTCATGATTTGTGTGTCAATGCCTTCATGTCATGTTGTCCCTTGACTGTTTCAAGTCTGAAGATTTGAATTTTTATGGCAGATATTCTGGAATGAGAGTGGGGAGCTGCTCTGTATTGCCACCGAGGAGTCTTTCTTCATCCTTCGCTACAGCTCTGATGCTGTGGAAAGTGCAAAGGAAAATCCCGAGCTTGTGACAGAAGACGGCATTGAAACAGCTTTTGATGTGAGTTTCTTTGTTCATGATTCCTGAATGTGAATGGTTGACTTGATTTGTTAATTGCAACTTTTCTGAGGGAGAAATGATACTTTGGTGCAGGTTATTGGCGAGATAGAGGAGACTGTGAAAACTGGCTGCTGGGTTGGAGATTGCTTCATCTACACAAACTCCGTCAATCGACTCAACTACTACGTAGGAGGGGAAATAGTCACAATTGCACATTTAGACAGGTGCGATCCTTCTCCACGTATAGAACATCTATGTCATCCATAGAGAACCCAACAATAAAGCACTGAACTCACTATTTGTTGAGCCTTGAAATATGAGCTTTACCATATTCCCCACAGAATCATGTACCTGTTAGGCTACATTCCAAAAGACAATCGTTTGTACCTGGGGGACAAGGAGCTGAATGTTGTCAGTTTCTCGCTACTGCTGTCAGTGCTGGAGTACCAGACAGCAGTCATGAGGCGAGACTTTGACACAGCCGACAAGGTCCTTCCAACCATTCCACGAGAACAGCGAAACCGAGTTGCTCACTTCTTGGAAAAGCAGGTTTGTAACCATACCAATCAGTGCTCTTCATGATATTGGTTCAAGTAGTAACTGTAGATTCTTCTCTCCAATACTCGTAACTTAACTTAGTAACTGCTCATGGTTTATGTTTTCTTGACTCCAGAATAAGACATGTTTTGTGTTGCAGGGCTTCAAATCACAAGCTATGGCTGTAACGTGTGATCCAGAACACAAGTTTGAGTTGGCAATCCAGCTTGGGGATCTGAAGATAGCATACCAGCTAGCCAAGGAGGCTGAGGTAGGCTAAAAGCATCACACTTATACAACTTCACAGGACACGATTATGTGAATGGTCAAGATATTTCTTATTCTGATGGAGTAGAGCACTCGAGCTGGATGAAACACCCACTGATTACAGTATCAAAAGAAGCAATTTTGCGATAACATGGACAATTCTTTCATAAGCATGACTATTTTCACTAACAAGCTCAGCTCAAACTGCTACTAAGCAACACACATTTTCCCATACAGTCTGAACAGAAGTGGAAGCAGCTGTCTGAGCTGGCCACATCCAAGTGTGAGTTTGGACTGGCCCAAGAGTGTTTACACCAGGCGCAGGACTTCGGGGGTCTCCTCCTCCTTGCCAGCTCCGCGGGCAACGCTCAGATGGTCAACAAGCTCGGCGAGACCGCAGAGAAGACCGGGCAAAATAATGTAGCATTCTTGTCATACTTCGCCCTCGGAAAGTGAGTGTTTTCTGGCTGTGTTCAAAATATTCACTATGGCAATTGATACCTTCATAATATGCTCCCGTGTTTTCCTATCATTGCTTTCTTGCTCGTGTATAGGCTGGAAGAATGTTTGGAAGTTTTAGTGAACACTGGAAGATTACCAGAGGCTGCATTTTTCGCCAGGACATACTTGCCTGATGAAATTTCGAGGTTTGTGAAAGCATACATTCATATTTTATTGATAATTGACTAAGCAGTACATTTCAAAGTATGATCAACACATGATGCGTTGTGCTGTATTACTGACATTTCTGCACCTTGCAGAGTTGTTACTTTGTGGCGGGAGACACTGATGAAAACGAACCCGAAGGCCGCCAATTCACTGGCGGATCCCACAGAGTATGAGAACTTGTTTCCTGGTCTACGAGACACGTTCAAGGCAGCACAGTTCGTGGCACCGCAGAGGCAGCGAGTCATTCCAGCCCAGAGATTCATGGATGTGCCTGTACGTAGTACACCAAAAGTCCAAAACTATCTATGGTGTTTGGCACATATAGTGTTCTAGCTGGTCCACATCATATTCTCATATCTGGACACGTATCATGCAGTCCAACATCACGCGTAACCCAGTGGAGGAGATGCAGGCAGCTGAGGAGGCGGGAGCGTTCACGTACCGACCTCCCTTAGAGGCTGATGAGGAGGAAGGAGACACCCCTGCCCCTGTCACCTCCCCAGCAGCCAGGGATGCCCCGGCCCCAGCGCCTGCACCAGAGCCATCCCCTGCACCAGCCCCAGCCCAAACAGAACCTCCTGCACCGACACCAGTAGTCTCACAAGTCACACAGGTCAATTGGGTTTTGCTGTGTTTCATAAAAATGCTGAGTTTGCTGCTGTGATGAAGTGGCTTGTTGAGTAGAGTAGAGGTTCTCAATATGAAAGATACTTTCAGAAGTCTGAATCAATGATTTTATTAAATTTTGTCCTGTTTGTGTCACAGGAGAAATCACCATCGCCGCCCAAGACGGAAGAAAAACCTGCCGAGAAACAAACAACGCAAGAAAAGTCTGATCACCAAAAAGTTGTGGACGATATAGAAAAAGAACTAGAGCTGGATCTCGAAAATATGAAAATAGATGATAACATAGACACGTCTGTAAGTATCCTGGAATGACACATGTCATGGGTGGTTATTCTGTAAATATGATCCAAAAGCGGTTGTGCATCCAAACATGCATGGCCAATTTTCATTAGCACTTGGTTGTATTCCACTAACAATTCCTCCAACACTCCAACCAAAGGGAGTTGTTTTAGTGTCTGATTTGGGGTGAAAAGGCATTTGGTGTTTCCTTGGGCTTGTTTCTTATGTACAGATGAATCCAACACAAAAATAATACAGAGACGGCTCCTTTTGGTAGTGGGAGTGTTGAAATGTTTGGAAGTCCTGTCCTGGTGGAGAAGTTTTCAGTTTTGTTTGTTGTTTTTTGCCAGGCGTTGGATGGGGATGACTTAGATGACTGGGAATGATGAACATTCTGGTGAAAGCACCTTACTCAACAAATAATCTCTCCCAACTGTGTAAGCATGCATGTGCAGTGTGACACAGATAATCCCTTGATTTTGCTAGTTCGGAGATCCCATGTTTGATACTCAACAGCGTTAAAAAAACACAGGTTCAAGGCATGCTGACCCCCCCAGTAAACGTGATTTTCGAAACAAAATTTAGCATGGAATGTATTATATGATAAACATGTATAAATTTGTGTGCCTTAAAGATCTGGATGTTTGTTGGGTATTCATCAAATGTTATATGCTTTCTTGTGTTCCAGGACATTAAAATCGATGATGAAATCCTTGAAGATGAATTGCAAGATGACGCCTTGGAAAATGACTTCGAAGATGCAGAATCCTGAGATGGTTGTTCAACTTTGAGTCTCCTTCCCGTCATTTCTGATCATCTTGAGACATGGGCAAACCTCAAATGGGAAGCCTATTGTTAAAATACATGTGTTCCATTTATTTAAAGCTAAGATCTACTATTTTCACAGTTTTCCTCGAATTCCAATTTTGTACTGATATCATTCAGGAAATATGTTTATCATTAGTACATTTGGACCAGGGTGGCCATAAATTCAGTTAGAGTAGATATTCATATTTTGTATGTATTATCATACCGGTACATACAATTTAATAAATTTGCACTATAATAAATTTCTGTCGCTACAGACAGAAAATAGTGTTCAGTTTTCGGGTGGAATGAATTAGCTTCTGTTGTGAGTACCCATTCGAGTCATTTCATAGAAAAGCAAATGAAACTTTATGCTTCACTTTCATTGTACATAATAGGGTCTAATGTGTAATATGCAATATGATGGTGAAATTGTGCTTGTACAAAGATATTTAAATTTGTTGTACTGTCAGATATACCAGGTGTGTATATTGGACACGTAATAAAAGACCTTGAAATGTATGTTTGCCTTTATTGGTTTATCTGAGGAGACATAATAATATCGAAACCTGCAGACTAGATCTTATACTCTGATATTTATACCCGTTACCTTGTTTACACCGGTTTCTGACGATATTTTTGCGATGCTGAATGGTATCGTTCTATAAGTTGGTATACTTAACCTGGGAGTCAAACGGCAATTTTTTACCAAATTTCAAATTTTTATAGCAAAAATTGAGCATATTGGCAATGTACTTCGATGTTAAATTTCAGTCCAAAACGGGATCTCGAGAATCTGAGCATATATTCGAGGATTTGTTCCTGTTTACATCCGTCAGGATTGGAAATTTCCCAGGTGAAGTAGGCCAAGTTGTAGAACGATACCATTTAGCATCACAAAAAGTGGGAACGAGTTAGAAAAATTCTGAGTATAGGAACGAGTCAGAGTATAGGTGTTATTCCAAAGTCCTGGATAACGTAGACTTCAGATTATAATGCATTCTTAACTGAAACGAGTTGGATCAAATGCCTTCACAGTGCTTGATTTAGATGGGATAATTTCAAATAAAGTGAACCAAATCGACAAGAAACCTGCCTCTGGGGACACTCGATGGCTACCCAAAACCATGTCATAACGGACCCGTCATACCGACTAACGTTACCACCGCCACCTGGCGAATGTCGCCGCAATCTTCTGAACGTGTTTATAACAACCTTCGATATATATGTAGAAAAAATTACGGTGTTCGTGCCTCCTTGCAAATTATTCGCTGCTATTGGACTGGGGCTTGGTGGTCGTCCATGGGGAGGTGTCCATGATGTTCAAAAGCCGAATCACTAAAGTGAACCTCTCCTGGTGAGTGAAACTTGTATTATCGCCCACTGGCCACTTCTAATACGGCACTGGTAATGACGCCATTCTAGGTCATCAAAGGAATGATATATGCTGAATATTCTCATGACCTTGACTTTGACGTTTGACCTAATTTTCCAGGTCACAGGTAAAAATGGTCAATAACTCCCTTATTATCGACTTTACAGCTTAGGAATCAATTGTGCACGTATATACTATATAAGAAATGATATAGACTCTAGTCCGAATATTTTGATGACCTAGAATTTGACCTTTGACCTCATTTTCAAGGTCACAGGACAAAATGGCTAATATCTCGCCTATTATCGACCTCACAGCTTAGGAATCAATTGTGGACATATAGGAAGTGTTATATGCTGAATATTCTCGTGACCTTGAATTTGACCTTTGACCTAATTAAGGCATTTCGGCAGAAATGCCTTTATGGTTTTAGCAGAATTTTTTTTCTTTTTCTTTTTTTCTTCTTCTTCTTCCGTCGTTTTGGTTTCCGGACGATAACTTTAGATTGCCTTGATGGATCCTTATCAAATTTTCACCACTAGTCAGAAATGATATGTGGAAGAACCCTATTCTTTTTGAGCCGGCTCCGAGGTACGTGAGGTCCGTGAGGATGAAATCAAGGTTTTTGGTTTCTGGACGATAACTCGAAAAATATTCAGGCAATAGATGCAGAACTCTGCATGGAAGTTCATATACCACCAGGGAAGAACCCTATTGATTTTGGGATCAATCTGTCAAATGACCTTTGACCTAGAGGTCAAGATATTTTTTTGCTGATTCATCCTTGAGGCTTCCTGCATATCTCAGAAACGGTGCGTCGTAGAGCGAAACGGACGCTATTTCCGGACTCGTCGCCCTAGACAAACATGTCTATGGGGTATTTTCTTTTTTTGATTCGACTCCGAAGTCTGTGAGGTCCGTGAGGATGAAATCAACGCCGATTATGAGACTTGGTTTCCAGACGATAACTCGAAAAATATTCAGGCAATAGTTGCAGAACTTTGCATGGAGGTTTATATACCACCAGGGAAGAACCCTATCGATTTTGGGATTGATCCGTCAAACGACCTTTGACCTAGAGGTCGAAATAACTTTTTGCTGACTCATCCTTGAGGCTTCCTGCATATCTCGGAAACGGTACGTCGTAGAGCAAAACGGATGTTATTTTCGGACTCGTCGCCCTAGACAAACATGTCTAAGGGGTATTAAGGATGAACTTTGACCTTAATCCGAAGTTTTTTTGCCGAGTCGGCATTTTTCTTTTTCATCGATATCTCGGAAACGGTGCGTCGTAGAAACATGTCTTAAAGGTATTATGGATGAACTTTGACCTTGACCCGAAATTTTTTTGCCAAGTCGGCATTTTTTCGTTTTCGTCCATATCTCGGAAACGGTGCGTCGTAGAGCGAAACGGACGTATATTTTCGGACTCGTCGCCCTAGACAAACATGTCTTAAAGGTACATGTATTATGGATGAACTTTGACCTTGACCCGAAATTTTTTTGCCGAGTCGGCATTTTTTCGTTTTCGTCGATATCTCGGAAACGGTGCATCGTAGAGCGAAACGGACGTTATTTTCGGACTCGTCGCCCTAGACAAACATGTCATAAAGGTATTATGGATGAACTTTGACCTTGACCCGAAATTTTTTTGCCGAGTCGGCATTTTTCGTTTTCGTCGATATCTCGGAAACGGTGCGTCGTAGAGTAAAACAAACGTTATTTTCGGACTCGTCGCCCTAGACAAACAGGTCTGAGGGGTCTTATGGATGAACTTTGACCTTGACCCGAAATTTTTTTGCCGAGTCGGCATTTTTCGTTTTCGTTGATATCTCGGAAACGGTGCTTCATAGAGCGAAACGGACGTTATTTTCGGACTTGTCCCTCTAGACAAATATGTCTTAAAGGTATTATGGATGAACTTTGACCTTGACCCGAAATTTTTTTGCCGAGTCGGCATTTTTCAACGTTTTTCATTTTCGTCAATATCTAGCAAACGGTGTGTCATAGAGCCCGTGGCAAACATGTTTTAAATATTACGAATTAGTCCTAACACCGAAATGCCTCCAAGGCATCTCTAGTTTTGAATATTCTCATGACCTTGACTTTGACCTTTGACCTGATTTTCCAGGTCACAGTTCAAAATGGCCAATAACTCCCTTATTATCGACTTTACAGCTTAGGAATCAGTTGTGCACGTATAAGAAATGATATAGTCCAATTATTTTGATGACCTAGAATTTGACCTTTGACCTCATTTTCAAGGTCACAGGACAAAATGGCTAATATCTCGCCTATTATCGACTTTACAGCTTAGGAATCAATTGTGGACATATAGGAAGTGATATATGCTGAATATTCTCGTGACCTTGAATTTGACCTTTGACCTAATTTTCAAGGTCAGAGCAAAAAATGGCTAATAGCTTGCTGATTATCGACTTTACAGCTCAGGAATCAATTGTGAACATGTAGGAAATAATATATACTGAATATTCTTGTGATATTGAATTTGACCTTTGACCTTATTTTCAAGGTCAGAGCACAAAATATAGGAAATGATATAGTCCGAATATTCTGATGACCTTGAATTTGACCTTCGACCTTATTTTCAAGGTCACAGGACAAAATGACTAATATCTGAAGTATTATCGATTTTACAGATTAGGAATTAATTGTGAACATATAGAAAATGATATATGTTGAATATTGCCATGACGTTGAATTCGACCTTTGACCTCATTTTCAAGGTCAAAGGACAAAATGGCTAATATCTTGCTCCTCCATTGACTTTATAGCTTGGGAACCAATTGTGGACATATAGAATAAGATATACAACTATTTTAATGACCTTGAATTTGACCTTGAACATATTTTTAAGGTCAGGGCACAAAATGGCTAATATCTCGCATATTATCGACTTTACAGCTTAGGAATCCATAGTGAACATATAGGAAATGATGTATCCTGAATATTATGGTGACCTTGAAATCGACTTTTGACCTCATTTTTCAGGTCAGAGAGCAAAATATCTTGCTTGTTTTCGACTTTACAGCTTAGGAATTAATTGGGAACATAGAGGAAATTATATATGCTGAATATTCTCATGATTTTGAACCTGACCTTTGACCTCATTTTCAAGGTCAGATCACAAAATGGCTAATATCTCACTTATTATCGACTTTACAGCCTAGGAATCAATTGTGGCTAATATCTTAAATATATATTGTCCGGTAACCTTTCTTAGCCTTTGGGCTAATTTTTATATATTTGTAATTATATCTCGTAGTTTCGAGATATCTCAAAATTTCGAGGTAATATCTCAAAATTTCGATATGATATCTCAAAATTTCGAGCTGATATCTCAAAATTTTTAGATATTAAGTCAAAATTTCAAGATATTAACTCAAAAAAATTTAGATAGTCGAAATTTTTATCTTGACATTTCAAGTTTTTATCTCGAAAAAAAATGATATCTAGGAAATTTTAGATATCTAATAATTTTGAGTTAATATCTCAAAACTTCGAGTTAAAATTTTGACTTATTAATTTCGAGATATCACCATATAACGTTAAGTTAGTCTTGAAATGATATCTCAAAATCTTGAGATATTATCTCAAAAAGTTGGTAAGCTATAAAAATTTTCGGGCTTGGCAGCAATACGCGTCCATACTATGGAAGCGTCCATACTGTAGGATTATTATCTCAAAATTTCTACTAATATCTCGAAATTTTGACATATCATCTCTAAAATATGCGATAAAAAATTCAGGTCTGGCAGCAATACGCTTCTGCAGTAATTTACGTGTATTTGGCCCAAAAAAATTTGCTAAATTTTGGATGCGTGGCTCATATGATAATAGTTGTACGGTAAAATAATGTATGATCGATTCCCATAACAGTTACGTGTTTCTTGTTAGGGTGCTCATCATTGCTGGCGGTATGGCAAGCTTCTACTTCGCAAGAAAGTCTGTGGACCACAATCGAGTCGAGTTGCTTCGCAGTAAACAAAGGATTAGAGATGCTTCAAAACATCCACCAGAAGAGCAACGGAATGGTCAAACCTAACACTCAAAACAATATAAATTGAAGAGTGCAAATTAGTATGATTGTATGCTTAGGATTCCGTAATGTAAAAATGAAGAAGTGTGTGAAGTTGTACATCATATTTATCTTGTAAAGTTGCCTACAACGTGATGTTAAATAGTAACTGTACACTGTGTTCAATCCCAATGTAAATAAAATTCATCCATCACCCGTTTTACTAGTATATTTGTCACATGGTTATAAAGTAAGGCACAAGACGTGTGGATTTCAAATTAACTTGAAAACCTTAAAGTAACATTACATCATGCTAAATCAATTTGGTAGTGACGTTATCATATGAAGACCAGCCGCATACACACACTGAACCATAAAATTGTCCTACATGTAAAGTACACACACTGACGAGCCTGCAATGAATCTGCCAATTTCTGTATTGATGAATATTATAGAGCCAGATAAATTATCAGTTTCAACTTGGATGAAAATAGAATAAGTATCGTGAGTTGAGACTGGGGGACATCATTGTCCGTTCAGCGCCTCGGCAGGTATTCCAGCAACTAGGGTATCAATAACTTGATCGACACTCGGACGTTGATGAGGAGCAATTTCCAGAAGTCCTGGACCAGATAGCTGACCCAACTTCTGGAAAATTTGTCCCAGTGCATAGATGTCAGACTTCGCACTAAAGTGAGCTCCCTTGAGAATTTCAGGCGCGACGTATTTGTGGTGAAGCTGTACAAACTCGCGAAAGCTGTCGCTAAGGTTGTACCCATATGATTCATTGAATCTGGCTGCTTGGCCCAAGTCTAGAAAGTAGACAGAAATATCAAGAATAGCATGGTCGCCGGTTATCTGCCGCAGATATATGTTGTCTTCCCTTAGGTCTCCATGGAAAACTTCGCGTGAATGTAGAGACCGCAAAGCCTTAGCTATAGCAAAAGCCATATTCAATGCATCCTTGACGTTAAGTTCTCGCTGTCGGTCGAAATAATTATCCAGAGTTACTCCTCCGTTCAAGTACTCCATCACGAAGGCCCTGAGTTCCTGACCCTCGTGCACCAGCAGTCCATGGAACTTGGGCGTCACTCCGGTGCTCGAGAGGAGCCAAGTCATTCTAACCTCATGGCCCCAGGCTGCTTGGTCCACGTGGTCATGCGCTACTTTGACAACACAGAGGTTACCTAGAGGCAAGAGTTTGCAGAGGTATATTACAGCGGTGGCTCCTCTTCCGATCTCCACACGTTGTCCGTCCCTGAGTACTGAAAATACGGAGGTCGTGTCCAGACGAGGCACAGCGGAAAGATCGGGCTCAACCCACCTGGAATACGGGGGATCCACCTGCGGTAGGGTATCCCAGCGAGCGTGACGGTGACAGATTGGCTCCAGACTCGTTCGACCTCCAGCTTGAGTGAGTTCCTGGTCGTGGATATATCCTGGAATGCAGACGGACGTTGTCTGGACGAGGATGCCTACAAGTACTTTGGTCGGCGCCCACATTGTCTCACAATACTATTTCGTTCACATTGCTTTATTTACACACCCTCTTTGTCTTGCCTAGCTACTAGACCTACTAGTAATTCTTATTTTTCGTTTGACACCCAGTCAGCCTATCCGTAGACTTTATCTGTTTATTATGAAACTTTGGAAAGGCATGTCAGTAGTACATGTACCTGTAGAATACAGGTAGGACTGAACATGATTATGTTGATAGCTCCAAGCCCGTGCATCCAATAATTTCATTCCAGCAAATAAGGTGGAGATCTCTACTGGTTGCAATAGTTCAGTATCCAATACGTACACGGCTATTGTAATGGTATGGGATATCAATGAAGAGAGCACTCGATCAATATACATGGGAAAAGGACGGCTAGCTAGCGAGTCGAACGGTGTGTATGTACCAGGATCGATTAGATGTGTGGCCCCGTCTGGGCATTGACTGGGAGTGCGAGTGGCGACATGTCCCTGTCCCACTCACTTGACATGACAATGAAGATTTTGACCACCATCTTCAATAAAATATTAAGCAGAATTAATTATTTATCTGTGAATGATTGTGATGTTCAGCGAAGTGAAACATAAATTGGTTATTGGAAATTTCAAAAATTATAGGTCACCTCTGAAATGCTACATGTAGGTGTGGTATTCTCACTGTTCAATGATCGTATACCTTCACTATGAACCAACTGAGTTAGGGAGCTCCTCTTTTATCGCCCTGAATGTTTTGCTTGGTAACCGAGAAAATCAATCGTGCAGTAGGCTAGATCTAGCTATGTACAAATACTCCGTGGTGAACAAACATGTGTCACTAATGTGACATGTATTTTTTCCAGTACATCGACGTTTATCATCAGGAGTTTGGATACATGTACATGTATGAAAATCAAATGATTGGATCAAAATGACATTGGACCATGGCATTGACACATCATCTTGTAATGGCTGTGCACATGTGCCATGAAACATATGGGCATAGCCAGGTGTGGCGTCACACCGCATTGGCACCACCTAATGCCGAAATAAGATTTCTCATGTTGAATGTTCGCGCTGCGGGTTAAGAGTTGAGCGTGTTTTCCCTGGGTGGCATCGATGGATACGGAGTAAATTCAGACGAAAAGCCAGGCATCTGTTATAAATGCCACTTTAATATAGGCATACACTCACATTTAAAGTATATATGTATAGGCCGGCCTACACTTTGTGTGACAAATAGTTTACATGTACCGATATACAACAAGAATATTCAGGAAAGTGTAACCATGCCAGCCAAGGACGCCTATCAGTGAGTAAATCTCCAGCACATTAAATTTATCAATAAATTAACCTAGTGAAAACAACTACAAGTTCCTAAAAGTGAGTTTGATGTAGTTTGATCATGGGTGCTTTACACGATCAAATTCGTTTCCTTCAAATTCCGGTTGACACGGTCAAACTTCAAACTCCATCAATTAAAGTACATCAACACTTTTTCATTTGACGTTGATTTCTAATGCTGAAAGGCTGTGTTATATATCAATATCAATGTCACGAGTTTCAAAGTGAAAATATTGTTTTTCCTCAATTGGATATTGACACGAGCTTGAAATAGTTTGACTGAGTTTGATCAAACTTTTTGGTGGAGTTTGAAGTCTCGGTTTACACGATCACACTGGGTGTCAAATTCCGAAGTTTGAATTAAAAGTTTGAAGCTGTTTGATCGTGTAAACCAGGCTTTACAATACTTACCGGTTTTTGGTATGATATACATAGTGATTGGTATGGAAAATAATGAAGTTTCAAATAAAAACTCAAATAAGAAATCCTCCGCTTATGCGCCCAAATATTTGGAGACTGGAATCAGCCGAAAACATCTGATCAATTTTAGGAGTCTGGATGTGTTACTGGAGTCTGAGGATTTCAGCACGTACACTGGTGACCATAGCAAGGAAATATTCGAGGCCATAGAACACTGTGGAAGCAAACACCCTCACACACGACAGCAGGTGGAGGGAGCACTCAAAGCGGTCACTAGGAAGCTAGCAAAGAAAGAATTTCCAAGCGATGGGGTTAACGAAGTCGAAGCAATATATCACACACTCAGGAAGCTCCACAGCATCGCAAGGTGAGTACCATTATTGGATGTGGACGTTCAGTGAGAAACTGAATTGCAACAGTGAAAAATAAAAAAAAGATATATTCCATTACAGTGATGCTGAGAACGAGCCGTCAGGTTCCAATAACGAATGCTATACAATGGCACATCTGACGCCTGTGCTAAAGGAGATGTTGTTCACATGTCTGGAACATGGAGCCTCCTCAGGTCGCCTGCTCATCTACTACACCACCATAAACAAACTGATGACTATGTGGAAACTTAGGGACAATTACACATTGGTCAGTTTGTATTTTGTACTTTAAGAACTGATTTGATCAGCTCATTTGATCGATTTGGCGGTGGAGAAAATATCGTTCACCAAAATCGCTTTCACAGTAATGCAGATTATTCCTAAAAATGTAACACCTGCAAAGCTGAACTAAATACACATGTACCAGATACACATATATTCTGTGGTTCATCGTTCTACCTTTGTGTCTACTGAAAAACACACGGCATACATGTAGACGTTGTTCCTTTTTTCTAGAGTATGAATAAGGACGACATGAAAACATATATAGAGGCTCTGAAAGTCACATATAATCCTACTGGGAGGGACAAGGAAGATGAGAATCTCCAGAAATATAGCAGCACGTTCAGCAGTCTGTATCGATCTCTGATACTGGACTGGACAACGTAGGCATAATTCAATACCATTTTGATAGTTATTCACTATCAAAAGTTATTAGTTGCTACTCATTTGTATGAATAATGTCAGTTTATTTGAATGAAAATATATATAAACCAATCACAAAGAAATATGAAGAAAAATGTATCATAATTTCTGTTATCTGTACAGTACGGATAAGGATTCACTCAAGGAATATGCTGCGTTATTTGCTGATCTAATGGCATACTACCTGAGCCAAGTACGCCATCTGGAAGACGAAGGGATTGCCAAATACTACAAAGATCTAGCAGGAATCGTCAAAATGAAATATAACAATCGTAACAGACTCTCTATGTATAATGTAGGTGCCAGCAAATATTTTAAATTTATTTGTTATTGTAGAAATTTAGCATGTAGCAATCGAGATGCACACGGGTTGAAGAACCACGGCCTCCACAAATTTCGCGGAGCAAATTTAATACTCTGCAAGTACTGTTAGTAATATCCCAGGATGAAGGATATCCGGTGATAATGCATTTATTTGCACTGTCACAGCACATAGACGACCCGGCCATGATGAGATCTCACGTGGAGGGGCTCCGAGAGCTGGTCTCCTCGGAGAAGTTCCCTGCCTCAGAAGTCTTGGCTGATAGCGCCTACCTCTGGCTCCGTTGTCTGATACAACCATTCGTGTATGTACACTTCCATCTGCTTCATAATATGAGGTGATTTTTTTGAACGACGAAAGTAAGACATCATTTCAAAAATGACGTTTTGCATCTGCTTGTAGAGAGAAGCAAACGCACGCAACAGACCTTGCCCAGTCATACATGGATATCCTGGTATCAGTGAGTGATCATCTTGGCAATAAGACCGCACTTGATATGGCACACGCCATCGCTTTTGGCTTCCGTGACGCTGGTCCAGAGATAGGAAAGGTAAAGTGAATTTATTTGTATGTGATGTTTAAATTAGCATATGAGTTAGCTGCAGCGTATGAAGGATGTCCGTATGGGGCACGTGGCTTTCCGAGATGTCTGTAGCTACATGAAGGTCTTTCCTGTGAATGCAAAGACAATAGTCTTATGCAGACCAAACACATTTGTGTATGGCCGAACATTTAATACAAATGATTGTGAGTTCTGAGCCGGTCCGTTAGTACCGTTACTCAGAACGTACTCTCATGAAAGTACCAGGAAAATGTATTTTGATTTAGATATGATTATTCTTATGATAAGAGAAATCTTTCAGACAGTGACAGCAGACAGCTCCAGGCTGATATCTCAGATAGAATCCCTGCAGGGAGACAAGCTCCATGAGCAGATGTCGCACACTGTACGCTACACCATCGGACCAAAACTGCTGTCAGTACACACAGGCTTACTGGTGACCTCACACAAATTATTGGGTTTCCGGGTTAGCTCCAGCGCATAATCTACATAATCTACCAGCGCATAATCAATTACTATACAGTTGAACTGAAGAAAAGCGGTATGTAGGTAATTGCTTGTATTTGATTGCAGAGTCGGTGAGGGAATTCCAGAATATTTCCATGTGCTGTGTGCTCTTCTGAGGAATAATCACCCACAAACAATGGATACTGTGAAGCGTATCCTCTCAGATGCTAAAAAAATCAAATGGAAGGTAATGATTTTGGCCTGCATACATTTTTGACATATATAACGTAATGTGCTGTATTAAATTTTTATACATCTGGCAGTATAACCTTTGGCATTCAGAACTACGGTGAGGAACTCAGGTCATTGCTGGCTGCTACAATCGATTCTGCTATTGCAATTGGTGCACATAAGCTTCGAAAGTTCGACTTCTCTAAAATGGCTGAAGTTGTTGCAGAAAAAGCCATGTAAGAGACCAATACACTAATTAGATTACATCATGTGTTTTCCGCTTTGTCGAAACTAGTGAAAGAAATATCTAAATCGTGACACTATATTAACGTTACATTACATGTTTCCTAAATTTGAATAGTTGTAGGCCTAGTAAGTATAGAATGCTTATTGAAATTATCGTGCTCGATAACTTGCTGTATAATTGCATATGTTTTGCAGCAAGGGCAAAGTTTTGCAGGCTATAAATGGGGAGTTGATACGTGGAGCTTTGGCCGCAGTCGCTCACCCACATGAGTACCGCATTCTACATTACGTCGTGAACTCCACGTGCAGAAATATAGATTGGAAGGTAGATCATTTATGTGCCAAATCTGGATTCACAAGGTCATTTCCATAATTTATGTAAGGAAACTTGTGTGAGCTTGACTGAAAAGGGGAAGCACAAAACCCTGGAAGATGAAGGTACGTCCATAATTATCAGCTCAACCACATAACATTATTTTTTTTATACTTCAGCTGGATCTACGAAGTTGCCACACATTTTTGCAAAGCCTCACAGAAACGGTCAAAAACCATGGCTCAGACATGACCCAGGAGGAACAGGGCGACTATCTGTCTATGGCGTCTAGCATCATTAGACAAATCGCTTCAGATACACAGTTTGTACATCACTAATTTCCTAATTGAACTGGCTATTTTGTAGAGTTGCATTGATCACTAAGGGTGATCTATTTGCTGCGTACGATATTGAAATCTAATAAACTACCCGTATGTATACGCAGCAAATAGCCAAAGAAATGGGCAATAAATTGTAAGTTTTGCCAAATATGGTCAAATATCGGTATTAACATGGAAAAACACACTTACCTGATATGCGCATTCCACATAATTATGTATTAGGCACTCATAGGTGAAAAAAGTTTTAGTCCAGTATCATTATTCAAAGAGAAAACATGTACCAAGCAGGCCTAACCCCCTATAAATTCACCCAATTTCGCGACCGTCTTTATGAAATCGGCCCATTTATTGTTAGTTAACTGGACAAAAGACATCTTTGATCCAGGTTTATGGCAAACAGATATCCATTCTGGCATTTACAACACATACATCATCATTTAGTGATGATCACAGATGTCTTTTGTCCAGTTAACTAACAATAAATGGGCCGATTTCATAAAGACGGTCGCAAAAATAGGTGAATTTATAGGGGGGTAGGCCTGCTTGGTACATGTTTTCTCTTTGAATAATGATACTTGACTAAAACTTTTTTTCACCTATGAGTGCCTAATACATAATTATGTGGAATGCGCATATCAGGTAAGTGTGTTTTTCCATGTTAATACCGATATTTCACCATATTTGGCAAAACTTACAATTTATTGCCCATTTCTATGGCTATTTGCTGCGTATACATACGGGTAGTTTATTAGCTTTCAATATCGTACGCAGCAAATAGATTACCCTTAGTGTTCATGGAACATTCAAAGTTTCTTGAATTTTTACTTTTCAGGGAGAGTGGAAAAGCTGGCGAGTTTGCGACAGCTGTCAGAATGTGTTTGGAAGAAAGCTTCGCTGTTCTGAAGGAGGCCATCGAGGAAGAGGAGGATGATTTGATTAGCAATTTCTCCAACCAAATCATTGGTTTATTATCTTTTGTGGACCCAGTAAGCACGCATACATAACACTTATTGATTAGTGCTCGTTGCAGGAATATCCACGATGATAAACACTTTCATATTTATGATTTCCACTTGCAGATATGTGATCAGGCTGAACAAATAGCTACACTTCTGCCGATTGTTTTGAAAATCACGGAGTCGGTTACCGATCCCCTGAGGCAGGTATCTGGAGCAACGTTTTCATGTGTTGCTCGTAAACAGCCAGCCGTGCTCAGTGACTATATCCCTCGCATCATCGACATCGCGTGCCAGGTGGACCCCAACAGTGGGATCTCTTACCTGTGTAGGTTAAATACATGTATTTATTAACCATTCAATTATGATGCGAGCTGAGGAAGAGACATACATGTCCAGTTATAATTGTATGTAGTAGGTGTTCATTCATGTACACGTTGATATTGGTTTGGTTTGAAGCAATACTACATGAGACGTATCCACACGGTGCCGAACACTTTCATGCTGGTTTGGCGAAACTCCTACAGCATGCCACCTCGCACATGACCGTCCCTTGGCCCATAATGTCCATGCAGATTGTTCGCAAGATTGCTGAAAGACATCCTGAGGTATATTCAATTGTCCCCACGGGGCGGATTGCATTATTTCGAACAGGATCATTCTCAACCTCTGGAGATGACCATAGTCTCTCAATCATTTCAGGCAATATCAGAGGATCATGTGAGCCTTATGGTTGGTTTGATGCCCGCGCCACATGTGAGTTCCACAGTGTTCCTCTGTCTGGACAAAGTGGCAGTTAAACACCCGATGATTGTGAAGCCATTCATCGGGACATTGATAGAACATGCTTATAATGGACAAGAGGCAGACCAAAATAATGCGATCCAAATACTGGGGTCTATTGGCAAACATAATCAGGTATGAATAGATATCATTGACCGAGTAGTTTATGACTATCCCACATTTCACCTTTGCGCCTGTAGGATTCAAATCAAACTAATTACGAATTTTGGTAAAATCATTACCTTAATTTATTTTCAGATTGACGGCGAGACTCAAGTTACCAAGCTCCTGCAAATTTTGCCACGTACGGCCGAAAGGAATCACTCCTTGTTGTTGACAAATATCAAGGATATTGGGATCCTGTATCCGTCAATTTTGCCTCCTCACAAGGAGACAATTTTACAAATCAAAGCCGATTATCCTCTTACCACGGAAGCATGCAACAATATCATCGATATTATTGAGGGACGAAGGTATGATGATGTCTTTTACCAGCATTCTTAAAGCATCATTGTGCTGGTCACAGCAGGAATTGGTGTATGGTGCAGGCAATATCATTTTATTTTATACCGTCCTATTATATCATTTGAAGCAATTTTCCTGAAGTATCCCTTTCTGCCCACAGCTTGGCAGGTTTGAGTGAGGAGGTTGATGATCAACGAACAGACCTGGAAAACGTCAAAAATGATGTCACTGAAACCATAGACCGAGTCGAGACAGTGTCTGTGAGGGTTGACGAACATGGGCGTGAGATTGAACACATTCAGGAAGACGTGACAAAAGCAGAGGGACGTCTCGATGAAGTAGAGGACAATGTCGACGAGACTGTGAAAAAAGTTGAGGAAGTCGACAGAAAGGTGATTATTTGTACCACGTCGAAACATATACATATATGTGCTCATCATTTGCATACTATGCATGTCTCTCAATTGGAGTCAAACGTACTGCAGACTCTGCAAGCGCATCAAATATGGAATTTGTTATACTTGTAGACGATGACCAACGCCCCGGCCTGGTCCAGAGATATATCCTTGCTGCTGAACCCGGATTCAGACCAAGACTGGCGATTGCTGGGACAGCGTCTGGGCTACAGCAAAGACGACATCAGAGGCTGGGCCACACAGCACGACCCTTGTATGGCTGTGCTCAGTGAGTGGTACGCTACACACAAAACTCGAGAAGCCACACACGGTGTACTCAAAGCATTGGAGGAAATGAACAGAGAAGACGCTGCTGAGATCATCAGGAAAGCCAAGGAAGAAGGAGGTTTGTTTCACTCTAACTTGACTGTCAGTCACTGAGGAGCTTGCAGAGCATAACGTGCTCTTTGACCGTTTTCCAATCAGATGGTGTTTTGGAGGAGGACGCAGTAGAGTCTGGGCCACTTCCTCCAGTGTTCCTCAGCTACCAGTGGGGACACCAGCCTCATGTCAAGCTTCTCAAGCAACATCTGGAGAGTGCAGGATTCCGCTGTTGGATGGACACTGGTCAGATGGGAGGCGGCGACAAACTGTTCGCCAAGATTGATGCTGGCATGAGGGCAGCGACTGTTATAATATGCTGTGTGTCTGAGAAGTATGCAAAATCGGACAACTGTACCAGAGAGGTGTGTTGTCAAGCATCCGCACAGGTTGTGAAAATTACTGCTGTTGGTTTATATGTACACAACGCTCGTGTTAATTTTTTCAGGTGAATCTTGCTGTAAACCTCGGCAAGCCAATCATTCCTCTTTTGATGGAAAAAATGAAGTGGCCACCTGAAGGCGCAATGGGACCCATCTTTGGAGAGTATCTCTTCATTCGATTCAACCAAAGAAATGGAGAACAAACAGGAGATGAAAGGTTTTGGCCAACTGCCAAATTTGAGGAACTTCTGATGCAGCTACGATATAACATTGGTCCAGATGAAGCGATCATAACTGATGGTATATGTACTATTGTGCAATTGTTGCTCTAGTAAATTTGGGTTGTTTACTGTAGTTCGATCTGACATACAGTGTATTTATTTTTATCCCAAAAGCCTACAGAAATTGGTGGAATCCAAAAGAAGTGAAAATCGCAATACCTGAACAAATTACCTCACAGATGAATAATAAGAATAATACGAAGTCTACCAAGAGCAAGGTAAAAGTAACACACATGGCAGATACACATGTTGTTTACCTGAATGTGTATGTGTGAAATAGTTGATTTTCTAACTGTGGAATAATACATATTCTTCAGGACGACGTGGATAGATCCGATCCTGAGGTGTTTCTGTCCTACCAGTGGAACAAGCAGCCCCAGATCAGGACCCTCTTTACCAGACTCACGACCCTGGGTTACACCTGCTGGATGGACATACAACAGATGGGAGGCGGCGACTCACTTTATGAGAAAATAGACAGAGGAATCCGCAACGCCAAGGTGGTGGTATGCTGCGTCACACCGAAATATGCACTTTCAGCAAACTGCCGCAGGGAAGTGAGTTTGGCTGATGCCCTGAAGAAACCGATAATTCCTCTGCTGATGGACGACATGACGTGGCCTCCAGAGGGTCCCATGAGTATGGTGATGACACAGCTCGTCTACATTGGATTCGGTGATGACCCAGAGATCCAGGTGAACTGGACAGGTGGAAAAATGGATGAACTCATCCAGAAGATAAATCAACATGTTTCACCTGCAACAGGTGAAATTCCCACAACTACGGACAATCAAGTGAAATGCGTAAAAGAGTCACAACAGGTAGCACCTTCAGCTAAAGAATATCAGGAGGGAGAAAACACAGCCAAACGACCTGAACAGCAAGAAGATAATAGGGGGTCTCATACAGAATACGGTGATGGTACAGTTGCGAGTGAAACGAAGCCGTACACAACAAAACACCAAGACCAGGATATGACTGCTCCAAATTCGCAGAACAATCGAGGCAATGATAAAACAAAATCTAAATCTTGTACAATCCTGTGATGATCAAGCTGTGGAGTTGTGAATGGAGTTTTTGGTAGCTACATCTAACTGCCGATTCAGTCTGATTTTGCTTCAGAGGTTTTGCATATGAAGGTTTTGAAAAATAATAATACTCAAATGACTCAAGATTCAACGTTTAGACGTCAGGTGCAGTAATTGCTGCATACAACATAGTGTAAGTATTGAAAAATCGACAATGATAGCCTCTAACGGGCAGATCCTTACATATACATGTAATTCCTAGGGAATTGTATAGATCTGTATAGTTTAGTTGCCACAAACTTGTTAGTTTTCGACAGATTCTCTAATCTGCTCCGATTGTGCACACGCTACCTCATTGTAGTAGTAAATTAATAAACTAGTTAAACTATTTTACCTATATGTGAATATACATTACTGTGAAAACTTGATTTGTTCACGGAAAATGTAGCTGACGATACAAATAATGCACTACATTAGTTCTGTCAACAATGTATATCATGGTGTAAACTTCCTGTCATGTGTAATTTCAACATTACATTCTCACTAATTCTTTCTGATGCAGCCATATTTATGTTATTGTCTAAAATAACATGATCTTTTTGATACACATGTATTGTAAATGCTTCACAATAACTGTGATAATTCGTGTTTACATGTCATCCTGACTGATGCAAACAGACACGTTCAAGCAGATATTACGTGTACCAGTGCGTACCTCCAGGAGCACCAACCGTGCAGATGCCAGACTTCGGTCTCGTTTCAAGTCCATAATGCCGAAATTACTCCGACTTGAGTAGTTTGATATTCAACTTGCTCGAAGTATGACATGTGAAAACTTTTGGACGAATCACAGCGCTGTTCTCGCTTTGAATATATAATTTAGATCAAATGATGACCTTTGAGTCGGTGAATATGTATAAATTTATCCCTCTCAAAAAATATGTTATGATCTCGAACTCTCGGTCAATACATCTTTTTGGGAACTATATATTCAAACCGCGCTAGCTCGGTCAGAACATCTTTTTGCGGAGGGAATGATACATTGTAATTAAATTCACCACCACAGGGGTCAAGATTTGTACAAATCTTGAAACATAATATATTTATATGCAATATTTTTATTTGAATATACATGTACCCTTTCAATCTTGTGTAAAAAAGACATGCATGTACATGAATTAATATGATACAACAAGAAGCACTCAAGTCATGGCATCCGCTATGATAACGTAACTCAGAAGCACTGTACAGAATGTATCGAAGTATCACAGACATGAGTGAGGTCGTTTTACCAATTATTCCTAGTGTAGATACGTTTGTAGAAGTATTGAGTCTACTCACAAAAGATGAATATATATATATTTGAATAAAAATAATTCGATAAATTACACGTTTTGGTTATATACGTGTACACTGTTCATCGATGAAAGATATGTCCTAAGGAGTACGTATCTAAACAATAATACAAGCCTGGGAATTCTCCTGTTTTAAATGTGTTTTATCTGTTTTCGAAATTTTTGTGTCTGGAAGTATGGAACTCGACGCTGAAGCAGCTTTTGTTTCAGTTTTCTTAGCCCCAGATGCAGACGCAGGCTCTTTGACAGCAGGCTTTTTTTTATGTCCCTTTGTGACGTGTTCTTCTCGAACTAACTTCCCGGGAATGTGGTGATTGATCTTCTGGATGAGTTCATCCATTTTACCACCTGTCCAGTTCACCTGGATCTCTTGGTCATCACTGATTCCAATGTAGACGAGCTGTGTCATCACCATACTCATGGGACCCTCAGGAGGCCACGTCATGTCGTCCAACAGCAGAGGAATTATCGGTTTCTTCAGGGCATCAGCTAGACTCACTTCTCTGCGGCAGTTTGCTGAAAGTGCATATTTAGGTGTGACGCAGCATACCACCACCTTGGCATTGCGGATTCCTCTGTCTATTTTCTCATAAAGTGAATCGCCGCCTCCCATCTGTTGTATGTCCATCCAGCAGGTGTAACCCAGGGTCGTGAGTCTGGTGAAGAGGGCCCTGATCTGGGGCTGCTTGTCCCACTGGTAGGACAGAAACACCTCAGGATCGGATCTATCCACGTCGTCCTGAAGAACATGTATTATTTCACAGTCACACAATCAACTGTTTCACACAAACATTTCCAGGTAAACAATATATGTGCCATGTATGTTACCTTTACATTGGTCTTGGTGGACTTCTTACTATTCGTCTGTGAGGTAGTTTGCTCAGGTATTGTGATTTTCACTTCTTTTGGATTCCACCAATTTCTGTAGACTTTTTGGATAAAATATAGACATTGCATATCAAGCTACATTGATGCATAATACATATATGTTTAGGAAAATTAGCAACGCAAACTTATTTGACTAAACTGACAATCGTGCAATAGTGCATATACCATCAGTTATGATCTTTTCATCTGGAACAATGTTGTATCGTAGTTGCATGAGAAGTTCTTCAAATTTGGCAGCTGGCCAAAACCTTTCATCTCCTGTTTGATCCCCATTTCTTTGGTTGAATCGAATGAAAAGATACTCTCCAAAGATGGGTCCCATTGCACCTTCAGGTGGCCACTTCATTCTTTCCATCAGAAGAGGAATGATTGGCTTGCCAAGGTTTACAGCGAGATTCACCTGAAAAAAAAAAACGATTAGTGTGAAAGGCAACATACAGTTGAATTAGGAGCAGTAATTTACGAAACCTTTGTGAATGTAGAGAACTCACCTCTCTGGTACAGTTGTCTGATTTGGCGTACTTCTCAGACACACAGCATATTATAACAGTCGCTGCCCTCATGCCAGCATCTATCTTGGCGAACAGTTTGTCTCCGCCTCCCATCTGACCAGCATCCATCCAACAGCGGAATCCTGCACTCTCCAGATGTTGCTTGAGAAGCTTGACGTGAGGCTGGTGTCCCCACTGGTAGCTGAGGAACACGGGAGGAAGTGGTCCAGAATCTACTACATCCTCCTCCAAAACACCATCTGCATAAAAAGTGTGAGCGAACATGACATTCTGTACCAATTTTACACAGCGAAACACACTTTGCTCATTGAGTCCATACAAACCTCCTTGTTCCTTGGCTTTCCTGATTATCTCAGCAGCGTCTTCTCTGTTCATTTCCTCCAATGCTTTGAGTACACCATGTGTGGCCTCCCGAGTTTTGTGTGTAGCGTACCACTCACTGAGCACAGCCATACAGGGGTCGTGCTGGGTGGCCCAGCCTCGGATGTCGTCTCTGCTGTAGCCCAGACGCTGTCCCAGCAATCGCCAATCTTGGTCTGAATCCGGGTTCAGCAGCAGTGATACACCTCTGGACCAGGCTGGGGCATTGGTCATCGTCTGTGAGTAAAATGGCTCATCACTTGTTCTTACTTGTAACTACATATATAAGGCAAAGACTTTAATCAGGGAACATTTTGTTTTGACAAAGAATAAATAGTGACGCACCTTCCGGTCAACTACTTCAACTTTCTGAACTGTATCATCAACAGTTTCTTCAACGTCATCAAGCCTCTCCTCCACTTTGGTAACATCCTCCTTGACCATGTTGATCTCTCGATCTTGCTTTTTCACCTTTTTGGTGACCGATATCACTCCCTCTTTGGTCTCGGAGACGTCGTCTTTTACATTATCCAGATCTGTTCTTTGTTCTCCTACCTCCTCGACCAGACCGGCCAGACTACAGTATAAAATCAAGTGTCAACTACTCAAAACGAACCTCAAATTATTTTGAAAAGAACACAATGGATACCGACAAACATACTAGTGTTTCAAAACAGACAGAATGTTCACACTAAGATTTCGTCACTCTGGTACGTGCCTTCTGCCTTCAATGATATCAATTAGTTTGTCACAATCGTCTGCAGACAAGCGATTCTTCCTCTTAATGGCTTCAATCCGCGCCTTGTATGGGGACAATGCTCTCGGATGAATGGCCGCTATATCTCTCACGATTGAAAAGAGCATACTGTGGTGATTCTGCGGGGTTTTTGGGAGGACATCAAACAGTTGTGCAATTCTCTTCCCTGCTTCTACCTGCAGGAGAATGTGACACCATGGCACATTATGTCACCAGGTATATTATAGCATGTGATATAATATATCTACTTGTGCCATCTACTCCCACAGCTGTACACTCTTATGTGCATGTAGAGCATACAAACCTCACTGATGCGTCCTATATATCCGATGATCTTCAAAGCGAACATGATGGAATCGTTGTGGATGCTGAAGGCTTTCTTGACGATGGTGTCAGAAACTGGGAGGACGGCCTTAGGGCACTGGTCTGCTAGATCATCCAGGATATTGTACACCAGTAAGGCTGTGTGTGGAGTCTCCATCGACTTCACCAGAAGTTTGATGTGTGATTCTCGCAAGACCTAACACACAGGATAATGTATGTTACTTTATCAATGTACACAATGTACACACGACACGTCATAACTATCAAAGGCGAATTATGAAGTGAAATACCTTGGGGTGGTGTTTCACGACCTTATGCACGAGCTGCATCACATACGGATAAGATGTTGCTGATGTGGCATGTTTCAAAAGTTTCTCCAGGTGTTTGTGTATTTGTTCTGCACCACTTGGATACATCTCAGTGAGAGCGACTGTATCAAGAAATTTACTCATACATTACAAGCAAAGTAAACCTCGAAGCAAATTATATTTACCTCTGATGGAAACCACCGGAAGCTTCCAGCTCGAACTATTTGATATATGTATCATAAACTTTGCTACACGTATATATTGATCCCTTGCGATGGGAAACGGAACTGACCACAGTACATATCATCGTCCTCTTCTGATTCACAATGCAACCGGACCAAGTCCGGGACATAGTCCTCGAAAACTGCCGGTTGTTTGGTGGCAATGTTTCGAAGTTGCGGAATCCATCGGTCACTCACGTCTGCCATTTTACTCTTGTATATCTTCATGAGCACTGGAACCATCGGCTTGATGTCTGCGGCATTTCTACAGAGCTGCAAACCGAAAATGTCAGGGCTATTAGATTGACCGACAGGGCAAAAAAGCACCATACAAAAACCTCAGTCTAGTAAGATAGGGACATTGGCGAGCTGGTGATATAAACTTACGGGAGCTATTAGTGGGACAAACGAGGTGATCTGGCTCTCGTAGCACTGCAGCAAATATTCATCACCTTCGTCAGATGCCCATCGGATTTTCTCGTACAAAACATCTACGCAGGCAGGCGCAACATTTCTTAGGTCGCCTGCGACGTTGTTCTCCCTGTCAGAAGATGCTTGTTAAACACATTCCGTCAAACTAACATTGGAATGACACCTGCATGGGGACGTTATAGGTTACTGTCTGTAGTGTATGGTACATTTCTGTTTAATTGTGTATTGCTATGCTCACTTACACCGCAGCATCGACACCCCGCCTTAAGGAGTCCCGCACAACGAAGAAGAAATCACCTTGGGTCTCGATATTGAATTCTTTGCCATGTTCTTTGACACTTTTGCTGTAAAGTTCACAAACTATCCGAAAACTCTCCACATCCGGCTGCAAACACACGTAATTGTGTTTATGTGAAATTATTATACACTAAAACACAATCACTACGACTACATGTGTCCCATTTTAACATGTAGGTTGAAGTTCATAACCTTGTAACATCATACAAGGTATAAATAACGAACATGGTAAGTGGTCTCTGGAATCTAGTAGTAGGCCTATATGTATTTGACAATTTTCAAACCTTCCAGTCGATGTCTTCTGAGGGTTTTTCCATTGTACGGTGGAGGACTGTGTACTCATTGGGATGTCTCACACACTCCAGCACCGCCTTGATCAGGTCCCCGTTAATTACCTTTAGTATCTTTGCCTTTCTGTCAACAGATGTAATTGATGTACATGTAGGTTACTTTTTGCTTCCCGGGCGTGGTGGTAAATGTGTTCTAGAGTTGGGTCTCTTACTTTGCAACTTCAGTAACCCATGACGCAACATCAGCCCAATTGCTCATTTCAGAGGAATCATTGTCACCCAGCTCAATGGAAGTATTTATAGCAGCACAAAGAACTGCCCGCAATTCCTTGCCCAGTTCCTGGAGAATACAGTAATAATTTTTACAGTAATAAATATCAGCAGGGGCCTATATCATGTTGAAATTGTGTGGATTTGAATGCCAGAGTGAGAGTTAAGTTGCGGTCCTAATATCAGGAATGTTGGTAGCGAATCACAACGAATGTGGAAGGATGGATTTGACCACGAATACTGGCGAAATGTTTGGTGTTCGGTTTCAAGATAAAGCCAATTAACTCGTTTTTAGGATACCGGACCTTTGGTCCGATAACCTATTGCCGTGGCGTTGTGTCCGTCGTCGACGTCGCCCGTCTATATTTTTATCTTTAAAGTTTACATTCGAATCATTCTGAAATATTGAACAAAAATGCCCAAAAATGTTTTGAGAGGGAGGTATTTTTTAGTTTTTGGATTTTCACAAATTTTTTTAAATGGCGGCCATTTTTGACCAAAAACGGCAAATTTTGGACTTTGACGGTCGTTTTCTCAAAATCTGTTCAGTAACTTTTTGTTCTTATTGATACATAACACTCCTCATATGTACCCCTGTGACGTGTATGAGTTTTGTTACCCTTGATTCGCTCGAAGTGGGCCATTTCGGGCCCAAACTCGGCCCAAATGGGACTTCCCCATGTTAGATTATGCTTTATAATGGGACACATTTTGCTTAATATATCACTTAATATTGAGATTAGAGATTAGGAATCAATTGTAGACATATAGGAAACGATATATGTTGCATATTCTCGTGACCTTGATTTTGACCTCTGACCTCAATACAAGGTCAGAGCACAAAAGGACCAATATCTCGCTTATTATCGACTTTACAGCTCAGGAATCAATTGTGGACATATAGGAAATGATATACGCCGAATATTCTGATGACCTTGAATTTGACCTTTGACCTTATTTTCAAGGACATAGTACAAAATGGCCAATATCTCGCTTGTTATCAACTTTACAGCTTAGGAATCAATTGTGGACATATAGGAAATGATATACGCCGAATATTCTGATGACCTTGAATTTGACCTTTGACCTTATTTTCAAGGACATAGTACAAAATGGCCAATATCTCGCTTATTATCGACTTTACAGCATAGGAATTGTGCGCATATAGGAAATGATTGATGCTGAATATTCTCATGACCTTGAATTTGACCTCTGACCTCATTTTCAAAGTCAGAGCACAAAATGGTTAATAGCTCGCTTATTATCGACTTAACAGCTTAGGAATCAATTGTGGGCCCATAGGAAATGATATATGCTGAATATTGTCATGACGTTGAATTAGACCTTAGACCTCATTTTCAAGGTCAGAGCACAAAATGGCTAATATCTCGCCTATTATTGACTTTACAGCTTAGCAATCAATTGTGAACATATAGGAAATGATATGATGTTGAATATTCTGGTGACCTTGAATTTGACCTTTGACCTTGTTTTCAAGGTCAGAGAACAAAATGGGTAATATCTCACTCATTTTCGACTTTACAGCTTAGGAATTCATAGTGGACATATAGGGAATGATATATGCTGAATATTTTGGTGACCTTGAATTTGACCTTGACCTCATTTTCAAGGGCAGAGAACAAAAAAAGTTAATATCTCACTTGTTAGCGACTTTACAGCTCAGGAGTCAATTGCGAACATATTGGAAATGATATGCTGAATATTCTCATGACCTTGAACTTGACCTTTGACCTCATTTTCAAGGTCAGATCACAAAATGGCTAACATCTCACTTAATATCGACTTTACAGCTTAGGAATCAAGAATCAATTGTGGACATGCTGGAAATGATATGGGCTGAATTTTCTCGTGACCTCGAATTGACCAGCTACCTTATTTTCAAGGTCATGGGACAAAAGGCTAATATCTAAAATATATATTGTCCGGGACCCTTCCTTAGCACTTGGGCTAATTTTTATCTTTGTGCATCGTATTTGTCGTTCTGTATTCTCCTTTCATCGTTGCACATGGCCATTGTTGTATTGCGTTATTTGTAAACCTTTACAAATCATTGCATGTGGCAGTGATTGTCGTTCCGATTCCATTTCCCGTCGCAATGATTCGTTGTTCGTCGTTGTTAAGTCGTCCCAGATCGTCCTATTATCGTTCTACATCTCCGTTACTGACAACAAGAACCACAACGTAGGCAGAACGAACAGGAACGAAGCGCAACGACGCTTAAGTAATACAGGAGAAAACACAAAACGATCGTGAAAAATTCGTGTTGGAGCCACGATTGCTTTGAACATTTCAAAACAGTCGTGTCGCCTCTATGACCTCTTCAGTGCACAGCGAAAGAGATCCCGACCAACAACGGACTACAACGAATTCCAAACTAAAAATCGGTGGGGCCACCAAATCCACTATGGGTTTACATGTATGTCATTATCTACATTAGATCCAGAGTACCCCACTCTCGAGCGCGAAGCGCGAGCTTCGCGCTCGAGAGTGGGGTACTCTGGATCTATATCTACATGTATTATGAGTATTTGTAATGGCTTAATTTTAATGTGTACCTTCCACTTCAACTTCTTTCCTTTGTTCAGTACGTCATATGCACATTCACAGTTGTCTTTGCATCGAGATTCAATCAAACTGCAGATAACCAGGAATGCGCCGTCAGGTATCTGTCCTGCTCTGAAAACAAGATAATCTGATGATTGATGATGCGTTCAGTTCCAACAAACAATTGAATGATAACATCATATATCACTCACTCGAACTTTTCCCCAACAAAGCATGCGACAGCTTCTCGCAGAGGTTTAGTGCCTTCACTGCCGGCCTTCTTGATCTGTTCTGCCAGTTTCTCGCACGAGTATGACGCATTCTGAATTGAACAATGTTTCGATATCGAATAACATCTCCCAAGATCATTGATGTATTGATACAAAACATTGCACTTTAATATAACTTTGCCATTGACAACTGGCGTTGGACACTAAGACTTCAATGCTTTACCTTGGTCATTTTTGGGCCCACTCTCTCTAGGCGAAGTAGCAATGTATCAGCGATCTCTGAGACTGCCTCTGATTTGCTTGACAACATACCCGTTAGAAGATCTGCATATATCTGAATATTCTTCACTGCGTATGGCGTCTTGTGTCTGGAGAATGCAAATAGTAGCCTATCACGTGTGACGAAAAAAACAAACAATTCAACGTGCATTGCAAAACTATATTCACTCACTCCAGTGGGGACAGCAGCGATTGAAACCAATTGTTGGCAAGTTCTTCATGGGCCTCACATCTAGGGAATTCTTTCTCGGTGACAAATGACTCAAATTTCTTCAGGTGTTGTGAAAGAACGTCTTGATCTTCCTGACACTGTAGCGATGTAATAAACATTATGTCTGTTGATCGGATACACTCAGAACACGCACACCATAAAAATGATGAATTGTATCATTGGACACTCACGCAGTATATATAATCGCTCGTGCCGTTTGGACCATCACGAAACTTGTAGTTGATATTGTTGGCAATTTGGACGTACATATCCGCCACTTCTTCGTCTGGTTCCTTACGAGCTTGGTCCACGTAATGCGCATGGAGACTGAGAAAATGTGCACTATTCTTTCTCAACATCTCTTTTGAATCCACACTACATCGGAGAGGAATATAAGGGAAAATGAAGATTTGACAAACTATTATATTCGTAACTCGACTTCTTTTGTAGACGAAAAGAATGACACAAACACTGACTTTCTGAACATGTCGCCGTAGAACTCTTTCAGAGTATATTGGTATGCTTCCATCTGGTCTGACGGCGCGGCGATTGCTTTTGCGTTAAATGTAAATTTGAGTGCGTCGAAGAACTTCTGCGCTTCTTTCCCTTGAAGTTTCTGTAAATGTATGCATCAC
Organism: Terebella lapidaria; assembly: GCA_949152475.1. Taxonomy (NCBI): domain Eukaryota; kingdom Metazoa; phylum Annelida; class Polychaeta; order Terebellida; family Terebellidae; genus Terebella; species Terebella lapidaria. Next base: position 86,322,691 of record OX424555.1, read on the forward strand.
TCCGAATACGAGTCTGTAAATGCTATATATATCACTTATTTTCAGATACTAATATATGCCGAGTAAATCACATTTCCTTGTAGGATGTTACCTGTATATAATCCTCGTCAAAATTGAAGTTTGGCATTATCCTCTGTAGAAGTTGGACATGTCCTCGCGTAGGACCATTTTCCAGACAAGCATAGAAAATATCCAAGCAGCGAGGAATGAGATCTCTATATGTATATTTACTCCCTGGTTGCCCATTACTGCGAGGAAACGAGAGAGAAAAAAGTGGAATATTTACATGCACATCGAATCTTAGCATACAAACTAGACATATCATAATGTGCACATAACCACGCCATAGTTTTTCACCTTATAACACCTCCTAGTCTTGTGAGTAGATGGTCTATGATGTCGTAGGGCTTGGTGTACACGTATGGGAAATCCTTGTGTGAAACCTGCCCAATGAGTGCTTTCAGCGTGTCTTCCACTTGACGCCGGGAGTGAGGTTTCTCTGCGAGGTCGTCGATTCTCTCGGTGATAGCATCGTACTGATCCTCTGTCTTCACCTTCATGAAGTCTTCCTTCGACACGAGCTCGTCAAGGGACCTGGAAGTCGGTGTTATTAAGAATCAAACTGTGAGATGACAAATGCTGCATTAAGTCTTTGATTGGTATACAATAATAATCCATCATGGTGCCATCACAAATGAGCCTGGACTGTCCCACGAACCAACTTGAATGAGCCCAAACATTTTTCCATACATTTTGAAACCTCCTGGGTGCTGTCTCGGATCATCCTGGACTTTCACAGTCCATCATGATCCCATCACGGGCCCAACATGGATGCTTAATTTCAGCCGGCAATGGGTAGATATGTATAGAATCCTGCTTTGTCAGGATTTTGGCTCTGTAACGTTACTTTGCTAAGACAAGTCACAATGCAATGGAACTAGCTTACTTGTATTTCTCCATCTTGTCATTTGATCAGTTGATCGCCTGCAAATAATAATAATAACTAGACGTCAAGGCCAAAAGATGATCTGGAGGCATTTCGGTATAAAGACTTATTTATGAAATAAAAAATACCATTCGTTTTCTTCGATGACACATCGTTTCTGAGACATTTAACAAAAGCAAAAAAACTGACTCAGAAAATAAAATTCCGGTCAAGGTCTAAGTTCATCCTCAATACCCCAAGACATGTTTGTCTAGGACACAAAACGCACCGTTTCCGAGATATCGACGAAAATGCCGACTAAGGTCAAAGTTAATTCCTACACTCTTCAGACAAGTTGGTCTAGGACGACGAGTCCGAAAATAACGCCCGTTTCGCGCTACGACGCACCGTTTCCGAGATAAAAAAAAAAATTGACAAAAAACAAAAAAACTTGAAAAAAGTAAAGGTCAAAGTTCAACCTCTATACCCATAAGAGATGTTCGTCTAGGGCAACGAGGTCAAGGTCAAAGTTCACCCTAGTACCCCTTAGACGTGTGTGTAGTGCAACGAGTTTAAAAATAACGTTCCCTGCTGGGCAAAAAAAAAACCCAAAAAACTCAACGAAAAAGTCAAGGTCAATGTTCAACCTCTATACCCATAAGAGATGTTCGTCTAGGGCAACGAGTCCAAAACTAACGTCTGTTCCGCTCTACGACACACCGTTTTCGAGATATCGACGGAAATGAAAAATGCCGACTCAGCAAAAAACATTTAGGTCAAGCTCAAAGTTCACCCTAGTACCCCTTAGACGTGTGTATAGGGCGACGAGTTCAAAAATAACGTTCGTTTCGCTCTGCGACACACTGTGTCAGAGATATCAAGGATGAATCAGCAAAAAGCTCTAGGTCAAAGGTCTCGAGCTCTAGGTCAAAGGTCGATCTGAAAATCAATACAGTAGGTTTGTTCCCTGGTGGTATATTAACCTCTATCCAAAATCTAGCGGCCACAGTCTGAGAACTTTTTGAGTTATCACGCGGAAACAAGTCCAAAATTTGACATGGATTTCGAGTTATTATCGCCTTATACAAACATGTCCAAGGAGTACTAGGGATGAACTTTGACCTTCACCTATTTTTTTTTTGCTAATGAAACCATAAAGGCATTTCTGACAAAATGGCCTTTAAAATAACTGGAAGTCAAGGCCTAAAGGTGCCTTTGGGCATTTCGGAATGTAACAGAGACTATAATGCCCATCGTTTCCAAGATATGGCAGAAAATTAAATAAAAATGCCAACCTATCAAAAAAAATTGGCCAAGGGCGGAGGACCCAGTTCACACCATTTACCCCTAAGACACATTTGTCCAGAGCGAGTGTCCGTTTCGTTATACGCTACACGAAAACGAAAAATGCTGACGCAGCAAAAACAATTTCAGGTCAAGGTCAAAGTTCATCGCAAATACCTTTAAGACATTTTTGCCTAGGGCCAAAGGTCCGAAAATTACGTCAGTTTCGATCTACGACGCACCATTTCCGAGATATCCACAGAAACGAAAAATGCCGACTCAGCAAAAAAAAATACATCCTCAATTACTCATACATGTAAGACGTGTTCGTCTGGGGTGACGAGTCCGAAAATAGCGTCCTTTTCGCTCCACAACGCATCGTTTCCGAAATATATGCAGGAAGCATCAAGGATGACTCAACGAAAATTCTTTCGAGCTCTAGGTCAAAGCACGTTTGACCATATGACCGTAAAATCGATCAGGATTTTTCCTGGTGATGTATAGACCTCCATGCAAAGTTTTGCAGCCATTGCCTGATTCTGAGTTATCGCACGGAATCTAAGTCCATAAATTGACATCGATTTCATCCTTATGGACCTCGGATCTGGCTCCCAGTCTACGCAGCACGTTTACATACTATACCGTATGTCCGAGCAGTGGTCAAATTTGGCAGAAAGTTGACGAAAAAGAAAAAGAAACATATAACAAACCAGACAAAACTATATAACGATAATAATAATATCGATGATGATATAGTCTTAACCTAATTATCCAAGAATATCATTCTCATCCGACCTCGTGCAAATTCCATACACAACCGTAGGCCCTATGTGACGCCAAACTCCCAATGCAAGACCTATGTCACATCTCTACACCCAAAAGTCGCTGATAAGTGACTATATGGTGACCCAGATATTGTCATACCTCGATCTGAAATATTGTCTTTCATACAATGTTGGTTCGTGCAGGAATCAATCAATAGGATGAATTCACACGGCCAGACTTGTCGCCGAGCATGCTCGCTTTGATCCGCGCGGCTTGTATGCGTGGGTTGACCTTCAAACAGAGCTGTTTACTCTGGTACCGAATAAAGGACACACATTTATACACGAGGGTCGGCCGATCCCTGTCTCTTTCGAGTGTGGACCATCGTTCATGCATTCCCTATAAGTCAATATTAGTAACTGGTAAAATATAAATAAATAAATACCCGGGCCCAATAATCATGTACATACCAGTATAGCATACAATTATAGAAGGCAAACAAAGTATTCACCGGTAAATCAAAGCTACCAGAGTATACTTTCTAAAAAGTAGATATGCTCATTTTAACAACGTATATTCACTTACATCTACTTTTATACGCTTTCATACTTGTTGGGCCTTGTATCGGGCTACTTTTTAGACCGTTACTTTCTCTGGAAATCTCATCTCCAGCGACAGCGCGCAAAAAAATGAGGTCAAACTTGAGGTTAGATTCAAGAAAATCACTAAATAATATACCTGTACTATTCAATCCCCTTCATAATACTCAAATAACATACTAGTATGTGTGGATTGGAACACTCCTAATATTTCTAAGATCTTATTAGAAAGATATGAATTGAATTATAAGGTTACAAAAATCAAACATTTTTGAGGGCAAGAGCGGGTGCTCTACTAGTAGTATTTGGGCGTGTGCCACTATTGAGACCAAGGCGGTTTTTCTGTTATTTTTCTACGAGTGTAGGCCTACATGTAGATCCAAAAGTCGAATTCCCACATCTCCGTTTTTCAATCCTCACAAATCATAGCATTTTCGTTGTCCTCGTAGGCTATATTGTGCACTGTGACAGATATATTTGTTGTTTACATGTACTTGTTTTTCGACTGAACAAGCTGCATGTAGCTCACACAGTATTGTTACAGTATATCACCTACATGTAATTATTCTTACCCCACATTGTTATTTTCTATATACACGTTTACAATATATATACATTGATAATGTGTTATAGATAGACCTCATCATTCATCACGGCATAGGTACATCATGTACATGTTAAATGTGACGATTTTTGCTCATAGAGCAGGACAAGTGTTTCGGTCACAACAAGATATCATACTTTGACTGCCTCAGATTCGGAGCTCGGGTCAGGACGGTGACGTTTGTTATTTATCGACCAGTTTCACTGTGTCAAGTCTGTGACTTTTTCCCTCGTGCTCGTGCGCTGGCACTATAAATACTGCCAGCGCCTGAAACTCTGGGGCTCCCAGGGACAAATAGTTGTAGGCAACCTCAGGGGAAAGGCCTTTGTGCTTCATTCCCGCATGTTGAGCTAAAAACCCTACCCCGAGGCGGTACGTGCAGGCTGTGGCAGTCCGTCAGGCTCCCGTGGTTCTATCCCCATGATGGACCATTGGTGTGTCCGGCCAGCAAAGAACCCTCGTGCTCCCAGTCTTTCCCTTAGCCTTCGTTCCTGGGCACATCGAGTTACATGACAGTGATGAATCATTTCTGAGTCATGCATTAGTCAGACCTCGTCCGGTGGGCTAAACACATGGTTTACTGGCATCGGTGATGACCGTGCCATTCACGGGGCACAGGTGCCCTAGAGAGCCGGCGTCAAATGTTACATTCGTGACTTGATCAGCATTAGTTCGATGAAGAACCCACTGCAACCTAACACGTACCTGACTATAATCCCTTCATCTCTTGGGGAGCTCTGATGACCAGCGAAACTCAGTCATACCTGATCCCAGACTCATAAGGGGTCGGCCCGTGAGGGCCTTGTCTCCATCAAGGGCCGTGGGAACCCTCTTTCAAACGAGCTTCTGTCCGAGGAGCCCTCTCTTCAGTCTCCGGTCTTTGACCAGACAGTGTCTCCAGACAACTCTTTGGGGGTTCCGGCCCCTCAGCTTCGGCTATCCCCTGGGTTTAAACCCGATGATTTGGTGTGGATGTCATCAGAGGGCCTGGCAATGGATTCTACACTCTCCTATGTCCAGGGTGTCCGTGCCATCACTGATCCTATTACCATCATCTCTAAGAGGGCCTGGCAGAAGGTCTTGTTCATGCCGCTCCTGGGCGTCACCCACATTGGCATATGGGACGCAGATGCAGCTTGTGAGTTCGCCTGGACAGACCGCAGAAATGGACGTGGACGTGGACATTACGCCACTAACGAAGTAGACTGCCTGAGTCACACTCTGGGTGAGTTGGCTCCTTATGACTGCTATGATCGTGGCCGGTCGCCTGCCTATAATAGGTGATGTGACGACAGAGCTGATCACCCGATCCTTACTGGCAGAGACCCCGTGGGACCTGTTGGAGCTAGAACGGAAGCTAATCCAGGTCGCAATTGCATAATACACACACGTACCAGCCTCCAGATTTGACTCAGAGTACTAAGTCACTACTCCTGTGGGAATCGCCCTGGCCGGGCCATCGGCTTCGTTCTCATCCCCCAGGCCTCATTCGAGGCCGGCTCCCTGATATCCGGGACCGGTGTCGGCTCTGAGACTAGGGACAACCAAGCTGACCTCAGCTATCTCGCTTCGGCACTGACGCTGTCAGCCAGAGCACAAGGCCAGACTGAAATGTATGGCATGCCCAGGTATGGGTGGCAGCTTGTGGCTATGTCCGAGGTGCACCTCAGTCCCTCCTGTTGGACAAACATATACACTATGAGGCAGGCAGAGCCATACCTGGGTCCACCGATTACAGCCATACCTGGCCAGTACAGCATTCCTCTCCCCAAGAGCAGATCAGCTACAGTGGTGGGGACGACCACTGCACTACTGCTGACTGACATACAGATCATAGTCCTGGCTTGTCTGAAGATGCTCCGCACTTCAATCGGCCGGACCAATCTGCATGGCAAATGTGGTTTAACGGTAAGAACATTGACCTAGAGGACTACCTCCTGCAGCTCCAGCTGGTTGCCTCCTATGAAGGATAGATGGTGGAACACACTGGTTATATTCTTGCCGGTAGTTTGGGAGGCAAAGCTCTGCAGGTGATGTTTAGTAGTTGATATAAATCCCTTGGGAGTGGTCCCAGAAGAATTGTCGAGCCCTTGCGCCTCAGACAACGAGGATTCGGCCTTGGAATCGCACACGGCTGACGATCCCACCGGGGGCTATCAGTATGTGCGCAGGTCCGGAATGCATGCGGACATCTTATTTTCGGGAGCGAGCCAGTTCATTTTCTAGTAGACTGTGGGTCGAAAGTTACCCTCGTGTCGACAAGTACGTATAGGCAACATCCTACTCTCTGTAGTATTGAGATGCGTGACCCCAGTAGTTATCAGATTATGGAGGTGGTAACGACAGCTTTCCTATCAAAGAAGTGATCGATCTGCCTATTACACTTGGGGGAAATGAGTACTTGACAGAGGGCGACCGTGGCTCCATGAGCTGTCCTTTTTCCTGGGGGCAAGGTGTGCTTGACGGAGGGCAATCGAGGCTGATATTGGTGCTGCCAGCATGATTGGGATGAACTTCCTCTGCACCCACAAAGTGATTGCAGACTTTAGCTCCGGAGAACTCCACATGAGGGATAAGGTACACTCACTCTTCCAGATGGTTCCAGCCTGTTCATTCCAATTAAGGATGGTCCATGCCAAGGTGATACCACCCTAACAAGAGAGTGTCATCGCAGTGCACCCACGTCATGCGTGCATGCCTCTGAACGGTGGTGCTTCTATAATTCAACCAGTGAGCAATTCGCCCGGGATATGGGACTTGCGCCGACCCTAGCAGAATCCCTATCCTCGTAGTGAACCCTACAGATGCTCCAGTTGTTCTGCAATGCAGACTAGTAGCTCACGTTGTTATACCGGGTGTCCCCTCACGATTCTCTGTTTCACACTGCATGTGCTCACGGAGGATGATACCTTATCCTTGCCGGACCATTTGGAATCTCGAATTCAAACGGACTAGTTGAGTGACGATCAGCAAGTCGTACTCTGAAAACTGCTCTGGCAGTATGCGGATGTTTTTGTGGGTCTTAAAGGTGCGGTAGACAAAAATTTAATTTTGTCAAATACCGCATTGATCTCCTGAACGAGCATCTGCTCAAACAGCATCTGTGATGGACAGCTATCGTGCACCAAGAGGTCATTGACCAGGAGGTGCAGAAGATGCTCAAGCTAGACATCATCGAACCCATTGACAGCCCCTGGGTCAGTCCTGTGAGAAAGGTGAAGAAAAAGGACGGCTCATGGAGATTCTGCATTGACTATCGTAAACTCAATGATGTCAAGCAGAAGGACTCGAGGACACGTTCGATGCTCTGGCAAGGTTGCACTATTTTGTGCACTCGATTTGTCCTCCGGGTAATAGCAAGTCCAGATGGAGGAAAGTATTAAGGCTATGACAGCCTTCGTCACCAAGATTGGGCTTTACCATTTCAAGGTAATGCCATTCAGGCTCTGCAACACACCCGCTACATTGGAATGCCTCAGGGAAATGGTGCTAAAAGGGTTTATTTGGAATCGATGCATGATGTACATCGACGAAGTCATCCCCCGAGTTATGTCCATGTCAGCATCATGTCTTTATCTATTAAATCCTGCTCCCTTGGTCGATTTGTGGCTCAGACATGAATGTAGCTTTGCCTAGTGGCCTCTTTGTTTGTTGTGGACGCCCATGGCGCGTCATCAACGCCCATAGGGCGAACAAACTCTCTGGGGTTCAGCGAGGCATACACATTCACCCTGTAAGCACACAGTTGGTCAGATGGATTGATTTTTATTATTCACTCATATTTCATAGGCGGCCCGGCTATTACAGCTTTTGTAAGTTTACTGTATCATAGTTATAAGCCGAATAAATTTGATTTGATTTGCTCTTTGTTCATGCGTTCATTATTGAGACCACAAATATTCAGCAACTCCGTGAAAAATTATGTTCTTTCTCATTTGCAGAGTGATTATAATTTATTTTGTTGTCGCTTCCAACTGATTTTCATTATGTTCCATCCACAAGTGAACGGCTACTGTTGATTTGTATACAATCTTTCTTGTTGAACCGATTTCTTGTCGAAAATTTTACACTAATGACTTGATTTATTATTGTTGCATGGTCCCCGCGACGGCCTCAAATTGTGGCTGCCTGTATATATGGCTTGACTGGAGACACCAGAAGGAGATGCGTGTATATGTATTAAAGAAGTTATAGAAAACCTAATCTGTATGTAGCTGTGTGCTAGTTTTTATCCAGCGAACAGACGTTCCCACATAGACGTGTATGCATGCTGTAAAACAGCAGCGGTGGTCACTTTCGCCTTTGACACCGATCGAGACGGATCTACGGGTCCGACTCTCAGTGTCATTTTAAAGTGAATAGATGTCAGAGCATTCTGACGCGGAAGGGAAGGGAAGGGAGGTGAGCCTGATTGTGACCGTGAGGTTGTAACTCGCAATCGGGACAGCCCTCGGATGACTCAAGCTCGGAGTCGTCTGGGGATGAATCTTGTGGAGGCGACTCCATTTCCGATAGCAAGGTCAATAGCATTCTGTGTGCCAGAGAGGCGCCTCAAAGGGCGCTCTCACGGGAACTCACCGAGCAGGAAGCGCTAGGCTGCCCCATTGTAGAGAATATTCCATCCAAATTTTCCGTTTTCAAATGCATAATGTCATATTGATGTTTATTGAAAGACTTAAAACAATCAAACAAATTTCACAGTTTAGCCCCTCTGAGCGGGTCATTCATTAGAACTTGTCCTTAATTAATGTGTTCAAATGATGATATTCTACCTCATGTAAGAATCACGCTCTGTGATTGGCCAATACATATGAAGTAATACGCTCTGCTGGAGCAGACCACAATATGCGATATACTAACCGGTTGGTAATTTGATTTAGTGCATGGTTCACAAGTTTATATTCAATGTGTGGTCAGGTGTACTGTAGATACTATTAGTAGGATTTGTCCACCTGGAATCATCCTTGTTTGGACTACGCCCGTATTTGAAACTCTAATCCTGACGTAGGCCTAATTGTAATTGAACTTACATACAGAAATATTTTAACGTACCGGTATGCATGTAATTGAATATACAGTCGGTATGTCCTACTCTATTCTAATGACCAATATGGTGTATATTATCAGTATACTATTCAACCAGTTTACTATGATCTAATTTAGTTTACAATAGTTAGCTAATTTTTTGTTCCAACTCAATTTACACCTTTTTCTGTGTATTGTTATTTACCTTTTATTACTATTTTACAGATGGTACCACAGGCATTTGTCTCCGGAGAGGGCGCGGGGAAGGTTTGTTGTAGCGTATACAACCACCGCACCAACCCGACCTGAAACAAATGCCTGCAGATGATAACTTTTGTCTATTATAATTTATAATATTTATTCCATCATTATTCATTATACAAAATTTATAAATAACCTCTTCATCTTGCCATATTTGTTCCTGATTTTTGTTTGTTTACAGGCAACAATGGAAATAAACAATTTTGCTTTCTTGTGTTACCCTGTATACCTCATGTCATTGTATCCTATGTCCATTGTATATTGCATTTTGATTTGAATTCAATCAATCAATTCAAACATCAACCAATTGTAGTTGTAACTGTAGGCCTACTTTCGAAATTGATAAATAAAAATCGTAAATTGACATATCTGAATAAACTGTAGACTTCTAATTGACAAATATAATTGAACCCAAACCCTGACAGCCACCGTCTATGCTCGAATCACGATATTTCAAATACAAAATATCATAACGTCACCATTGAGATTTTGCGTTGGCGTTTGGTTTAGGGTGTCCATTGTTTGAAACCCCATTATCGCTCAACAAACATGGTGCGCATAAAATATCGTTATGTAGTTTTGGAGTTAATTCCTGAGAGAGAACGGCTACATCTCCCATTCGACGACAGAGACTTGTATCTGAAGACGAAAGATGCAATTTTGTATGCCCATGGTGATTATGGACTGGGCACTTTGCAGGGTTCACTGACTGTGAAATACCTCAACCCATACACTCATCTGGCACTCATCAGGGCCAAGCGGGGTGCACACAAAATGCTCTTGACGGCGATGGCATTCGTGAGAGAAATCAAAGACATTCGCCTGTCTGTAAACACACTTCATGTGGCAGGTACAATCAGATCGTGCCAGAAATTTCTCAGGACCTTCCACCATCGACAAATGCCATCACTTCTTAAGAACTGCAAATCACAAGAGGAAAAAGATGCCGTTCAGTCTGCAGTGTTGAAAGTCATGAATGAACTGGCACGATATGATGGAAATAAGAGACACAAAGCTGTTGACGTGACTGACAACACATCGGATAGCGACTAGATCTAATTGTGATTCGAATGGACCGTTACTATTTCATATTCATTGCTCATCTATTAAACAATATTGAATACACTCATCGTGCTATTTTGTTTTCAAGCATTTAACTAGACTACTTAAAGGGGCACTAAACGGGATTCTGTTTTCAGGGGATTGCTAAGATTTGTCAGCCGAGCAACCCATTTTTGACCCAGAATCTTTGGTGAGCCGACCTGGACTGACGTGACCATCGGCTCAGCAGAGATCCCGGGTCAGTAACGTAATCGGACTTTTTGGTCTATAAATAGAATAGTCCTGAAGCATCGGCCGACAAATTTTGGAAATACAGTGCCCCTTTCACATTGGATAGGCCTGCATGCAGATATTAGTAGCCTCACGAAACTTGAAGTTGCTGCCATGTCGAGAGAACAAACACAAATTCTGTAGATTTTAGAGCATACAAATGTGACAAATACATGTATCACAACGAATGTAGTTCATCCCCGGCTTTTTTATTCATTTGCACGATTGGCATTTCAACATTTGTTTAACATTTTTGATAAGTTATATTTATTTATTGATTTAGAGTGAAATGTTGCAGCTTCACTAGGTTGTACTTTCATGGTGGGCCTACATTTTGGCCTACCCAACATTTTTGCAAAATTGTTAAGAGTTCCTTAACAAAAAATTAGCCCATGGGCTAAAATAGGTTTCCATGGTTAATGGACATTTTGGTTTTAAGCACTGCAGGTGACGGAATGAGCTTGAGATTTACCAATCAAGGTCATCTTTGTGAACCTCAATGTCTGATTTAGGTGTGCTGCATATGACTTTCTATATGTTCATAATACAAACATATAAGCTCCATCAACAAGTATTTTGTCTGTTGAGGCCAATTTACACATTTCAGCTCAGACGAGACGGAGATTGAACTTTCAAGGTCATCCAAGTTCAAGGTCACCAAAAAAAAGATGTGATATATATATATATATACACTTCCTATAAGCCTCAAAGGCCAATTTACACCTTCCACGTCAGACATTTAGCACCTCAGTTCATCCAAGGTCAAGCTCAAGGTCATCATCAGTTCATATATGACTCCCCATTTGAAAGTGCCAATATCTAAGCTCTATCTTCAGGCGTTCTAGAAGTACAGTTGTGGAATGTACCAATGAAGGAAAAAAGTGCCAAAAATCCAAATAACGGGTATTTTTTTGTCAGTCTGCGCTAAAGTGACCATAGACCTGGTAACCTAAAACTTGGTCTGCATAACAATTCAAACCATTCACACTCTCCCTATGATCTGGACATTTTACAAGTCCATTTACCATGATAATGTGTGAATAAAATAAACTTCAAACCCCTAACATATTTATGTTGAACGCTAACAAAATGTTGTTATTGACAGATTAATAACCAGTACAATATACTGTAATACACAAAACAGATCATATATATATATATAAATGCATTGTACCCATTTTAGTATAATAGCATGCAAGTGTTTCTACATTCACCATTTGTTTCTACATTTCCATGTAAAAAGATAAGACAATGCTTTTATCAAGATTAGTCGGTACACCTCTTGTCCAGCTGACAAAATGATATGAATCAATGTGATATACTTAAACATCCATCTTACTGAAAATGTAACTGCAAGTCATCTTGATAAGTACTCTACCCATCGATGATTTTCAACTCCTGATCATCCTTCAATTCTGCCCACTGTTTTTGTAGAACACTGATCAGTTTGCTCTTGAACTGCAAGTTAGTGATTGCCAGTCTATAGCGTACTTCAGGCACTGGCCGCACATGTTTCGGGACTCTGCCACCATAATTGGAGTAGTGATCAAACTGAGCATTCACAACTATATCTGGTTCTTCCGCAAAGACCAGTGTCACAATATGCACGTCATCTCCATCAAGTTCTATGCGGTTGATGTCAGCAATGCATCGTACTTCATGCAATCGGAATCTGGGCTCGGCTGGAGGCCCAAAGGCGTAGTCAGGAATGGGATAGTGGACTACGTCCTCCTGCCCAAGTGCCAAGTGTTTCTCCGTCACCAGCAGTGTTCTAGGCTCGAAGGTACACTTGGCCATACTTGCCATGTCTTGGCCCTGAGTAATGTGTCTGGGAGATCCAGTGGACTGGACTGAGAATAGCATGATGTAAGCCAGGAAATGGTGCACTTTCTCATGTTTCTGCTCCTTGATGCTCTCCGAGAAGACAAATAAAAGTTCACTGATGACATCCTCACTAGGGTAGACAAAGGCCACTTTACTGGAATGTTTATATTCATGACTCTCACTGGCTGTGTACGTGTTGAACATGGAGTAGAAGTCCTGTTCTGGATCGGTGTGTAGGCTCGGGAGATCTGGAGATGGTGTCGGGCGAGCGGCGGATAACAGCGAAGTGAGAACTTTGGTGAACTCTCCGGTGAGCTTGTTGTCGCGAGTCATGCAGACATAGGTCGTGTCTGCTGTGGGGCCGACCAGTCTAAAGCTTTGATCAAACAAACCCATGCTGACTTGCTTCAGATCCTTTAGTTGCATCACAGCATAAGCCCTCGGAACCTTCTGCTGGTCGACTGTTGTTGACTTGTAGCGATGGATAACGCCGGACGATAGATGCATGTCAGATACATCCTGCTGACCCTTGGCCAGTAAGCGATAGGAGTCTGACTTGTTCCGACTGTGAGTTTGCCAGTCTTTGGTGGGTAGCAGAGTACCTGTCGGTCTGACATCAGACACAAAGTAAGCAGCCTTGGTGCTAAGCATGATGCAGGTGATAAGTTCTGTGTGTTGTTTGTTGTAGAGGATCACGGGGGCCCATAGAATGTGCCGCAGCTCCTCGGCTGTCTGGCCAATCTGGGCAACAGAGCTGTGGAAAAAATTTACAAGTTCATCAGCCTCCATGCTGGCAAGGTTCCTCATGGAGTCCGACAGAGGCTGGACCAGTTGAATATCTCCAGTGCATTCAGTCAGGTGGGACAATAGAGAAATACTTGGGTACTGAACATCTAAACTAAATTCTGGCTTTACTAGTCCTCGACTTGTAGTAACAGGGGTGGTTTCTTGGGAGGATACTGACGGCCTTATTCTGCCAAAGTTAGTGGATACCAATGTTGGCTGACTGTCCTGACTGTGTTCTGCTGTGATGCTGGGGTACACTGCTCTTTGCACATCTCCAGTCATGGAAAGGTCGTTTGCGGACAGCTCAGAAGAACTGGACAACAGATCGCCACTGTCATCTAAGAGACGATCTTTATCGCAGTACTGGGAGAAGATGTCGCTCTCCCCTGGAATGTTCTCACTGCCCGTGTCATACTCCGGCTTTGAGACGGTGCCCAAGCTGGAGCTGTCTGAGATGTCACTTTCGCCAGTCGGTCCCTCTCTCTCCGACAGTCTGTGACAGTCATCATCACTCGAGTCCAGCTCAGATGTAGATTCATCATCGTCATCTACAATATGAGAGACATCCTGGTAGCTGGTATTGGACTCACTGGACCTGTTACTATCAGCTGATATCTGCTCATATGGAAAAGTGTCCCTCTCCTCAGGTTGGGATTTTTGGGTCCCCTCGGATGGCCCTGGCCTGGGTAATGGTGTGATGTCCGGGAGCAGATCAGGTCTCGCCCCGGAGAACTTCGCCTTATCTCGGCTGTGCCTGTGTTTTGGCTTTGCACCAGAACCATGTTTGTGGTAGTGTCTTGCTGTGTGAAGACTGCCTCCGCTATTTGTACTCAGGCTGTCGGTGTCTGCTTCACGAAGTCGACTGCTTCGAATGTGCCGGGATTTTGGAGGGGTAGTAAGACGCTCTGACAGTTTTTTCCTGAGGTGGGTGAGTGTTGCCAGGAACCTGTCTCGTAACCCCGAAGTCGGGACCCTGATGTCTAGAGTCTGCTGTCCTAGGGCTCCCAAGTCAAAAACAAGTTTTACCCCAAAACCTATGAAGTTAGGGACAACCATGGCACAGGACTTGGTGGCTGAAAAAGTCTGTGATAGGCTAGTGTCCTGGTCTGGACTGTAAGTATCACTGTCATACATCTGAATGCCACTGATTTTTCCTCCAATTGGAAAGGCACAAGACATGATGAACTGGTTCCTAGCTGGCATTCCGATTGCGAAGGTTGCCTGCGGCCACAAGATGTAGTCTTCCTGAAGCATGTAGAGATACTCCGAAGTCATTACAAGGGAGTGTGTTATGAATGGCCGACTTGAACGACTGTAGTCCACAGCATTCACCAGTATGTACAACTCAATGTCAATGGCATCCAAGTCTTCCACTCTTTCGACTGCGTTCAGAGTCTGTTTCAAGTTGGGGACAGTCTTGGGATTGGTGAGGATATGTGGGTCTTCATACTGATCCAAGTCAGAGATCGCTCGCCTGTAGGCTTGCTTCATTGAGTCAATGAACAAGTCGGTCTTGGCCATGCTTCCTGTCAACAGGGTATAGGTGCCTTGAGGTCCTACGAAAGCTTCCTCTATCCTCACATACTGTCGATCGTTCCCCAGCACTATCTGCTGGATGTTGACGAGGGGTATGCAGTTGCGGTGGATGAGTTTCGGCATTCCCGATGAGCTTCTCAGTGTCTTGACTTCGAGGAGGTGCAGGTTCTCGGTGGTGATGCAGACACAGGCCATGGACTCTCGGAACGGCTGTGTGTAGCTGATGATATTGCACCACATGACGTGGATAGTCTTCTCCTCCTGGTGCTCGCGCCGCTCCTCGCGTGTACGGGACATCCTCGTGAGGGCTCCGGTGTTCGGAAGGAGATCCTGAAGGTGCGACATGAAGGTGGTGTCACTTCTGCTCGGCAGTGTCTCTGGAAGCATGCTCCCTCCTGGGACGTTTGGTGCGTCACGGCTTTAGGAAGAGAAAAGGGGTAAACATGAATCAGAAATCCTCAATACTTTAACATCAATGGCAAACACCGAACATTGGCAAACATATCGTCTTTCACTTTTATTATGAAATTTTGATCTGAAAAAAAAATTGTATCAAATCATTGCAATTGCTGTAAGTGACGTCATTTTGTTTTAGTACCTCAGTTCATACTTACATGGCTTGATATATGCTGAATTGGTAACCAAGTTTTGGAGATGGTTTCTTCTGTTTTGGTCTTGCCACCAAGTCAGGTGTTCTGCTTTTCTGCAAGAACAAGTAGATGCTTTTTTAGAAACTATGTACTTGTTGCTTCGGTTCGTAAGGCTAAAAGGCAGACACGTGTCATATGTATTAGAGAAAGGAGAAGAAAAATACCTTATGCACGGTACACACAGTTGCAGAAGTAGAGCCAGAAGTAGTGCATTGTGGGTTATTTAGAAGGGTAAGCCATGCGTCATTAGACATACTCAGTTCAGCCACAAAGTGATGAGCTAGTGCTAGATAGGTGTGTGAGAAGGAGAAACATTTTTGAGTAAATAAATGCTTAAGTAGAACACAAAAAAACATGATTCATCGAGGAATGTCTGAATAGCAAGAATTACATTAAGTGCAATATCAGAAACAACAACACCAGACGAACAGGAAAGTGTGAGGCGGTTGGTGTATCTGTGGTGCATCCAGTCAGCAAAACAGGATACATACTTGTTTACCTGTCTGCAAATGTGACTCTGCTTCAGCTGTATGCTGGCCAGCACCAGAGTTCCCATGCCCTTCTGAAATCACAAGTGGAGACCGTCTGTCCCCAGACATGGCCTCACTGGACGCTTCCAGGCTGCCCAATGTGTCGGTGGAGTGCTTGTCAGGCGTTAGGCTAAGTTGGCCCGGCTGACTCATCACAAGGTCTGATATAGTAGGCTCCTGAAGCTCTGTGGCATCCAAGGCACCCCCTCGAGGAGTTCTGCTCTGGGTGGCACCCACAGACTCGGACGGTGTCTGGGACCTCGGTGTGCGTCGCTGGAAGGTCCCCTGGGGTGTCGAGGACGTGGATGATCCAGAAGCCGGGTCACTGATGTGGGCATCTTTGGGCTGTTGATTAACATTGCAATGTATGGTGTTTTATGGAAATATCTTCCAATTGATACTGGAGGTACAGCTGTGAATGTGTCAAAGGAAAGCATACTACTTGATTTGTGATCACCGAATGGTTTCCAAATTCATAATGTATATTTATAATACTTATTAGCAAAGCATAATCATCATACAAATTGTTCATCAGTGCACATGAAATTGAAGATGATATGAACCTTCATGGTTTTCCTGGAGCTTTCCATAGCTTCTTTAGATTTCTGCAGAGCAAGCAAGATGGCTACAGTATCAAGTTCCTTCTGATTGGCTTTGTTGCCATCAAGGGCCACCTGTTAACCAAAGCAGAACATTTGAAAATCCAGCGACCAACATGGAATGCCCAAGTAAGATTTACTCTGATAACCATAAATGAAAAGCTGGAAGTTCTATGATGACTGTAGACCATCTTGGTGTACCCCCCTCAGGTCCCATTCATCCCTGTCACCTAATGGCAGGACGTGATTCCAAAGTATCCACCAAACTTAGGTTGAGGATACGATTATTGGAGAAATGAAGAAAACAACAAACCTCTTTGGCTCTTCCTTTGAAGAGCTGCAGTACTTTCGTCCGGTAGTCCAGAACAATCGTCACAGGATTTCCATTCAGTCTGAGTGATTCCAGACAAGGGAGACTACTCACAGGATATACATCAGACACCTGCAAATGTATGGTACCCACATACTAGTATAACATGTACAATCAATACATGTACCAGGTATACATATTATGGTAAAACACTGCACAACACATACCTGTGATATCTCATTGTTCCGCACGTCAAGATTTTCCAAAGAGTACAGCTTTGATAGACCTGTTTACAAAGACAAGCTTATTGAACACATGTGAAACATGCACCATCTACATTGGTCAATCAACTAATAAATGCTTATAGTTGAGAATATTTTCACAGTCTGCCACCATACCTTGCAGTGTCTGTAGTTTGTTATACGACAGATTGAGTGTCTTGATGTTGCCGAGTCTTGTGTGGAGATTCTCCAGGCGCTGCAAGCCGTTGTGCGACAGGTCCAGATGAGTCAGAGACGACAAAGTATCCAGGTGCTCCACGTCTCGCAGGTGATTGTGGCTCAGGTTCAAGTATTCAACCCGCGGGATCAGTTTCTGCCAATGATAAAACCACTTTATTATAATATAGACATGACTAAGACACTACCCATCCCATATTATGGCTGAATCATTACCTCAATCACTGATATATGTAGATCTATCAGTGAGAATATAAAAACATGGCCACAACTCGAGTACAAAGTAATACAATCTTCAGGATAAATCATTATCATTTAGATCTACCGTATTGGTCCTAATAGTAGCACGGTGAGCCAAAGCAAGACCTCCTGCAGCAGCGCGCGCAAAAATGAGGTCAAACTCGAGGTGAAATTTAAGAAAATCACTGAATAATATACCTATAGCCTTCAATCCGCTTTATTATGATTCAAAAAACATAAATATGTGGATTGGAACACTCCAAGCTCTTATTAGCATGATTAGCAAGATATGAAGCGAATTGCAAGATTACAAAAAATTAACATTTTGGGGGAAAATTCCCAAATTTTAATTGTAAATTTGCCGTTTATTGTTATTACTCACCTCTAAACTACTACATGCTCCTTTTCGATCCTTTGGATCGTTCTGGATAGAAATTCGCGTACTGAAAGCAAGGCACGATCGTCTGCCTGCATGACTCGAGCGCTCCTTTTGCCGCCAAAACCGCCGCGCATATGCGCGCGCAGCTGCGCAGAAGCTTCACTTTTCTGTCCAAAAAACGACAAAAGGAAGCCCCTAGCACACAACTGGCGGGGACGGATGGGAGGGCCTTTACTGTAGTAGTTTAGAGGTGAGTAATAACAATAAACGGCAAATTTACAATTAAAATTTGGGAAGTTTATTTTATACATCACCAATCTAAACTACTACATGCTCCTTAGAATCAAAGGATAGGCGGTGGAGCAGTAGTGCTAGAGAGTCATGAAAACAGACGATAGTCTTGATTTCAAGCGAATCGCTAAAATGCTACATTTTCGATATATCTTTAGTAATAACATAATAAAGATACTCACCTAGCGGTGCGATCGCTTGCCTCCGAAATGCACGAATTTCTTCTTCACCCATCGGTGGAAAACGGAACTCTACTTGAGACCGTAACATACAGAAACTCAAACACAAACACAAAGTGTTGCTTATATACACGTGCACGTTAAAACCAAGACTTTTCTGTCCAGCTGGTTCAAACAACAGCTTGCGCTACGACCAGCGGACCCAGTCTAAATCTGGACGACTGGTCCTGAAGTTCGGCAGCATTGGACAGATAGAACCCGATGAATGTCGTAGAATTAGTCCACATTCCAGCCCTCACGATATATTCCAACGGAATATTCGACCTGGCCGCCAAAGACATCGAGATGTGTCGGATTTGGTGGGACGATATTTTGTAAGTGACTCGATCGTCAGCACCTGATTCCGCATAGACAGTCCTCACTACAACCTTCACCCATCGGGATAGTGTAGCTGTGGAGATATCCGTAGCCCTGTTAGGCTGATAGGAAATAAATAATCGCTTGCGATCTTTCCTGATCGATCTGGTCCGATCGATGTAGATTTTCAGCGCTCTTACTGGACACAATAGAGCGTCCGGCTCATTCCGTCCTACGTAACCGCCCAGTGACGGAATTACGATAGGGGAGAACGCTTTCCCGCCCTCAACTGCAGCACGTGTTTTAGGCATAAAATCACGTACTGGGTATAAGGAAACGGACCCATCCGCGCCAAATGCGACTCGCGATACGTCGATCGCCGCGACATCTGAGCGTCTTCGACCACTTGCTAGCATAACTAGCAGGAAAGTCTTAAGAGTTAACCTCTGCAAGGAAACTTCCTTGAGAGGCTCCCACGGTGCTTTAGTAAGACAATATAGCACAAAAGCCATGTCCCAATCCGGTAGAGTAGGAACTCCACGTGGCCTTTGCGTCCTAAAGGACGCCAAGAGATCAGCAAGGATACGATTATTAGTTAAATCGATCCCCTTAGCACGGAATACAGGGCCCAGCATGGACCTGTATCCCTCAATCGTAGTAGGCTTCAAATTAAGCCTATCAAAGAGATAGCAGAGAAAGTCTAGCACTGCATTCAGAGGGGCAGAGAGCGGATCAATGCGCCTTCCGTTACACCAACGTACGAATACTCTCCATTTAGCCTCATACGTTTTAGAGGAGGATCTCCTATTCTTTCTCGCGAGATGTACGGACACCTGCTGAGAAAATCCTGCCTCCTGGAAGGATCGCTCGATAGCCTCCAGACGTGTAATTTGAGCACGTGGACGGAATCGTGAAATATATCCCGCCCCGGTTGCTTCAGCAACCTGTCCTCGATCGGGAGAACCCGTGGTACATCGATCAGGAGGGACAGTAGCAGGGGGAACCACGCCTGCATCGGCCAGCATGGCGCCACCAACAGAATCTCGCACTGAGACCTGGCTACTTTGTGCAGCACTTCTGTTAGGAACCGAGTTGGCGGGTACGCATACCCGAACATCCCGTCCCACGACTGAGACATCGCGTCCACAGCCAGTGCCTCGCTCTCTGGCAGAGGTGAGAAGTAGACCGGGAGCTTGTGATTCCGAGAGGTTGCGAACAGGTCTATGTTCGGTGTCCCGAACGCCTGACAAACGCGCCGAAACACCCCCGGATGTAGACTCCACTCCGTGCCTATGATCTTGTCCGGTCTCGACAGAGCGTCCGCTAGGACATTCCTGTGACCCGGCAGGTGCCTCGCCCTGAAAAACAGACGGTACTTGAAGGCAAACCTGATCAGACACTCGGCCTCCAAACAAAGCTGACTCGACCGAGTTCCACCTTGTTTGTTTATGTGCGCCACTACTGTGCTGTTGTCTGTGAAGACCAACCACTTCGTCCCTGGGGGACTCTGAGGCCCCCAGATCTCGAACGCACGTCTCACCGCTCGCAGCTCTAGGACATTGATGTGCAACGCCCTCTTGCTCGTGTTCCACACAGCAGAGAGTTCGTGCTCGTCCATATGAGCTCCCCAAGCCAATTCTGACGCATCGGTGAAGAAGGTCCGATCGGGCAGATACTCCGCGAGTGGCATCCCTCGGAAAAGATTCCGATGGTCCCGCCACCAATGCATTGCTTCCCGAGCACGATCGTCCACCGATACGACTTGGTCTAGTCGATCGGTGAGGATCCGCCATTGCAACGCTAGACACCATTGAATGGGTCTGAGGAAGCACCTGCCGAACGGCACCTGTTTCTCCATCGACGCCAACAGACCGATGATAGACAGAAACTGTCGAGCTGTGATCGACGACTGCGTCATCGCGACCTCCATCGCCGCAATCGCCTTGAGAACTCTCTTCCGCGGAGGAAGAGCTACTCCTCGCTCTAGATCGTAATCTACCCCGACATACTCGAACCTCTGTGTCGGGGACAGATGAGACTTCGCCCAATTGGGGATCCAGCCGAGGCTGGTCGCCAACCTGAGGACGAACCCGGATTGCTCTATAGCCTGAGACGGGGAGTCGGCTATGATTAACCAATCGTCGATATAATGGTGGAATTGAATTCCAACCGATCGAAACCTGGCTGCCATCGTCCTTACGATACGGGTGAACACGTAAGGGGCGGTGGCTACTCCAAAGGGAAGTACCCTGAACTGATACACCGAACCTTCGAAGGCGAACTTGAGGTATCGCCGATCGGCTGGGTGTATTGGCACATGTAAGTACGCGTCCTTGACGTCGATACTGACTGCCCACTTCCCCTTGGACAGAGCTTTCTGGACGGAAAGCGCCGACTCCATCTTGAACCTGGGTATGATCAGGAATTTGTTGAGGTTTGACAGATCGAAAACGGGACGCCACCCGCCTGTCTTTTTCGGCACCAGGAAGATGAGAGAATAGAATCCTCTCTCGTCCTTGACCACCTCGATCGCACGTTTCTCTAGCAACTGCTGCACCTCGTGCTGCAGAAGCTGAAACTTTTCCCGATCGCCGGGCACAGGGAAGAACCACGCTTTGGGTCTGATCGGTGGTTTTCCAGCCTCCCATCTGAAGGTGAGACCGAACTTCACCCATGCCACGACTGAATTGTCTGACGACGCCAGATCGCTCCAGTTCTGGACGAACTGAGCCAGGCGTCCCCCGACTGGACCAGGTTGTGGAAGATCGAATTCCGATAGAACTGAACCTTCCACAGAGCCTACGCTTTCCCGCAACGAGTCACTTCTTACCAGAAGCTTTCCCTTTGCCCTTGAAGCGTCCACCCCCTTTGCCTCCGCGCTTGCCATCCCCCTGGGGAGGGGGAGGCTGCGCCCCACGAAAGGGCGGCTGCGTAGAAGCAGGTGCATGTGGTGCCTGAGGTTGGGCAGGCTTCTGACCCTTGGTCTTCTTGCCTGTCCCAGACCCCGCCGACTTCCCAAGCAAAGCCTTGGCCATAGCCTCATCCCGGAGATGTTCCCGCATGACGGAAATATCCGATCGAGAGAGGTTGGCGTAGGTATAGCCTGAGAACAGCGGCCTCCCACGTAGCTCAGCGACGTCCGTAGCGGACACGTCAAGCAGACGGAGATCGGCATCACGCATGGTGAGATCCAATTGTGCGCCCAGGTGCGCACTGTCACGCTCAGCAGCATGGACCACTCCGGCCAAGACGCCGAGTGCTGCATGTATGTTGGCGCGACTCCCCTCCTCCAGATCCGCCTCGTCCACAAACTCCTGAACCAAGGTGGTCAGGTGATCTGTCAACGAGAGCTGCCCCATCAATTGATGAGACAGCGTCTGCCAGTGAGAAAGGCGAGCCTTTTTCACATAAGCTGACCAGACCGTACCCTGCTTCCGGGAAAGCAGGTGAAGGTTAGGGTCTTCGACCGGGACGGAAGTCTGATGTCCACCCTCGGACTCTACAGTCCGATAGGTGTCGATCGACTCAGGTCGAACACGGCTAGTCGGGAATGTCGACTCCGTACGAGCCACATCCTTCTTAGCCGTAACTCCCTTGTTGATCTTGTCGAAGGACTTGACCAACGCGGGAGCCACAGGGAGCCGGATCGGCCGACGAACTGGCGCCGACGCGAACCTACCGGTTCCCCGTGAGGGCCCTGGAGCATCGATCGGCAAGTCCATTCGCCTTGCGACCGACTCCAAAGCCCACCGGAAGTTAGAACCCCCGGCCTGATCGGAAGTCTCATCCTCCGAGGAGGACGACTCCTGATCCGCTTCCACTCGACCCCCCCGATCGTTGGACCTCACAGGTCCGATCGAAGACCTCGATGACCCCAAGGGTACATCAAAGGACGGGCGAGGGAATGCCTGCTCAGCGATCGCGCCCGTCCGGCGACTTACATCCGCGTACACAGGACTTGAGTGGCCCTGAGGAACGACCCCAGCACCACCCGCCCGATCGTGCCCTGATCGAGGACCAGGAGCACGACCGCCAAGTGAAGACTCCCGATCGCACGAACGATCGAGAGCCTCACCCCCAAACAAAGGGAACTCTCCCCCCTCGAACCTCGAGACCGAGGACCCGAAAGAGCCATCCAAGCTGCCCCGCCGATCGAAGCCCGAAGCCTGATCGTCGCCCACCGAGAGGTCGGACGAAGCCTGAGCCACATCGAAAATCGATGTGGTCTCAGCACCACGGCGCTTAGAGGAAGCACGCTTCCTCTTCTTGGAAGGCCCCGGGGAAGAGACTACGGACCCCTCCACCTCGATCGGCCCCGACTGAGGGACGACGAAGGTGGAGTGCGGTTCCTTGGCTGCTTTCGCCTTGGCAAGAACTGAAACCTTCTTCTTAGAAGATTTCGACTTCTTGCCAGCAGGGGGAGCAAGCTCTCCCTGCGACGAAGGGGCAGCCGAAGAACCGGCCGGGACTCCCTGTCCAAGCAGGGAAGAGAGACCCGGCAGGAGGGGACCCTGAAGGGACGATAACGACTGTGCAAAGAAAGATTGCACAGCCGCGTTGACCATGTCCTGTGTTAGCCCCAGGGGCTGGCTAACACCGGACGCAATCTGTGCCGTCACAGGCGGAGTCTCCACCTCCATGGGCGACTGGCGGACTTGCGGAGCCGAAGCTTCCGCAAGCCTCAAAGCATCCCGACGAGCCAACGAGGCTTCGGAATACTTTGCAGTCGCCTGCACGAAGGAAGAGGGACGCCAGAAACGACACAGATCACACCTCAAATCCTCCATAGATACCGGGCCATGGTCTAAGCAGTCGAAACACACACTGTGTTTCTCCCCTCCTCGGAGGGTATTGACCAGACACTTCGGGCATGGACGTTCGTCCATGGCACCAGTACCAAGGGAGGATTGTGAAGTCATGATCACACAAGGGAACTAACCACACACAGTAACAGGGCGGGCAATAAATGCAAACCTGAGACCGCGCTGAAAAAAGAACCCTAAGAGGACTACGAATATATAAACTACAGTATACGTATACACAATATATACAGTAGAAAATTAACGTAGAACTATTGATAGATGTAAACAACAAGTACACTATCAAGTACGACGGATGGACGATAATAGGGTGAACTGGCTATACAAATCGCTGACGATCTAGCAAGTAACAAACTATCGACCGATACTTATCCAAATAGACACAAAACGATGTCTATGAACGTGGCAGGTGAAATTCCGTAAGAATATATCGCAAAAGTCTAGTTTGCAGACTAAATTCTACGAATTCACCGGGAACCAAAATCCAAAGCTGCCAAGCAAAAATGGCGGTGGACAGAAAAGTGAAGCTTCTGCGCAGCTGCGCGCGCATATGCGCGGCGGTTTTGGCGGCAAAAGGAGCGCTCGAGTCATGCAGGCAGACGATCGTGCCTTGCTTTCAGTACGCGAATTTCTATCCAGAACGATCCAAAGGATCGAAAAGGAGCATGTAGTAGTTTAGATTGGTGATGTATAAAATAAACGATGGGGCGCTCTACTATTAGGGCACGTGCCACTATTAGGACCAACACGGTAGTTGTAGAACAAGTTTCCCCTGTGACACTGACCACTGATTGGTCAAGCTCTGTGAGGTTATTGAAGCTGAAGTCGACAGCTGTGAGTACAGACCACACTGGCACTAGGACCGCCTCCTGGTCGGTGCCCATCCATTGACCACCTACTGCTGAGTCCACCAACAACAGGTCCTGAAATTAATATTGGATACTTGTAGTGTACACAGTGAGGTGTCTCAAAATTTCTGATATACACCTAGGCTTTAGGTATCCAAGCCTTGAAAATATGCATAGCTCATGGTATTAGGAACAAAATTCACAGAAAATAACCATGACAAACAAATATTCTTCAGGTTCACAATGTATTCGGGGTGTGTATTAATCAAACTGTGAACACTATTACACACCTTCATATATTTCACAGTCTGGAAGACTTTCAGATTTTTCAGAGTCTTCTTGGTTGTGTCCACTGATGATATCTTTGTTGGATTGCAGTATGAAATCTAGAAAAGCAAATAAAAACATCTTTGTACAGATAGAAATAACATTATACATCATCAATAAATGGAGGGGTTTTGTTCATAATGTGATATTCGAAATATTATTCATAATATCAGAAAACAATCTCAATACTCTGCTACTTGGACATACTTTCTATTATCAAGTGATCATTACCCCCGACAAAAATGTCGTTACACTTACCTCCAAAGTTTCTAGAGATTTGAACATGTTTAGCTCAAAGTTTAGATCATTCATAAGGATGTTGCTCGTGCCCAGTTGCTGCAACTGGCCTGTAATCTGCAATAATATATAATACATCATGATGACATTATGATTGGTGTGAAATGAGAAGCACACTAACAGGGTCTACCTCATTAACATCAATACACAAAGTTAAATAAAATGGCAAAATTACAGCATTCGAGTTATAATTTAATTTTGCTATTGAGATAAGGATGAGTAATGAGTATCAATGCAAGTACATACTTTTGCATATTTTACTCGTGTGACAAAATCCAGCACATGGCCAATGTCTTTCTTGGCATCTCCAGTTTCTGTAAAGAGAAAGCAAATGTGTTGGTATGCCACAGGACATGAACTGACAATGAAAATCGACCTCCTTGAATCGATGAAACCTACCACAAGTTGGTTCGGGAAGTTTGAGTCTCGTCGTGAGAGCATGCAACTGCAAGTGACTGATGTTGAATACTTCTTCTGTCTGAAGGATAACATCTCCTGTACAACAAAAGTGAGATAGATACACTGGTAATCATCAAAGCAGTGGCAGAGAGAACAAATGATCCGCAGAAAAGTCAACTCCGTGTTGTTTACCTCTGTGAAAAAGACTCTCTGCCAAACTCTGAACAATTCCATGTATTTCCTGAAAGGCAATGAAAACATGTTCTTCTTACTGATATAAATATTGTGAAATAAATCGAATCAACAGTTCCAAACTGCTGTATATGTAATACTAAATTCATGGAAATTATCAATGATGTTACTTCCAGACTAATAACCACGTGGATTTATACTACGCAATAGTACACATGCCAAACATACATAAGTGTTGAAGTGTAGGAATCTGGCAAGTTCATCTGGGACACTGGGCAGGGCACAGAGCAGAGCCTGGAGATAGGCCTCCAAGTCAGCTTGACGCTTCTTGACAAATGTATCTGATTGGTTCCCGAATAACTTCTTTGGTGGCAGCAAACCTTTATCAACTTTATACTTTGAAACAAGCTGGAGAAGGAAGGAAGAGTCATAGTCAGTCAATTATATTCATAAACCCACCACTTCTAATATTTCTTTTATCATGTTATGGTCTAGAAATTAGATCTAACTAGACGTCAAGGCCTGAAGATGCCTTGGGGCATTTCGTGTGAGTTCTATTCCCAGCTAACATATACCTAAGAGACCGTGTCTAGAACCATGATGAGTCTGAAACTGTCCGTGGTCAAAGTTTAAGTGACATACTCCGCCCTTAGGCATCTTTGCGTTTCGCTCTATGACGCACCGTTTCCCGAGATACGGCAAACAGGAAGTGCTGAGTCAGTGAAAAAAAATTCGACACCAGAAGTCTTCTCGACCCAAGATACCCTCTAGACTAGTTAGTCTAGTGCCAGGAGGCCGAAATTAAGCTCCGTTTTGCTCCACGACGCACCGTTTCCGAGATACGGTCAAACAGGAAGTGCCGAGTCGGCGAAAATAAATTCAACACCAGGGGTCGTCTCGACCCGAAATACCCCTAAGCCTAGTTTGTCTAGTGACCGGAGTCCGAAATTGAGCTCCGTTTCGCTCTACGACGCACCGTTTCCGAGATACGGTCAAACAGGAAGTGCCGAGTCGGCGAAAATAAATTCAACACCAGGGTCGTCTCGACCCAATACCCCCCTAGACTAGTTTGTCTAGTGCCAGAAGGCCGGAATTGAGCTCCGTTTCGCTCTACGACGCACCGTTTCCGAGATACTGCCAAACAGGAAATGCCGAGTCAGCGAAAATAAATTCGACACCAGGGGTCGTCTTGACCCATAATACCCCATAGACTAGTTTGTCTAGTGCCAGAAGGCCGGAATTGAGCTCCGTTCGCTCTAATACGCACCGTTTCCGATATATGACCAAACAAGAAGTTCCGAGTCGGCGAAAAAAAAATTGACACCAGGGGTCGTCTCGACCCAAAATACCCACTAGACTAGTTTGTCTAGTGCGAGAAGGCCGGAATTGAGCTCCGTTTCGCTCTACGATGCACCATTTCCGAGATACGGCCAAACAGGAAGTGCTGAGTCGGCGAAAAAAAATTCGACACCAGAGGTCGTCTCGACCCAAAATACCCCCTAGACTTGTTTGTCTAGTGCCAGAAGGCCGGAATTGAGCTCCGTTTCGCTCTACGAGGCACTGTTTCCGAGATATGGCCAAACAGGAACTTCCGAGTCGGCGAAAAAAAAATTGACACCAGGTGTCGTCTCGACCCAAAATACCCACTAGACTAGTTTGTCTAGTGCCAGAAGGCCGGAATTGAGATCCGTTTCGCTCTACGACGCACCGTTTCCGAGATACGGCCAAACAGGAAGTGCCGAGTCGGCGAAAATAAATTCGACACCAGGGGTCATCTCGACCCATAATACCCCCTAGACTAGTTTGTCTAGTACCAGAATGCCGGAATTGAGCTCCGTTTCGCTCTAATACGCACCGTTTCCGAGATACGGCCAAACAGGAAGTGCCGAGTCGGCGAAAATAAATTCGACACCAGGGGTCGTCTCGACCCATAATACCCACTAGACTAGTTTGTCTAGTGCCAGAAGGCCGGAATTGAGCTCCGTTTCGCTCTAATACGCACCGTTTCCGAGATACGGCCAAACAGGAAGTGCCGAGTGGGCGAAAATAAATTCGACACCAGGGGTCGTCTCGACCCAAAATACCCCTAGACTAGTATGTCTAGTGCCAGAAGGCCGGAATTGAGCTCCGTTTCGCTCTACGACGCACCGTTTCCGAGATACGGCCAAACAGGAAGTGCCGAGTCGGCGAAAAAAAAATTGACACCAGGGGTCGTCTCAACCCAAGATACCCTCTAGACTAGTTTGTCTAGTGCCAGGAGGCCGAAATTGAGCTCCGTTTCGCTCTACGACGCACCGTTTCCGAGATACGGCCGAACAGGAAGTGCCGAGTCGGCGAAAAAAAAATTGACACCAGGGGTCGTCTCAACCCAAGATACCCTCTAGACTAGTTTGTCTAGTGCCCGGAGTCCGAAATTGAGCTCCGTTTCGCTCTACGACGCACAGTTTCCGAGATACGGCCGAACAGGAAGTGCCGAGTCGGCAAAAAAAAATTCGACACCAGGGGTCGTTTCGACCCAAGATACCCTCTAGACTATTTGTCTAGTGCCAGGAGGCCGAAATTGAGCTCCGTTTCGCTCTACGACGCACCGTTTCCGAGATACGGCCGAACAGGAAGTGCCGAGTCGGCAAAAAAAAATTCGACACCAGGGGTCGTTTCAACCCAAGATACCCTCTAGACTAGTTTGTCTAGTGCCAGGAGGCCGAAATTGAGCTCCGTTTCGCTCTACGATGCACCGTTTCCGAGATATGCATGAAAGCCTCAAGGATGAATCAGCAAAAGTTCTTCCGAGCTCTAGGTCAGAGGTCGATCGACGGATTGATCCCAAAATCGATAGGGTTCTTCCCTGGTGGTATTTGAACTCCCATGCATAGAATACTTGCCATTGCATGAATACTTTTTGAGTTATCGATCGGAAACCAAGTCTCAAAATAAACCTTGATTTCATCTTCACGGACCTCACGGACCCCGGAGCCGCCTCCAAAACAATAGGGGTCTTCCATGTAATATTTCTGACCAGTGGTGTAAATTTGGACAAGATCCGTTCAGGCGTTCCCGAGTTATTGATCGGAAACCAAAACGGCGGAAAGTAAAAAAAAAAGAAGAAAAAAAAAAAAAAAAAAAAACCAGACAAAACCATAAGGGCATTTCGGGCCGAAATGCCCTAATAAACATTCATGTCTTACCTTATCATGCAAGTCATGAAACTCGCTGTATCTGTGCTTAACCTGCCATTTATATAACCCAATACTCAACTCAATGGTGTAAACCTGCAAAATAAACTGCACATAAATGATACATGTATCACAAAGCATCATACAAAAAGTTTCAACGAGCAAATGCAGGATATTTAGTAATTGTGAAGATGGCAATGCAGATCAATATTAAACCTTTTTTTTTTTTTTTTTGAAGACAATACATTTTGGGGGCAGAATCTTATCAAGATTTTAGTCTCCAAATGTCTAGATAATATCTGAAAAAGTTAGTATTATTCTATATTATACCTTATGTAAGAATCACGCTCTGTGATTGGCCAATACACGTGAAGTAATACCCTCTGCTAGAGCAGACCGCAATAAGCAATGAACTAACCGGTTGGTAATTTGATATACTAACTGGCATAACGTTTTGTCAAATCAGACATTCGGTATAATATAATAAATACAACCCTGTTTGTATATTGGTACCGCAGATTTTTCCCCTCATGAGACATTACCACCGTAATCTCTCCCTCAGGGAATAATCCGCTGTACCAATATACATACAGGTTTGTATTTATATAATACAAAAGATCAAATTACAAAACTGGTGTTACTTAGTCATTCAAAACATATCACATGTGAATGTCACTAGCGCTGTGCATTCATTCAATCAAAGACATTTAACAAAGACAAACCGTTCACCATTACCATGAAACATCAATAAAAAATTTGCAAATAAATTATTTGTGTGTCACAGAATATTCTGTTTCCTTGAACTCACAGCAGAATGCGCAGGCCTCTGGCCTGACAGCATAATCATTGATTTATTGTTTACATCGCAATGCCACTGAAATCAGCAAAATTCCTTTGTTCAGGGAAAGAGATTGTTATGGACCTAGCCTTGCCCTTGAGTCTACAATACCATTGATGGGGCTAGACGGCTCGTGCGCATCAGATTTATCATGATCCGGGATGAGTGACTATACACCAGGCAACTTCACAAGGCTTACACATGTAGAATAAAGTGGTCACATTTTGTTGACATATATGTATGTGTATTTTACTGGATACATTATGATTTGTATATATCTACATATGTTTTGTATGCAAAGGTCAATAAAACATATACCTTATTGGTCCTAATAGTAGCATGGCGTGCCAAAGCAAGACCTCCTGCAGCGGCACGCGCAAAAATGAGGTGGAATTTGAGGTAAAATTTTAAAAAATCACTGAATGATATACCTATAGCCTTCAATCGCCTTAGTTATCATTCAAATAACATAAATATATGGATTGGAACACTCCACAAGAGTTTATTAGAAAAAATATGAAGTGAAATACAAGGTTACAAAAACGATTTTTGGAGAAAAGAGAAGGGCGCTCTACTATTAGGGCATGTGCCACTATTGAGACCAATACGATACTAGTAGTTCAGGTCAGACGTGACTTTGAGATTTACTAACTTAATAATATGCTCATACAAATACATAAGCACAAACATTTTGTCTGCAGATGCCATTATAAACATTTCAGGTCAGACATTACCTTGAGGTCAAGGTCACCTTTACATCTATCATATATGATCTCCTTATATGATCTCCACAAGATGAATGTTTCTGCAGAGGCCAATTTACACATTTCAGGTCAAACCTGACCTTGAGGTTAACCAAGGTCAATTACAAGGTCACCAAAAGACCCACCATGTATGACTTCCTGTATGTGCTCATAATACAAACCTAAGCCCTATCTTCATGCATTGTGTCCCCAGAGGCCAATTTATGCATTCCTCAAGTTTCTGGGCCTACATTGCAGGCCTTTTGAGAGATTCAACATCTATAGGATTTTGAGAAATTTATATTTTAATCTTTGAGATTGGTTCAAACTGGCCAAATGGCCAAAAACGATTCAATAGAAGAAAAAAAAACATCTTCAGATAGCCTCTTCACACAAGGTTAGGGTAGATCTACACGTATGACTGAGTGTTCTGATAAATTTATATGAAAAAATCATCAAAACAATTGTTGTTTTTTTTGTAATTATAAATTTTTTTGCTGTAGATATAATTGCTGTAATTGTTTGTCGTGATAATTGTGATGAGGAGGAAATAAAAGTTGATACAAGTAGATCAATTTGTATGTCATCTTTTCGGATTTTCAGTGAACAAATGTGAAGCTTCGCATGGCTCGACTGCGACTGCCCATTACATGTCTGAAGACAACTTACGCAAGCAGTGATCATCCGCCAATCCATATAGATCTACAGTAAAGTAATTCGGGCAAAAGCGCATCGCTGGCATGCTGGCCAATCGATACAGCTGTCCCCCCCCCCCCCGGGCCACCCCCCATGACAACAGACTATTTCAAGGTGCTGTAATCTGAATCTGAAAATGTACAGTGCAGAAGCCAATTCTGCCATTTAAGCAACAGGAGAGAGAGAGAGCTGCTGTGCGAAAGGTATCAGTGGATTTAGATTCGACTATGCTATTGTCCAGCTTATTCCAATCTAGAATAGTATTCGTGCGAAGAATGATGATTACTAGTAGTGCATTGTTTAGTTTTGCTTAGAATGGGCTTGAAACTTTGTGAATTGTTTGTATGGGTGGGGGACATGGTCTAGTTCAGCCCAATAACACAGTTAAGTGTCCCTTCCTGAGCTGACAACGCCTTTCATCTGACACCCTGTCACAGTGGGTCAGGATTTATGAACTTATTTCAGAACAAAACATGTTTCGAATGCATGAAATACACACTGTGTATCATTTTCAATATGTCAATAGGGCTCTTGCAGACTTCTGCTCATAGAACTGTGAGAGTTAGCAATCTACTGCAATGATAAATTTTCCCTGGAATCCTGTCGTTTGCATGTCAACAAATATTGTTTTCCTTTGGCACGTGATGGGCGATTCTGTTCGGATAATTTGCATAGGGGCGAGAGTTAGGATACGGGACCGCCCACGCAGGTAAACTGATTTTAAACTGATGACGACAACTGACAACCCGATCCCCCTATTATGACTAATTTGAACTTGTCAATTTGGATTCCGTCATCAGTTGTCGAGAACCAAGCAATATGTCGGCCCCCATGGTTCAAGCAAATCCTCGCTTAAATCAAACTTTTGCGTTTTGAAAGAAACAGATACTGTAGCGTTCCGGAAGGCAGGTTTGTGTGAATTAATTGCCGTTTGTACCACAGATATGCAATATTCAGTTGAATAGTTCGCTCGAAGTAACTTGAATGAACTAAAGGCAAAAAAAGGTGTAAACGAGTTTTAAAAAATCAGAGTATACTGTATAGACATGGTCTAGTCCTATCTCTGAATTAGACGGAATTAGACATGGTCTGTATTATCTAGTGCTATAACGAGTAGTCGAGTACTCGTTGACGGTTAGATTACAGGCTCTGATCGGTCAGAGAGTGACTGACCGATTACTTGATCGTAAATTAATTATACTATTTCATGTAGAAAATGGCTAATTTATTCACGAAAATATCCTAAAACAATCTTGTCCGGTTGGAAAGAGAGCACTGAGCAGTAGATCATGTGACTCAGACAAGGTGAAGGTTATTTCTGTCAGTTTACCGTACTGCCGCTAATGCGCGTGCTTTTTGCTCTTGTAACCATAGCCGCATGTGTCAGGTATTAATACTATCATAAATCTAAAACTTGCACGCAACATAGCAAATTAACAACATACATATTGTGGGTTGGAAATAAAAAAATGGAATTGAACTTCATCAATCATCGTAAGTTCGTGACATGCTTGACAGCGCCATGGTATGGGCGCATAAATACGAGTCTTTGTGGTAATAGTCTATAAATAGTATGGGTTCGGCCTTGAACTTGGTGTACCGAAAATCATTTAGAAACTGAAATTTAGTGGAATCGTGATTCGAGAAGCAGCTTGGTCGCCTTCTGTCATGTCTGTCGTCGAGCTGCAGAGCAGGGTTCAGCAGACATGATCATTCACATTTAGGAGCACTAAGTTGTGGACAAATATGCCTTTGATATCAACTGCTTAAATATTGGGCAATATATACTGGCGAGTAATCGGTCACGGTTCGGTTACAGGGTCACGATTAATCGGTTAGAGTTTTCCGTACTCGTTATACCACTAGTATTATCAGTCTGTCTCTGTAAGGTAGACAAAATAGAATCTATACAGTACCGTGTAATTTTCGACTGTGACGGCTGAATGAATCCGAACAATTTTCGTGGCATGTATTCGTGATGATGGTTTGCAGTATTGTGCCATTATATCAAGTTTACTCCTTCAATTTCATGTCGAAAATCATATGACGAATCTGTCATGTTTAATTTCGAGTGCTTTCGCCAGATGGCGGCACTAAACCCATGTTGGTATTTTGCGGCCTTGTGATTTATACAATACGATAAATCAAGATTTGTATATGTATCGTCAAAACATCTACCGGCACATTAATTTTGTGTGTTTCATAAAATTATTATAGTGCAATCGAAATGCTTCTCTGCCTTATGATCGTTCGTGGATATGAGTGTGACTCAAAATCTTGAAAATTCAATTTTTTTTTCTTAAAAATTCAACTTGTAATCAAAGAGTGTAAAAATCAACACTCTTTGTTGTAATGTTGAAACATCAACTTTTTTTCTTGAAAATTAAAATTTCAATCTTGAAATCTTCGACTTTTTTCTTGAAATTTCAAGTTTTTTTTATTGAAATTCAAGATTTCATCAGTAAAAAAAAGTGTGGCCTTAATGGGTTTCACTATGATGGGCTTTAAGTTTAGTTTAAGTCTTGACATTTCAAGTTTAAATATTAAAATTTCGAGTTTCAATCTTGAAATTTCATGTTTATTTTTATTTTGAAAATTTGACTTTTAAACTTGAAATTTCAACTTTTTTCTTGAAATTTCAAGGTTTCACCAGTAAGTCATGTGGCCCTAATGGGCTTCACTAGCTTCACTAAATAGGGAGATATTTTTTAGGGGTTTTTTTGTTTTCGCAATTTTTTCAAAATAGCGGCCATTTTAGACCCTTTAAATTTTCGACTTTTCTACCTTGACAGCTAAAAGAGTTTCAATTTCAATTTCAATTTCAAAAATATTTATTCAACATTCAAATTCATGTACATATACAGATATACACATTGACAATAAAAAGAATGTTGAAGGGGAGAATACTAGAAGCTGTAGCTTATAAATGTATCTTATAAGAGTTGCTTGTGTCCTTGAGTGAAATGAAATCCAGCCGAAACCACGCTGTTTTCGTTCCAAAAATTAATTAATTTTTATTTTAGTCAATTTTGCGCAGCCGGTTACAGGAGTCGATTATGAGCAGATGAGGAGGGCAATGACAATAAAAATAATGTCGTCATAAGCATTCCATACAATTTTCATTGCTCGCTGTGCCATCTGGCGAATAAATTACTATCCAATAGAAACACGCGACACAAACTGCGTCGGGCTATGTATAAAATGTATTCTGTTCGTTCATTGGTCGATTTTTATCAGAAATGGCGAGCACACTGAATCGATTTTGTTTTCTTCGATATCATGATTCGAACGTTTGAATTAAAATGAGTTCGCAGAAAAAGGGAAATGAGGATGAAGTTTTGGACTTGAACAGTTTGCGTACTTTCACAATCCCCAAAAGGAAAAAGTCTAAGCAAGGTGATTATAGATGTCTAGATCTGCAGTAGAGTAGTGTAGTCTTAGTCTAAATCTAGATCTATGACCGATCAATGACACCATGTCCATGATCACTCCCCTGGCCCTGGCCTGGCCTAGTTCTTGATCCCCTGGCCCCCATTGCCCTAGGGCCACGCCCAGTCTCATGCTTGACACGTTTCAACGTTCAATGTAACTGGTAACCAGCTAAACTCTATCATCATGATTTAGACAAAGAATATTGTCTTCTTTGAGGGACGAAGGGCTAGGATGTACAATAGGGGTACAGCCTTACAGGTGATAAGGCCGGCCAAGCGATCATGCCGCCATTGAAAACTATCAAACTACAGGTTAAGTGATGGATGACGAGTGTTATGACACTCGTGCATACGGGTATGATAATATGCGGCCTGATCGCTTTGGCGGCCTTATCGCTTGGTAATCGTACAATAACGTGGGCAATTTATCTACCATTTCCCGGAGCACATGTACAATTTAGTGGGCAATCCTGTTTCTCTGTTATAATCAATGACAATGATTAGTTAATCAGGGACACAAAATGATGAATTCAGATAATAATAATAAATAATAATAATGTGAAGTTTTTATATAGCGCTTTCCCAGGAACCTGCTCAAAGCGCTTCACAATTATTACCCCCGATTAGCACTAAAGTACTATGCGTGGACTGATCGGATAGATGTCCACACTGCATAGTACTAAATGCAGCCATGCCTTCCTTGTTTGGATGCAGATACTCCACAAGATCGAGGCAAAAAGCAGATACAGCTGTGCAAGGAGGAAATCAAGATACGCACAGTTTGATCCCACACATCAATTTCTGGCGTTGGGCGATGTTCTTTCAAACAACAAGATTTTATTTCAAGTATCTTGGGCAAAGTTTCTCACAAAGTTACAACAAACTGTAAATCAGCCATTACTGTGCAAGTTATTAAACACCGACTTCAAATTTTAAGGGCCCACAGAATGACAACCTGACAACACTTGATGTCAGAAGGTTTTCAATAAATAATTAGATAGAGATTATTGA
Organism: Terebella lapidaria; assembly: GCA_949152475.1. Lineage (NCBI taxonomy): Eukaryota > Metazoa > Annelida > Polychaeta > Terebellida > Terebellidae > Terebella > Terebella lapidaria. The sequence continues at coordinate 86,358,400 of OX424555.1, forward strand.
CATACCACGTATATCATTAAAATAAGCTTATACTTTATGTCATTAAAACTGTATTTAAAACAAAAGTTAACTTGGCCTGCAATTTGGCCTGCAACAGATAACATAGAAATTATTTCTCAAAGTGACATTTTTGAATACATGAACCTTCATTGGCTTTTTATAAATATTCCAGCATATTTAGGTCATGAAACCTGATGAAAGTTTATTGCAGGATCCTGTAAGATAATCAATGAAAAAAAAGTTATAGGGGAGAGAAGTGTAATATGGACCACTTCTAGTCACTTTTCAGCAAGGCATCTCGCGAATCAGATAAATCTTTCACATGCATGAATTATATAAATAATGCTTTGTATGTGGCGCTGTATAAAAGAGATGTCACACAGGAACAGACACTGTAACATCAATTTTAGCTATTTTAATTTAAATTCCATTCCTTATCCCCTGCAGCCCCTGCTTTATGTGATCTTGCTTTCCTCAATGACAGAAGGTTACAAATGATGACTCATATTTACGTCAATCACCATGGAGATATATGTCATCCTGCTGCTAAAACCCGGGGTGGTCCATATTACACGTCTCTCCCCATTTCCCTATTGTGAATTTGGCACCCTTAAAATTTGAAGTCGGTGTTTAATAACTTGCACAGTAATGGCTGATTCTTAGTTTGTTATAACTTTGTGAGAAACTCTGCCCAAGATACTTGAAATAAAATCTTGTTGTTTGAAAGAACATCGCCCAACGCCAGAAATTGATGTGAGGGATCAAACTGTGCGTATCTTGATTTCCTCCTTGCACAATTGTATCTGCTTTTTGCCTCGATCTTGTGGAGTATCTGCATCCAAACAAGGAAGGCGTGGCTGCATTTAGTACTATGCAGTGTGGACATCTATCCGATCAGTCCACGCATAGTACTTTAGTGCTACCCCCGATATATGGCCAGGAACCACTTTCCGACTCCCTGGGGTCCATAGACAATCACCTATTTGTCAGAGACTTTCTGCTGCATATTGGCGCAAGGTGACTAGGACACACATACAATTTCCAACACTGCCAATCGGGTACTCAATTATACGACTGAGTGAACCGAGACACATTGTGGTACACACCTTGCCCAAGGGTGTTAGACAGCTAACACAGCAGCGCCACGGCTCGAACCAACAACCTGACGTCACAAGACGAGCACCTTAAAGACCTAGTAGCATGCCGATGAAAGTGTTTCTCATTTAGTCAATTATGAATAGTTTTCAATAAATTCGAACGAATTTTACAAATACAATCAATGGATTTTGAGATATTGAACCAAATAGGCACTCCTTCCGTAAATTGCCGAAGATTTTTATCCTGATTTTAGAGTGGGTCACGTGGTTGGTGACGTCAGTTGAGGCAGACCTGAAAGTACATGTAGCCAGCAAGATAAACTGCATGTCGCATATATTCAGTCCCCTGATGTATGTTCGACAATTCAAGTGAAGGGGTGGGATGGCAGAAAAACGGCATTTCTTGTCTTGATAAATAGAATCAGTAGTATTTATTCTCCCAGAACGGAGGTTTGTTGAACTGCAAGATGTCCAGTATTTTCTGGTTTTTGCGTGTTTTCTGTTGAATCGCATGCATTTTGAAGTGGTTTTCCCTTCTTTGATCTGGCGAGCCATCAAAGCACATTCTGCCTCAACTGACGTCACGATTACGGAAATTGCCGAAGCTATTTCTTTCATCGGCTGGAGAAGGCGATCGTAATACTGACCCAATATACTCTATTATATGTCGCTGTTATTAGTTACCAATTAACGCGAACACCTTTTTCATCGCCAAATGTCCACAATGTCTTTATGTGAACAGGATTAAAACCGTATAGTGGAACCTTGCTACTATGACTTTAACTGACTGCGCCAACTGCCCCCAATTTATGCTCAGTCAGCGAATCTGTTCAGTGGTTTCTAGACCAAGTCTAGAGACTGTTTGACACTTGACACCAAGGGTCGCCCCAACATGATGGCAGATCGTCACTCATACGGTTGATTTCCAAACTTTTGCAATGATTCCAATAAAAGTATGCGTTCGCAAATATTTATATTGCGCGCATTGAGTGCACTGTTGACCTGTTGTATGCGGGATATTACAAAGTTATGCGCAATTCGCGCAATCCCGCATGTCTTCTTAATCACTGGAAATGCCTGAAGGGAAGTTCCACAGATAATTACGCAATTTTGGTTTTTGCCGTCTGTGAACTGTGTATCGCGGTTTTGACTAAAAACAGAAGAAAACAGTTTTTGGTATTTATTTACACCCTTATCTAATGGTGCTTATCTACAACTTGTGCTGAGGCTATTTACAGATTCATTGGATCACCACAGTTCAGGGCGTGTGTCGCAGCCCTGGCTGAGCTGGCTCGGAAGACATCCAGGGATGGAGCACTGACCAGGTGGGGTGGGAGGCTGTTCCAGAGTGTTGACTGTGGCAAGGAAGAAGGAGGCCTTGTAGGTCTTGGTACTGCAGTAGGGTTGTTTGAAAGCGAGAGGATGACCTCGTGTTGCTAGCTGTGACTGGTGGATGCAATCCAGCGGGTTGACAGTAGGGCTGCGACGGTAAAGCCAGTTGCCGGTAACGCCAGTGATTCTTCTGCACTACCGGTAGTGAAGTTGACTACCAATAAACCGTAGAAAATCTCAGGAGCCAGACTTTCAATATGAACATTTCTTTTCGTACATTTTTCGTACGTTTTTTGGCAGTCTGTGTCATTAGCAGTGGCTAGTTATGACCTATTTTAGCAGTGTGCAGCAATTTTTCTGCACTTTTCATGTTGGTTTTTAGCCCCTTATAGTACTCACTGCCCCAGACATAAATCATGAAACTCACGAAAAATTACCGGTAGTGATTTTTCCTTACCATCGCAGCCCTAGTTGACAGCAGTCAAGTTGTTGACCATCCTGTATATTATGTGCATCCTCGTCTTTGCCCTCATTTCGGCAAGACTTGACCACCCAAGTTTGGTGAGCATAGGGGTCACACTACTGATGCGCTTGTAGTCAGCTAGGGTGTGGCCCATCTCCAGTTCGTTGGCACTCTTGATGGAGTTTGGTGACCAAACTGTGGAGGCTCACTCCATGACTAGCCTCACAAGGGTGGTGTAGCAGGCTTCCTTCACGTGTATAGGGGCTTTACGAAGGTTCCTCTATAGGAAAGCCCTAACTCCATTAGCTTTTACGGCAGCGGTGTGGATATGGGAATTCCAATTTAGACAGCGGTCAAGGTGTACTCTAAGGTAACTGGCAGTATCTATGTCTTCCAGGACATGGCCATGGACACTTGGAGTCTTGGATGGATGAAATTCCATGATCCAGTCGGATTCCCAACTTTGAAAGTTGTCCAGATCTGTCTGAAGTTTGGCAGCGTCTGTGGCCGTCCTTATTCGCCTTCAGTATGCAGTCATCTGCGAATAGTCTAGCAGTGGAAGAGGCTTGATCAGGAAGGTTGTTGATGTAAATAAAAAACAGCAGTGGTCCCAATACTGTGCCTTGGGGTACCCCAGAATCTGTCTGTGAGGACACGCTCCTCTCCAGAGCCACTCTGCTTCCAGTCAGCCAGGAAGGATGCAACCCAATCCATTGTGTTGCCTTGGATCCCGTAGTGGGCCAGTTTCATAAGGAAACGTTGATGGTTCACTATATCGAATGCTTTCGCAAAATCGAGCAGGATGACGTCAATTTGCTCACTGTTGTCCAACCCATGCGTGAGGTACCTCCAAACTGTTGGTACTTTCCCCTGCTGCAGTGTTGCCTGGTACAGTTGGGTCAGAATTGTAGCGAGTTCCTGCGATCTTTCACGCAAGAGTGGCTGGAATGTTGTCAGGGCCTGCTGCTTTGTGAGGTTTCAACCTGAACATGAGTTTCTCAACACCTGCTTCAGTCACTGTGATGTCGCTACATATTGGCATGTGATTTGATCTGAGGGACGGCAGCTTTGTGTTCTTGTCTTGGCTAAAGACGCGAACTGAGCATTCAGGATTGTTGCCTTCTCTTTTGGGGCACTGTGAGTGAGGCCATCTTGCCCTTGCAAGGGGGCCGCGCCAGGTCAAATGATATGTACAGATCAAATGGTATTTGTAATAAAGATATTAAAACTACTTCCGGACACACGTTTATAGCACACAGAAGGGTTGATGTACTGAATGAAATGAGTGAGAATTTATTTCCAGTATTAAATTTTATTTTAAATGTATAAAAATCTGTATTACTGTATATGTCCTAATAGACGCACCAGCCCTAATAAATGTGCCCCCCCCCCCCTCTTTCTGACAAAAATAAACAATAAACAAAGACAATATTTGACCAAAACGATCGAAAGTCGATCATTGCAAAGGCTTCGAGTCAGCACATATATCATCATGCACACAAATGTTGATCGTTACAAAGGCTTCAAATCTGCACATATACCGTATCATCCCTGCGCCATTCTTGTACACGTCGCCTATCCAACTTAAACTCTTTTGATGTTTTATGTTTGCTATGCGTTTTTGCATAGTTAAAGCAACTGCCTTCGAAACCACTCAATATTTTTTTAAAGCTATATTTCATATTAAACACGCTAAATTAACTGAATGAGACATGCTCACATCTAATGTAATGACTATCACCAGTCCTCTGGGAAATTTTGTTCATTTGAACAGGTGGTTCTCGCGTAAATACATGAACTGTATCCATCACACGCAGATGTAAACAAAGCATAAAAGTGCGAGATAGACTGACAGTTCCACGTACATCATGGTATATCACTGATTATTTTCTCATGACTACACCATATATGCACATGCGAACTGGAAAATGTACTCAACGTGGACTCTTAAGCGCGATTTGGGCATTTGTTTACATTCAAGTTAGATGGATACACTTCGTTTGTTTACTTACAAAAGCGGTACAAAATGTGTATTAAAACAGATGAAGAGGCAACTCGGACGGATTATAATTGTCAAAATCATTTAGCACACCTTTTGTTATCTTGCATTAGATGTGTTTCGCAAAAAAATTTAGTTTTGAAAAGAATATTGCATACATTCGAAGGCAGTAGCTTTAAACACTTTTAGTTTGAAAGAAAAATCATAAGATATTTTGCGTTTCTCCATGATGGCACTGTAACCAAATCACGTGATTTCCAGCACACGCATGAGCAGCGCTAAATATATCTACCGGTATCGTAATGTACCAGTGCATCGGTACCAGATTGTAGGACCCCAACGGGAAGCGATTTTGCAGTGCATGTTTGCACTATGATGTCAGTAGATGATTATGGTCACAAGGCCGACGTATGAAATTCAGGTATATCATAACAATAGACGCACCCCCTTAGCTTTTGCAACGCGCCCGGCGCGTCTATTACGACATATACGGTATATTATGTTATGAATGTTATATGTTCATTAAAAAAATTTGTTACACTTATATCATTCAGATGCCTACTGCAGGAATGTCTGTAGTTGGCCTATAGATTTACATATCAGACATATACACAATTTGGTACACACGTGTCATATGTCACACATACATGCTTCACTGGGTTTGCACATGGCCATTGGAAGGCCCGATACAGGTGCGCGTGATGACACATACACTCGTGATCCATCAACGCTCTCATGTATGCGCGCGTATTTGCATGTACACGCATGCGTGTTATGACACCAGCAGCCATTTTCCGGTGGTGGCTGTTTTCGGGTGAGACCCTCGAATTTGATCAGAGGCAGCTCTCACAAGGTCAATGCTTCCTAAATCCACCGAAATATCCACGTTCGTGTTTTACCTCACAATTAACTGATCTGAAGCTGGCCAGGGGCAATATATATGTATACACTATACATGTACAAAATTAAACTGTAGTGACAATGTATATATATGTCATGTTTTTTGCAGAGCTTTTTGAGAACATCTCACTGACAAGTCGAGAATATCTTCATGAAGTCCTACCAGCACTTGAGAAAAACTACAAGGACAGAGATGTGGTGAAATGTTTCAAGTATACATCAGCTCACTTTGTGCACCATCAGGAGCTGCTGTCCACGGTTTGTGATCATTTGCTAGATTTGTGAGACTTTGGAGAGAAGCTGAAAGAAAATTGGACTATTTCCATTGCTTCAAGTTGCCTTTGATATTGTATTACAGTTGTGTTATTTTTCTTGTTCAGTACCTTGAGAAGCGTAAGGAGCTTCGACAGGATGGTTACAGTGAGAAGGAAACACAGGACAGCTATGCCTTCCTATGTGTGGATGGCGACAATGAGGTACATCATTACATCATCTACGTATTGACAGTATGTCTCTTTATAGGTCTTTATGGGTGTAGGTGTACTATTTTCATGGTATTTGATTTTACTGTACACATCAGGTGAAGCAGCTATGTGAGGAGGGCGTGCATGTGGGGAACACCTCTACATGTGTCATTGGCAATCCAGAGATGGGTATGAATGATTAACTTTTGCCTAGTACTAAACTGCTGACAGGCCCTCAATGACAGTTTATGACACACCTGGGCCCAAGTAACTCGTACCCAGTGTACTGCCTGTAATACTACTCATCCACTGAAAACATGATTTAATTCGTATCACACCTTTTTTAATCCTTATTCAATATAGAAGAACGAGCAGCCAAGTAAAGCAGCACAAGTTACTTGGGCACACACTTTGTTTGTTTGGAAATGTGTAGTGATGATATGACTATAATTGCAGCTATAATATACCAGTAGCTATAAAATATTTGGTAATATTGTTGTGATTAATGTTTGTAAATAATTGTGTGTCATTGTCGCCGTAGGTGTGTGTCTCTGTAAGCATCCAGATATCTCGCGCTCAATACCTTTTTATAATGGATCTTCTGGTGCCATGATCATTTTCAAAGTCATCAAGGTAAGTACAGTAGTGCATGCGAATATCTTGACTTACTGGAGTCTTGAAGGCTGATGAATTATCAAACGGTTTCAATTCTACTTCTTTCTATAGGGAAAGGTGAAAGTGATGGTAGAGAATCGTGGTGGTGTTCCCCTGGATCCAACTCCAAACTACGACTGTCATGTCTCAAAAAATGCCAACACAGTTGATCTAGCACTTACATCACCGCAATATGCCTTTGAATCGACACAGGTAAACTTTCGTTGAATTTAGAAGCCCTCGGAAACTCCATTCTCTTTGGTGGTAGTACTGGCTTAGTTTGTTAAAATATTCCACATCATTCAGATGTGAATATTCATTGTCTTTCAGTTGTACTTATATGAGTACGGGGATTTGGGAGTTGAAGAACGACCTCGACAAATCCTGCCTTACGCAGTCGTTCAGTTCAATTTCAAGGGTAACCAGAAAGCTGCCAGACCACCGCTCCTCAAGCAAGTCAGGTAAGTTCTGTTCAAGATTTTTGAGGATTTGACAGTATACAACAATATTATACTGAGGCATTGGTACAGACTATGGACATAATTATGGATATGAAGAACTGCCTGAAAATGAAAGTTGCATTTGCGATTTAGTCCCAAGGTGTCAACTTTGACGACCAAACCTCCAGCACGCATGCCCACGCTGAGTCCTGCTGTAAGCACTCCACGCAACAGTCAGCGAACCCCAACTCCTAAACACCCGTCCCAGCCTCCCGGCTTGGACCCCCAACATGGCCCCAGACACCAACCCAAACCAAAATCCATCAAGGAACCCAGACACTCGCAGGAGTCGCACTTGGGACATGATGCCCGAACCTACCAGGAGCGCAGGATTCCCCAGGACCACAGCTCCACGCCGGGGTCCAGAATTGCTCAAGAAATGCGGAAGTCGAAGGACCCTCGCTTGAAGAGTCGAAGCAGCTCCAGGAGCAGCAGTGCTGAGGATTTACAGACAAGCAGTCGGAGTTCCACTGAGCGGGAGATGGGAGATGAACCGGTGGATAGAGTGCCTGTTGTCAGTCAGATTGGCGAGGCAGTCGGGGAGGCAGGGACAGTCGTGTGGGGAGGCCACTTGATGAGTCAGGACAAGCAACTTTGCCCAGTAGAGCTTGTGGTACATGGCAGTAATGTCAAGCCAGCAAGAATGTAAGTATTTGTTCTTTGCAATAGCTATGTTACTGATGGCATTTTAACCAAAAAAAATTGGTAAGCTTAACATGCTTGTTTTTTGACAGAGGACCTTACATGTGCATCGGGAAGCGATTACCATTGCGTACAGTTCGGTCGAGACTTGCCGACTTATCATCTCTGCCAAAGGACCAGGAAGTCTGCTGTGGCAAGAAATACTACAGCTATGGCACATTGAGACCTGCCAAGGAAGGCCAGGCGACATTCAGCAAGTTTCTGACGTACCTGTCCAGAAAGGCTTCTGTATGTAGCATTTCACAGAGAAAACTTTTCGTAGTATAATATTCCTCTTTTCATAAGTTTGAATATATTCAACAATATACTTGTGCTTTCGTTTGAAGGGAGCTACCTCATTGTTGGACAGCCAAGTTGAAGTAATCCTCCTGGCCATGTGTGAAGTGATACTGTCACTTGGTGAGTTCTATGTTTGAGACTATTTATCATATATTGATAGTATTACACAACTTGGAAAATAAAACACACTAAATGTACTCCATTACTACTTTGGCTGAACTGTAAAATTGTCTTCTTTCGATAGGTTTATCTAAACCGGAAAATGACCCGATGGTATTACACTGCATATTCATTTCATCTATTTCAAGGAAGAATACGCTGCTGGGTAGGTACTTTAAACTTATACCAGACCAGTATCACATTGATCATCATTATGTGTATAGCAATACACCTATATCTGCTGATGTTTCAGGCAAGGATTGCCCGAGCCCCCAAGTTGCATCACCGCGACCTCCCCCATCCCCTGCTGAGAACAGACCAGTTCCCAGTCCATCACTCATTCGTAAGTTGTTCTCACAGGCTTACTGGAATATATGTTTCTTGGATACAAATCGCATGTGTTTCTTGTAGGAATTGCACTACTATCATACAAAAATATAGTTACAGGGAAAGGGTTTGGATTATGGGATACATTTTCACACTAGTGCATAGGTATATTTTGAATGCAGTTCATTGATGCATAATGTATTAAGTATATTGTTAAGAATACATTAGTTATATCAGAAATACCCTTCCCAAGTTATAATGAAATAGTACCACAAATTAAATATCAATACCTATTCTACACTCTTTCACATTCTCATGTATATGTATCAATGATTCAACAGTTCTGTTGCTCTATTTTCCACACTGATTCTTTGCACTTCACGATATTGGTCCTGTATATTGTGCATACGAGGACAGCCTTAGTGAGGTCTGCCTGGTATACTGTACATACTATTGCCTTGTTTTTCTAGGCTTCACACCACCACTTAATTCACCCACACCCTCTCAAGGGGGCTCAACACATGGCGACTCCATGCTTTGCAAGGACTTGATTTCAGATGCATTTAAGGGTCAGGCAAAACAGGGTAGGAAGACCTTTCCTTCCTCGGCTTTGTAGCGGACCTGTTGCTTTATTTCAATCCAAGATGCACATGTCCTATTTTCAGTTTATGTGTCTTTTTTTTTGCAAATGCTCATCATTCTGTTGTCATTATGCAGCTGCTTATTCTAGTGTTCTGTCTATTGTCTGGTGCATGTCCTATGTCAACTTTGTTGGTTGAGTTCAAATTATTTCCTCGGTACCTGATAAATGTATGACTCTCCTCTTATACATAAATATTTTCGGTAGATCTCAAACATTTCACATTATCTCCTGGGTGCAATGCAGCAATTATGCTAACTTGTTGGAGTTCCTAGTTAACACATATCTCTGTCTTCTTTTATGTGTCATCTTGTGTCCTATGTGTTCATCTGATGGTTTCCAAAAATGGTTAAACTGAAACAGGTGAAATATATATGTTCATTCTGCTTTTAATCATCAATTTATCACATAATATATTCAGTATTTGTTAACTGTTGTAATGTGATGGTTGTGATGATCATATGGGAAGGATGCCTTTACTGTCCTGACATGGGTAGTCAGTGTAGCACTTACTTTTAATATTATGATTTTGCTCGTAATACATACATGCTGGACCTATTTTCAAATATTGAACTTGAATTACTGTGCATGACAGAATGAATTACTCTATTAGACAGCTTTGAGTTTATTTTACTCATGTAGATAAGTGGCTATATATATATGAATATGGCAATATTGAAGATGTAATTGATACACACACTCCAGCTGTTGATGGTAATTACATACTCACATATGTATCAAAACTGATTGGCAGGAAACAATTAATCAGCCTGCTCATGTCATGAATATTTGTTGTCATGTTTTCCAGCATTCCCGCAGTACGACATCGGCCCGCCGTCTGTTGGTTCCCAGCACAGTGCAGACAGCTGGAGTCTGCCGCCCTCTCCCGGTGTGTTCAGCCCATCACCAGGCATCATCCACAACGTGGACGACCTTCACCCCACAACCACGCCCCTCTTTAAGGAGCCCCCCAATCCCACCCGTCTCATGCACGGCGACGAGTCCAAGCCGGGTCCTGCTGCCGACTACGATGATGGATACCAGAAATATGTCCCCGTGGAAAGCCTGGTCTACAAGAAAATTCTGGTCAAGACATTTCAAGAACAGACTTGTGTTCAAGATAAACGAAATATTGATGTGGCACGCAGGAAAGTTGGGGCAGGAATGGGACCACCAGCACACAGACCTTCAAGTCGTACAAGCGAGGGGTCACCCTTGTCGGCAGGATCAGTGTCTCGTCGTCGGACACCAAGCCAAGATAGTGGCTCAGTGGGCAGTGCAATGTCACCCATGGTGACCTCTGTGACTTCGTCCAAGAGTGAATCCTATTCTTCTCCAGCTGGCAGCAGTAGTCATGAAGAACCCTCTCCCCATATTCCAGTGCCCACTAGGACAATGTCTGGGCATGTGATCGGCCCTCATGGTCAGCACATTGAGCCCATCTCCCCTGCTGGCTCAGGGTCTGGATCCATGGAACCCCCTTCCCCAGTCAGCCCCTATCAGCTACACCCACCACCTCCGTATGATCCGACAGACCAACACGCTCAAATGCTACAGCAGCAGCTTCACCAGAAGATGTCTCCGTTGAAGGGATCTCCCGGCCAGCCCAGTCCAGGCTTCACCGCTCAGTCTCCGTCCATGCCCCTGGCTGGCAGTCCCTACAACCAGCCTCCGAAGGAGGTGCCCATCCCAGCATACCATGGACCTGGCGGTGCCCCAATAATACAGCCAGGACACTCTCCCTTGCCTCCTGGACAGTTCAGCAATGTGTTAGCTCAGCCAGGACCTGGAAAAGTGTCGGTGATGGACTACAACCACCAGAGTGTACGGGCACAGGCTCCAGACCAACACAGACCCCCTGCCTCGAACCAGCTACAGGGAAACATTCCAAGTGGCGGACACACTCTTCTGCCATCTCCAGGTCCCCACCAAATGTTCCAGTCTGTTCCTGGTCAACCATCACCGCAGTTCAGTCAGGTACCACCACAACAGCAGGACACCAGTCGGGTCATCGGCCAGATGCCTGGGACCAACCATCTGCTAGGACAGTCTCCAGACAGTGGAATACCGTCTGGGTCCCGTGTTGATCCTCGTCTATTACGTAGACAGACGTCAGCGCCACTGCCACCTGCGACAGTCTGCACTGCAACGAATATTGCCGGCATTCCGCAGCCGATAACCAGCAACAGTATTCTGGAGAATATTCTGATGACCAACAACAGTTTGAGGCCAGGAATACCAGTGACTGCTACCTCGCCTCAGGCACTGCAAGGGTCCAGTCCCGCACACAAGTTCACTGTCTCAGGATCTCATGTGATTCCTTCCCCACAGCTGGGAATTCCCTCACGGGATCCCCGGTTAGGACCGGCAGCAACCACAGCCAGCCTACCTGCTACAAACTTCTCTCAAGACGGGAGTCAAAATTTAACGAAGAGCCTCTCTGTTGGAACAACTACAACACCCCCACGCACAGTGTCGTCGACTGGGAAAACTACTTCCCTTTCCCCGGCCCCCAGCCAACCCAAAACCGACAACTTGGGCAGCAGCAGCAACATCAACCAGATGTTGTCCTCGCTGATCCACACCTTGACTGGGACTATCGGCAGCCCCGGTACGGGAACGCCACCAACCAGTACCAGCAACAACCACACCCACAACAACAGCAGCAGTACTACAACCATGACCCTGGCAACTGGGGATACCATGCTTTGCCAGACAGAGGGGCTTTCCGCTGATCTTACCCAAACTAGGGCCAAATCAGCGTCAGGGCAAAGCATGGGTTCACGCCACAGCTCGGCTAAACAAAGTCGTGATAGTGTGCCACCAAAACCATTGGACGACGGTGACTTGCCATATGAACCTGGTGATGATGTTGCATATGATCCTTCTGATGTTGTGGCATTGAACACAGAACCTGTGGAGGAAGCTCGATTCAGCTCTGAGGAAGAAGTTGATGCTGGAGATGAAATTGTGAAACGACCCTCACTGGCCTCTGTGGCCAAGGTGAAAGAGGACTTTGACAGCATAATCAGTCAACCAAAAACACCAACCAAAACTAAGACTGAGGAAGACCTCAAGCTAAGTGAGGACTTGATCAATTTGATTGTTGTTGGTCAGCCTTTGGCTGCCAAAGCTGCTCGAGAATTGAAGAAACAGATCGAGGATATCGAGGTGCAGAGTAAGATTGTCGAGGACAAAATCAAGGACAGTCAGCCAAAGTTACAGTCAGAGGGGAAGAATGATGAACCAGCACAGAAGCAGCCCATACCAGAAGGGAAAGATGACAGCAGAGGTTCTGGAATGCCTGATTCCAGCAGCAAGCGAACTGAACCAAAGGCAAAAGCTGCTCCAATTACCAAGAAAAGGAGGAGCAGGGAGTCTAGTCTGGAGAAAACACAGCCCCCTAAGAGGAGAAATTCCCGAGATGACGAAAAGAAACGTGGAAACAAAGTGAAGTGAGTATGCAATTACAGTGATATCTGATCAGTACTGTGTGATGTTTAAGGTGCGCTATGAGCACATTAGTGAGCTATGGTATATTTGAGTTGGTGCTAGGGGCCTATCTAGCCAATGAGGGGGGTTAGATCACCATGGTGAAAGTCGAATACCGCACCTTACTCTGTGTGATGTGTATCATACTTGAAGAAAATTGTTCTTTGACTCACAAAAGAAGGCAAGTATTTGGAGTTACATAATGATACACACTGTACCATGATTCAGTGTCACAAAATTACAGGCAAAGACATATGTACACGGGTTTCAATAGTCAAGAGTGCAGACATGCTCGAAAAAAGGCAGCCAGGGAAAATAGCAGTCAACTGTGCGAAATATTATGGCCATTGAAAGCAGGGTAACATGGTTTGAGTCAAGTTGGATCATGTAGCACAGGTTAATCTTTCTTCTAAATTCAATGAAGATTAAAAATGTGCCAGAAGGAGTAAATATGGTATACATTCAGTGGATGAGTAGTATTAGTAGAGTAAGGTGGGCTACATGGGTAAAAAGGATATAAAGGTGTGTGTTGTTAATCTGGATATACAGATCTATGTACATCCGTGTAAAGCTCATGGAGTCCCATTCCATGATGGGCCCAAGTACCGTACGCTGCTCCTTAATACTACTCGTCCACTGAAAACATACCATTTAATCCGTCTCGCACCTTTTTAATCCTTATTGAATATAGAGGAAGGCGCAGGATATGATACTTGGGCCCCATGATGCATTCATGAGTGAGTCAAAATCTGTGCTTAGTTTGCTAACATTTAGCTGACCTGACTGGCATTGCTTCAAATGTTCTCAATAATGCTCAGATAAAAAAACAAGCCATGTTTACTACTCACACCTGAGAAGCCATAGACTCCAGTCCTGTTTATGATGTTTACTTTTGTACAAAATTGGATGTGATTGATCAAATGTGTAGAGAGGAGTGTTTTATATATCATGTATATATGTTTCCACATACTAAAATCAAACTGATATAGTGAATTCTTTCATGTTGGACATAGGTCAGTCTTAACTATGTAGAAGAAAATGTAGATTGATTGACGTTGTCAGATGTAAGTTCTCACCAGTGAGTATTCTGACTGATGGAAGAATTACAGGTGTTGTTTCTCGAAGTGATGCTGCCAAAATGGCATGTCTTCTGAAGCCCACCAACTGGATTGCATTCATATGCAATGACTTGCGTGTGTGGGATACATGTAAATGGTCAATTTTTGTTGATTGTGTTATAACATGGTATGCCCCAGCCCAAGCGATACGGAGCGTGCCCAAGATGGCCCCCATTGCTGCTCGGGAAGAAAACAAACAAATCACGATTATGACCGATTCACGGCCTGACACACAAACTGTTAGTAATGTATGTATGCTACCGATAATACACGAGAGGACCCAAATTACATATGATAACTCCACTAAATACCTTGAAATATTGATCAAAATTCCTTCTAAACATCTCTAATTCTTCCTGACAAAATTTGTGGACGGTGACTGCCAAGGCTAAAGTCAATGTTCGGAGGGGATTTTCAACATTATTTCGGGGTTTTTAAAGTGCGTTTTCATACATAATTTGGGTCCTCTCTTGTGTCTTGAGTAAATACAAAAAGACAATTTGGTGTGTCAGCCCAGATAAATGTCTTAATCGTGATTTGTTTGTTTTCGTCCCGAGCACCAATGTGGGCTGTCTTGGACGTGCTCTGCGTCGCTTGGGCTGAGTATGCCCTATCATATCCCCTGAATGAAGTTCTCCGGATACTATGGATTTGACTTCGTTGGGCTGCCCTGTCCGCCATAGAGATTTTCTTGTGAATGCTCTACAGTAATCATATTATCTCAACCGATTTTTCAAAGGGAAGATCACGACACCAATCGATTTGGGTTGCCACAGCAACCAAATTGCCCGATTGGCGACACATTTTGTGCCCAAATTGGCTTGTTCAGCACACATGGCTTGTGAACGCTCTACGAGCGGGAGTTATCGATGAATGATACGGATTGAAAGAGAGGTTCTTATAGTAATACTACTCCTATATTGCCAAGTGGGATAGATTGCTAGTGTTGACAATGTGTAATGAAGTTTTTCAGATTTCAGAGTTTACAAATACAACAATGTATATTTTGTACGGATGGCAGGAATATAGTTTCATGTATTTCTATATTTTGAATACATCATTTCGTATTTCTGC
The DNA here is from genome assembly GCA_949152475.1 of Terebella lapidaria. Lineage (NCBI taxonomy): Eukaryota > Metazoa > Annelida > Polychaeta > Terebellida > Terebellidae > Terebella > Terebella lapidaria. The sequence continues at coordinate 86,373,600 of OX424555.1, forward strand.
AGGAATACAAAAATGGTATTTCTGCAGAAATACACTTTTGCTATATTGTCCAGACTGATAATAGTCATATTGTAAAATAAGTTTGGGGATACACCTCAGCGTCTAATTGGGTATGTAATGATTTGGCTATGTTAATATGGCGATAAAAAATTGTTGACTGTATGCTACATGTGCTCCATTGTAACTTTCGCTGCAAAAGGGTATAATATAATGGTACCGGTACATGTCACACATATTCCTAAACTTGTGATTTCAGATCGACGAAAGAAGATAAGGGTGCTACAAATTCAAAGTCCGCATCCAAACAATCAGAGACTGGGGAAAAGTCAAGCAGCTCAAATCCTCTGGGTCAGTATGTTACACTTGAATTAGCGGGTAGTACATGTAATAATATTCTGAAATTTTACTTTCACTGCATTCATCTGTACAAATGTCATGAATTTGGTGACTGTGACTTCTTATGCTGAAACATCATATCACTCAGGCATGTAGAGAAATCTGCCATCTTTACTTTCATTTTCTGTGAACAGTGAATACAGTACTATGTTCATACACAATTTACTAGAATTATGCATGATATAATCATACGATCAGGCAAGTTTGTTTCTTCTGCTCAGAAATATTGCCAATAGACAATGATGCTGAATTACATTATTTATTGCCATACACGACCTCTATAATAAACCTTTTGGGTAATCTTACCTTGACATTCAAATAAGAGGAGAGGATTGATTGGTGACAAAAAATTTTGGTGACAAAAAATCTTTTTTGAAAAAATTGAACCAGAATCCCCTCAGATTCCATGCAGTGATGCATTTCATCACAGGTCACGTGATCCAAGACCGCCATTATTTTGCTCCTCCATCTTGTGAATGGTTCAGAGCTGTCTTATCTTGGACATTCTTTTGAGGATATTCAGTCTTCGATCGTCTTCTTTACGATCTCTTGTTGGATTTCCTTCAGGAATTCACTGTAGTACTAGCTAGTGTACTTTTAGCTCTAGTTCAGTTGTTTTTTTGGGAGGAAATGGTGTAGTCCTCCCCAGGCCCATTTCTTCCCCTATTTTCGCCCACTACTTGTTGCTATTTTGCAGATGAAGTGTAGTGGGTGCCACCACTTTCTTCCCAAGTGGGAGAGGCATGCGACCTGCTGGTCCTGTCGCATGTCCTACTGTCGACCATCTGAGACATGCGCCTTTTGTCTGGATGCGTCCCCTGATGTGTGGAAGGAGGTGTTGGCTGGTTTGAAGCAGGTTCAAGCCAAGCGTGCTGTCGACGGTCCTCCGGTCGGTATCGGGTCGAGCAGTTCGGCCAAGTCCCGCCACAAACAGGCCCTCGATAGATGGCATCGCCAGGATGCTTTGTTAGCTCGAGCAGTTAGAGACGTGAGCTTCGATTTATGCTTTCTCTTTTCAGGTTCCCGGGTCCCGGGCGCCGTTCAGGCGGCTCCCGTGACCCAACGTTTCCCTGTTCTGAGCTTCCGTTGCTCGCTTCGTCCTTGGCTCGCCTTTTTCCCGGGTCCCCTGTTTCCCTTGCTGCGCCGGCGAGGAACGTGGGGGCTCGGTCACCAGGGGTTGTTTCCTGGGCGGCGGGAACCGTGTCCACGGCTCCCGGGCCCCGTTTCTCCTCGGGTTTGGCGGAGTCCGTGGTGTTTCCCTTGGGTCTTATGCGACCTCCCGAGGGTTCTCCACGGGTCTCGAGCCCTCGCCCCTGTAGGGGTACCGATCACGTGGGTCGGTCCTCATCCTTCTGGGCAACACCTGGTTGGCGACTCCCAGTTCCCGTCTGCCGATGCAGGGGAGCTGGGGTCCCGGGATCCAAAAAGTTCTCTGCTAAGCCAAGGGACTAGCGTCAGAGCTCCTTCTTGTCCTAAGTTGGTTCCTGATGCTTTAACCTCTTCTGCTTTGTTGCAGGTCTCGACAGACTTAGGTGAACCTGTTCTACAGGAACCCGAGTCTCCTCAGGAGTCAGTCGTGCTGCCCACGCAGGAGATGACGGACTCGCCGAGTGCCCGTACGCCTCAGCGCTCTGGGGATGCTTCGGGAGAAGTTGACACTCTACGGCGGGAATTCACCAGATTCTCGCAAGAGATGTGTCAACAGTGGAGTGACTTTCTGTCTCGCTTCGCGGAGTCCCAGCGGAAGGATCCCCCTCCGGTTCAACGGGTGTCTCCTCCCTCTCCGGAAGGTGTACCGTCTTCCACGCCGTGTCAGGACGGGATCGTTCCTTCGGAACAGCACATGGACGACCCGCAGCCTGGGACTTCGGGCTTGGTCAGGCCGTCCAAGCGTCCTAGGGAGGACGATGAGGTGTCGGCCCTGGAGCCGCCTGCGGCCGAGGATGACTCTCTCTCTTGGCCCGAGAAAATGGATTTCGTCAAGAAGGTGCTTCAGAGTGAGTGGCCGGTTGACGCTGTCCAGGAGCCTCCTAAGAAGAAGGCGCGGTCGATGATCGCGGGTCAGAAGGAACGACCTAAACCTTCGCGGGATTCCTTTCGCTTTCCCTTAGCGGCAGGAGTCCGCAACTCCATGTCCGAGCGGCGGGAGGATACTGTGAAGGCCGGCAAGTTTCGCCCAGGTTCCTTTCCTCCTCGGCCCGCGGTTGGGGATTTTTATTCGTCATCGGAGTTGGAAGCTAAGCCTACTCAGATCACGAAGCTGCATCCTCACGCCACTTTCTTCACGGATCCAAAGTCCGTCCCGGTGCAGTCAGATGCCCTAGTGCAGGTCCAGCATTCCTTGCGTCTCGGCTTGGCGACGGATTCGGCGCTGGATTGGTTGTCCATGGCGGCTAGGACGTCGCTTCAGTCCTGCCATGAGGAGATTCTGAACAATCCCGACTTGGACAGAGATCAGCTTGCCGAGGTTGTTCAGGCATGTACATCCTTGGTTACGTCGATCGGCCTGGGCGTGGCTGATAAGGTGGCGTTGGACTCTCACGCGCTGTGGATGTCGGAGCTCTGGAGGAGGGATGCTTTGCTGCAATCCGACGACCTCATGTGTCAGCTGCGGTTGGCTCCTGTCGTCCGTGAGTCGGGTCCGTTGCCTTCCCTGCTGCTTCCAGACCTCTCAGACGAGCTACACAAGGCGAAGTCGGCCAGTGATAAACGTTCTACAGAGAAGTCGTTTTCAGAAGCCGCGATGTTGTCAGCCCAGGCTACGGAGAAATTAGCTAAATCAGTGGCGGCGGCCATGAAACGCACACAGCAGCAGCCGCAACAGCAAGCTCAGCGTGGCGGGGCTTCCGCGAAGGGCAAGGGCCGAGCCTCCGGCATGCCCTTTCGCGGGGCCCCTGCTGGTTCAGCCCGAGGAGGACGAGGTCGGGGTGGTCGAGGTAGAGGCCGCGCTGCCAGTCCAAAACCAGCAGGGGACGGCAAGTCCAAGGGTAGGTATTGCCGTAGGTCCTGGGTCGAATTCTCGTCCGGGGGCCTGTGGCGACCCAGGTGTTGGGCCCGTGTTGCTGCCGACCGTCGTTCAGCCGGTAGGCGCTCGGCTTCAACTCTTTTGGCGAGAGTGGGAGCGGCTGGGGGCCAGCCCCTGGGTCGTCTCAACCCTCAGGCGAGGTTTCGGCCTGAAATTCGAGGACGAGTTTCCACCTCTTTCAAGCTCTCCGAGAGGCTTCTCGCTGTCAAACGACCCCGAGCGTCGTCGCGTCTTACACGAAGAGATTTTGGCCATGATCGAGAAACGAGCGGTAGAACCTGCTCCCAAATCTCCCGGTTTTTAGGTTACCGGACCTTTGGTCCGATAACCTATTGGCATGGCGTTGCGTCCGTCGTCCGTCCGTCCGGCGTTAACATTTTTATCTTTAAAGTTAACGATCAAATCTTTCTGAAATTTTGCACAAAAATGCCTAAAAATATTTTGAGAAGGAGGTATTTTTAGGTTACCGGACCTTTGGTCCGATAACCTATTGGCATGGCGTTGCGTCCGTCGTCCGTCCGTCTAGCCGTCCGTCCGGGCAAACGGAACGGAGTTATGGGGATTTCTTAGGGGGAATAAAGCTGAAAACGCCCCACAACCACAGTTTAAGCCAAAAGTGCGGTCTTATGGGGATTTTTTTAGGACTTATGGGGAAAGTTAAGATAGGAAATTTAACATTGGGTCCGCCCGTAACGCCCATCCGTTCACCTAGCCGTCCGTCCGTCCGTCCGTCCGGCGTTAACATTTTTATCTTTAAAGTTAACGATCGAATCTTTCTGAAATTTTGCACAAAAATGCCTAAAAATATTTTGAGAAGGAGGTATTTTTTTGTTTTTTGATTTTCGCATTTTTTTCAAAATGGCGGCCGTTTTTGTCGAAAAACGCTCAATTTTGGACTTTGACGGCCATTTTCTCAAAAACTGTCTGATCAGTTTTGAGTTTTTGGTTTCAAAAGATTCCCCCCATATACCTCTGTGATATGTATAAGTTTGGTTGCCCTAAATCTGCCGGTTTCCGTGTGACGGCCATTTTGAATTTTTGGCGGGTCGGCGAAAAAAAATTTTTTCGCCCCAAATCGCATTACTATCCATTTTGGGCCATTTCTAGGGCAAAAAAAATTTTTCACCCTTTGAAAAAAATTTTAGACTTAGAAAATTTTCGGCACTTTTTCCCTTCATAATGGGAGCTGTCCGGACTGTACTCATAGAACGCTTGAAGATAGAGCTTAGAAATTGGCACTTTCAAATGGGAAGTCATATATGGCGACTTGTGTGGTGACCTTGAATTTGACCTTGGATGACCTTGAAAGGTCAAAACAGCCATTTTTGGGTCGAAAAACGCTCAAATTTGCACCTGGTCTGTATTTTCTCAAAAACTGTCTGATCAGTTTTGAGATTTTTGCTTAAAAAGATTCCTCTTATATACCTCTGTGACGTGTATAAGTTTTGTTGCCCTTGAATCGCCGATCTCAGTGTGGTGGCCATTTTGAATTTTTGACGAGTCGGCGAAAAAAATTTTTTTCGCCCCAAATAACATTACTATCCATTTTGGGCCATTTCTAGGCAAAAACAAATTTTCACCCTTTGAAAAAAATTTTGGACTTGGAAAATTTTCGGCACTTTTTTCCTTCATAATGGGAGCTGTCAGGACTGTACTCATAGAACGCTTGAAGATAGAGCTTAGAAATTGGCACTTTCAAATGGGAAGTCATATATGGCGACTTGTGTGGTGACCTTGAATTTGACCTTGGATGACCTTGAAAGGTCAAAACAGCCATTTTGGGGTCAAAAAATGCCCAGATTTGCCTTTGTAGATGAAATGCTTGCAGATAGAGCTCATGTTTGCATTATGAACATAAAGGAAGACATATATGGCACAACTAATGATGACCTTGAACTTGACGTCAGATGACCTTGAGTGCCAAATGTCTGACTTGGAATGTGTAAATTGACCTGAGCGGCCTAAACGATTCCACCCAACATATAGAATATCAAATGCCGCACACATACATGTAATGGTTACATCGAAGTTCATACGGATGACCTTGATTGGTAAATCCCAAGGTCATATGTTTACACTGCGAACCTTGATTGGTAAATCTCAAGGTCTGTTACCTGCCAATGCTGCCATGGCCAAACCAAAATTGTCCGGTAACCTATCTTAGCCTTTGGGCTAATTTTTGTTTTTTTGATTTTCACACTTTTTTCAAAATGGCGGCCGTTTTTGTCGAAAAACGCTCAATTTTGGACTTTGACGGCCATTTTCTCAAAAACTGTCTGATCAGTTTTGAGTTTTTGGTTTCAAAAGATTCCCCCCATATACCTCTGTGATATGTATAAGTTTGGTTGCCCTAAATCTGCCGGTTTCCGTGTGACGGCCATTTTGAATTTTTGGCGGGTCGGCGAAAAAAAATTTTTTCGCCCCAAATCGCATTACTATCCATTTTGGGCCATTTCTAGGGCAAAAAAAATTTTTCACCCTTTGAAAAAAATTTTAGACTTAGAAAATGTTCGGCACTTTTTTCCTTCATAATGGGAGCTGTCAGGACTGTACTCATAGAACGCTTGAAGATAGAGCTTAGAAATTGGCACTTTCAAATGGGAAGTCGTATATGGCGACTGGTGTGGTGACCTTGAATTTGACCTTGGATAACCTTGAAAGGTCAAAACAGCCATTTTTGGGTCGAAAAACGCTCAAATTTGCACCTGGTCTGTATTTTCTCAAAAAGTGTATGATCAGTTTTGAGATTTTTGCTTAAAAAGATTCCTCGTATATACCTCTGTGACGTGTATAAGTTTTGTTGCCCTTGAATTGCCGATCTCCTTGTGGCGGCCATTTTGAATTTTTGACGAGTCGGCGAAAAAAAATTTTTTTCGCCCCAAATCACATTACTATCCATTTTGGGCAATTTCTAGGCAAAAAAAAAATTTCACCCTTTGAAAAAATTTTGGACTTAGAAAATTTTCGGCACTTTTTTCCTTCATAATGGGAGCTGTCCGGACTGTACTCATAGAACGCTTGAAGATAGAGCTTAGAAATTGGCACTTTCAAATGGGAAGTCATATATGGCAACTTGTGTGGTGACCTTGAATCTGACCTTCGATGACCTTGAAAGGTCAAAACAGCCATTTTGGGGTCAAAAAATGCCCAGATTTGCCTCTGTAGATGGAATGTTTGCAGAGAGAGCTCATGTTATGAACAGGAAGACATATATGGCACACCTAATGATGACCTTGAACTTGACGTCAGATGACCTTGAGTGCCAAATGTCTGACTTGGAATGTGTAAATTGACCTGAGCGGCCTAAACGATTCCACCCAACATATAGAATATCAAATGCCGCACACATACATGTAATGGTAACATCGAAGTTCATACGGATGACCTTGATTGGGATTTACACTGCGAACCTTGATTGGTAAATCTCAAGGTCTGTAACCTGCCAATGCTGCCATGGCCAAACCAAAATTGTCCGGTAACCTATCTTTGCCTTTGGCTTAATTTTCCTATATCAGTACCTGGACGACTGGTTGATAAGACATCAGTGCCCAGAAACACTACGCTCGCAGGCTCAGTGGGTGGTGGATTTGTGCACGCGCATGGGTTTCAAAATCAACCACAAAAAGTCCGACTTGTCTCTGCGGCGCGACTTCGTCTTCTTGGGATATCGATTTCTGACTATCTCAGAGACTGTGTTGCCAACGGCGGATCGTCAATCAAAATTATCCGCGCTGTCACAAGGTTTCCTACAGGGAGTTCCGCAATCTGCCCGCAAGTGGCAATCCCTCCTAGGAATTCTGGCGGCGACGGAAAAGTTGGTCCCAATGGGTCGCCTCCATATGCGTCCCATTCAGCTCCATCTCCACTCTCACTGGTCTCAGTCGACGGGGCAGATGTCAGACTTGATTCCGATGTCAACAGAGGTTATTGCCGAGCTCAGGTGGTGGTTGGACCCTGCAAACTTGTTGCGGGGGGCTCCATTCCGTCTGCCGCAACCCTCCAGGCATCTCTTTACGGATGCCAGTATGGAGGGATGGGGAGCGCATTGGGACGACAACAAGGTGTCGGGCACGTGGTCGCCACTTCAACGTCATTGCCATATCAATCTCCTCGAAATGCAGGCGGTGGCCCTGGCTCTCGAACATTGGCAGTCACAGTTTCGCTATCAGACAGTGTTGCTAGCCACGGACAACTCCACGGTCGTGGCTTATATCAACAAGCAGGGCGGAATGAAGTCGGTGACGTTATGCCGAGCGACTATCGATCTTCTGCAGTGGTGTCGTCAAAACGACATCAAGATCTCGGCCCGTCACATTCCCGGTCATATGAATGTGTGGGCCGATCGTTTTTCCCAGAGAGGTCAAATCCAGGCAATGGAGTGGAGTCTTTCCCCGGAAGTGTTTCGCTCCCTTTGCGATCTGTGGGGTTCGCCGATGGTGGATTTGTTTGCGACCCGCTGGAATCACAAACTTCCATCGTTTGTGTCGCCAATTCCGGATCCATATGCTCTAGCGGTGGATGCCATGTCCACGAACTGGGACGAGATGTTTGCGTATGCGTATCCGCCAGCCGTCCTGTTGGAGAAGGTGCTATCGAAATTTCGATCTCATCAGTGCAGACTGTTGTTGATAGCCCCGTGTCTGCCGCAGAGGTCGTGGTTCCCGGACCTTCTGGAACTGCTGGTCGATCATCCTCGTCAGCTCCCGGATCGTTGGGATCTCCTAAAACAGCCTCAATCCAGCGTGTTTCATCAGGTTCCAGCAAGCCTGGACCTTCATGCTTGGATATTGTCGAGCGCTGTTACAGAAAGAAGGGATTTTCAAAGGAGGTGTCGGCTAGGATCGCCCGATCAAATAGAAAATCTTCTCTGGCAGTCTACCAGTCAAAATGGACCGCGTTCTGTGCTTGGTGTCGTGGCAGGAAGGTTAGTCCATTCAAAACCACTGCTCCCTTGATTTCGGAGTTTCTCCTGCAGAAATTTAATCAAGGCCTTGCTCCTTCGACTCTCGCGGGTTACCGCACGGCCATAGCCAAAACCCTGAAGCTGAAGTTAGGGATCGATTTCGGTCACGACGAAAGTCTTACGGCCCTTCTCAGTAGTTTTGAAATTGAAAGACCAAAGACTCGAAATCCCGTTCCCGAGTGGGATCTATCGCTCGTTCTAAATTTGTTACGTTCCGAACCGTTCGAACCGCTTGAGAATGCTTCGCTTAAGTTGCTCACGCTGAAAACGGTCTTCCTTCTGGCACTGGCTTCCGGGAAGAGACGCAATGAGCTCCACGCTCTCTCCTTTTCCAAAGTCAAGTGGAAAGCGGACAATTCAGCAGTTCAGTTAGGTGTTGTCCCTAGCTTTCTTGCCAAAACTCAGTTGGCGGGCACGCCATCCCTGAGTTTTTCCATCCCGGCCCTAGCTCCTTCTCTGGGGCCAGGCCTAGAGGAAGACGCTAAGTTATGTCCCGTGAGAGCTCTTCGCATCTATGTTAGGCGGACGAGGGAGCTTCACGTGGGTAAACGACTTTTGTTTGTCTCCTATCTTAAAGCTTTTCCAAACGATATTCGTCCGGCCACGATTTCGTCCTGGATTAAGAAGTGCGTTCTTTTTTGCTACGAGAAGTCACAAGCAAAGAAGTCACCGGGGTTCAAAGTTAAAGCACGTGATGTGAGGGCTCTCGCGGCGTCTCTCGCATTTGTTAATAAAGTCTCTTTGAACAATGTTATGTCGGCATGTACCTGGAGTTCCCATAATACGTTTACCTCTTTCTATCTCAGGAACTTAGCCTGGCACACAGACTCCGGCTATCAGCTCGGACAACTGGTAGCCGCTGAGCATCTCGTCCAGCTGTAGATTATGTACATACTCGACACACTGTATAGATGCACTCCATCTCGGTTCATCGGGGCGGGTTTGCCCCTCTTATTTGCCGTGGAAATTTTGAGTTCGTCTGCTGGAGGCAAGTCAACCTCCAGAGACCCCCTCTTCACCTCCAAGTGCATCAAGAAAGGTGATTATATATGTTCTTTCCCCACATTTACATTATTTCCTTGTAATTAACGAGTAAATTCATGTAAATATGTTCTGTTTGGGGGGAAATTTGCGTATTCTAGCGCAAATCAAGTTAAATCACGTTAAATTCACCTTTAAATGTTAAATATTAAATATATAATATTCATATATATATTGGTATTTAGAAGAACCAAAATCCCCTATGATGAAAACGTTGGGGGGTTAAGCCCTCCGCCGGTGGTTATTCTGGATTAACCCAAAAGGTTTATTATAGAGGTCGTGTATGGCAATAAATAGGAAGTTTTAATTTATTTAAAACCAGTATTTATTACATACCTACCTCTATAATAAACCTTAAGAGTGCCCTCCCGCCTCCCCGCCTTAACGGGGCAAAATAATGGCGGTCTTGGGTCACGTGACCTGTGATGAAATGCATCACCGCATGGAATCTGAGGGCATTCTGGTTCAATTTTTTCAAAAAAGATTAGGATTTTTTGTCACCAAAATTTATTTAAAATTTTATTGTGACAATCAATCCTCTCCTCTTATTTGAATGTCAAGGTAAGATTACCCAAAAGGTTCATTATAGAGGTAGGTATGTAATAAATACTGGTTTTAAATAAATTAAAACTTCCTATTTGATACTCTATGTATTTCTGAACAAGACTGTAATCTGTTGCTTGCAAGTCTTGCTTTATGCTACAATGTCTTGGCATTCTACCTGTCAGTGTGTCATTTCTCAATATGTACAGTGGTATCCATTGCATGCCAAAAGTATGAAAAAAAATTTGATTTCATATTCGTATTCAAGAACTTTCCTGTGTACTCACCTGTCTTCTTTCACACACCTTTCCTTCTAGAATTCCTTCAGCCGGCTGGCACAGTCCCTCTAAAGTCCCTAGGGCGAATACCTAAGCGCCCAGGATCCTCTACCTCTGGCACGGCAGTCCACAGTCCATCTGAGGACAGCATCCCAGCACCCAAGTTCCCATGTGCCATCAAAGAAATCCCCATGGATGTCCAGTCTGAGGACGTTGAAAGCGAGTCAGTCAACGGGCATGTCGTCAATTCGAGACGTTTGAAGTGCATCAAGAAAGAACTTGCTTACTACAGCAAGGTCTACGACGGTGCTTCCAAGGAAGACTTGCTGGCTCTAGGTCTGGATTATATCCCACTTCGCTTTCTAGGGGGTGCCAAAGTGCAGAAAGATGGGACGACTAACGACCTACATGTCACGATCGACCGAAAGGCGCGACGGAATCGAGACAAAGTGGAGGACTATGGGGAGTTTATTCATGAGACAGCCACCAGGGACAGTGTCCGACAGGTCATTCACAGGTGAGGGACTTCAAGTCCAGAATCAACATTAATGCATAAATTTGTGTGTTTTCATTCTTAGTTGGAACTTTTAGGCCAATAAGCTTGCCTCTACCTTCAAGGTATATATTATTCATTACCCATTTCATAACACAAAGAAAAGGATCTTCGACCACTGGCATATCCAGAATCTGTTAATTTACTGTTAACCTGTTCCACTTTGTGTCATAAAATGTGTGTACAGTGCCAAGGACATGGAGCCAATCACGGAGACTTCGGAGCAGAAGGACCGGGTCCTGTTGTGGCACATTGCTCTGCACTATCTGCTGCCTCTGATAGAGGAGCCCGACCAGGACAGCCGAGAGGTGGTAGAGGCTGACGGCAGCAAACCTGGTGAGCAATCTTACTGTGGGCACCGAAATAATGCTATGATTGCAATCATGACTCATGAATAGTCATGCTCGTAGTGTATGGATTTCATACTCGTAGTGTATATTATGGATGTTTTCGTCTCTTTCAGACACTGAGGTCTCCCAGAAGCTGAATGCTGGCCAATCAAAGGTAGACTGTCCAGATTCTCGGCGTGTTTCTTGTGATGATTCTATGGCTTCCAAATCTTCAGTTCCTGCTACTTCTGCATCTACTGTGAATCCATTGTTTTCTGTATCGTCCAGTTTCGATCTTGCCATCAATCCCGGTGTAAAATGGGTCCATACCCCACTATCAGATAGGTTTGCAAGTTCCAATACACAAGACACTGTGTCACACAAATCTAAAACATCAAGGGTCGTCTTGGTCTGTAACACAAACAAAAATAGCTCCAAGACTAAGGAACCAAAACCTGAAAAACCAGGGATGAACATTTGGGTTAAAAATGACTGGAATCGTGGGTCTCGTGTGCTGGCTGCTAAGCAGTCACAGTCTGTGGAGCAGTTTCTTGCCAGAGAAAGGCAGTTCTTGCAACTGAGCATGCTAAGTGATGTGGGAATTCCACCAAGGGTGCAAAAAATCAATCGAGGACTTAATCGTCTGAAGAAGGCTTTGAAGGGATTCAGTCCAAAGGCAAAGAGGGCACAATCATTGCCAGATACGAAATCAGAACCTCCATCGGAAACATCTTCCCTACAAGATACCCGGATGTGTGTACTGCGAACTCCGAAACAACGCGCATCCAAAGGAAAGGGTTCAATCCACAAGGTTGGTGGAACCACGACATTAGCAGATGTTGAGAAGGATGCTGGTATAACTGGTAACAATCCCAAGCCATCCAGAGCCAGGAAGATATCCAAACAATCCGTGAAAGAGACATCTCCTCATCCAGGATCTGTGTTTGAAGCAATCAAGATCTTAAAAAGTAGTCCAAATCCAGGTGTGGCTACAGAGGACTCTGGTTGTAAGGATCACAATTATGCATCAGTGAAACCAGCAAGTACTACCTTGTCAGACCTACTTTCACTTTCTGAATCGATGAAAGCTGAAAGCGACTTGCATTCCTCCAGATTCATGGCTCCGAAAGAGATGCACTCCGACCAGAAAAGCTACGGCCTAACGGCTCTGTGTGAATATGGTACCAGTGATGAATCGCTCAACGTTTCTTCAGAACTCGACAAGAGCACTTCATCACAAGATAAATCCGTCACCGTGACGAGCAAGGCTGTTGTTTCCAATGTGAAGAATAATGCAGATTTTTCAGGTAAGGAGGCATCATCAGTTCACAGAGTGGAAATGGATGAGCCACCGATTCTAACGAGAGAGATGTTGGAGCCGCCAGTTCTAACCAAAGAGTTAATGGGGCCACCTACTCTGACAATGGAACCACCTGAGCTTGTAAAATCAACAAGTGTCAAAACACACAAGCTACCTGTTGGCATACAAGAAAAAAATGTGTTATCGACTTTGAAAAAGAACCCCACTGGGTCACCTTGCACGAAGATCAAGTATTCTGGAATACCTATAGTAAAACAGGCTGGGTCGCCATTCAAGAAAACCAGATCAAAGAACAACAAACTACAGCAATCCATGACAAACAACCCTAAAACAGGTCGAGTGACAAAACGAACGAATCTCAAACTTGGATGTTCATCTATATCACCTCAAATCAATGAGGTGCTTATCAAATCAAGTCTTGTTGCAAAGGGAGTAACTGAACAATTGCATGGAATGAAAAATAAATATCACAAACCTCAAGTCCATGAAGGTTCATACACTGTCAAACACAAAACAGCATCACAACAAGTCACAACAGTGTTAACAGATTTTCACATGAAGAACAAGATCATTGCTCCACCTGCTGTCAGTGGAGAGCCTCCTCAGTCTAAGCCATCATACGACCAGCAGCGAAGAACTGAGAAATCTTTCGTAAAAGAGGGAAACCTACCTGGAACAGTAGAAGAGAAGAGTGCTAGCATACCAAGGGCAGTCGATGGTGAACCAAATAACTGCTTGCTGGAACCGAGCATAGGCAACTTCTCAAATGATATCGAGAAACCACATGAAAACACTTTGTCACCTGGAAAGCTTGTATGTCATGATATTGAGGGCAGGACATTGACAGAAGACACAAGCTCTGCACCTTGTACCAACCAGTTCCGGAGGCCAGTGGGAGAGAGAAGTTCTGGGCATGACCCTTGTACACAGCAACCAACAACTGAAGAACCTCCAACAAATTTGAATTTAACCTGTTTGGAAGAAGTTCCAATGGATATATCCTTGTCCGACATGCCAGATGAAGATATTCCAACAGCCATAGGTAATGAGTCAAGAAAACTGCTCATGAATACAGAGATGTTGAACCGTGCTGCCACAAACGTTCCTCACACACAAACTGAGACACCAGTCAGTGCCTCACCTTGTGTTGGCCCTGATATCAACCAGGACCAGATGCCACTGTCTTCTACAAATGCTGAAAAAGAAATGGTGAAGAAACTAGGTTTCATCTTTGCAACCAAACCAGCTTCGCTACTGGCATCAAACGTGACAGCAGAACACTTTGAAGAAAGCCTCAAAGAACTGCCTCAAGGAACTGACTCAACACTGGAAGAGAACAAGAAAAATGCTGTCAGTGGACTTGTGGACGAGTCCGGAGAGCCTTGCACACAGCAACTGACACTTGAAGAATCTTCAACAAATTTGAATTCAACCTGTTTGGAAGAGGTACCAATGGATATATCCTTATCTGACATTCCAGCTGAAGATCTTCCATCAGCCATAGGTAATGAGACAAAGAAACTGCTCATGAATACAGAGATGTTGAATCGTGCTGCCACAAACGTTCCTCACACACAGACTGAGACACAATTCAGTGCTCCGCCTCAAGTTGACCCTGCTATCAGTTCAGCATCTGTACCATCTGAAAGCTGCTCTCAGTTTTCACCCAAGAATGACTGCACATCAATACCTGTGCCACCTGAAAATGAAACCGGGAAACCATTGTCACTGAAAAACAATGTACATGTATCAGAAATATCCTCAAAGTCAGCGACTGATGAAGAGAGACCAAAGCTCTCAACCTCCAGCAAGTCCTGGAAAGATACCTTGAGAAGGGGAAGTTCAGTATTCGAGGCAGTCCAAAGATACAGGAAGTCTCCTGAAGCAGTGACAGTTCTAGCCTCAGCCATTAAAGCAAAAGGTCGACAAGGCACCAAACACAAGAAAAAGGAACACATGAAGACTTCTCCAACAGTGGTTCATATAGTTGCCGTTCGTAGTCGTGAAGCTTCTCCTCAACAGGAATCAAGTCCACCAACAGTATGTCTGAGCAAATCAGGTGAAAGAGAAAAATTGACAGGATTTTCAAAGGACGAAGAGTCAATCCAGTTGACTTGGGATACCCCAAATGAATCATTAGTGCAAAATGAGAGTTCATCAGAAACACTATCAGCGTCAACTCAGCCTGTTTCATGTATACGACCAGTAACATCTATACGAACAGTAACCAAAAGTGATGCCCCAGTAAACACACAGACACCAGAAACTGGTACTGGTATCAAAAATGAGCAGAGTAAAGATGCTGCAACAGTAGCAGCCGTATCAGCAACACCAGACGTGGTAACCTCAATGTCATTCTCAAATGAGTCGGAAGCAGCCAGACCTCACCTTGGAGAGGGGGATCATAGGCAGGCAATGTGCAGCCGTTTGCATAGAGACAGCGAAAAACGCCAACCTTTGCATGAGAAGGAACATCAAAATGTTGCACAATCAGCTACGGACACAAGTTCGAGCCCAGCACGTTCATCTACTACCATTCCTTCAAGAAGAAAAGAGAACACTCAGGTCACAAAAGCAAGGATTAGTGACCAACAGAAGAAGCAGACACCTAGGAAACAGCAAAATGATGCTATGAAACGCAACTCACTTGTTGAAACCATCAATAGATATAAAAAGTCTCCCGAAGGAACTGCTATTTTAGCATCAATGAGTGATCGTGATCATAACCAAACAATTAGGAAAAGATCTCCTAAAACACACAAACAGGATAAGCATTGTGAGATGATATTCAAAGGCACATCATTGTCTTCCAGTGTTGCCATGGAGCCTTCTAAGCACTTCGAACATTCTGAACCACAGTCTGCAAGAGGTACCAGATCTCAGGCCAAGTTGGATTCTACCAAAACAGAGGCTCAGCTGAATGTGATTGCATCAGAGGAATCCAGCATGTTCAGGCTTGATGGTACAGCAGAATTTGAGTCGGAACAGTTTCTAGATTCTCCACCAGACGTATCACCCCAACATGGAACTCTCCAACAAAGTCAGCATTTGGCAACTGTCCAAGACACTGTATCATCCAATATACCAGTCGTTGTGAACCGTGCTTGGCTGGCACCTCCACCAGGGATTATCCAGAGACTGTCGCCTGCTGCCAGGAGTATCCCAGTAATCTTGACACCAGGGAAGTGTGTAACATCTCTTCCTGCTCTGACGGTTGATACATCAATCCAAGGTGAACTTCCAACACAGAATCACTCGCCAGTACAGTGCAGTGGTGCAACCCAGAATTCTCCAGTGATGTTAAGTCCAGTTCAGTTTACTCCAGCGCTTGGGCACAGAGGAATGACGATAAGATCTCCTGTTGTGAGTACGTCTACAATCCTGTTCCCGCAGATAATACCCGTGGTCGGTTCTGTGCTGTACAGCCCGGGGGTTTTACTTCAGCAGCGAATGAATACAACACCTCCCCCAAGGATAATAGCCCCGTATCGACCGCCACTTGGTGGTCATAGGGTCAAACCTGCATTTATTCCTGCACATGTCAACACTTCAGCTGTTCCACTTGATAGAAATTCGTCTCGGTTGCTTCCACATCCGCAACATTCAGCACCAAGCATTTGTACTTTACCACCTCAGCCATTCAGTCAACCCCTGCCGAGTACACAGCCCTCAGCTGTCAGCAACCCTCAAGCGTGTCAACCAGTCGCTATGCAGTCTGTGGGGCATGCGTCATCAGGAGGCTCCGGTAGACATCAATATCAGTCTAGTGATAGTTACCCAGTGTCCACTCTTGCTTCCAGTTCACAGTTCGAGCATTCCCCTTATGAACATCAGAATAACAAATGTGCACTCACAGGGGACAATTGGGAAGCAGTGCTTCAAAGTGAAACTGTGCCAAAATCAAGACCAGCATCAAGAAACTTGTTCAGTCTGACTTCAACAAGCCATGTGGTTTCAGGATCAAGTAAAGTGTCTGGGAAGTTTGTTCCTACTCTGACTGAAGTTTTATCACCTGTCTCCAAGAAACCTCCAGCAACATCCACAAGCTGTCAGGACAAAACTGCTGATCATGTGACAGAAATCCCTGAGACAACTGCAGGGTTTTGTCAAACCTCGGGAAACAATGATTTAAATGTAGATATGAAGTCCAGTGTATCCAATGACTACCAAGGTGAAAAAGAAGGAAAGTCCAGTGTTTGTCTACTGTCAGAAGGCAAAGGCTCCAACATGATGCTCTATCCACCACTGTCTCTGGAAGACCTGACCACTCCATCATCAGGGCAGGCAAGCATCCAAGATTACGAAGATCTCATCACTCGAAAAGCTGTACTAGCAGGTGTCACTGCTGAAAAAGTGTATGATCCTTCTGTGCAAGATGCTGCCTCTCCGGTGTTACCACTGTCACCTCTGAACCAGTATACACCAAGGACTGCACAGGCTAGAAAGCTAGTAGCGAAGATCTCTAGCTTCGTCACTCTGGGGGAAAGATCCACACAAGTCCACGATGATGCGAAGTCTCAAGATGGTGCAGAAGCAAGTGATGATGCTTCCAGTATGAACCTTGAAGAAGAAACAGCGAGCAGTACCACACAGCCTGCATGTTCACGGCCTGAGGACAAGTGGCACAGGATGTCTGCCCTGAAGGATGTATCCAGTCTGATTTCAGCTTGCGATGTCTTGGATGATGGACAGCTGGCCTCACTGAGTGCCACAGTCAGGAGACTCCAGGAACTCATCGCAGCTGACTCTGGTGCAAGCTCCTGGGCTGGATCTGCTTCTGAAGATGGTGGCTGCAGTGATGTCGGCACTGACTTCAGGCATGGACATGGAATTGACATGGATACAAAGGAATCGGTGGACACAGTCAGCAAATATGACCCATCATGCAGTTATGATCCAGCCGTTGAAGACAGGATACAAGTTGTGAAGCCATTCGTCAGATTCCACTCAACTTTTGAGGAAACAAAAATCTGCTCATCACAACGTTCAGCATCATCACCCACAATTAACGATGGCTTGAAGTACAAAGTGCAGGCACTAGCAGGAATCCTTCGATCAGAAATCAAACAAATGAATTTGGTCAGATTGGATGAACTTGCTGATAAAGTAGCAGTCGTTGATCAATCATCACTTGATTCAGACACATCATCAGTAGCAACAGTTCAGAGTTCAGACACACATCATGCAAATAGAAGAAGAACATCAAAATGTTCTCAGGAACTGCCAGCAAATATCAGTACCACCATTAGAAGGTTGGAGGCAATTTTTTCCGAAGAAGGAAGCCCAGCGCTGAGCACATCCACTCTGTATTCACCGAGCAGACCATCGCCTGCATCAAGTAGTGAAGACGATGATGATGATAACCGCATCACAACCTTGAAGACAGTCGCGGCTCCTGAGCAGAGGCCTTCAAGTCCTTACACACCAACTAAGCCATCACGTGCGCTAGTGACTGAAGACGATGAGAATAATAATAGCATTACGGATCCAACCATTCCATGGGATATTGTCTCTGCCTACCATCCCTCGGATAGTGACTCTGCCCACCAACCCACATACGTGAGCCATCTCTGTGGGGCACCTCCACGGACTGCAGAAATCGCTGCCGGTGACAGCGAGTCGCTTGTATCGACACAGTCTAGTGGTGTAGAAGAAAATGATTCCACACAGCCTGAAGCTGATGAGTCTTTCCTGGTATTGTCAGAATATGTAGCGACAAGTGAGGAATCCTTCTCAAGCGTATCCACCAAAGAAGAGATCGACCCCAAAATATCTGGTGATGAAGCGGAACTGGAGGAAAATAATCAGACAATGAACTGTACTTCTAGTTTCTATGAGTGGGTGGAAGCTGAAAAGGCAAAGAGTCCCATTGATCTGAGGACCGTTCTCAATAAAGCAAGGTCTCATCAGAAAGATCTTGTTGAAGTTTGTCCTAAGGACAGTACTTCAGGTGCAAAGATGCTGATGAAGACAGTGAAACGTTTGAAGAGCACTCCCCCTGATTCAAGGGTGATTGTTGTATATTCAAGCAGTGAGCCTGAAGACGAAACTGTACCAAAAGTGCCTCTAGAACACAAAATTTCAACACCAGTCAAAGAAAGTAAGAATTCTAGAAAGAGAAAGAGAAGAGCAGAAAGGAAAAAGGAGGAAGAGTTACGACGTAGATCGTTGTCAGGCACCACACTGTCTGCACCAGCACGAGGTAGATCCAAGTCACAGTCTCCATCTCCAAAGTCCAGGCGAAAGAGACACAAGTCCCTTCCTGATAAAGGCGAGCAAACAAGTGGTAAACAATCTAAAAAGTTGAAGTCTCATATTTCCAAACCATCTACCAGTAAGTGTTCACAGATATCCCCAAGTATGACAGGCTCATGGCAGAGGAGAAATATCAACCAGCATCTTCTAAAACTATCCAGACAAGTTGTCCCAAAGAGCAAGGTAACATAAAATGCAGCAAGAATTTGTTAGCTGCTCTTAGTCAAGAGACTTATGGAGAAAGGGTTGTTGTTGGTCTTGTATCCCAGTATCTAGTTCAGTTCCCCATGGTTCACACCCACCTCAGCCTTCATGTTCACATGCTGAATGATCTGTATATCACGCGTTGGAGCAGTATATTGTGCTTTGAAATCTTTGCTAGATTCAAAATTATGTTGTTGAAAGTGAATATCATGAAGTCTTTGTTGGGTTTGGATTTTCTTACAGTTCCTATTGTTCCCAAGCTACATAACTTACATACTAACAGTGTCCTAACTAATAGCGAATGGGACCATTCTTTTTTGGCTAACTCATGCACAAACATGCATGCAGATAGGATCACTCATGCATGTGGACATCCGAGAGGCTACAGACTGCTCTTTGCTGACAACAGTTTCATCTTTTGTTGAAAGGATACCTCCCAACATTTTCAAAAATGTTAATATTATTACTTTGGGATATGAAAGAGGTTGTGTGTGGGGCTGTGTGCTATTGATATGAATGGTCCCATTGTTTGTTTATATGCAAGAATTTGTGAACTAATTTCATCTCAATAATATAAATTTTACTGACTTTGTTATGTGATTTTCTTAGCGTAATATGGTTCTGAGATGCATCACGAACCTTTGTTATTCATGGCACCAGTTATTTTGGTCTTCTGCATCAGTCACTAATGATACGTACACAACATATAGTAACAGTAACTTCTCGTGCTTGAGCTTTATCTCGTGTAGAAATTTTTGAATGTATACCCAGCATGGTAGATTATGAAAAATTGAAAGGAAAGTATTTTTGTCGATTACATATTTTATGTACCTGTGATCATGCTTATTTTGTACTCCAATATCAATTTAAAACCGGCTGAAAAGTCATCATGATGTGTGAACTTGCAATTTCAATGCTATCCTTTTATATTGCAAATTGAAACAAATATGAAATTAATGATTGTAGTAATAATGATGTATTTGATGCATTTGTACAGATATACATGAGAAGAATGAAATGATATTTATTGTATCATCTGCATCTACACAAGTGCTTCAACCCAAGATGCCATGATACTAATGTCAAGTTTCTTCCATCAGGGAACTGTTGGCAAAATGGGTGGTCGAGATCGCTCTGACCAGAGGCACCACCCATATCGTCGGCAGGCGGCCCGCAGTCGGGAGGAACAGAATGAAAAGGATGAGATCTTCAAGTGCTATAGGTCCTATAGGTAAGAATCTCGACTTGGTAAATATGAATCACTTTTTAATGTGTTTTTAGATCCAAATTATCAGGAATCAGCATATTTCGGTCAATCAATTAGTTGATCGAACAACTTGAGACCAAAAATATGTTTGTGACATGAAATTCTTGATCGCAGGGATCTGGATGACTTGATGCAGTGCCTCACCTCCCAGAACTTCCGATCACGTCGGACACGGCCACTGTCCAATATCTTTCAGGGTCCTTTCTCTAAAAAGGATCCTCCACGCTTCAAAAACTACACCTTCAAGAGGAACACATTTGCAGATTTAGAACGGGGAAAGGGCTTACACATCGAGTAAGTACTGATTCCAGACCTATTCTTCGTACAAGTACACACCGTGCCAAGTTCTGTTACCTGTTGCTCATGAAGGTCCAACAGTTGACTTATTAAAGTGCATTCTTTGCAATCACTGACGTTGGATGATGTTGTGTTGTTGCTCATGCAGCCAAGAAGAAATTATTGACAAGCAATACAGTATGGAAGAGGTGGAAGATTTCCAGAAGCGCAGGAACATCACAAAGGCTCTGGACTCGGAGCTGAACAAGTCAGTCACTCAGCATGACATGTCGCTGGAACAGTTCGAACTGGAAAAGCAGGTCTACGGAGAGGTGAAGGTTCTGTTCTGACCTACTATTACTTTCGACATGTTTTATATATCATGTATATCAAGATATATAATTTATACTCTTAAAGAAAAGTACATGTACTGGTATTTTAATGACCTGAAGTAAATGCAAGCAGATGATTCTTGTAGTGCTTCAACCTTTTAACCGAAGTCTTGCCGAATATTTGTTTTTTGTGACAGGATGAGAACAAGAACAAGACTGAGAAGAATGTGACAGCTTCAGAAAAGGAGAAAGTAGCGGCAAGGTCTGTGTCGAATGCTTCCTAGTGACTGCTCACCTGGCGTCTCTGCCATTTCCTGCTTGCCTCTAGCTTCGCTGTCCTGTCAGCTGACTTGTTGTTCGCCTGTGACTTCGACACTGGTCTGGAGGCATACTTCAAGCACATTCGCTGCGTGCCTACTCAAGAGATGTGTCTTAACCTTAATTTTGTTATCATCCAGACTGACTGTTGAGTTTCTACTTTCTGGATACTTGTATTTTGTTCATTTATCCCAGATATTTGTAAACATGTTTCTTACATTATGAAGTTTCAGTGCTACAATGTGAACAGATAAGCTTGTGAGAGTCATTGAGACATTTCAGTCATGGTTATTAGGAGTAGTAACAATAAGGAAACGTTCATGGAATGAGATGCTTTTTGGTCAGTATGGGGCATTAGAGCAAACAATCCCCTAACCATTCATCCATGGTATGTATTATACACTGTTCTACCAAATTTGATATTCAGAAATAATAGCAAAGATTTTGTATTCCAAGATAGCCCACTCAGGCCAAAACTGAAGTGACAGGTTCTCCTGGCTTTCTGATTATTTACTACATTTGTATATTTATGAATCAATATCTCTCATCACATCGTCATTTTATGAGTGAAAACCACTGCCACTGTGGGGATACGTGAAAATTTCAGATGCACGCCTGGGATTGACACTATTCAAATTGTCACTTCAGTTTTGGCCTGAGTGGACTATCTTGGCATAGAGAATCTTTGCTAATAGTTAGTGTGTTAAGTATGTCTGTTTCTATTTCACCTGTAACAGTCGCCTTGGTACCTGACATGTAAAGAATATTGGAGGTTGTAAATATATGTTTTAGATGTTCAAGGGGTTCAGCTGCTGTGCTTTCAATGCACCATGGAGTCTGTGTTTGTCTCACATTCAGACAGAAGGTGGCTTGAGAGGCTAACTAGGGGTAATTTCGTGCATTTATTGATAAAAATGTACAAAACTCCAATGAAGTCAGGTATACAGTATGCTCGTTATCTGATACAGTACACATGTCATCTAAGGGATATCACGAGTGAGTGTAATTTTGTGCAGAGTGATGATTTCGTGCAATTTGTAGTAGAATAAAACATGTTTAATTAAGAGATTGTGTTTTTGTACATAGTTGAATGCTGTTCAATGGTTCATTATATGCAGAACATGTAGAAATTTATTCACAAGGATGTACCACGTATACATCGTTACCACCAACTTTGAATAACCTCCTAAACTGCATCACACAAATTTCAGTCATAATGAGTTATAATGAGTTAATGTTTTATATTTTGACATAATTACCAAATGTTAGTACATGTATGTTGGTGCTAGTCTAGCTACCATGAAGTTGTATTCGCATGTTCTGACAAGACGGTCGTAAATTTTCACTACAAAACAAAACTAACTATAAATTCACAGAAACTCTCCTTTTGTGTTCAGTTCTGTGTGTGATTGTCTTTGATAAACTCTGTTTATTAAGTTTGCTTGCTTTTAGTTCAGCCATGCCTCCTACATTTTGGAGATTGATTCTGTTGAATTGTATGTTGTTATTGATGTTATTGTTTGTGAACAACCGTAATTGACAGTATTTTGTGCAAGTCTGTGGTTGCTACTATAACAGGTGAAAAAGAGTACCTTACTATTGCATGCATATTACCCTGAATGGAAAGCACTTGGTATTGATTTCTTATGATTTGGTAAGCATGGTATTGTGATTTGGGCCATAGAGGAGAGGCTTTTTATGTTACTCAATGAGCTAAAGAATATTTTTGTCATAGATATGTATACAAATACATGTATAGTGAATAAATGTTGGAAATTTTACAAAATACTTTCCTTCAGTTTATGATATTTGTAGTCTTGTGTATCATGAACAGGCTCCGGATTGTACTTCAACTTGCATGACTTGTCTTGTTTTGGTTGTAAAATTGTAATACACATGACCACTCCCAACAGAAAACACGATCAAATGCAGCAGTTTCATCCTCTCTGTTAATGTCCCAATATGATTTTTCAATATCGTCAAAATTGTGTTTATGATCATATTCGTCAGCATAATTATATGATTCTTGTGATATTTCCACCATCAAACTCAGGGTGCTATTTTCGTTTTCACTTCTGGAAGATCTTGTTACACCGCAAAACACTGGAAAATCATCAAGTTTGGATTTGAGTGTACATTGTTAATGCCACTTAGAACTTACATTCTTAGAATTTTACTTCCCTAGGCTAGAAAAACATAATCGATGTAAACATTAGAGAGCTTCCTATGCACAAACATGACCTCGAACACAATAGTTTTCATGGGATGAATGTTGGGTGTCCAGTTGTAGTAAGTATGTGGAATCTGTTTGATTTGAGAGAGGATCCACCGTAAAAAATATATATCACATTTTGAATGTTTTTGAGTACAAAGGTAAATTGGCAGCTATTGCTCGTAGAAATTCTTTAGTTTAGCATCTCATATTATCAGTCGTCAATTAGATCCATGCCATGTATTGTTTGACTGTTAACATAGATCCCCTATGAGGCCAATCAAGCATGGGTCAGAGAGTATTATGGCCCTGGAGCCGGTTGCAATAAAAGTGGTAAGTGTGACTTGAAGTTTAGTGCAACTCGGGCGGTAAGTGTGACTTGGATAAGTCGTACTTAGAAAACGTGTTGCAATAAACACATTGAAGTCGCACTTGAGTAAGTCAGACTTATGTAAGTATGACTTGGTTATTTGAGTGTAATTTTTTGCTGAAGCCGCACTTAAAATTTTTATTGCAACGCACTATGTTAAGCCCTACTTATAAAATGAAAATATCACACTTGAACTACTAGTAATTTTTATTGCACTGGCTTCAACACACAAGTCCTACTTATTGCCACAGTACAACCTAATGGATGATCCTCATTTGACCAGGGTTTACCATGACGGTCAGTACAAATTTTTGCCCAAAAAAATTTTTTGCAGTGTCATTATTCCGGACAATTCTGCTTCCACTGTGTCTTTAGTGTCCAGATCCAGGTGTGGTTATCCCAGTGTTGTGCCACTAATCGGTGGGCTTTGGAGATCCAGAAGACCCCCTCAGACCATGTCAAATGCAGGAGGACTTTCGAGGATGACAATCATGGTTTTCTGAAATTATGGACACCTGTAGTCAGGTATGGTCGTGCCTTGGACTGGAAAGTGGTAGGACAAGCAGTCAGCACTGGACACCTCGATCTGTGCCTCAAGATTCAACATGGTGTTTTAGACTGGGTGGTTCATACAGCGACCCACACTGGAACTGGGTCAATCGTGCAAATAGTACTTATTTTGCGAGAAAAAAAATCTAGTGGTTTTGTCTTTTCTTAATTCTATATTAAGACAGTGCATCTAAACCCTTTTTTTTACAGTGCCAACCAGTTTCTATACTTTATAACAACACAGCGTTGTGACACTAGGACGAGACAGATCTGCTGTCATTGATACAGAATGGACACAGTCGTCTTGACACCTAAAATGAAGGGATGGTCATTTCCACTGCCTCTGATAAAAGATAGAGACCGACACTGACACGAGTACATGGAATATTGTCAATGATACAAGGTGGAGACGGGCCTTGAAACTGACATGATTGACATGCAGGTCAGTCGTTCACTGTGGAGGGTCTTCCTCACTGCAGAGGTCTTTCCCACTGCGGAGGGTCCTCACAATTCTAGTACACCCTCTTCCGCGGTTGCGGGGAATCGTCACAGGCAGAGACTGGGGTGTTTCCGCAAGTCAGTTACTTCCCTCACCACTCCGTGGGTGCAGAGTCTTCGTCAGGGTCTTCATTCACCCTCGCTTGCACCACTGTGCAAGAAGAGATAGTCAAGTCAAGAGGGCCGAGTCTCATGAATTGTGGGGCATTGGACCAGGTTCATCGGATTGTCATCACTGAGACTCGCACACTTCCCGTTTACATTTCCCATACATGGAGTATCATTATCAACGGCTCCGCACTGCGGACGTCACCTAGTGCAGAGGTAAGCAGAGGTAGAAATCGTCTAAGTCCCTCACACGTCCGTCCTAAAAGGACAGAGCCATCTCGGGGTGATCCGTCGTCCGTGGTGTCCAATCCATACTGAGCTCCCAGAGAACTGTGGTCGCCTGCTTATATAATCACCAAAACCAGAAGTCGTTCTCCGCATAAACATGCCCGGTCTTCCACATGCAAGTGATCATGGGTCTGCATGCACGTGGCACGACTCCACAGTTTGGTCCTCGATCTTCTGCAGGTGGTTTTGCAGAGGTTGGTTGTTTTAGCAGTTTGTTATATTTCCACCCTCTCTGGGTCGGACACGTCCTCATGTCCGGTGGATTGAGGGCATCTCTGTGTGCCACTTTCTCCACTCAGTCTTTCCTTGTCAACCCTTGGTCCGAACCCCCGAGGTGGACACTCCAAATTAGTAAAAAAAAATAGTCCCTTTCTCCGCATCCACAGAGTGTATGGGTGTACTCGTCAGCGATGGCAGTGGCGTCTCTCACCCACTCCACGTACTCGTGAGAGCATGCAGACGAGGCCTCCTCTCTCCCTTCAGGGTTCGTCTGATACATCAGATCGAGAGGAGTAGTCGCCTCCCTGCTCATCATCATCCTGTTTGGCGTGCACCCCGTGCTATCATGCACAAACGCCCGGTACGCAGATGTCACATATGGCAACCAGTCATCCTAATCGTCGTGGTGGTCATTGACGACTGCAGATAACATTTGGAGGAGTGACCGGTTATATCACTCCACCACGCCGTTGGATTGTGGATGATATGGGCCCAGTATCGTAGTTAGCTCTCAGAAGAGGCTGGATTCAAACTCCCGACCAATATCTGAATTGGGCACTCCCATCTATACACAAACTCCTTGGCGAACACATCCGCTACCATGTAGGCATCGTGTAGGCCTCCGTCCATCGAGTAAAACAGTCCGTGATGACTAAAATGTACTGCTGCTCCCTCTTTGAGATCACGCTGATCTCCAGCATGTCCATCGCCACCCTCTCTAGACAGGGCCATGGGCTGGTGCCAAGGGCCTGGCCGTGGCTTCCGCGCACTGCACCTCGGGCAGTCATGACGTCCTTCGTCATCCCACACCAGTACATCTGTGCATTGATCTTCCGGAGCATCCGGCTGACGCCTTCATGTCCCCCAAGAGGCCGATCATGGATTTCCTCCAGGACTGCCTTCCACACACTGTAGGGTATGATGAGCTGTTGTAGGGGTTCCTTCTGTCAGTCCACTTGGGCACGGTGGAAAAGGAGTCCGTCCCTCACTACCAGCTGGTCCCACTTTTGCCAGTAGGCCTTCACTGCGTGGCTCTTAGTCCTCACATCCATCCACTCCGGTCTCTCGTCAACCGCTGTCTTCCAATCGAATAAGTGGCGGAGGTCCGGGTCAGAGCTCTGCAGAGACCTGAGCTCCTCCACATATCTCTCCTCCTCAGCTCCAGAGGTAGAGAGGTGCAACACACTTGTAGGGTCTCTGCTCAGCTTCGAAGGGGTCGTCAGCGCCGCGGCTCCTGAGGGTTGTCCGCGTCGATGACTGGGGTGTTCCTCTTCACCATGGGCAGGGCAGAGGCCTGCGCACCTCGAAGTCCGCACCTCGAACCTCCCTAGTCCATCTGCGCAAAAGTAGTGCTCCTGCCAGTGCTTTCCTTCCTCAGATTGCAGAGAGAGTAAGAGCCCCACAAGGCCACCCCAGTTCTCCCCACTCAGGGGAGGGAGAAAGCTCCTCGTCTGGACCTCCCTTGTCCTCCATCCCTCCACATTCTTCTCTTTTACACTGCCGACACCTGGACATGCCATCCGCATTGCTATGTCTCACTCCAGGACGAATCTCACAGCGAAAATCATAGCTCACGACCCGCGCTGCCCTCTGCATCCCTGGAATTAAGGAGCCATCTCAGGGAAGCATGGTCGGTCCTGAGCAGGAACTTCCGGCCCCATAGGTAGTGACGAAAGTGGTGAATCATCGCCACCACCACAAGGAATTTCCTCTTCGTGGTACAATAGTTCCTCTGGGTGGTGCGCAAGGAACGACTTGCATAGGTGATCACTCTCTCCTGACCCTTGCGGACCTGGGAGAGGACTCCTCCTATGCCATACCAACTCGCATCCATGTCCAGGATGAAATCCTAGGTAAAACCTGGGTAAACTAGCAGAGGGCTCCTCGTGAGGGGTTCCTTCAGTGATTCAAAGGCCTCCTGGCAGGCGTCCGTCCATCGGTAGGGGACATCATTCTTCAGGAGGGCCGTGAGTGGACCTGCCTTCATGGCAAAGTTCTTGATGGACTGCCGGTAGTGTCCGACGAAGCCAAGGAAGCACCTCAGCTCCGCCAGGTCCCAGGGAGCCTTGTAGCACTCCACAGCCTCCGCCTTCTCTGGATCACACCCGCCGTCTTGCTGCGACACCTTGTGCCCCGGGATACAAACTTCCTTCTGAAGTACTGTAAAATGACTAATATTGGTGGCTATTAAATTTGGCGGTTGTGAGCTCCACGTCATTTGGTGGAGATTTGATTGGCGGTTTCAAAACCACAGATATTGCTTGTATATCTAGTTAATTTGGCAGACGGTTAAATTTGGCGGATTTTCCCCTACCGTCAAATCAGCAAAATAAATTGTCCGCCAATATTAGTCATTTTACAGTATCTGGCACTTCGAGGACTTCAGCTTCAAACCACCTCCTGAAGTATCTGGAACACATCCCTCAGGTTGCTCAGCACCTCCGCCAAATCACTCTCGATGCAGATCACATCGGCCAGGAATACGAGACATCTCTTCCATTGCAGCCCCCGCAGCGCAAGCTCCATGAGCCGCTCGAAGGTGGCTGGGGCGGTTGCAAGACCGAACGGCATCACTCGGAAATGATATAATCTGCTCCTAATTGTGAACGCAGTCTACCCCTTGTCCTTCTCCATCTCAACCTGCCAGTACCCGCTCGCCAAATCAAGCGTGGAGAAGTACGCTGTCGTCTATCCGGGATAGGTGGAGAAGTACCGGGCCACTGCCAGAATATCGAAACTCTCGTCTATCCTGGGCAAAGGATTTAGCATCCTTTCTCTTTACATCATTGAGTTTCCGGCAGTCCACACAGAACCTTGTGGTTCCGTCCTTCTTACAGACGAGGACTACAGGAGGTGACCATGGACTGTCACTGGAATCTATCACTCCCGCTTTCAGCATCTTGTTTGCCTCTGCCTCTATAAGCTCCTGTTGCTTATACGGCGCTCTCCGGAGGGGCTGCTTGATGGGTCTGTGATCTCCTGTATTTATCGTGTGCTGCACCATAAAGTCCATAATAAGATTGTGGAGGTCCTGGACCTCCGCAGGAGTCAGTGCGGAGGTAACACCCTCCAACAGTGGCTGCAAGTGCGGAGGTAGCGGCTCCGCACCCCAACTCCGCAAAGGCATGCATCTTGCCACGCATTGCTCCCCATCTCTGGAAGTAGAAGGCCCCGCACACTCAGGCTGATGTTGACTTGGCACCGGCATCACCTCCTCGACCTCATGTAAATGAGACAGCAGGCTTCCTCTCAGTATCGTCACCTAGTGCTTCTCTGTGTTAAGGAGAAGCATCATCATCTTGTCTCCATGCGGCTCTACCAGTGATCTTTCTACTGTCACATCACCGTCGGTTGGCGGCTGTATCAGGCAAACATGTGGTCGCCTCATACCAGGTGTACCGTCGATCAGAAGGGAGACCAGGACTTTGGACCACATCAGGAGACTAATGGGATCCCCCGTACGTAGCCGTTGGCTCCGGTCTATCACTCAGGAATATCGTCTGCTCGTCTATCTTGATTTCTTCACGGTCGAGTGTGGTGCCCAGAGTGTATAGCACGTCCATGCCGAGCACTCCAGGCATTCCCACACATCCTATGACGACTTCTATTGGTATCTCCAAGTCCCCCAGATGCAGGATAGTTGGGAGCGTGCCGAGGACGTCAAGGTAGTCTCCCGATGCTGCGCGTAGGGCGATCCTCGAGGTAATCCGATGCTCCTTCACATGGTCAGGTAACTTATCAAAAACAGAAACATCCACAAATGTGGAAACAGCACCCGTGTCAACCAGGAGGTTGATTTCTCATCTCTCGAGGCGACATCAAGCATACCAAGCTAAGGGTTTAGGTTTTGTAATCTTTATACAGGACAAGGGAAACGATTCCCCTTGGTGAACTGGCATGTGGTTGACACTTTCATACTGGGTGATGAAAGCCGTCGCCCCTACCAGGGTCTTCATGTCATGCATCAGGGCCATAAGCTTCATGTCGCCGTCCTGTGCCCCTTCAAGAACCTTTCCAATGCGATGGTCTCGTGTGCCTCATCCCCGAGGTGTGGATAAGATCTCTCGACCAGTCGCCAGATATGATGGGCCAAGGCTTGCGGCATCTCCACAGTCTTCTGCGTCCTGCTCCATAACGCCACCCTATAGGTCTCTTCTTGGCAGATGGGTTCGAAACACTTTTTCCATGAGGAGATCCCAGTCCTTG
Organism: Terebella lapidaria; assembly: GCA_949152475.1. Taxonomy (NCBI): domain Eukaryota; kingdom Metazoa; phylum Annelida; class Polychaeta; order Terebellida; family Terebellidae; genus Terebella; species Terebella lapidaria. The sequence goes on from OX424555.1 coordinate 86,403,151, forward strand.
TACTGGTCCAGTCTCATCCCCGTGAAGATCTGCCTCACCTCTGTCGTCAAGCTGCTCGCCAGGTACAGCCCCCGTTCTATCTCCCCCGATCTGTTCACTTTGGCGACAACCGAGAAGTGGCTCAAATACTCCAGCCACTCCATCGAGACACCGTCAAATTTATCCGGGAGAACCTGTCTCAATCACTCCACAGGTGCTGGTACAAATGATGAGGAGGATGAGGTATTCCCTTTTGAGTCACTCCTCCGGCCTCGCCGTCTCTGCGGACTCAGTGTCCGTCGGCGTCTCCGATGAGAGAGCGGGTACTCTCGATGGTGACCTGTCCGTGTCTGAATCTGTATCTCATCTTCTTCGCTGCTCCAGGGGTGGTACTGGAGCGGTAATGTGTTCAGGCTGGATGGCCGGTTGTGCTTGGTGGTAGTACACCACTGGGACTGGCTGTGGAGGCGGCGCTCCCATCTGCAGAGCCGCCATCTGCAAAGCCATCTGTGGCAGTTGCTGCGGAGCCACCTCATACCTGCGAGCTCATACCTGCGAGCTCATACCTCGGCGGAGTCTGCTGCACTGCAGAGGCCTTGGCTGTGGAGCGTACGTGGCTCCTCCGATCTGCGAAGGTGGTATGGCTCTCATCATGTGGCGGCTGACGGCTTCGAGCCCTTTGTCACGGCTGGAAGGCCTGGCTTGAGACTGAGCGTGGCCCAGTCCTCTCTCTTCCTGCCATCCTCTCTGGACCAATGGTCCCCCATGAGTGAGAGACCCCAGAAAGAGTGGAGAAGGTGCACGATGCCTTTCCTCTGCTGATCGGGTTCTTCCTCTTCCATCCGACGTGGCTCATCCTCTGCCTCACAGGTAATCCTCAGACACGAGGATCTCGCTGTTCCCAGGGTAGGAGCTGGGTCTTCCCAGCACTCAACTCAACCCGGGGCTCCCGCTCTCGCCTCCCGCTCTCGCCTCCTATCTTGTTCCATCCATCCATACCACTCAGGGGTCTCCTCACTCCAGATGGAGCGAGGACATCTGTCTTCACCAGCACCGGAGGCCTCAAATCTTCCCCCAGACCTGCGTACTCTGATGTCTTCCACACTTCTCTGCATCACCAGATTCCCCGATCTATCCCCGTACATGTAGTAAAAATCTAGATCTAGGTCATGCGTGTATATATTAGGCCTACATTGTAGACCTAAAAGAAGGAGAGAAACATTTCATGCAATTCTAGAACACAGTCCTAGGCCTATTTACTCGGCGGATTAATGCCTGTAAATTGTAAGTATTTTATGATAGTATGCTTGCCGTAAACCTCCAAAAAGTTTATAAGACACAAGTGTGTTAAAACTCTTTGATACGTCGTATCGTCGGGGTACCTACTCATCGACCCTGTCCTTAATCATCGACCCCTGCAAACTCTGCCAAACAGCTGTGCAAAACAGACCTCTGACAATAAACACATTGAAAGTACTTCTAATACACATTTCAGCACATTTCACATTTTAGTTTATTGAAGTTTTGTCCAGCCGTTTGCAGGGGTCGAGGATTAGGGAGAGGGTCGATGACTAGGTACTCTGACGCTATGTGGACTGCATGACCGATAGACACAGTCTTACGGTACATAAAATGTGCTGGTGCCTGTCCTGAAAGAATTCGAAAAAATATACAGCAATGAGGCACTTTCGTTTAGCATAGAGTCTACTGCAAAATGAAAGGGTCTAGTGCATGATCTTCACAACCATAAAAGCATAACGAGATATGCTCCTACATCATCAGACCGTTATGACAATTCTGTCAGAGCATACCTAGCCACCCGCACTCGAGAAGAGGATAGACAATGATGTATCGGAAGTGACGTCTCAAGATGAAATGGACGCTTGACAGATGGAGTTATATATTTTATCACTGTTTATTTTGACTAAATTCGCACCGGACCAGCTTGTGTGTGCTCGTATGTACAGTTTACGATGTATTTTAGCATAACACACATGCGTTACCAAGCTAATGACGACTTCATGACACTAATCATCATCACCAGACCACGGTGCTCATTCCCGGCCCCTCAGGGCCGGGTATATGTGATTGTCGTTGACCTCACCCTATGTATCTCCTGTCTTCCGACTCTCTCGGACGACTCTCTTAGATTCAGCATACATTGGTGTTGGTTTCGCGAATTTGCAATAAAAGCCGATAAATTCCGCTAAACTGATTTAAAAGCACTGCTAATATCACTATACTAAATAAAAATTTGAATGACAATGAGAAGTGCTGTTTCAAATTAGTTTTTGGCTGGTATTCGCAAGTGCAATTACCGATTCTCCTGCCGGTTATTTTGGAACTTCTCATATTTGAACCGTCCCAGATATAATCACTGCGTTATATAACTACGCCAACAAGTAATCACTAAGAATATGTTGTATTGCAGCGACAGACAGAGATACACTAGGTGTAAGCATTTCAGAGAATAGTTGAAAATTATCTTTTCGTATTATTACAGTTGCATTAGGCCTGTTAGGTCATTTTTCGTGGGGCGATCAAGCGTGTAGCATAATAAAACTGAAGCATGAGAAATTTTGTTGCTTCACAAGCGCGATCGCCTTCAATAGCCAAGACCGCCATAACGAAGCCGTGACGAATCCGTGCTTTCGACCACGGGTACTTAAAAACCCGGCAATAGGTATAACCTTTATTCCAGTTTTATATGAGCCCTGCTATGGAATTTTGTACATATGCCTAAGGGCCTAATGTGCAGGATCGGTTAGACATCTATCCATTGTAATACGGATGTACACATACACTTTAGGCCTATTCATCAAATCCTGCCGCCTCTACGTGAATATTTAAACCTATGGTGATGTTTTGGGGCATATTGGGAATGTGAGATTTTAAACTAGAAGATAGTTTCCAGATTCTTGGGCGACTTATGGAGCAGGAATTTAGTAGGATGTTTTTAACAGAGCTGCCGACAGCTAGGTCCAAAGACTGGCACTGGCGATCTGGCAAGGATACCGTACATCTAAGTCGACTTGGGGGAGATAAGTTGGCTGAGGGTGTACACAATTTCCTGTTTCATTTACTTTGATGTGACTGATTGTGTGACTTTTTATATGAACTGTACAAATATTGTTGTGAGTTATTCATATGTGTTGATTGTGTATTGAATGTGTTGAATTCAGATTTGTGAGTCCATGGGAAACACGTACACATAGAAGGGCCGGGTTTTTTTCTGCCATGTTTTCTAAAACATGGCGTTATACTTGTGATCTGATGATGTCGGTGTGACTTGTGAAGTTGTGTGTAGTATAGCTGTAGCCTCTAGGCCTATTAGGTCTAAAATTGACTCTTGTCTCACAGTCTTGTGTCAGTCATCAGTAACATTGTCACTCTGACCAGCTGACAGTGCACTCACAGTGCCACAATTTTTTATCGACATGCTCGGTAAGACTTCGTCGAATGGCAATACATGATGTTGATCAAATGCAGTCCCAATCCCACTGATCGAAAACAACCAATTGACAATCTGATATTCAGAGGTGCCAACAACTACGATTTTCACGGAAGAATTACGATTTTAATATATGTTCCGACTGTATGATGAGCGATAGAAATCTTACGATTTCCCCCCTTGTTGATAATTTCTTTTGTTAATGCCAAACTCGATGAAAAAAGGTCTTCGCTGGCCTTCTGTAGATAGACCGCATCATCGTACGATTATCCAATCAGCGTAGGTGATGCAGTTTCAATTTTTAGAAGTTGTTGCCGGATTAAGAATGTGATTGAACGTGAATGTTATCAGCCTCAATTTTAGCAATTGAATCTTTGATTGTCTGTGGTTTAGAAATTGTTCTAGGTTTTGTTTTCTTGCATTTTTTCATCGGTTCCGCTTTGAAATATGTCATCAAAACAGACAAAAGAGGCGGGCAATTGCCAAGCACCACCCAAGAAGTGTAAATACATTTATAACCAATAGTTCAGACGAGAGTACACAGCCGAGTGGCCCTGCATTCAATTGTCCACACGCGGTGAAAATGTACATTTGCCTTATACTGTACACAGTGTGCAATTGGCACCTGTCGATAAAAAGTGGGGGCAGAACGATTGCAGAAAATACGTGAATACTAAACAAATTCAGGACCAAACAAGGCGGCTTCAGAATGTGCCTTTAGTTGCAACATTTTGTCACCACAAATAAAGATTATTCGTTATCAGGGCTGAAATACTTTTTACTAATTTCACCAACAATGTAAATAAAATATTATGGTGTTATGGTTTGAGGGCACATTTTGAAATAGAATACAAGGGGAAAATATTGCCAATCTCTGAGCATAAAAAGGTTTCTAGATATGCACAAAATAACATCTAAAATTCAAAATTTTTATGGGGGAGCATAGTGATGTTCCGATGATCGATTTTTTTCGAAAGTCGGTTGAAAAGTCATCCGATTACGATGATCGATTATGATAGTCAATAATCGATCATCGGAATTTGCCAGAATTGGTCAGAGAAGAGATCAAATGACTCTGGCCTAATGCACAACTTTGCAGAAAAGGTAGAAAGGTAGTTGAAAATAACTTTGTGGTTGGTATAACAGAAGAAAATGACCAGATGCAATGACCAGATGCGCGCAACCGATTATAATCGATCGGTTGGTGGTAACCGATTGCAACTGATGATTGATCAAATGACTCTGGCCTAATGCACAACTTTGCAGAAAAGGTAGAAAGGTAGTTGAAAATAACTTTGTGGTTGGTATAACAGAGGAAAATGACCAGATGCAATGACCAGATGTGCGCAACCGATTATAATCGATCATCGATCGGTTGGTGGTAGCCGATTGCATCTGATGATCGAAAGTAAAATTGCAACCGATTCCCATCACTAGGGGAGCATGCTCCCAGATCCCCTAGGGGCTAGCACGCCTTTGGCGTGACTCGTTACACATTTCCGCAATTATACGGACTCCCATAATAATTTCTTCCCATTTCCATTTCCCCAATGTCGGCACCTCTGGATATTTAGCATTTTGTTTTCGGTCACACTCCATGATGTCACTTCGACTGATACTGTGGTCAAGGATGTCCAGGCATAAATTTTTAATAAAATTCATTCATGTAAAATCATTTGACTAGTCTACACATTTTCTCAGTTCAATGTAAATACACTTTGTTTGCTGAATACATAGTTTATACGGTGTATGGAAAATTACAGGCTGGGTTTATTGCAGGGTTTCGTGGATGCTAAAAGATTAAATAAATTCAAACGTTAGTCTAGTACACATTGAGCCAATAAATACTATAAACTTCCTTCCAACCAAACAAATCATCAATTAACCTATCGCCGAACCAGTTTGTCCGAGTCTTTTACGTCATTATCGACGCATTCTGCAAACTGTCATTATTGGCCAAAGAGAAGTTTGCCGACATAAACTGTGCAACTCGGACAACTTTTAGGGGCTTTGGCGATAGGTCAATTGTTTGTGATCCATTCACTGAACATGAAAGTCAAATCAATTACCAATACTACATTCAATACAATGCATAATGTACCGGGTAGTTAAACATATTTGATGCATATACTTTTGTGACCTAACCATTTGTATGAGTGTTTGAAGGCAACTAAAATAATGTTGACATTTGTTCACAGTGCACCAGACATAAGATTCCAGCATGATTTCCATTCATCCTGTACGTTGAAAAGAATATTCCACATAATGAGTGACAATGAGTTGACAGAAGAACCATGGGACCATACTCTATACCCAGTAGATATCCCGAAAAGCAAACCAGGTAAAAAAAATACAAAAAAATATATTACCCAGTAGCTTTTTTGATTGCCTCTGGTGGACTAATAACTTCTCGAGGTTTGCCACATGTATTGTCTAATACCTCGCTTTAGTTTGCTGGTGTGAGGTAAATCCTTGTGCTGTCATGTGCTAATAGCCTAATACTAGAGATGCAACTCATTTATTTCAGTCTACCGAGCGGGACCGAAGTCTGAATTGCCAGAGCTGCTGAATACACAAGTGATAGCATCGAGGGATCCTCGACTGAGCCCCACCGTGCCTTCAAGCTCTGTCTACTCCAGGGAGTTCCCCTACGAGGGGGACTGGTCTGACGGAGGGGGCGATGACTCCGACAGCTTCCATAGTGAGGACTGGTACTGCCAAGATGTTGGAGAGAGCTTTGAGGAGGAAGCCAAAAATCTCAAAGTGCGTATTCACATCAACCCCAAGTTCTTCCCGAACTTGAACAGCAGTGCTGAGTTGGAGAGTAGACCAAATGAAGCTGGCGAAGAAGTGACAAGAATTGGTGAGTCGAGACTAACCAGTCGTAGGTCTGATGAGAGTAGGAAGGTATCATACCAGGGAGAAATGCCTGGATGGATGAAAGAGTATCTGGAGGAAAGCCAAGCTGCAAAACTTGAGCCTAATAAAACAGATCAAGGACAAAGTAAAAATGAAGAGAAAGTTTTCACAGCCAAGGAGCTTTCTAATGCAAAGGATGCAAAACAACGGACCCACGTGGCTTCCAGATCTTCAGAGTCCACAACACGAGAAGATCATGAAGATAAACATAGCAGAGATCGTCTCAAAGACAAGGCCATTACTCGGGCGGAAGCACGTGGAGACTCCCAGTCAGACAAAGCAAGTTCTGTCACTGCAAAGGTTAAACCAGGAGTGGATGAAGGCAAAAAACCAAAAACGACATCATCCACGTCAAGTGATAAAGATCAATCATCGAAAGCAAAACCATATTCTGACCAGGCTTGGCTTGAAGCTACACAAGAATTTCTAGAAGAGACTAAAAAGTCTAAGTCTAATACCACTCAATCGAAGGTATCCACACCAAAAGAAGGCTACTGTACTGATGCCAAAAAGAAGACCAGAAACAAGAGTGGCAGCAGGCGATACCCGGCGAGAGAAACTGTCCCAAGCAGTGAGAAAACAAGTAAAGAGGGAGTCACACAGCCATCTAAAACCACAGGAACCCCAGAAGCTGAAGAGAACCTGAGTACCGCAAAGTCTCCTTTTGTGTCCAAGCAGTTGTCCCACGAGAAGGATGAGGAGGACATTGTTCTGGATCCGAGAGTCCCTGACATGTACAGGGCTGAGATGATCCAGGAAGAACGTAGACGTAAACGCCAGGCAAAACTTGAAGCAGCCAGGAGCTCTTCTGAAACTACTCCCAGTCATCATGATGATTCCGAGCCTGCTCCCAAGAAGGCTGCAGTTGATAAACCCAGGAAAAGTGATGAGACGGTATCATCAGGAGGGCACAAAAAGTTAGACGGTGATCAGCATAAATCACGTCCGGAGGCTGTCTTCAAAAACATACTTAAGCAGGATGTCACAGGTAAACTGAATGATAACAAACAGTCTGGAAGCAATAAACAAGATAGTACAGTTAAAACAAAATCAGACTCCAGCAATGTACCTATGCCAAAAGACGCAAGCAGAGATCCTGATAAAGAATCAAAGCGGAGACCTGCTACAAATATCCCAAGTCAGGATTCGACAGTTGGCAAAATGGGTGTGAAAGATGAGCACATTAAGGAGAAGAGAAGCATGAAGTCCCACAGCCCAAAAAGGGATATTCATGAAGAAGAGAAACCTATCAAGCCAAAATCGGCTGATTTGAAACAGACCGAAAAGTTTGGAGGTCAGGAGACATTGAAAACTGCAAGACATGATGTAAGGGACGCAGCACCAACTAGAGCTGTTGCAGCTGTGCCTATACCAATGGAGCCAAGACCAGAACGCCGACAGGGAAGAGAATTTTCCAGTCCACCTGTTGAAGTAGAACGTGACATACCCAGAACTGAAAAAGAAGTGGTGCGTAGACCAGAATCCAATATCCAGCCCAGACACAAACGGTTCCATGAGGAACAGGATGATCAGTGGCTGCCACTTCGATCCAAGAATGATAGGTCCAGGGAGGAAACGAAAACAGCTCGTGTTGAATATCACAAGCCACTAGAAGATGACAGACTAACAGATGTATCCTACGCACACGATTCAGAGATGACATGGAGACGACCAAATGAGCAGTACAGAGGCAACCAGTATTCAAAACGACTTGACCATCCTCCGCGGAAAATTTTCAAACCCTTGTCAAAGTACATGACAAAGGTTTTAGCGGACCAGTGCAGGAGAGGGAACAACAGAGATGTTGATTTACTGGTTGCAAGGGAAGGAAACAGAATGGCTGCCAACTTGGACAATATGTGTAAAGGACACAAACCTATGATGGAAGATGACATGCCATACAAACACTTTCCACCGTTATCATTGAATACAGAGCTTGAAAGTACGTTCATTGAGTCCCCCACTGTCAAGAGAATCTACTTACAGGAATTGAAAGAATGGATGACCAAGAAGCCACTTGAATCTTACATGGTTGGTCGGTTGTCACTGGATGATAAAATGCCGGGAGACATTCCATCGTCCATAAAAACTGATCAGACCTTGAGAGAATGTGCCGAGTTATACAAGGATGAGGTCTACACTTTGCTGAAAGGGGATAGTGCTAAACCTGATGCACAAAATGTATTTCCAGCACCAAGAAATGATACAGAGGAAACAACACATCAAGTCTTCAGACAGGTTACGAAATATATGGATTTTTTAGCGTCGAAGTCCTTTCTGGTTGATCAAGAACAGCAAACAAATGGCAGTCATAGGCTGGAAAGGACTGAAAACAAGGTAGCTAGTGAAGGACTGCCCCAAGCTGTATCTGCCAGGCCAAGAGCAGCACTTGATGATAGAACTAATGATCGCTCAATCATTCGTAGTCACCATGGAAGCAACCCTCAGAGTCCAACATTAGGACAGGGTGGGAACTTACATAGACCAGCAAAATTCCCTGAGTCAACCATGAACATGGCTGTTGGTCATATGGATAAGCGGCAATTTGGAACCAGCAGTGATTTTAGACCTTTGCTAAATGCACAAGTGGGGCAGCCCCTTGAACGGTCCAATGTCCCAAGTGCACGGCCTGGTTTCCTGGACCGAATGGAGGCAATAATGTCTGAAACAGGGAACACTAATGCCCTGCCCATCACAAGAAACATTCCTCTAGAACCAGAATCTGATAACTCTACCAGCAATGTAAACGACAATCATGTGAACAGGCAGACTGAGCAGAAATATGATGATCACACCACTAAAAAACCTATACCAAACACAGACAAGCCTCCAAGAATGAGTGAAGTGAGAGGAATTGTACCAACTCATTCTGGAACAAACCCACAGGAGAGAAGCTACCAGGAGGAGAAAAAGCGTCAAGTAATATCACTCAAGAATGACGACAAGCCTGCTGCCAGTTCTGCAATGATGTACTCCCCAACACAACCGACTGCACCAGAGGAAGCTATGGAACATGAGGCGCTCCAAGCCTGGCGAGAACAACAGCACAAGCCCAGCGAAACAGAGACATCCAAGAAGAGGAAGAGCAAAGACAGTGAGCCAGGGACAGGCAAGAAGAAGAGAAAAGACAAGGCCAAGCAGTCTGATGATAAGAAGGAAGAAAAGAGGAAGAAGGACAAAAAAGACAAGAAGAAAGAAAAGAAAGGCAAGGGAAAAGGCAGGCATAAAGACGATAGTGATATGTCTGATGAAGGTGAAAAGTCCAAGAAACATAGTGACAACAGCCAGAAACAGCATAGAAAGTCAGATGATCGACGGTCAATTAGTGAAAGCAAGGACAAAAAAGCCTCAAGGGGACAAGACCTCAGTCTGGAACATCGATCTTCAGCGAGGTCAGAGCACAAAGAAAAACGGCCCGATAATCCTGAAAAGATGCCCAGTGCCAAAACAAACAGAGGAAATATTATCCTTTCAGAAGATGTTGAGACTGTCAGTAGTGCTCAGGAAACTAAGAGTTCCATAGCTATGGCTCCAGTTCAACAGGATCCAGAAAAGATGTCTGAAATTTTCTTGGAATATTTTAGCAAGTTCAATTATGACATTTTTAGCCAGATGAAAGACAAAGAACGGGATGTAGAGAAGTTTGATGACCACATCCAGGTGCCAGAGAACCATTTCCTCTGGGCACTGGTTCTTGCTTATTATGAAAGGCAAAAAGAAGAAATGATGGCAGGAATTCCAGACGATTTTGCACAGAGCACATCTGGAGAGGTGAAAAATCAAGAAATGACCGAGTCTAGTCAACAACCTGACAACATTAATGTACATACATCAGGCATGAGTTTTACTTCAACCGGGGAATATGGTTCCATACCTAGTGAATATGGTACACCACTGGAAGGTGCTACAGTTGAAATGAATGAGTATGGATCAATGGAACTGAAGCTCTCAGTGCCAGAGGGCGGGGAATCTGAGTTGACTACGGAGGATGCAAAAGCTGAAGAACTTGATGCAGGCAAAGGGAAGAAAAAAGGTTCAAGTCGACTGTTGCAAGCTTTCAGACAACAAGTGGAAGCCAAAAAGCGAGCCCATAGCATCGGAGAGGATAAGCAGAAACACCTCGAGAAGCTCAGTGCTGACAGAGCAGCCAAGAAACCGGCACCAAAATCCGCAAAACCACTGTTCCTGCCTCCCACATTCGCCAAGCCCGGTGACGGCACAGAGATAGGAGAGCAGATGTTGGCAGCACAGAAGCTGGGCATCAACCTCCTCAATCCTCAGGAAACTGATAGAGTCTTCAGGCAGGCATTCGATACATTTGCAGAGAAGGCTTGTGCGTTATTGAGACAGAAGCTCAACAGAGAGTTCCTGGAAGAACTGGCGAAACGTGCTCAGACACTTCTTGCTGATAGTTCTGCTCAGCTGAAACACCTCGACTCACTCTGTGGCATTGCCTTGTCCATTTACAGACAGTTGCAGGAGGCTGGTCATGGTGTCCCTGTTCAAGGCTCCAAATCAAAACCTTCCAGTAAGCATCTGAAGGAGAAATCAACGAAAAAGCCTGAACAAACAGGTGAAGAAAAGAAAGCAAGAACTCAATCAGACAGCTGGAAGGAAGTACAAAAACTTGAAGAATCAGATGCCACCCATTTGGAAGACAAATCGAAAATCACGAAAGATATTATGGATGGCCATGAGAGACTTGACTTTGACAAAGATAAATCTTCGAAGGATCTATCTCGTCTCAGAAAGATAGGACGACCAAGCTACCTATTTTCTGCGAGAATTGAGAAACTTGTTGCGGAAGAGAAAGGAAAGGATCAGTCGACAGAAATTCAGATTGTGGAGGGACCGGATCCTGCTACCATGGTAACACAGGAAACCACAGAGACTGTGGTGAATCCAACACAAGTTATCTGTATTCCGGATTTGACACAACCTCTTGTTGAAACTGAAAAACATCCAACAGAACAGCAAGCATCTACAGTGGTTAGCGAAACTGCAGCCATGCCTGAAGACATCTCGCCAACTACAGAAGTCATGGAAACAGATGAGGACAAGACCAAGAAAGTCAGTTTGTCTCTACCAAAAGGTAACAAATTGATGATGGCCTTCCGTCAAGCCATGCTGGCAAAGAAGCGAGCTCAGCAGAAAGAAGGATTGACATCTGCCAGCAACAAACATGCTGGTAAAATTGTCCATCAGTTCGGAGTGAAACCAAAGGCCTCACAGTCTGCCAGTGAAGCATTGGGTCAAGACATTGAACCACCTAAGATCGAGCCAGTCTTTGTAACAAATACCCAGACAGCTTCAACAACAACCACCACTCTCAGTATTGCATCAATTGGAACAACAGCAGTAACATCTGCTCTTCCTAGTCAGCCAGGACCACAACCTACTTTTACATTTCCACAGTCCCTCAAAGATTCACAAATTTTGACAAGAAAACCAGAGGATACACCTCCAGTTCATGTGGAACCTATAAAACAGATGTCCACTCCAGTTGTGGTTCAGCCAACTCCGGTAGTTCAGAAACCACCAACAAGATCAGAAACATCAAGCAGATGGGGACCTGTGGTCTCACAAGTTGCTTCTCTGCCTCCCCCAACTGTAGTCTTGGAGCCAACACTGGTATCAGTACCTCTGCCACCCGTACCAGAACCAGAACCAATCCCTCCTCCACCGCCAGAAGACACTACTGAAGGTCCTGCTCTCCTGCCGACTCCACCCAGGGCAGTGATATCAGCTCCACCAATGATGGCTGTGCCACCTCCCATTCCACAGCCTGAACCAAATGTACCCAGCAATCCACCAGCACATCTAGCAAGTATAACAACCCCACCCCAGTCTGCCCCACCACTACCATCCATCATATCGGCTCCTCCTGTCATGACCCAGCCTCCTCCAATCCCATCCCAGATAGCTCCAGAAGCCGAGTGCTCCCCAGCCCTGCTTCCCACACCTCCACCGTCAGCGATGGCCCACCCTCCAGCCCTGGCAGTCCCTCCTCACAACCCAGTCGCCGCACCAGGCCTGTTACCCACACCATCCTCGACTCCAGTGCCAGGGACTTCATCTGGGATGCGCTCCACCCCTAGCAGTCGACCAGCTCTCCTACCAACACCTGGGACTCCAGAGGCCATGATGGCTGCCCACTACTCATCCATGCAGTCGCAGAGTTACACAAGCTCACAGCAACCTGTGTACCAGCCTCCGCCGATGTATCCACAACCTCCGCCTTTTGGTGGGTATCCCCCAGTAGAACCAAATACCACACAGCCACCACCTGCAAATGCAGCACCAAGCAGTGGTGATAAAACAGAGAAAAAAACTGGAGAATTAAGCACCATACCTCTACCACCACCTGGTGAACCAGATGTGGACTCAAACCTAGACAAAAGTGTCTACGATCCAAGTATAATGGCACAGTATCAAAAGAAGGTGCAGGAGTTTCTCCATCAGAAGCAGACGGGTGCACCGCCACCAGGCCCACCGCCCCCAGGGTATGGCAACTCGTACAACAACTGGAATCAGTATTACCAAAACTCTGGTCAAGGGAGTTCGGATCAGTGGCAACAGTGGCACAACTACTGGAACAGCATGCCCAACAGGTATCCACCACCACCACCAAACTGGGGGAGCAGCTGGGGTGGGGACTATGCCCAGCAGTGGCACAGCTGGAACCAGTGGAACCAAGGCAACCAGCCACCCACGGGAGGGGGGCCACCGCCACCGTTCTCCATGCCCCCACCAGCAGGAGGACCACCCCCCATCAACATGCCCCCACCTGGGTACCAGGCACCTGAGGTTAGTACCAGTGCTACAGTCAGTGTGGATGAAGTGACTGACAAGTCAGCACCACCCAGTGCTGGAGTCCCTGTGAAGCCCCCAGTGATTGCGGGAGACCTCAGAATCTATGTGCACAACACTGAGAGGGAATGCTGCCAACAGGTCCAAGTGAGTATAACAGCCACAGATCCATGCAACTCTCATAACCATGGTAACTGTAGAAACAAATGTTCTTCCATTAAACTTGCATTCGTCTGAAATCTTGAATTTGTTTCAGCATTTCCTGACGTCAATTGGAGCAAAGACATTTGACACCAATAATGCCAAGTTGGTGGGGCTAACTCAGTTTCCACCCTTGCGGTATCTGGTGCTGGTCCACTCTGATGACCTTTCATCTATCCACCACCTGCCAAACCTGCACCAGCTCAGACAAGAGCACAAAGTATGTAGTGTGCCTTCCTCAGTGTCTGTAGACGATTGAAATTTGATTATACCAAAATTGGTAGTAAATATTCACTGTTGATCTTATATACAGTGAAACATGTCTTGAAGATGAAGCAAATATGAACTAGTTTGTGTTTGCAGGTTCAGTTTGCGACCTTTACGAAAGCAGAGGAGGTTATGGCAAGGAAGCAACAGCCAATCTTACACAGTGGAGGGCTTCTGATACCAGATGACATTTCCATCATACAACTACGACCGAGTGAGTTGTCATTCAAACGTTAGCGTAGTTTTGCCATGTGCTGCTAGTCCAAAACATTTAACACCCAGCTAAAAACCAAGCATTCCAGTTAACTTCCTAATTCAATGGCATCCTTTCCCCAGGCTCCCTGGAATCATTACTGGACTTTTTGGTAGCCGAGAAGAAAGCTGACAGACACTGGATGCTCATGATCCACAAACACCTTTTTGCACAGATTGATGAACTTCGGTGAGTGCACATCTGCGTAGAAGCTGAGAAATTGTAGTTCTGTTTAAGTATCAATATACAGATGTACATAGTGTGAGTTCTTTCAAATGCGTTTCTTTCATTTCCCCTTATCCAGGGCAAGTTGTAGTGAAACTTCTATCGACCACCAACGTCTGATTGACTTGACGCAGCTCTTGGTTCGCTATGAGGACAAGGGTGTGGTGAAAACACTGGCAGAGCACGAGTGCGCAGGGAAAGTACGACCCGCCGAGGACTACCTTCAGTGCTGTGTGCGAATCCAGGCTCAGCACTGCCAGAAACATCGCCAGTGTTACTTTCTCTCTGGTGAGGGATATTATGCAAGAATTCAACAGCAAAATATAATGCAAGAACCATTCAGTGCATTAATTTTCAATACCAACTTTCATGTCTACCAATCCATGTACATCTTTACAGACATGTCCCAAGGTCACACTGCCCGGGGGATATTCAACTGCCATGGTATTGGGGTCATGTCTGTGTCATGTTTCCTGGAAAATGTGGCAAATAAACTTCCAGCAGAAGTTATGTCAGTGCCTGTTCCAGGTAAGTACATATCTAAGCTGTCATGAAGTATTTCTCACTCCATGCTGTGCAGCTACCATTTTGTGTACATCTATGACCTGCGTTCTTCTTGCTTGGCTAATACCGTACATATGACCTCTGAAGGTATATCACTGTAAACGTATGAAATTTCGCGATGTATTAATTTCACGAATTTCGCGTATGAAAGTAATCGCGAAAATAAGTACACACAAATACAGTTATTCGATCGGGCCGACCATTCACAAGTCACGAACTTGAATCCACGCGAACATGTTGAGACGCAAACATTGATACCCGCGAAATTTTATACGTTTACAGTATACTTTACTATGCCAAAAGTGGCCTAAAACATTCATTCATTGTGATGTGAACCATACTTGATCACATTCTGTGTCCAATTTGGAACCATCCAATTTACCATACTATCATGCAGTGAATACATATACATTCTGTTTCTAGACTATGGGCATCGGGAGTCTCCATTGTACCGCGACTCTGGCCTCAGTGGCTGTGTGAAGACGATTTCTGTGAACCTGCCCCCAGCTACGATTCTCCTGGAGGCCCTGACCAGCTCTACGGGTGGCTCTACCCTGGAGCCTGGCCCACCTGGGGTGGAGACCCTTGGCACAGGCCCAGCTAGCACGGCCCACCTCGTGGCTGCAGGCACCTTACCAGAAGAACTTGATGAAATAGAGGAAGTGGACATGGATGTATCGTGAAATGTGTTCCTTGCATTAGAGTTTATATGTTGCATGTTTTACCTGTGTGGATGTGGGTGGCCAACAAGGTCTAGAAATTTAATTGGTGTTTGCACTTGCACAATTGATGACAGTACAGTGTGTACATTTAGTTCAACTTGGATTTTATCCGAAATGATGTATGGATGAATATGTATTGTAACCAGTGATAAAATATAACACTAAATTGTTAAACTGCAATTCCAGAAGAAAAAAATATTACATCTATTGTATTGCTTGCCTTAACAAGCTTGTCAGTGTTGTCACCATTGTTTCAAGTACAATTTTGTGTAAATACACTTGAAGTATGATGGCTGTTACAGTATGTTCTTGTTAATGATAAAATCATGCATCTTACGGTGATGTTGATGGATTGTTACATCAAAACATCTAGTCCAAATTGATAGTTACAGGTTTCAACACTACCTGCCTTGCACGCCAATGCCGGTTTGTATGAGAAATTTTAGTGTGCACTGTCAAATCAAATGTACATGTATACTCAAATAAAAAACACACAAAAAAATCTTCATTGAAGTTAACATTTATTCGACACAAAATTAGACATCAAATTACAGTTTAGCACCAGATATGCATTAATTTTGTAGACTATGAGGCCTCACCGTATTTAACCATTGAAGTGCAGTGTGCTTAAAAAAAAATTAGCCCAAGGGCTAAGATAGGTTACCGGACAACTTTAGTTGAAACAGGACAGGTGAGATATGACGTTAAGATAAACCAATCATCTTCGTGAACTTCAAGGTCATCATTAAGTGTGCAGCATATAACCTTGTATTCATGTATGTTCAAAATACAAATACAAGGTCTATCTACAAGTCTTTTGTCTATAAACGAAATTTACACATTTCTTGTTGGACGTGACACTGAGATATAGCACTCAATGTCATCTGACGTCAAGTTCAACGTCACCCAAAAAAGCCACATATATATGTGGTATACATGTATATGACTTCCAATTCCAGCTATACCTACAAACATTTTTTGGCTATAGAGGCCAATTTAAGCAATTCAAAGCTTTATACACAATGTCAGGGACCCCAATTAGCATGTTTTTATAACAAAAATCTCAAAACTGATCAGATAAATTTGAAGGAAAACGACCAAAAATTAAATTTGGGGCCTATTCAGCCTAAATTTCTAGCCTTTTGAGCAATTCAAGGCACTTTATACACTATATACATATTTATACACATCATGTCAAAAACCCCAATTACTATGTTTTGAAATAAAAATCTCAAAAGTGATCAGACAGTTTTCGATTAAAGACGAACAAGGTGCAAATTTGGGCATTTTTCGACTCAAAAATGGCTGTTTTGACATTTCAAGGTCAAATTCAAGGTCACCACACAAGTCTTCATATATGACTTCCCATTTGAAAGTGCTAATTTCTAAGGCCACACCAATTTACAAAGTTGGTCTATGGATTTTTGTCCGAAAAAAATCGTACGTGGGAACGAAATTTTTTTACATTTAATATTAAATTTTCTGTCTTTGGAATATTTCACTTCAAAAATGGTACGAGCGATATATTTTTTTTTTACTAATAATTTCTGTCTTTGGAATTTAGATTGCCAAAATTCGTGCGAGGGATTTTATTTTGAATGATAACTTATGTATTTGCCGCTTATTTTGGTATTGTATTCGACCGTCATGACCTTATAAAATCAAATTGGCCAGTTTAGTGGGAAAATAGGATCATTTAAATCAATTATAACAAGTTCTTTCTTCTGTTAACCCGTCTACATGTATACATCTAGGCCGTATGGGTATTTTCTGATAGATGCACAATTCAATATGTATTCTGTGCCATTTTTTACAGTAAATAGTTTAGAAATTTGTGAACGATTTTCAATGTGTCATGTTGAATAACATGTCTTGTCATGTTTATGAATTTTGTCTAAAATACCGCAAATTATTGAAGTATTATTGAGTAGAAGGCCAAACTGTCCTGATGTATTCAGATGACTATAGTTGGAAAAATAAACCTATGAGTTACAGAAGAATTATCTATCGTAAGATACTATTGGTTAAGTTCTGGAAAATTTTTGGTATTGAGATATATATTCTGTTAAAATCATGTATATCTACATGTCATGCCAGGAAGACCCGCCCGGAGCTGTGCTGAAGGCACAAAACGCTGATATTTTCCGCTCACAGATGATCCTGTGTAGTGTTGGCACACAATGATTCAAACAATTCCTCGGAAAATATCAATACTGGCTCTCTAAATGCGGGTTTTGACAACAATTTGGGTGGATACAGACTGTGATTTTTATTTTGGGCAAAACCTAAGTTGTCGATTAATTTTATTAGGTCAAAATAGGTGCGGCGATTTTTTTTACCGAAATTTTGAGAATGAATTTTTAGGGGCGGCGATTCCATAGACCAACTTTATAAATTGGTGTGGCCTAAGCTCTATCTTCAAGCATTCTATGAGTACAGTCTAGGCAGCTCCCATTATGAAGGAAAAAAGTGCCGAAAATTTTCCAAGTCCAAAATTTTTTTCAAAGGGTGAAAAAAAATTTTTTGCCTAGAAATGGCCTGAAATGGATAGTAACGCGATTTGGGGCAAAAAAATTTTTTTTCGCCGACCCGTCAAAAATTCAAAATGGCCGCCACACGGAGACCGGCGATTCAAGGGCAACAAAACTTATACACATCATAAAGGTACATAAGGGGAATCTTTTGAAACAAAAATCTCAAAACTGATCAGACAGTTTTTGAGAAAATGGCCGCCAAAGTCCAAAATTGGCCATTTTTCGTCAAAAATGGCCGCCATTTTGAGAAAAATGCGAAAATCAAAAAACTAAAAAAAAAAACCCCCTCTTGAAATATTTTTAGGCATTTTTGTGCAAAATTTCAGAAAAATCCGCCTGTAAACTTTAAAGATACAGCTGTGGACGGACGACGGACGCAACGTGACGGCAATAGGTTATCGGACCATAGGTCCGGTAACCTAAAAAATTGGATTACCCTGGTACAACAGCAACATGTGGAAAGCCGGTGCGACAAGTGACAAGCGAGAAATATTTTATTGCCATGGACATGTGACCTGCGAGCTAGAGTATAAACTGCGACTTACGAAACTGAAATGCGAGTTAATGTTACAAACTGCTACTTGTGTGCAACAAAATGCAACTTACACGAATACCTGGTATATAGGGGCCTACATTTTCCATAATAAACCATGGTTACTACAGAATAAGTCATAGTTTATACCTTGCAGATATAAACTCGCCTGTTGCTTCTGGCATGTCGCACTGGCTTACAAAGCAACAAGAAAATAAATGCTCCAAAGATCTTATCATCTACCCAAATACTTTTGAATGATTTCAAGAGAATCGGAATGTCAGAATGTACACACATTACACAATCTTGTTGGTAATGTGATACACTAAGTGTCGTAAGTGACAGAACAGTTAATATACATGTATTTCTTTTTTATGGCGAGGTTTCCCCCTACTACCCAAGATCCGAAATCCAAGATGGCCATTTTGGAAAAAAAATTTGGGCGATTCCTGTCAGTCATAATTTGTTTCATATGGAATCCCGGTTGCGAGCTGCGACCTAATAAACTGCGACCTGGGACAATGTGCCTGACACAACATGAAATAATCTGGTATATACGACTTATTTTGTAGTAAACCAAGGTTTAATATGGAAAATGTATATACTAAGTATTCAAGTTCCATTTTGTTGCTCGCAGGTCACAGTTTGTAACATTAGCTCGCATATCGCAGGTTGCAGTTTATAGCTCGCAGGTCACATATCTATATCAGTTTATTGCTCGCAGCTCGTGTCTGGGATTCCATAATTCCAGGCAATTTCCAGGAGAAAACAATTTCTTGGGTGTATTTTTTTTGTACTTTTTCCCTCACCCGCACCCATGCAGATGCTAGCTATACATGTACTGTGAAACCTGGTCAGTCCTGCAGTCATTGGTGCTGGGACTTTCAGTAACTAAGCCAGGTTACTGTATTCACTGACAGACTGTTCCTGGGATCACTGTCAGCCAGGCTAATCTACATGTAGTAGCAGTGACTTGTTTAGGACCAATGGAGAATCACATTCAGTACATCATAATCTACAAGAGCCTGATGTCAGGAACACTAACCTGTCAGCTTTAATCAGTTTTGTTCATGCTGACTGCAATACAGATAGTATTCAATTATTCGTTTCGTAGTGCTGCTGCCTGGTGAGTTTAAGTTTTGGCAGCTTACAACTTTATTTCGTTCGTTGTTTCAATCGAAATTTTGATCGTAACTTTGCCTGTTCGAACTAAATGAGTCAATTTAAAAAGTATTTTCTTGAAGAATTAAATAAATTGAGTGTTCAAATTGAATAATTACAGTATGATTACCTGTAGATATTCCTCGTAATAAAAATGCTATCAACAATGTGTCGGCAAATGTTGAAAAGCAAAACGTGTATTGTATTATGTAACATGTATAATTAAACAATGCAACTACATGCACATCTACACACTATTGTATATAAATAGCAGTAGCATAATAATAATAAAGAAATTTGATCAAATAGGTAAGTTTTTCGCAAAAAAAAACAAAAACAGCATATTTACTTACTAGTACACTGTACATGAAAAGATGCTGCATTTTTACTGTTGCAGGTAGTACACTGTACATGAAAAGATGCTGCATTTATACTGTTGCAGCTAATATAATTTATAGATCGAACAATATATACAACACAAATTTGTTACGTTTGATTCTGTTGCCCATCTAAATTCACAATTTTAGGGCCTCAATAACACATGTTCTGCTTTAATACCAGATACATTCATGAAAACTCTTCCCCTTGATACTGGTAGCTGGTATTATGAATCACTATAAAGTAATATCACATTGAATTTGTGCTATCCTAAAAGAGTGCAGATACCATGGCAGGTGACTTGTAATCTTTGGTACAATCTTGATCCTGTACTATCATAGAGAATGAACATTTGTACATGTACAATGTATTTCCTACAACTATCACAGAAAGAATGACACCCCCTTCCCCCTACTCCAGCTGATCACTCTGCCAGTAGAGCCTGCTCCATGCCTGGCAGTCCAATTTCCAGCTCCCTCTGCTTCTGCATCAAGCCCTGCAATGCACAGCATACATATTAGAATTGTTCAGGTATGGTGAACAACTTTCTAAATATCAAGACGAACCACAGAATGGATATTGCAGATTATATTCTTCAATACGTTTACCTTGCGTAGGTCAGACAACTGCTGCAGTATACGACTTTGTCTCTGAGATGGGTGTTCTGTCACCAAGGCCGGGTTCATGATAGGATCTGCTGATTCCTGGTGATACAAGACATATATCCAGGTAATGGTACGTTTACCCATACACTTCACTCAGCCCTTGGTTCTGAATTCTTTGTACATAAATGAAAATGGCATCTGAAAGACTCACCCTCTGAGGTTTCACAGGCTGTTGTGGTCCCACATCTTTCTTGATGTCATCTCGGAAATTGTCCATGACAAATCCAAACTTAGCTGGGTCATGTTCCTGTACGTAGGCTTTACGAGCCCTGTCCATGGATGAAGGCTCTCTAGACATTGGTAGAGGGGACTCGGCATGAGCTGGGTCTAGAACATTGCTGCTTCGAATGAATGGCACAAACTGTCCATTGTTGACTGGGGCTTCAATGGCACCGCGGTCCAAGTATTTGTCTCTGTGAGAGTGCTGCTCAGCCCGGGAGTGCTTGTCGTGTGCATAGGCATTATAGTTGTTTGGGTCGTAGTTGTGTTCACTAGGTCTGCGATGTTTTATAGCTGGGATGGGTGGCGAGACGGAGCGAAGGTGGTGGCCAGGCGAGGCGTTTCTGGACGGAGGTTTGTTGTGTGGAGAGTAGCCACGACTGGCTGCCTGCCGACTGTGGACATCGACACGCGACTGACGTTCGTGAGACACCTGGGGTATAGGATCAGCTGGGGTCAGGTTTCTGGCCTGGACGGGTGGTGATTTTGAACGGGCTCTAAGTTCATCGTCCTTGCGATCACCAGACCGCGAACGTGCGCGACTTGCAACAGTGGTTGTCTCTGAGGCTTTTGGTGCATGTTCCTCAGCCATTCTATGCATTTTTTCTTGGCGCTGAGCCCTTTGGTGCTCTCGCTGTCTTTGTCTTTGATAGAAAAAAGGATCTTTTTCAGACTGTTTGACTGGTCCTTTTTTCTCTGGCTGCCTTGTTCCCCACTTAGGTCTTTCAGAGAGTTTCAGTTTCCGTTTGCGTGGGACCTCCACTGCCTGATTTTCAGCGGGTGCACTCCTGGATCTTGTTGAACTCTCGAAATTGTCTCCTTTTGATGCACTTTTCACTCTGACCTTTTTCTTCTTTTCCTGAATGGGACCTCTGTATTCAATTTCTGTACTTTCTCTGGTCATATCCTGGTACTCTGCAATGAAATAAACATCAATCTTCGATAAACTTTGCAATTCAAGGCCAACTGAAACGCACAAAGACAAGAACTCATTGCAAACAAGACATGTCAACAAAAGTCCACTGACCTAGCACTGTCTGGCTGGCATTGTCTCGTCGAGGGGAGAAGCGGGGATCAGATACAGGGGTTTGCCGGAGCTTGGTCGGCGTAATCACCCGTTCCTGGGACCGGCTGGTGAGGTGATCCTCATGGGAGATAAGATCAAGGCCAGGGATGCTGGTGGGTTCCACTCTTGGGACACCTTGAGAGAGTGCAAACAGTCTAGGTTCATAGGACGGCTCCATCGTGGTGGCCATGGACGTCTCTGGGTATCTTGGAGTCATCTTAGCTGCATGGTAATGTCACAAAAATGAATGAACCAGTTGTTTTCTTAACATTGGTTATGTACAGGCGAATATGAAAAGCCGATGCGACATGCGAGAAGTGATATGTGAGAAGCGACATGTGACATGCGAGAAATGTTGCCTACATGAACATGTGACCTGTGAGTTAGCCTTTAAACTGCGACCTGCGAGCTATAAACTGTGACATGTGAGTTAAATTAAAAAACTACGACTTGTGTGAAACAAAATGCTACTTGAATATCCTACACACTTTTTTTCGTATTAAACCATAGTTTACTAAGGAATAAGACATAGTTTATAGATCGCAGGTCGCCTGTCGCTTCTCACTTGTCACTTCTCGCATGTTGCTTCTCGCATGTCGTACCGGCGTTCCATAGGCAACAGATATTGTTTTTATAAATTCTAGGAATGAATTCCATAATGTACAAGTCTACTATTTAATGATTACGAACAAATTGACAAGCAGTATTGATTAGAAGGATGTATTATGTAGTTACAGTAAACAATGGTACATACATGACGTTGTATACACATGTAATACATGTATATCCCAAACTTTCACAAACAATAAAAATACTTGAAAACTGAAAGTGGAATTATTTCATCTTGTGCAGGTTCGTTGTGCCATTCAGTAAAACAAAATGCTGTGCTGTGACCAAACATGAACACTAATTGTGAAGTGTTTTTAATTACAAGACTACCTTCTGTCTTGGCTATTGATGGTGGCCTGTGTTCTGAACAGAGAAATTTCCATGCTGTTTTACACAATGTTCTAAACATGTATAATGTGAACATTGAATTAAATGTCTTAGCATTCAATACTAGTAGTCCATGCACTTCACAAATATCAAAACACAATATATCATTGTTATAATTGTTAAAATTTTCGGACTGCACACAACTAGACAAGAACAAGTTTATAAGGCTGAAGTACAAAACTATAAATCTGAGTACCTTCAAAAGTGGCATGCCACTGTGTGGTGTCATGGCCAGCTTGTTGCAGCTTGCGCATGCGCTTCTCATGTTTTTCTCGGTCTGCTTTCTCCTGCGCTTCCTCCATAGCTTGTTTCAAAGCTTCCAGTCTCCTCCGCTCTTCATTCTTTATAAAGAAATTACCGGCATATTCTTATCTGATATGAACAAATCCTTTACCAGCTTTATAATTGCATCAGCAAGAAGAAGAGAATTCACAGAAAGATGAGAAATCTACAGAAAAATCTATCAGCGTCTTTGAGATAACAGTTTATAGATACCTCCTTGGCCCGCTGGCGTTCTTTCTCGGCCTGTAGCTGGTTCTGCAGCGCCTCACGCTCGCCCCTCATCTTCTCCTCCTCGGCCTGCTCCTCTCGCAGGCGCCGATCTTTCTCTTGCTTCTTCAGCCGCTCCTTCTCCTCAATCTGCTGCCGGATGTATGCCTGCAAACCGAGAACTGTCTGGTAACGATACTCTGGTTTTCATGATATTTATCATACCTGCATTTATTCAAGAGAATTATCGAGAAATACTGCCACATCATGTAAGCTCAAATTTATTGCATTAGTGACAGACTTGGTGTTCTTCATGTTTGCGGCGTTTCTCCTCCAGTTGTCGACGAGTGACGTCATCGATGAGTACATTTTGTCCTCGTATATTACTCCTGGAAAAACATTCAGAGAGTCAGATCCACACTAGTCAGATCCATGATACTATTAGTTATCCCATGTTTGTTCACGAAATACGTCTAGCTGTCCTTATCCCATGAGGCCGAGTTGGATACGGACAGCTAGACGTAGATATAATTGCGTATTTCGTGAAGAGATATGGGGTAAAGAATGTATCACTGACTGAAAACGAGACTCGCAAAGGATACGGGAATTCCTATCGTAAGTGGCGAGTGCCAAATTAGATATTCAGGATACAGGTTTGTATCACCATTGTGATTGGCCAATAACAGTCTCGGATTTGTCTTCAGTCAGTGATAAAACATTTTCTGAATGAACATGAGGCATTTCATCATGCGTACCTGGGTGATGACTGGGTCTGGGCGTTATCTGCAGGATCTGAGGTTTGAACGGGAGTGCTGTTCACTCTTGCTAAATGTGAGTCCTCCACAGAACTAACAGTGTGACGTTGAGGGGCAAGGTTTTCTGTTGAATGTGTCACTGCTGTGGAAGTTGACTGCTCAGGCAGTGGGGCTGGTTTGGCTGCCGGAGCGAAGCGCTCTGCCCACGTGTCATGTAGTTCTTCCTGCTTGAGCTTGTCCCGTTCAGATTGTTTGCGCTGTCGTTGTTCTTCACGCTGTTTTTCTGTGGTGTGAGACATATGCAGACAAAATCAGGTTTCACATTCAATTTCAAACCAAAGCACAAATTATCTCTGACATGATTCTGTACAAACCCCAGGTGCAAAGGAAATCTTTCAGTCTCACCTAGTTCCTCTAGCCACTGTTTCCGTTGTCTGTCCTTTGCAGATGAAAACCTGTCCTCATCAGGTGCTGCTGCCTAAATCAAATACATGTAATGAATAGAGAGTCATACAGTTGCCTTGGGCATGTTCTTATTTTGAGATCAACAGTGAAAAGCGTTATGATCGATCCCCGAAGAACATAACCAAATACACAAATCTTGAAATCAAGAATTTCCATTTCACAGTACATACCCCAATCGTGAAGGAACTACGTATAGCTGCAGGTGGCGGTGGTTCCTTGGACGGGATGGTTACAGGCGCTGTGGCGTTCAGTGCAGACCGTGTTGGGGATACAGATTTACTGGGCACCTTTGTGGGTGGTTGGTTCTGTTCAGTTTTTATGGCTGGCTTGTCTGGAATGTGCTTGGCTTCATCCACGAATTGTACTCGCTATTAAAGGAAAATAAACATATATCATGATTACCAATGAAACCTGTTACATCATAGATTAGAATACAAATCAACTGATACAACTATCTCCTATATAGATATAATGAGAGATGAGTATGAGTAAGGCACAGGTTGTTTATAGAGTAAGAGTCAATTTGCAAGCAGGCAAAAATCAAAATTGCTATCTACAGTGTTTTACAATCAACTCACTTCTAAGAGATTAGCTTGTACAGGTAAACTTACTGGATCATCAGGCACCAACTAGAAGAATATTAAATATTTTGATAAAATCATCAAAACAAGCAGAAGAAACAGGTCATGTCAAGCAGAAGTTAACAAGAAATGCCAGTAGGAGGAAATATATTGCATGAATGTACTTTATGAAACTGGAGGCGACATCGAAACATAAGTCATAAACACACATGCAGAAGCAACTTACAAAGAAACCACAGAAACAACCCGAGAAGAATGCAAGTGTCGCTAGCATTGAAGCAAAATACCCCACCTGTCGCTTGTTGTAATCACTAACAACATTGCCCTGGTTGTCTCGGACAGGAGCTCCTGCACCTGGCCGTCCCCATGGCGACCACTCCTCCTGCTTCGCACTCTCCGCTGTACAGAAACATGGCAATACTAACGAACATGATCATATGGTGCTACAACATGGTATTATAACAAAAGGAACTGATGATCAAACACATAACGTCTGATTCCCTGAATAACTATGTAATTGACTGATTATTTGCACAAACGGTTGACATGAAACTCTCTCAGGCACACTACAATACAACAGCCCACTGTAAGTCCACAGTACAATGTACCTCTTTCCCTCTCCCACTGTAATCGCTTTCTCTCTGCTTTGGTGAGGTGAGCCGTTGGGACCCCAATGACAGACTTGCGAATGCCCTCCTCAGGTTTCTCTGGATTCCGATCACTGGTCAGGCCTGGAACCACTTGAGGCTCCACAGTAACTGGTACTTTGGGAGGCCGACTTTGGGTGCTTGGTTCTACCTGTGGAGGTCTGTTCAGGCAATGTAGTTTGTATAATCGTGATACATATAGTTGTTAGCTTGCACATGTTTGCAATAGACACACATACTTATCACGCTTATAAATCTGCACTATCATGGGAATTAAAGTTCTAACAACCACACAGGAGGCACCGTAAATATATCTGACATGATAAGGACTGTACCTTGAATTGTACCTTGAAGACTCGAGAGGCAGTTCCTTTGCTTCTGGCCTGTGATCTCTGGATTCAACTTCTGGTTGTTTTGGCTCCTGAGACTGGTTTATGTCAGGAATATTTTCTTCCACATGATCTGTACTTGTCTTTTTCTCCAAAGCTGATACAAAAAAAGGCAAACACGTGCATGAAGACACTATATCATCCCTGAATATGTTCATTCCAACTCCCCCACCCCACCCCAACCCCTTCTATACAACTGTCAGGAGACAGAACTTGCTAATTTAACAGCAAGAAAAATGTCATTCAGTCACTTTTTTAGTTCTGAAATCAGTACATACCAGTTTGGGCATCTTCCACTTCAATGGTCAAGTTTCCAATTGTTTCCAGAATGTTGTCAAACTGTTTCTGAGTTAGTACTACAGTGTCAGCTGTTTTAGGTTTAGGTTTTCTTCCCCTCGGTGGCCCAGATGCTGGCTTTGCATTCACTTCCCTGTCATTTGCTCGACTGGCAGTTTTTGTGGTTGGCCTGGTGTTGTTTCTCGTAATTCTGTTTTCAGACCTCCGACTGGCTGGTGCTTGATTCCTTGGTGCTGGCATCTCTTCATCGGACACAGTGGCCTGTCTCTTATTCCTCAAAGGAAACTTCTGCTCCTTCCCCACATACTTGAACTGTTTCAGAAACAAGGGCCGAAGATAGGTTACCGGACAATGTTTAATATCTTAGATGTTAGCCAGGTCACTGGTTGAATTCAAGGTCAAGAGAATATTCAGCATATACATTAACATTAAGCATATATCAAGTCCACAGTTGATTGCTAAGCAGTGAATTCAATAATCAGAGAGATATTAGCAATTTTGTGCTGTGGCCTTGAAAATGAAGGGGCAAAGGTCAAATTCAAGGTCATCAAAATATTCAAAGTATATCATTTTCTATATCATGTTCACAATTGATTCCCAAGCCATACAGTCAATAGAGGAGCAAGATATGAGCCAGTTTGTCCTGTGACCTTGAAAATAAGGTCAGAGGTCAAATTCAAGGTCCCGAGAATATTCAGCATATATCATTTCCTATATGTCCACAATTGATTCCTAAGCTGTAAAATCGATAATAAGTGAGATATTAGCCATTTTGTCCTGTGACCTTGAAAATGAGTTCAAAGGTCAAATTCAAGGTCATGACAATAATCTGCATATATCATTTCCTATATGTTTATAATTGATTGCTAAGCTGTAAAGTTGATAACAAGCGAGATATTAGCCATTTTGTCCTGTGACCTTGAAAATGAGGTCGAAGGTCAAATTCAAGGTCATCAGAATATTCAGCATATATCATTTCCTATATGTCCACAATTGATTCCTAAGCTGTAGAGTCGATAATAAGTGAGATATAAGCCATTTTGTGCTCTGACCTTGAAACTGAGGTCAGAGGTCAAATTCAAGGTCACGAGAATATTCAGCATATATCATTTCCTATATGTCCACAATTGCTTCCTAAGCTGTAGAGTCGATAATAAGCGAGATATAAGCAATTTTGTGCTCTGACCTTGAAACTGAGGTCAGAGGTAAAATTCAAGGTCACGAGAATATTCAGCATATATCATTTCCTATATGTACACAATTGATCCCTAGTCTCTAATCTCAATATCAATTGAGATATTAGGCATAATGTGTCCCATTATAAAGCATAGGAGAGTTTAACATGGGAAAGTCCCATTTGGGCCGAGTTTGGGCCAAAATGGCCCACTTCGAGCGATTCAAGCGCAACGAAATTTATAAACATCATAGGAGTACATATGAGGAGTGTTATGTATCAAAAAGAAAAAAAGTTACTGAACAGATTTTGAGAAAATGGCCGCCAAAGTCCAAAATCAGGCATTTTTCGTCGAAAACGGCCGCCATTTTGAAAAAATTAGCCCAAAGGCTAAGATAGGTTACCGGACAATTTTGGTTTGGCCATGGCAGCATTGGCAGGTAACAGACCTTGAGATTTACCAATCAAGGTTCGCAGTGTAAACATATGACCTTGGGATTTACCAATCAAGGTCATCCGTATGAACTTCGATGTAACCATTACATGTATGTGTGCGGCATTTAATATTCTATATGTTGGGTGGAATCATTTAGGCCGCTCAGGTCAATTTACACATTCCAAGTCAGACATTTGGCACTCAAGGTCATCTGACGTCAAGTTCAAGGTCATCATTAGTTGTGCCATATATGTCTTCCTATATGTTCATAATGCAAACATGAACTCTATCTGCAAGCATTTCATCTACAAAGGCAAATCTGGGCATTTTTTGACCCCAAAATGGCTGTTTTGACCTTTCAAGGTCATCCAAGGTCAAATTCAAGGTCACCACACAAGTCGCCATATATGACTTCCCATTTGAAAGTGCCAATTTCTAAGCTCTATCTTCAAGCGTTCTATGAGTACAGTCCTGACAGATCCCATTATGAAGGAAACAAGTGCCGAAAATTTTCTAAGTCCAAAATTTTTTTCAAAGGGTGAAAAAATTTTTTTGCCTAGAAATGGCCCAAAATGGATAGTAATGTTATTTGGGGCGAAAAAAATTTTTTTCGCCGACTCGTCAAAAATTCAAAATGGCCGCCACACTGAGATCCGCGATTCAAGGGCAACAAAACTTATACACGTCACAGAGGTATATAAGAGGAATCTTTTTAAGCAAAAATCTCAAAACTGATCAGAGAGTTTTTGAGAAAATACAGACCAGGTGCAAATTTGAGCGTTTTTCGACCCAAAAATGGCTGTTTTGACCTTTCAAGGTCATCCAAGGTCAAATTCAAGGTCACCACACAAGTCGCCATATATGACTTCCCATTTGAAAGTGCCAATTTCTAAGCTCTATCTTCAAGCGTTCTATGAGTACAGTCCGGACAGCTCCCATTATGAAGGGAAAAAGTGGCGAAAATTTTCTAAGTCTAAAATTTTTTTCAAAGGGTGAAAAATTTTTTTTGCCCTAGAAATGGCCCAAAATGGATAGTAATGCGATTTGGGGCGAAAAAAAATTTTTTCGCCGACCCGCCAAAAATTCAAAATGGCCGCCACACGGAAACCGGCAGATTTAGGGCAACCAAACTTATACATATCACAGAGGTATATGAGGGGAATCTTTTGAAACCAAAAACTCAAAACTGATCAGACAGTTTTTGAGAAAATGGCCGTCAAAGTCCAAAATTGAGCGTTTTTCGACAAAAACGGCCGCCATTTTGAAAAAAATGCGAAAATCAAAAAACAAAAAAATACCTCCTTCTCAAAATATTTTTAGGCATTTTTGTGCAAAATTTCAGAAAGATTCGATCGTTAACTTTAAAGATAAAAATGTTAACGCCGGACGGACGGACGGACGGACGTACTAACGAGAGGGTATTATGTGCCTATTTTCTTGCGTGCCTATTTTTTTAAGCTTGTGTGCCTACAATTTTTTTTTACTTACAACACGTTTATTCGTGACTAGGTCCACAAACCTTGGACAAACTGGACACACAAGACTTGGACATACTGGTCACACAAACTCAGACACTAGGCACACAGACTTTGGACACTAGTCACATAAGCTTGGACACTGGTCACACAAACTTGGACACTGGTCACATAAATTTGGACACTTGTCACACAAACTTGGATACAAACGTTGGATACTGGTCACACAAACGTTGGACACTGGTCACACAAACGTTGGACACTGGTCACACAAAGCTTGGACACTGGTCACACAAAAGCTTGGACACTGGTCACACAAAAGCTTGGACACTGGTCACACAAAGCCTTGACACTTGTCACACAAAGCTTGGACACTGGTCACACAAAAGCTTGGACACTGGTCACACAAAGCCTTGACACTTGTCACACAAAGCTTGGAGACTGGTCACACAAACCTTGGACACTTGTCACACAAGCCAAGAACACTGGTCACACAAACCTTGGGCATTAATCACAGAATTCTTGAGCACTAGGACATTCAAGTTGCATGATTCCTCTGTATCTGGGTCTTCTGGTGAGATGGGACTATACTGTACTGTAATCCTATATGCATACTGAGCCACATTTGATACATGTACCTGTATGGAATTATGGTCCATGACATTTTCAGAGGAACAGGATGCAACTTGAATTTTCACCTTGCAAATGCATTTTGTAAATAAATACACTTTCTAGAACTCCCAAGAATATTTATTGAACAAAAACATTTCATATTGAAATGTAAATCATGCAGAACTACTGTTCAATCCTCGCAATCTAGAAATACAAGCGCAAGTCTTATCTTTTATACAAAGATGATCTCAAAAGTTAACCTGATATGACTCAAACATTGAATCTTAATTAAACAGTATCTCCGAATTGTCGATCAGAGATTATCATCAATCGAAGAGAAATATATAAATCAAGCAGAACTGTTAAATCCTTGTATGCTAGAAATACAAGCACATGTCACAACTTTTCAACAACGATGATCTCAAAAGTTGATTTGATATGAATCGAACATTGAATCCTAATTATTAAACAGTATCTACGAATTGTCGATCAGAGATTATCATCAATCGTAGAGAAATACATAAATCATGCAGAATTGTTTTTGTATGCTAGAAATACAAGCACATGTCACAACTTTTCAAAAACCATGATCTCAAAAGTAAAATAAATAAAACACTGATCAATCATAATAAAACGTGTCTCGTGACACTCAAGGATCAAAGATCCATCAAAGATATATTTCTATGCATCATTTTTTAGTTTTTTTATCATGTTTGAGCATTTTTTAATTATCAGAGGTATTGTTCGTAAATGGATGACCCCGCCATTCTCTTTGCTCAGTTTTTGAGCTTGTTGTACTTCTGGACGCCCTGGTGTGACCTTCCTCTTGAAGTTTTCACGGAGGTATTTGCGTAGCTCATCCTCCTCATCAACTGTCCACGCTTGACGTTTAACTTGTATCTTGGGCCTCTTACGACGGGGTTCGAATTCATCACACTCGTCTTCGAGCTCGTCTTGATCATGTTCATCATCTTTCGCCGGCGTGTCCACCTCTGTATCTTGGTGTACTTCTATGGATCTTCTCAAGTCTGTTCTTCTTTCTGCAGCTTCAATGATGTCCGGGAATTCTATGTCGTTCAAAGCTTTGCCAATGTAGCTGTTTTGAATATTCAGGTCTTGCATCAGTAGTAACTTGCCCACCATCACCCTCTCAAGATATGGGCTCGTCATGCGGTAGTGTTGGAGATGTACGTCCTTGGTATGACCCAAGTGCCGTACAACCCAATCGAGTTCATTGTTTTTGAGTTTGAGCACTTGAGTGAGTGTCGCCATATAATGGCGCATAGTCACAGATGTGATGCGCTCTGGGGCCTGGAGTCCAGCGTCAGTACAGGTCGACTTCAGACAATCATACGCCCTCTGAGTTGAATCTCCTACAAATGTACGAGAACTTAAAATGACATATATCTCCCTGGCTATTTTATTCTCCAAATGGCAACATACTGCTCTGATACTCACGTTGATTCGGGAATAGGTAGATGTTGTTTGTCGATACCTCTGCCCTCAGTCTCACTTTCGGATCTGACAAGAATTCCAAGGCTTTGATGGTGTCTTGTGGTATCAATACAGGAACACGCCTATCATTCTGCAAAAACACATCAATACTTGTGAACAAACCTTTCATTCAATATATACCGGTACATTTTTATCTTTGCATTTAGAAGCAATGAACAGCCTACCTTCCCGCGTATCTCCATGAGATCGTGACTCTCAAGTAGGAACTTGTCAGTGTCTGTGAGTTCTCCCATTATAGCATCATCAATATCTGCTGCCTTCTTTCGACCGACAAAGCTGCTCATTCTAGAAAGAAGTTCATGTGATGTGTGCACATAAATTAACAGTAACAATTCTCCTATTGAATCATCCTCATTCGAAAAGTTGAAACAAATACAGGATGCACCAAATTTGATGTGTGATACTCACTTGGTGGCCTCCAACTCGCCACTTCTTCGTTTATTGTAGGTCAGTAGACGGGTGAGAACAGTTTGTGCCACTGCTTTGTACGAAGGCCAGGTGACATTTCGTTTTGACAAGTCAGTGGTTGCAAGCTTGTGTGTCAGATGCTCGGAGAGCTTTTGAATATCTGTAGGCTTTGGAATTCGTTCCAATTTGTTCAACTTCCGTTCATTCAGAATTTTCTGCGCCAGCCGCGTGACTTGTTCAGCCCATTCAATTTTAACCGAGCTGAGAAACTCTTCAGCCTCAGCTTTTGCTTTCACCCAACATGGGTTTGGTTTTTTATCATTCTCTCTGATTGCGAGTGTCAGCTTAGTATTGACCATCCTCAACAGATCATATTTGATCTTTATAGCGTTACTTGGGCTCTTTAGCTCTTCTTCGTCATCTAGCGCAGCTGTGTCGAGTGCTGCTTGGACTATTTCGCTGAAGTACGCTGGTCTCAAATACTCCCATAAAGATTTCTGCATGTTCTCGGGATTGCTACTCTCCACTTTGTTTGATGTGTTATCACTCTTCAGTTGTTGCGATTCTTTTTCCCGAAGAGCAGAAAGCAGTCGTGCACAATGCCGCATGTGCTCAGAAGCATAATAGCGTCGTTTTACTACATTGCTGACATTACGGCGTAACCAGGATTCTCCAAGCTGCAAGATCAGGAAATCATTCTTTGCAATTGTGCTGATGTGATCATTCTTCATGGTACCGAATACTTCCTTCTTCATAGTTTTACTCGGTGAATGCTTTATTCTGTCCTGCAGCAAGTCGCTTTGTGTTAGAAGATCTCCTTTCCGAGGTCTGTCGACTCCCGCTTTATATCCCTGGCAAGTTTTCACATGACTTGGAAGGCTGCTTTTGATGACCCAATCGTAACACTTAGAGCAGGTTCCATACATCTCATGGTCAAAAGCCGTCTTTGGACGCCTGTGCACCAAGAGCTCCCCTTTCTTGCATTTCACAACCTGAAGGTTATGGATATGGTCACCCTTTGAACGTAGGAAAGCGAATATATCCTTGCTTGCTTGCTTATTCGCCAAAGCCTCCTTCACCTGGTCTTCTTCTTTATGCTTGTACGACATGTGCACAGGAATGTGTTGCACAAGTTTTTGACAAAAGAGACAAGCATGAACTGAATTTTGCACCCTGCTTGTTTTCCTATTTCTGGTGAGCTCAACCTTCTTGATTTTCCGTACATATATACCTGGACAGTTCTTGTCCCTCACAATTTCGCATTCATCCAGGGGTATATCGCTGACTTCTGGAACTTCACTGTTGTTGTTCGAATCAACAAGGCTAGGCTCACACATGCTTCCTGCTTTTCCACCCTCTACGTCAGATGTCACAACAGGTCTGTCATGTGTCAGATCTGATGTTCCAGCTTCATTTTCTATAGCTATTTCCGATGTTTCACATGCCCCAGTAAAGCAGGTCGGAGATTCATCACTTGACTCACTTGAGGATGCAAGATCTTCCTCCATAGGCAGGTAATCAGAATCTTTGTCATCATAACTGCAATAGGATTCATTGTCTATGTCGTTGCCATCTCGCGCAGCAAAAAAATTGCAGACAGTATCTGTCATGGTTTCCCTACAGTCAGATGTTGATGGGCCCTCTTTCTGATAAAGTTTGGACATGTGTGGAAGAACTGGGCTCTCTCCATAAGACTCTACGCTAGAATCTACAGCTTCATCAATGGAATCTTGAGTCACTAGATCGGCCAGTGAGACTTTTGCTGCTGGCTCTCCCTTGGCTACCTCCTTGCCCAGTTTACAATTCGGGACTGTGGTCGACGACATTTCCCGGTCCGTGATCAGCGTCACGTTCTGGGGGCCTCTGGTCACCATTTTGTGTTGCTCCTCAGACAGGAGGTCTGCAAGTAACAAGGAGCATACAAATTTAAAATTCAATTCCCGATGCAGAACACAACAACCAGCTGTATATGTCAATCATGATATACCTTGTTCTTCTGAGGAAGAACTTGTTTCTGGAGTAACAGTCAGACATTGTAAATTTCTGTTCTTCTCTTGCAATTCAGCGATGAATTCTGCTGAGTGAAACAATAGAATCAGTACAGTGAATTATAAGCAAAATTACTGGTGGTGAACTGTGTTTAGTGCACAATAACACAAATGTGTTAGCATCCCTCACCGTCGATACTGATGGAACACCCGCCTTGGTTATCCAGTGTTACAACCTCGTCAATGGAATCTTGAGTCACTAGATCGGCCAGTGAGACTTTTGCTGCTGTCTCTCCCTTGGCTACCTCCTTGCCCAGTTTACAATTCGGGACTGCGGTCGACGACATTTCCCCGTCCGTGATCAGCGTCACGTTCTGGGGGCCTCTGGTCACCATTTTGTGTTGCTCCTCAGACAGGAGGTCTGCAAGTAACAAGGAGCATACAAATTTAAAATTCATTTCCCGATGCAGAACACAACAACCAGCTGTATATGTCAATCATGATATACCTTGTTCTTCTGAGGAAGAACTTGTTTCCGGAGTCAGAGTCTGACATTGTAAATCTCTGTTCTTCTCTTGCAATTCAGCGATGAATTCTGCTGAGTGAAACGATAAAACCAGTACTGTGAATATAATCAAAATTACTGGTGGTGAACTGTGTTTAGTGCACAATAACACAAATGTGTTAGCATCCCTCACCGTCGATACTGGTGGAACACCCGCCTTGGTTATCCCGCGGTACAACCTCGTCAGGTGATCCTGTGGTTGCTGAATTACCCTGTACATGCAGGTTTCTGGTTGGCAGTGCATTATGTGGGCCAGTGGTTACTTGCTCCGTGAAGACTTCTGCATCAACATATAATATATACAAATATTTATTCCAAATTTTCGAAGAGGCCAAACTGTGTCCAGATGATCAAGAATACCAACCAAGTATATCATACCTTGAAGGAAACCTCCTCCTGTATCCAGAGTCAAAATTTCGCACTGAGAGGTTGTGGTCGCCACCTTTTCCTGTAGCTCAATGATGAATTCTATAAATGTCAAGGATATATGGATGAAGTGTGGAATCCACTTTTTGTATCATCAGCTCTGACCAGAACATTTTGTATAATACACAAGTACATGCATGTGTCTTACCATCTGTTTCTGTCAAGAAGCCTCCTTGGCTATCTGGCATGACTGTTGCTGCTGTTTCGGCTGGTTGTTGGGCGTCGGCGTCTCTGGTCACAAATCGTGTCATTTTTGTTTTAGCTTCAGCATGTGCTCCTACAAATTGTAAGAGTACATAGGATCTTCAATGAAACTGATTGGAATTCACTCTTGTATCATCAGCTCTGACCAGAACATTTTGTATAATACACAAGTACATGCATGTGTCTTACCATCTGTTTCTGTCAAGAAGCCTCCTTGGCTATCTGGCATGACTGTTGCTGCTGTCTCGGCTGGTTGTTGGGCGTCGGCGTCTCTGGTCACAAATCGTGTCATTTTTGTTTTAGCTTCAGCCTGTGCTCCTACAAATTGTAAGAGTACATAGGATCTTCAATGAAACTGATTGGAATCCACTTTTTGTATCATCAGCTCTGACCAGAACATTTTGTATAATACACAAGTACATGCATGTGTCTTACCATCTGTTTCTGTCAAGAAGCCTCCTTGGCTATCTGGCATGACTGTTGCTGCTGTCTCGGCTGGTTGTTGGGCGTCGGCGTCTCTGGTCACAAATCGTGTCATTTTTGTTTTAGCTTCAGCATGTGCTCCTACAAATTGTAAGAGTACATAGGATCTTCAATGAAACTTATATATTGGATCTCAAAACAAAAATTTACATGTATATTGGACAAAACTTTCAATAAAGCTGTCTACATTTAATGAAGTTACATATGCTAGTCACATAAGCTTTGGACACAGGTCACATAAACTTTGGAAATTGGTCACACAACAAGCCTTGGACACTTCCTAGTGGCCATACATCGGACATAGGTCACACAAGTGTAAAGTTCGGCAGGCGCCCACTACAGGGCGTCCGGCACTACTCTACGGAACACTACAACCAGGTACAGTCAGCCCGGAACGAGTCCGGCCGTCATACACTACGACATAACAAATGCATCTCACCAACTTCTTAACTACACGAGGGCATGTTGCTGGCCGGCCTCGCCGAAGGCACTGTCACAGAGATGGAACTCTGAGCCAGCCCGACGGTCTGCCAGAGCCTGTGTCACACCACCCCAGGTGGTAAGAAACCGG
Source organism: Terebella lapidaria (assembly GCA_949152475.1). NCBI lineage: Eukaryota > Metazoa > Annelida > Polychaeta > Terebellida > Terebellidae > Terebella > Terebella lapidaria. The sequence goes on from OX424555.1 coordinate 86,439,573, forward strand.
TGATCCACAGGGCGTGAGCCCCCGAGTCAGCAACGGTCTCCCCCACCTGGGCCCCCAATGGAAATCATCCCCAGGGCCCGCGTGGGCCTTACCCAAGACACAGGGACGTAAAACTCATGGCGAGCCTCTCGTCCTGCCTCTCGGCTTGCTCTGGGACAATCTCACAGACCAAGCCAAATGCTCGCGTATATATCGAACCGAGAGGCGGGGGGAGAGACTAGGTCAAACCATTGTTATAGTTCACTGGGCGCGATCGAGTACAGTGCGTTGCTGGGCAACGCACGCTCCGAGCGGGAGCGATCTCAAAATAGGCCGTAATACTGGTTAGTGTTTTACAAAGACTCCTGCCACGATCTTTGGGCAAAATCGCCACACAAGCTTTATTTGGACACTGGCCACACAAACTTTGGACACTGGTCACACAAGCCTTGGACACTCCTTAGTGGCCACACCTTGAACATTGGTCACACAAGCTTAGGACACTGACCACACAAACTTTGGACACTGGTCACACAAACCTTGGACACCCCCTTGTGGCCACATCTTGAACATTGGTCACACAAGCTTAGGACACTGACCACACAAACTTTGGACAATGGTCACACAAACCTTGGACACTCCCTTGTGGCCACATCTTGAACATTGGTCACACAAGCTTAGGACACTGACCACACAAACTTTTGGACACTGGTCACACAAACCTTGGACACTCCTTAGTGGTCACACGTTGGACATTGGTCACACAAGCTTAGGACACTGACCACACAAACTTTGGACACTGGTCACGCAAGCCTTGGACACTCCCTTGTGGCCACACCTTGAACATTGGTTACACAAGCTTAGGACACTGACCACACAAACTTTGGACACTGGTCACACTAGCCTTGGACACTCCCTTGTGGCCACACCTTGAACATTGGTCACACAAGCTTAGGACACTGACCACACAAACTTTGGACACTGGTCACACTAGCCTTGGACACTCCTTAGTGGCCACACCTTGAACATAGGTCACACAAGCTTAGGACACTGACCACACAAACTTTGGACACTGGTCACGCAAGCCTTGGACACTCCTTAGTGGCCACACCTTGAACATAGGTCACACAAGCTTAGGACACTGACCACACAAACTTTGGACACACGTTGGTCACACTAGCCTTGGACACTCCCTTGTGGCCACACATGAACATTGGTCACACAAGCTTAGGACACTGACCACACAAACTCTGGACACTGGCCACACAAACTTTGGACACTGGTCACACAAGCCTTGGACACTCCTTAGTGGCCACACGTTGGACACTTGTCACACGCAAGCAATAAACTCATATACATGTAGACATTTTCCATACAAAGACGACCACTTTGGTAAAACATTCAAGTTACAATAACTTACCTTCCACCCAAGTGAAATCTTCGATGAAACAGGTCTTTGTATTTTCTTTTTTTTTCTTTGTCAAAATTGCTGAAAATGAAAACAACATCATCGCTCATCATCATTATTTATTATCATCGATCATGACAGTAAGATACATGTACCATGTCATGATATGACTGGTACCTCAGTAGAGCTACATTATATTTATCAACAAAAACAACACAAGTCATGGACACTCACATCAAGTTGTTTAATTTTCAAAATTTGATCTCACTAAGTTTAAACACAAAAGATAAACATTAGATAACACTACATGTATGTTCAGGGCGTAATACACTAAATGGCTGGAATCTTACCAATCACATTTTCACGGATCTTGTGTTGGTCGTCACCTTCACCAAATTTTTTTAATATATCTTCCGGCTTGATTCGGATCCTGTATTTTGTGTAATGGATCACGTTATTCTTGCAAATTCTTTGTACAAAAACCTTACCAACCCAGGTAAAAATACAATAATGGAATTGATCAAAAAATGTTCAATATATAGGTGATAAATATTCAACACAGGTAACCCCCATTCTCAGTTTTATTGGCGATACGCATTTGAAGAACTCACTCTGCATTGTCGGAGTAACTGAAAACTGTGTTCTCTGTGATCTTTTGAACAGGCCAGTGCACGCCACACATCCGGACCCACAAGAACTCCGGCTTGTGTTCAGCGGAGTCACTCATTCTGTGTAAATTAACAAACAATGCATGCATATCACATTATGAAAAGATGCCGTATTACAAGTATAAAAACTAAAATGTATATTATTTGTATGGTAAAAAAAAACCTTTCAGAGCATTCAGGATGTTCAAATACACAAATTTATAACAACTTTCAAATAGCAAAGGCCTAGTGATGTCTATGTACAGCATTTTTACCCTTCAGCATTCTCAAAGACCCGACCAAACTTCCGTATATTTTCAAAAATATATCATGAGCACACTCCATGTATTTGTATTAAAATGTGAAAACGTGTAAAACAGCTACAATATGTTTACTTGTATAAATTTTATTATTGCACATATCATTAAAAAAATAAAGTTTCTGTTGGATATACTACTAAATCTGAATATGTTTCATTTCAAGTTTCTAATTATTTTTATTTTAACTTGGAGGCACCAAGTTATAACACTATATATATATATATATATATATATATATATATATATATATATATATATATATTGAAAATGTTTTTTTTTTTTCAGTTAAATCCATATAAAAGGAATTTTTCAATGTTTTAATCAGCGTGTCTGTCCATTTCCGATAATTCATGACATGCACAGAATTTTTTTTTCACCACTGCGCAAAAATAGCATGCACTCGTGTTGTTGCTTGCTCACGTGCTGGTTTGAAGATTATCATCATAAAGTAAATGCAGTGTCACCTGTTAAATAACCCGAATTGCCGCTCGCGTGTGTCAATCTAAAAATCAGCACTGACAATTCTCGTCGGCAAGATAAAACTTTCATAAATATGATTAATGAGTTAGCGTTCATGTGTTCCTGCTCATTTTAGAAAGAAACTAAGTATTTTCCCTGACAAAGTGGAAAAGTTTGGCAAGTTTGTTGTTGACTGTTGTTACCAGAGAGTGTACCGACGCCCTTGTCTCTAGTCTAATCTCGTGAAATCTCGCTTCACTTCTACGGGTATTTCTGACTAAATTTTATCGTGAACTTGCTTTTCGTGGTGATATTTTTGCAAACTATCATCAGTGAAGTAGAAAAGAATCATAGAAAAGACAATTTATTCGAGTCGTAACAAATATCTCCACTAATCCCGCACTCGGTTCTACGGCTGTTCTACGATCTCGCGGCAGGCACACAGGCCGGCATTTTACCTTGACCCTGTTAGCAAATTTATTTGCCCAGTGCGCCAATATTCATTGCTAATTAGCGGGACTTGCTCACGTGATCTTTTGCATATAATTAAATCCACGTGTACCTAAAAACACGTGGGTGTGTCCGTCAAAACAGCTTCCCGATTGGACAATTCATTGAACGGAGATATATTGTTTTCAATGCAGTGTGTAATACGAGGGGGGGGGAGGTGGTGGTCGAGCGGGGGGCAGCTCAAGCGACGCGGAGCTTGGGCTGGGCGGGGGGACGGCTTGAACGTACCAGACTAGTAAGTCAGAGTTGGATACTGTAAACAGTTAAAACCCACATTGTTTGCAGCGCCAAAATTTGGCGTTTTTCAGACAATCCAGATTGGCCGGGACTTATTTTCGCGTTTCAATGAAGCAAACAAATTGAAAAAGTTTCTTGTCCACACTACAGTATTTGTCTGTAAAGCAATACTATGAATATTGCTAGAACCAACGAGTAGTGCAGTGAACTTTAATGATCTGTTGGCTTTTGACAGTTACTAGCCTGGATGCTATCTCGGGTTACCCTTTCATGGTAAGAACCCGCGAAATTTTTATTTCCCCTCATCCACTTCCTTGGAATTGTATGTGACGCCCATGCGACGATCCGTCAGATAGACCTTATAGCGCCACATAGCTATGACTCTCCCCATGTGACGAGCAAGCGACGGTCCGTCGGATAGACCTTGTAGCGCCACATAAGAACAATTCTCTTTCTCCAAGTGACGGCCAAGTGACGGTCCGTCACATGGACGTTATAGCGCCACATAAGAATTTTTCCCTTTCTCCAAGTGACGGGCAAGTGACGGTCCGTCAGATAGCCGTTGTAGCGCCACATCAGAATTTTTTTTATCTCAAGTGACGGCCAAGTGACGGTCCGTCACATGGACGTTATAGCGCCACATAAGAATTTTTCCCTTTCTCCAAGTGACGGGCAAGTGACGGTCCGTCAGATAGCCCTTGTAGCGCCACATAATAAATTTTCTCTTTCTCCAAGTGACGGGCAAGCGACGGGCAAGTGTCCGTCAGATAGGCCTTGGAGCGCCACATAGCCATATTTCCCTTTCCCCAAGCGACGAGCAAGCGACGGTCCGTCAGATAGCCCTTGTAGCGCCACATAAGAAGATTTCTCTTCCTCCAAGTGACGGGCAAGTGACCGTCAGATAGGCCTTGGAGCGCCACATAGCAAGATTACCCTTTCTCCAAGTGACGACCAAGCGACGGTCCGTCAGATAGCCCTTGTAGCGCCACATAACACCATTTCTCTGTCTCCAAGTGACGGGCAAGTGACCATCAGATAGGCCTTGGAGCGCCACATATCCCTATTTCTCTTTCCTCAAGCGACGAGCAAGTGACGGTCCGTCAGATAGCCCTTGTAGCGCCACACAAGAACATTTCTCTATCTCCATGTGACGGGCAAGTGACTGTCAGATAGCCCTTGTAGCGCCACATAAACAATTTCTCTTTCTCCAAGTGACGGCCAAGTGACGGTCCGTCACATGGACGTTATAGCGCCACATAGCAATATTCCCCTTTCTCCAAGTGACGGGCAAGTGACGGTCCGTCACATGGACATTATAACGCCACATAGCAATATTTCCCTGCCCCAAGTGACGAGCAAGCGACGCTTCGTCACATGGATGTTATAGCGCTGCATAGCAATAATTCCCTTCCCCAAGTGACGGGCAAGTGACGGTCCGTCAGATAGACGTTATAGCGCCGCATAGCAATGTTTCCCTGCCCCAAGTGACGGGCAAGCGACGGTTCGTCACATGGATGTTATAGCGCTGCATAGCAATAATTCCCTTCCCCAAGTGACGGGCAAGTGACGGTCCGTCAGATAGACGTTATAGCGCCGCATAGCAATGTTTCCCTGCCCCAAGTGACGGGCAAGTGACGGTCCGTCACATGGACATTATAACGCCACATAGCAATATTTCCCTTCCCCAAGTGACGGGCAAGCGACGGTTCGTCACATGGATGTTATAGCGCTGCATAGCAATAATTCCCTTCCCCAAGTGACGGGCAAGTGACGGTCCGTCAGATAGACGTTATAGCGCCGCATAGCAATAATTCCCTTCGCCAAGTGATGAGCAAGCGACAGTTCGTCAGATAAACATTATAGCGCAACATAGCAATATATTCCTTCAGCAAGTGATGGGCAAAAAGCGCCACACAGCAAGATTTCCCTTCCCCAAGTGATGAGCAAGTGACTGTCCGTGAGATAGATGATATAGTGCCACATGAAAAACACGCTATAAGTGGTGAACACTGCACAATCCCTGATGCATTAAGACGTATTGTCTGAAATCAAATGAATATTTGATGAGAAATAAATGTTATCTCTGTGTACATATTCAAAATGCATGGGATCCGGTTAGAAGCAACTATTGTTTTCCTTGTGGACCTTTGATATCAGGAACATCAAACAATGACATGCAATTCAAACCAATATCTCACCACATGATAATGACCCTAACATTGGCACTGATTGTGCTTTAGATATAAACATCATAGAAGATTTTAGTCACAAGTCATTATGCAATTAGTGGATACTGCTGTCACAGATGACTTGGCTGATAAGCCTAGTAAGAAAGACTGGGGTTTATACAGTGACATCAGACATGGGTCCAGAGGGTGAGCTAGGGTGAGAGGGAGGGGAAGGGGGTGGGGGGGGGGGGGTGCGGGGGAACATGCACAGATGATATACACTGTAGGAACCCCCGGTCGAAGCGATTACCGTAACGCGCGTTACGGTAATCGAAAACATGGCGGAAGGTGAGTCGGTTCGAATATAAACTGTGTTATTCGCGGGGTATCTCGGGTATATTATTGGAGTCACAGTGATACAAATATATCAGACGTTGTGGTTAACAGATCGGTACTGTTTCTGAAACGTTTTGTATAGTTTGATGCGAGTAAGGAGGGATTTTAAAATTTGTTGAAGATTACCGTAACTTCTAGGCTTGATTACCGTAACGTTGGACGGCACAGTGAGGCAGATTACCGTAACGTGTTGTATTACTGCTCTGAAATCACTGGGATTTCTCGCATATACCGTCTCAAATTAGCAGGAAAATCACAAATACACGTACTAGCATCCACATCAATAATGGTCACCGAATGCATAAAATACAACTGGTGTTGATATTATATTTGACACAAATTTCCTCAATTTAGATACGCAATGTAGATGAACTACAACAGCCGTTTGAAGCTGTGTTATCATCTTTGGTCAAACACGGAATACAGCACCACAGAGGGTCCAACAATGTATTGCCTATCAGACGAAAATGCCTTGATCCACCAACCGGTGCCCTATCTTGTGTGCCAGTACAATATACATTCTGGCTGAACTTCGATTCAGTAACGAACAGAAATTAAATGCGTATCCCTATCCCCCCCCCCCCCTTTCTCTCTTAATTATGGACAATATACCATTTATTTTCAGTACTACATTTAAAGAATGTGCGTTGAAAATCATTAACTAACATCTCACAATGAGCAGAAGCGACAATCTTGATGGTAGGACCTTGTATTTCCGTGTTTGTGTGTTCTTGTATTTCTTCGCTATTTTACAGCGACGATTATTTATATGAAACATAACCATGGCCACATAATGGGTATTTAGGACAGAATGATAAAAACAACTTTCCTCCACTTCTCCCTTTACAGAATATATACATTTTTTTTTATTATATTCATATTAATGATATTATTAATGACTATTAACTACTACTTGTCTTACCGATAAGGTAAGTACTCAGGTCACGTCTTCGTCAGATCGCCATTTCTTGTCCACCTATCACTATTTCATTCATGCGTGTATTTGTTGTATATGTTGTATTTTTGATGGCTTGAAAATAATGGTTTAAAGTAAAAGTTACTATTCAATTGAATTCTTCCCGGATATGTTTGCTGTAAAATAGATAATGTGCTGTTATAAGAATGTGCGTCCTTTGGCCTGTGGGTACTTTCCCTGGCTATGCACATCCACGTAAAATCTGATTTTACATATATAAGTTATCTCAAATAGCCTAGGTTCCATCCTGACCAAGATTATTCTAAATTATGAGTCATATGCACTGGAGGAGGCAGCACACACTACTTTTACACTTCAGGTAGTCCGCTTCAAACAGTGAGGGAAGGGGGACAAAGAGTTTTTTAAATAAATAACTGTATCAACATAATCTAGCGCCTCAAAATGACTCATTGTATAGAGTAACTGATCAGCATCCTAAAACTGAAAAGAAAATAGGGGGTCACCATATCCGTTCGCATTGAAAACAAGATGCAAGATGTGAATATGGACACAAAATGTGCAAAAAATGCCATATTTTATGTAATTTTAGGTAAATGTTTGTGATTTTGATCGAATATGTCGAAGAAACCAGCACTTTGACCCCTACATTCTTTTCAGTATTAGGATCTGATCAGTTACTCTATAAAATAGGTCATTCTGAAGAAATATTATGAAATAGTTTTTAAATTGTGACTCTTCGTTACCTCACTGTTTGTAGCGGACTACGTTAAATCACTTGAGTTATGTATTTTGACATCTCACGTTACCGTAATCAGTCCTAAACGTTACGGTAATCATAGCTGTCAAACTTGATGACGTTACGGTAATCCAGTGACATTTTTTCTCAGGCAAAATAAACATACATACCGTAAGTTGAGACAATCGTCCAACTCACTGAATGTTAAACAATGTCCAAACTCCCATATGAATGCTGCAAGTTTATAAAACAAATCGTGATTTCTACGGGAATGGACATGGACGATACGAAGCGACTGGCCTTCCGCCATGCTTTTGATTACCGTAACGCGCGTTACGGTAATCGTTTCGACCGGGGGTTCCTACAGTGATATAGAATGCAGAACATCAGTGTTGCACTGGTGGCGTGGAGGACAAGGGCACTTCAGGTGGATTTTTAAAGACAATGATGATAATATTGAGAAGGGTACAGTTTACATGTACATGTCAGATGGCCACATTGTGATTCTGCATCATGTTAACTATAGGACAATAATTTTCATCCATGGGGTCTGTTTTTCAGAAAAATTACTTTCATCCATGGGGTCTGTTTCTCTGTCAAGGAATTAATACTGTAAAACGACTAATATTGGCGGACGATTTATTTGGCGGATTTGGCAGTAGGGGAAAAACCGCCAAATTAAATCGTCCGCCAAATTAAGTAGACACATGTTAAGAAATATATGTGGTTTTGAAACCGCCAAATTAAATATCCTCCAAATAACGTGGGGGCACACAACTGCAAAATTTAATAGCTGCCAAAATTAGTCTTTTTACAGTATCTACATTTAGACAGTTCTGTCTTGGTGGGAACTCACAATATCATTATCATATCTTTTGCAGTACTTTCCATTCACAGAGGTCATCAGATTGCAATAGATATACATGTATCTCAGTGTTGAAAGTGTGTTTCGATATGTGTTTCTTTTTTGGACTGTCCCTCCACTTATTCGAAGTTACATGTTGTATTGAAGTTTTCAATGATTGAGAAATGTAACCATACCTGTACGTGTGTTACAAACAGTTCCATTTTGTAATCCATGATCTGAACTTTAGAGACAATCAAAGGAACTTTGTTGCCTAGTATAACATCAGAAGAATCAGAAATGCAATCATCATTGGAATTCATGATCAGCCTGGTTTACTCTAGCTGGAAGAATATTGCTGATCATGTTAACATTATTTTTATTATTCAGTGTGCTGGCTTATTTATTGTACAAATTAATTCTATATACTATGTATAGGTTTGCTCCAACTGGGAGAATATTGCTGAATAAGTTAACAGTAGTTTTATTAGTTTAGTGCATTACTTTATTTACTTGTTCAAATAAAATCTATATGATATGTAGGTTTGCTCTAACTGGAAGAATAGTGCTGATTATGTTAACATCGGTGTTATTAGTTCAGTGCGTTAGTTTATTTACTTGTACAATAAATTCTATATACTATGTAGGTTTGCTCTAACTGGAAGAATTGTGCTAATTAAGTTAAAAAAATTAGCTTTATTCAGTGATTGGTTCAGTGTGTTAATTTATTTACTTGAACACAAAATTGTACATATTATATAGGTTTGCTCTAACTGGAAGAATATTGCTGATCATGTTAACATTAGTTTTGTTAGTTCAGTGTGCTGGCTTATTTATTGTACAAATCAATTCTATATACTATGTATAGGTTTGCTCTAACTGGAAGAATATTGCCGATTAAGTTAACCTTAGTTTTATTAGTTCAGTGTGTTAGTTTATTTACTGGTACAAATAAGTTCTATATAATATGTAGGTTTGCTGTTTCTGGAAGAATAGTGCTAATTAAGTTAACATTAGTGTTATTAGTTCAGTGCATTAGTTTATTTACTTGTACAATAAATTCTATATACTATGTAGGTTTGCACTAACTGGAAGAATTGTGCTGATTAAGTTAAAATTAGCTTTATTCAGTGATTGGTTCAGTGTGTTAATTTATTTACTTGAACACAAAATTGTACATATTATATAGGTTTGCTCTAACTGGAAGAATATTGCTGATCATGTTAACATTAGTTTTGTTAGTTCAGTGTGCTGGCTTATTTATTGTACAAATTAATTCTATATACTATGTATAGGTTTGCTCTAACTGGAAGAATTTCGCTGATTAAGTTAACATTAGTTTTATTAGTTCAGTGTTCTGGTTTATTTACTTGTACAAATAAATTCTATATACCATGTAGGTTTGCTATAACTGGAAGAATATTACTGATTAGGTTAATATTAGTTATTATTATAGATATGATATATTAGTTATATTAGTTCAGTGGGTTAGTTTATTTACTTGTACAAATAAATTCTAAATACTATGTAGGTTTGCCCTACCTGGAAGAATATTGCTCATTAAGTTAACATCACTTTTATTGCTTCAGTACGTTAGTTCATTTACTTGTGCAAATAAATTCTATATATTACGTGGCTTTGCTCTAACTGAAGAATATTGCTGATTAAGTTAAACTTAGTTTTATTAGTTCAGTGTGTTAGTTTATTTACTGGTACAAATAAGTTCTATATAATATGTAGGTTTGCTCTAACTGGAAGAATATTGCTCATCATGTTAACATTAGTTTTATTAGTTCAGTGCATTCCTTCATTTACTTGTACAAATAAATTCTACATACTATGTAGGTTTGCTCTAACTGGAAGAATAGTGCTATTTAAGTGCTATTTAAGACCTAGTAGCATGTCGATGAAAGTGCTTTTCATTTAGTCCATTAAGAATAGTTATCTGTAAATTTGAACAAATTTTACAAATACAATCAATGGGTTTCGAGATATTTAATCAAATAGGCACTCCTTCCGTATATTGCCGAAGATTTTGATCACGATTTTAGTATGGGTCACGTGGTTTGTGACGTCATTTGAGGCAGTACTGAAAGTACCTGTAGCCAGCAAGGTAAACTGCATGTCGCATATTCATTCTCGTTGCGTATGTTTGACAATTCAAGTGAACAGGTGAGATGGTTGGAATACGGCATTTCTTGTCTTGATATTTAGAATCAGTACTATTCATTTTCCCAGAAAGGAGGTTTGTTGAACTGCAAGATGTCCAGTATTTGTTGGTTTTCATGTGTTTTCTTTTGAATCTCATGCATTTTGGAGTGGTTTTCTATCTTTGAGCTGACCGCCCAAATTACGTGTTTTACGTTTTTGGCCAGCCATCAAAGCACATTTTGCCTCAACTGACGTCACGATTACGGAAACTGCCGAAGCTATTTTTTTCATCGGCATGAGAAGATGAATTGCAATACTGGCTCAATATACTCGATTATATGTCGCTGTTATTAATTACCAATTAACGCGAACATCTTTTTTATCACCAAATGTCCACAATGCCTTTATCTGAACAGGAATAAAACCATATAATGGTACCTTGCTACTATGACTTTAACATTACTTTTACCAAATCAGTGCATTGTTTTATTTACTTGTACAAAGAAATTGTGTATCATATTGGTTTGCTCTAACTAGAAGAATATTGCTGATTCAGTTTACCACTGCCGTCAAAGACTTCAGAAAATTGTTGACTTCAACAATGACTTTGTAGGTACAATTGCAGATATGTGTATACCGTCATAATAAAATCAGTGACATTCGGTATAATAAAATAAATGGTCACTCGTTTGTCAGCAAATGTTCCCCACCAAAGGCAATGTTAACCTCGGCTTCGCCTCCGGTAACATTGTCTCCTCGAGGGAACATTTTGCCATGTTCCCCTCTAAACAGTGACCAATTATATGGTACAGAATATATAGGTGTGCTCTAACTGGAAAAATATTGCTGATTAAGTTAACATCACTTTTGCAAGTTCAGTGTGTTATTTTATGTACAAAGAAATGGTATCCGAAATAGGTCGCTCGAACTGAAATAATATTGCTGATTTAGTTAACATTACCTTTACTACTTCAGTGTGTTATTTTATTTACATATACAAATAAACATGATAAATTGCAACAATTGTAACCCGAAAGTGTTCATTAATTGCTACTGCTAAATTTGTCAAAAGATTAATAACAATCAGTGATGCCACTGAAAGGAAAGTACGACATGATACCAATTATCATTGGTTAAAATGGAATGATATAGCTGAACATTACCTTTACTGGTAAACGTCTTTATTCCAACAAGTTAGAATATGTGCCAGTTGTTTGAAAACGAATGACACTGGATATGTCTAGAAATATAGGTCTGCTGTTACCATGGTTACCATGGTAACTAGAAAATTATTGATGATTAAGACAACATTGGTTTTACTAGTTCATTGCATTAAAACTTGTGTCAGTAAGTTGAAAACAAATGGCAATGGATATGCGTGAAAGCATTTTTCTGCTCTAACCAAGAATATTTGTTGTGGAGTCATTACTTTCACTACTCCAATGTGTCATTTGATTTACATATACAAATAAATATTGCAAACATTTCAACCCCTACAGCAGCGACAGTAATTCATTACCTAGAACTGATAGATTTTGCAGAAAAATAACAACATTCAGTGATGTGATTGCCAGGAAAGTATAGCATGATATCATTAACCATTGCCCAAAATGAATAATATTGAGGAATAAATGAACATGTCTTTGACTGGTCAAAGTTTTATTCCAACAAGTTAAGATATGGCAGTCAAATGCCCCTTAATATGTGTAGAAATATTGGGGTGCTATTTTTCACCACAATGAAAGAACATTGCTGATCAACCCCCCCCCCCCCCCTTCACCCTCTGGGCCCATGTCTGATGTCACTGTTTGTATAAACCCCATTGTCTTTTGTCTCAGGCTTATCAGCCAAGTCATCTGTGACACCAGTATCCACTAATTGCATATAACTCACAATATAAGCATCTTCTATGATGTTTATATCTAAAGCACAATCAGTGCCAATGTTGGGATCATTATCATTTGGTCGGATATTGCTTTGAAATGCTTGTCATTGTTTGATGTTCGGATATCAAAGGTCCACAAGGAAAACAATACTTGCTTCTCAGCCAATGTACGCAGAGATTTATTTCTCAAAATATTTATTTGATTTCCGGAAATATGTCCCAATGCATCAGAAATTGTCCAGTTTTCAAAGTTAATAGTGTTTTTCACGTGGGGGTATCAGCTCTATCTGACGGGCCGTCACTTGCCCGTCACTTGTAGAAAGAGAAATGTTCAGACACAGACAAGCAGAAATGTTCTTATGTGGCGCTACAAGGGCTATGTGACGGAGCGTCACTTGTTCGTCACTTGCTGAAAGAGGAATATTGCTAAGTGACGCTACGAAGCTTATCTGACCGTCACTTGCCCTTCACTTGGGGAAAGGGAAATATTGATATGTGCATTATAACATCCATGTGACGGACCGTCACTTGCCCATCACTTGTACACTGAGAAATGTTCCTATGTGGCTCTATAACATCTATCTGATGAACCGTCGCTTGTCCTTCACTTGGAGAAAGGGAAAAATTCTTATGTGGCGCTATAACATCTATACGACGGATCGTCGCTTGTCCGTCACTTGGAGAAAGGGAATAATTCTTATGTGGCGCTGTAACGTCTATCTGACGGACCGTCGCTTGTCCGTCACTTGGAGAAAGGGAAAAATTCTTATGTGGCGCTATAACGTCTATCTGACGGACCCTCGCTTGCCCGTCACACAAAGAAAGGGAGAAATTCTTATGTGGCGCTATAACGTCTATCTGACGGACCGTCACTTGCCCGTCACTTAAAGAAAAGCTAATCTTGCCATGTGGCACTACAAGGCTTATCTGACGGTCACTTGCCCGTCACAAGGAGAAAGAGAAATCTTCTTATGTGGCTACAAGGGTCATCTGACGGACCGTCACTTGTTCGTCGCTTGGGGAAAGGGAAATATTCTTATGTGGCGCTATAACGTCCATGTGACGGACAGTCACTTGCCCGTCACTTGGAGAAAGGGGGGAAATCTTATGTGGCGCTATAACGTCTATCTGACGGACCGTCACTTGCCCCTCACTTGGAGAAAGGGGAGAAATCTTATGTGGCGCTATAACGTCTATCTGACGGACCGTCACTTGCCCGTCGCTTAGAGATAGGCTAATCTTGGTATGTGGTGCTCCAAGGCCTATCTGAAGGTGACTTGCACGTCACTTGGAGGAAGACAAATGTTCTTATGTGGCGCTACAAGGGCTATGTGACGGACCGTCACTTGCTCGTCGCTTGGGGAAATGGAAATATGGCTATGTCGCGCTATAAGATCTATCTGACGGACCATCGCTTTCTCGTCACTTGGAGAAAGGATAATATTGCTATGTGGCGCCGCAAGGCCTATCTGACGGTCACTTGCCCATCACTTGGAGAAAGAGAAATGTTCTTATGTGGCGCTACAAGGGTCATCTGATGGACTGTCACTTGTTCGTCGCTTGGGCAAAGGGAATATTCTTATGTGGCGCTACAAGGGCTATGTGACGGACCGTCACTTCCCCGTCACTTGGAGAGAGGGTAATCTTGCTATGTGGCGCTACAAGGCCTATCTGACGGTCACTTGCCCGTCACTTGGAGAAAGAGAAATGTTCTTATGTGGCGCTACAAGGGTCATCTGACGGACCGTCACTTGTTCGTCGCTTGGGCAAAGGGAATATTCTTATGTGGCGCTACAAGGGCTATGTGACGGACCGTCACTTCCCCGTCACTTGGAGAGAGGGCAATCTTGCTATGTGGCACTACAAGGGCTATCTGACGGTCACTTGCCCGTCACTTGGAGAAAGACAAATTGTTTATGTGGCCCTACAAGGGCTATCTGACCGTCACTTGCCCGTCATTTGGGGAAGGGAAATATTGCTTAGATGCGGCGCTATAACGTCTATGTGATGGACCGTCGCTTGCCCGTCACTTGGGGCAGGGAAATATTGCTATGTGGCGCTATAATGTCCATGTGACGGACCGTCACTTGGCCGTCACTTGGAGAAAGAGAAATTGTTTATGTGGCGCTACAAGGGCTATCTGACGGTCACTTGCCCGTCACTTGGAGGGAGAGAAATGTTGTTATGTGGCGCTACAAGGGCTATCTGACGGACCGTCGCTTGGTCGTCACTTCGAGAAAGGGAAAAATTCTTATGTGGCGCTATAACGTCTATGTGACGGACCGTCGCTTGCCCGTCACTTGGAGAAAGGGTAATTTTGCTATGTGGCGCTCCAAGGCCTATCTGACGGTCACTTGCCCGTCACTTGGAGACAAAGAAATATTCTTATGTGGCGCTACAGGGGCTATCTGACGGACCGTCGCTTGCTCGTCGCTTGGGGAAAGGGAAATATGGCTGTGTGGCGCTCCAAGGCCTATCTAATGGTCACTTGCCCGTCACTTGGAGACAGAGAAATGTTGTTATGGCTATCTGACGGACCGTCGCTTGGTCGTCACTTGGAGAAAGGGAAAAATTCTTATGTGGCCCTATAACGTCTATCTGACGGACCGTCGCTTGCCCGTCATTTGGAGAAAGAGAAAATTTCTTATGTGGCGCTACAAGGGCTATATGACGGACCGTCACTCGCCTGTCACTTGGAGAAAGGGAAAAATTCTTATGTGGCGCTATAACGTTCATGTGACGGACCGTCACTTGGCCGTCACTTGGAGAAAGAAAAAAATTCTTATGTGGCGCTACAACGCCTATCTGACGGACCGTCACTTGCCCGTCACTTGGAGAAAGGGAAAAATTCTTATGTGGCGCGATAACGTCCATGTGACGGACCGTCACTTGGCCGTCACTTCGAGAAAGAGAAATGTTCTTATGTGGCGCTACAAGGGCTATCTGACGGACCGTCGCTTGTTCGTCACTTGGAGAAAGGGAAAAATTCTTATGTGGCGCTATAACGTCCATGTGACGGACCGTCACTTGCCCGTCACTTGGAGAAAGGGAAAAATTCTTATGTGGCGCTATAACGTCCATGTGACGGACCGTCGCTTGTTCGTCACTTGGAGAAAGGGAAAAATTCTTATGTGGCGCTATAACGTCCATGTGACGGACCGTCACTTGCCCGTCACTTGGAGAAAGGGAAAAATTCTTATGTGGCGCTATAACGTCCATGTGACGGACCGTCACTTGGCCGTCACTTGGAGAAAGAGAAATGTTCTTATGTGGCGCTACAACGGCTATCCGACGGACCGTCACTTGCCCGTCACATAAACAGAAACAGTGTGAAGCGACGCTACAGGGTGGCTCTGACGGACCGCCGCATGGCCGTCGCATAAAATTGCACTGGATAAGATTTCGTGGGAGCTAATTTCGCGTCAGCTTACCATGAACTACCTACCCTATCTCGGTAGCCATGTCAGGGCCTTTTCTTTTGTTTCTGAATCGAGATATCGTAATGATACAGCATGTGTGAATCTCAGATCGTGTGAGATAAAAAAAACACAAGACATGACATACTAAACACAAACTGACAAAGTCAATTTCAAAATCTTTTATTAACATGTACTGAGTACTCTCAATGACAAGGTACTGTATTATATATACATTTTTGCTGGAGACTAATCTCCTCATCCCTCCCCCCCCCCCCCCTCCCTTCCGTGTTCTTTTATATTAGTACTATTATCACATGTAAAACGTTCACGTATATGAGCATACGAAATGCCCTGCCACACCCCCTCATTGATCTTAGCCAGAATCTGGGTTTACCCAGTGACATCACCTGAATTCGCCTAAAACCGGTCTATATATAGCTATCTCTGCACATGGCTGAGTGATTCAGGATAGACAGAAGGTGTGGAGGAGATCAAGTGAATGGGCGGTTGGTTGGTACACATGTGGTGAGTGGAGGGGAGGGGGCAGAGACATCAGTGGAATGGGAAGGCTGATGCAGAATGTCATGCAACCGTCCGTGTGTATGTAAGTTCGTTACGTTTGCGTGCAATTATAGTGATGTGCATTCTGTATTGGTAATATACATGCACAGGGCCACGCATTGTCGAGCCAGGGAGTGCCAGGAATGGTATACCTACATTTGATGTAGATCAACTGGCAAAGAATTGACACGAACAGTAGGCTGTCAAAAACTGGTACTACTAATATTCAAAATCTCCTGAAAATGGTTGAATCACTTACCACATAAAAACAATACAACACAGAGAGTATGCGCTATGTGATCTTGAGGTTCATTCAATATGTCGTCATTCTAATTTAAATTAAATTGATGCACGCCCGTCGAGCGTGCAACTTTTGTGAGTTACTGGTCCGATTCCATTTTAACCCGCCTCGGGCGCATATCCATTTCACACCCTGCTGATTCTACTTGATTCTGAGTCTTCTTTTCACCGGTGTGGGTGACATGAAAAATATTTTGGCGAGGATTAAATTTGGCGATTTTTTCTTTATTCGCGAAATGAATACCTCGCAAACATTTGTGGTTTTACAGAATACATTGTGATGAGAATGACATTGACATTAGATTTAGATTATTATATATTGCGATTTGATTCATTGCTTTGATTTGAGTACAGTGCATTATGATTTGTGCATCATGTATATTTGAGTAAAGTAGATCTGGGTGATTGGAGTAGAGTATAATATGATTAGAGTAGATTGAGATGAGTAGATAAGATTTCAATGACTCGTAGATTTTAGTAGATTAGATTCAAGTACAGCATATCTGATTTGAAAAGATTAGATTCAGATTAATATAAATTATATTGATTTGATTCATTAATTGATAGATTTATAAATTATACAGAGATATTATCTGATTTATTGATTGATTGCTTCGATTTGATTTGATTGATATACTGAATTATAGTGAGATTTGATTGATTTGACTTGATAAATATAAACTATAGGGGATCTAATGATGATGTATATCTGTATTATTGACATCATTAAACAACAAAGTAAAGCCACAGTTAGATCTATACAATAATAAAAAAAAATACCAGTCAACATTGGTCTAGTCTAGATAAAATAATCATAAAAATAATCATAAAATTAAATAATCATAAAATAATCATAAAACCACTTGCCCCAGACTATCTTTGCTGGCGTACCAGTATTTATCGTCAAAAATAATTGCCTCGCACGCTTGTCATACTGATAATCTAAAGGGCTGGCATACATTCCCAAAAGCACATGTCATTGTTTACAAAATGTCGGAAATTCCACAAGAAGTCTCCCCTGATTGGCTGTCCCCTTAAATTTTACATCCTGGTCTCCGAGTCTTGCCACTGCGGTGCAGCATCAGCAGCCTGTAGACTTGTAGACAGCTTTTCCAAAAAAAATACAAGATCCCGACTTGTATTTTTTGTGGAAAAAAACACGTTTCGAGTTGGTGATCTTAATGCACTGAGCCCATAACCATGCTGAATTACTTAGTAAAATTGATGACCTAGATTTAGATCCAGCACTCGGATCTACGCCTGCGTACGGCACACCGCACAGTAGGCCTACAACTGTCAGTAGATCTGGAAAAACGACTGAAAGTTTCCCGTTTTTTCTCGCGGATTCTAAAGAGTACAGCTCCCTAACATACTAGACTAGAGTAAATAAATAGATCTAGAGCCTAGATTTAGAGCATTCTAGACAGTTCAGTCTGATCATATTCATAATCATTTGTTGTTGTAGACTTTTTACTATGGTTGAACACAGCACGCGGCATGGCCGAATCGCCGGCGGCGTGTCGCACCCACACCACGTGCTTCTCGTCGCGGCGGAAGAACTCAGCAGACTGTAGATCTAACAAATCAAGGCCAACATCATCGCTCATCGATGTTTTCGTTCGATTCTCTCAGTTATGAGACAGTATCCTCACACATACACGAAAAAGAGAAAACAAAACTTGCTGCTTACCTCCAGTTTTCCGTGGAATCACTCATCATGTGGCACATGTAAACGTCCGATGTTGATTTGACGCCATTGCTATTATGGGTATGCAGGTTACCATGGGGACACACGCGCAGAACAATGGATTTTCCACATTGTGACGTCATGTGGCTCTATGAATTTAGTTTTCCTGTGTGCTCGCTACGTGTCACCACTTTCTAAGGCAACATAACGTTCATGGACAGAGTTGGACAGGGATGGACATGTATGGACGTCCAAGTGTTTGTGTGCCTTTTTCAAAGGACAGTTGGAATAGGCACACAAGATGTTTTTATACGTTTTCAGGGAGTTTCTTTGTGTGACTGGGCACACAACAAAAAATGAGCACAGAAGCCAAGATTGTACATGAGAATAGGCACACAAAGCCTTCCTGTAAAGACGGACGGACGGACGGACGGACGGACGGACGGACGACGGACGCAACGCCATGCCAATAGGTTATCGGACCAAAGGTCCGGTAACCTAAAAATGTTAACGCCGGACGGACGGACGGACGGACGGACGACGGACGCAACGCCATGCCAATAGGTTATCGGACCAAAGGTCCGGTAACCTAAAAATTAGCCCAAGGGCTAAGAAAGGTTACCGGACAATATACATTTTAGATATTAGCCTTTTGTCCAGTGACCTTGAAAATCAAGTCACTGATAAATTCAAGGCCATGAAATTTTCAACAAATATATCACTTCTAGTATGTCCACAATAAATTCCTAAGCTGTAAAGTCGATAATAAGTGAGACATTAGCCATTCTGTGATGTGACCTTGAAAATGAGGTCAAAGTTAAAGTTCAAGGTCATGAAAATATTCAGTATATATCATTCCTCTATATTCGCAATTGATTCCTATGCTGTAAATGTAAGTATCAATCTATTACCACCAATACAATCAGATTTTGATGATGCCAATAAGAAACGTAAAATTCCCAAATTTTAATTGTAAATTTGCCGTTTATTGTTATTACTCACCTCTAAACTACTACATGCTCCTTTTCGATCCTTTGGATCGTTCTGGATAGAAATTCGCGTACTGAAAGCAAGGCACGATCGTCTGCCTGCATGACTCGAGCGCTCCTTTTGCCGCCAAAACCGCCGCGCATATGCGCGCGCAGCTGCGCAGAAGCTTCACTTTTCTGTCCAAAAAACGACAAAAGGAAGCCCCTAGCACACAACTGGCGGGGATGGATGGGAGGGCCTTTACTGTAGTAGTTTAGAGGTGAGTAATAACAATAAACGGCAAATTTACAATTAAAATTTGGGAAGTTTATTTTATACATCACCAATCTAAACTACTACATGCTCCTTAGAATCATAGGATAGGCGGTGGAGCAGTAGTGCTAGAGAGTCATGAAAACAGACGATAGTCTTGATTTCAAGCGAATCGCTAAAATGCTACATTTTCGATATATCTTTAGTAATATAATAAAGATACTCACCTAGCGGTGCGATAGCTTGCCTCCGACATGCACGAATTTCTTCTTCACCCATCGGTGGAAAACGGAACTCTACTTGAGACCGTAACATAAAGAAACTCAAACACAAACACAAAGTGTTGCTTATATACACGTGCACGTTAAAACCAAGACTTTTCTGTCCAGCTGGTTCAAACAACAGCTTGCGCTACGACCAGCGGACCCAGTCTAAATCTGGACGACTGGTCCTGAAGTTCGGCAGCATTGGACAGATAGAACCCGATGAATGTCGTAGAATTAGTCCACATTCCAGCCCTCACGATATATTCCAACGGAATATTCGACCTGGCCGCCAAAGACATCGAGATGTGTCGGATTTGGTGGGACGATATTTTGTAAGTGACTCGATCGTCAGCACCTGATTCCGCATAGACAGTCCTCACTACAACCTTCACCCATCGGGATAGTGTAGCTGTGGAGATATCCGTAGCCCTATTAGGCTGATAGGAAATAAATAATCGCTTGCGATCTTTCCTGATCGATCTGGTACGATCGATGTAGATTTTCAGCGCTCTTACCGGGCACAATAGAGCGTCCGGCTCATTCCGTCCTACGTAACCGTCCAGTGACGGAATTACGATAGGGGAGAACGCTTTCCCGCCCTCAACTGCAGCACGTGTTTTAGGCATAAAATCACGTACTGGGTATAAGGAAACGGACCCATCCGCGCCAAATGCGACTCGCGATACGTCGATCGCCGCGACATCTGAGCGTCTTCGACCACTTGCTAGCATAACTAGCAGGAAAGTCTTAAGAGTTAACCTCTGCAAGGAAACTTCCT
Organism: Terebella lapidaria; assembly: GCA_949152475.1. Taxonomy (NCBI): domain Eukaryota; kingdom Metazoa; phylum Annelida; class Polychaeta; order Terebellida; family Terebellidae; genus Terebella; species Terebella lapidaria. Next base: position 86,460,503 of record OX424555.1, read on the forward strand.
TGAGAGGCTCCCAAGGTGCTTTAGTAAGACAATATAGCACAAAAGCCATGTCCCAATCCGGTAGAGTAGGAACTCCACGTGGCCTTTGCGTCCTAAAGGACGCCAAGAGATCAGCAAGGATACGATTATTAGTTAAATCGATCCCCCTAGCACGGAATACAGGGCCCAGCATGGACCTGTATCCCTCGATCGTAGTAGGCTTCAAATTAAGCCTATCAAAGAGATAGCAGAGAAAGTCTAGCACTGCATTCAGAGGGGCAGAGAGCGGATCAATGCGCCTTCCGTTACACCAACGTACGAATACTCTCCATTTAGCCTCATACGTTTTAGAGGAGGATCTCCTATTCTTTCTCGCGAGATGTACGGACACCTGCTGAGAAAATCCTGCCTCCTGGAAGGATCGCTCGATAGCCTCCAGACGTGTAATTTGAGCACGTGGACGGAATCGTGAAATATATCCCGCCCCGGTTGCTTCAGCAACCTGTCCTCGATCGGGAGAACCCGTGGTACATCGATCAGGAGGGACAGTAGCAGGGGGAACCACGCCTGCATCGGCCAGCATGGCGCCACCAACAGAATCTCGCACTGAGACCTGGCTACTTTGTGCAGCACTTCTGTTAGGAACCGAGTTGGCGGGTACGCATACCCGAACATCCCGTCCCACGACTGAGACATCGCGTCCACAGCCAGTGCCTCGCTCTCTGGCAGAGGTGAGAAGTAGACCGGGAGCTTGTGATTCCGAGAGGTTGCGAACAGGTATATGTTCGGTGTCCCGAACGCCTGACAAACGCGCCGAAACACCCCCGGATGCAGACTCCACTCCGTGCCTATGATCTTGTCCGGTCTCGACAGAGCGTCCGCTAGGACATTCCTGTGACCCGGCAGGTGCCTCGCCCTGATAAACAGACGGTACTTGAAGGCAAACCTGATCAGACACTCGGCCTCCAAACAAAGCTGACTCGACCGAGTTCCACCTTGTTTGTTTATGTGCGCCACTACTGTGCTGTTGTCTGTGAAGACCAACCACTTCGTCCCTGGGGGACTCTGAGGCCCCCAGATCTCGAACGCACGTCTCACCGCTCGCAGCTCTAGGACATTGATGTGCAACGCCCTCTCGCTCGTGTTCCACACAGCAGAGAGTTCGTGCTCGTCCATATGAGCTCCCCAAGCCAGTTCTGACGCATCGGTGAAGAAGGTCCGATCGGGCAGATACTCCGCGAGTGGCATCCCTCGGAAAAGATTCCGATGGTCCCGCCACCAATGCATTGCTTCCCGAGCACGATCGTCCACCGATACGACTTGGTCTAGTCGATCGGTGAGGATCCGCCATTGCAACGCTAGACACCATTGAATGGGTCTGAGGAAGCACCTGCCGAACGGCACCTGTTTCTCCATCGACGCCAACAGACCGATGATGGACAGAAACTGTCGAGCTGTGATCGACGACTGCGTCAGCGCGACCTCCATCGCCGCAATCGCCTTGAGAACTCTCTTCCGCGGAGGAAGAGCTACTCCTCGCTCTAGGTCGTAATCTACCCCGACATACTCGAACCTCTGTGTCGGGGACAGATGAGACTTCGCCCAATTGGGGATCCAGCCGAGGCTGGTCGCCAACCTGAGGACGAACCCGGATTGCTCTATAGCCTGAGACGGGGAGTCGGCTATGATTAACCAATCGTCGATATAATGGTGGAATTGAATTCCAACCGATCGAAACCTGGCTGCCATCGTCCTTACGATACGGGTGAACACGTAAGGGGCGGTGGCTACTCCAAAAGGAAGTACCCTGAACTGATACACCGAACCTTCGAAGGCGAACTTGAGGTATCGCCGATCGGCTGGGTGTATTGGCACATGTAAGTACGCGTCCTTGACGTCGATACTGACTGCCCACTTCCCCTTGAACAGAGCTTTCTGGACGGAAAGCGCCGACTCCATCTTGAACCTGGGTATGATCAGGAATTTGTTGAGGTTTGACAGATCGAAAACGGGACGCCACCCGCCTGTCTTTTTCGGCACTAGGAAGATGAGAGAATAGAATCCTCTCTCGTCCTTGACCACCTCGATCGCACGTTTCTCTAGCAACTGCTGCACCTCGTGCTGCAGAAGCTGAAACTTTTCCCGATTGCCGGGCACAGGGAAGAACCACGCTTTGGGTCTGATCGGTGGTTTTCCAGCCTCCCATCTGAAGGTGAGACCGAACTTCACCCATGCCACGACTGAATTGTCTGACGACGCCAGATCGCTCCAGTTCTGGACGAACTGAGCCAGGCGTCCCCCGACTGGACCAGGTTGTGGAAGATCGAATTCCGTCAGAACTGAACCTTCCACAGAGCCTACGCTTTCCCGCAACGAGTCACTTCTTACCAGAAGCTTTCCCTTTGCCCTTGAAGCGTTCACCCCCTTTGCCTCCGCGCTTGCCATCCCCCTGGGGAGGGGGAGGCTGCGCCCCCCGAAAGGGCGGCTGCGTAGAAGCGGGTGCATGTGGTGCCTGAGGTTGGGCAGGCTTCTGACCCTTGGTCTTCTTGCCTGTCCCAGACCCCGCCGACTTCCCAAGCAAAGCCTTGGCCATAGCCTCATCCCGGAGATGTTCCCGCATGACGGAAATATCCGATCGAGAGAGGTTGGCGTAGGTATAGCCTGAGAAAAGCGGCCTCCCACGTAGCTCAGCGACGTCCGTAGCGGACACGTCAAGCAGACGGAGATCGGCATCACGCATGGTGAGATCCAATTGTGCGCCCAGGTGCGCACTGTCACGCTCAGCAGCATGGACCACTCCGGCCAAGACGCCGAGTGCTGCATGAATGTTGGCGCGACTCCCCTCCTCCAGATCCGCCTCGTCCACAAACTCCTGAACCAACGTGGTCAGGTGATCTGTCAACGAGAGCTGCCCCATCAATTGATGAGACAGCGTCTGCCAGTGAGAAAAGCGAGCCTTTTTCACATAAGCTGACCAGACCGTACCCTGCTTCCGGGAAAGCAGGTGAAGGTTAGGGTCTTCGACCGGGACGGAAGTCTGATGTCCACCCTCGGACTCTACAGTCCGATAGGTGTCGATCGACTCAGGTCGAACACGGCTAGTCGGGAATGTCGACTCCGTACGAGCCACATCTTTCTTAGCCGTAACTCCCTTGTTGATCTTGTCGAAGGAATTGACCAACGCGGGAGCCACAGGGAGCCGGATCGGCCGACGAACTGGCGCCGACGCGAACCTACCGGTTCCCCGTGAGGGCCCTGGAGCATCGATCGGCAAGTCCATTCGCCTTGCGACCGACTCCAAAGCCCACCGGAAGTTAGAACCCCCGGCCTGATCGGAAGTCTCATCCTCCGAGGAGGACGACTCCTGATCAGCTTCCACTCGACCCCCCCGATCGTTGGACCTCACAGGTCCGATCGAAGACCTCGATGACCCCAAGGGTACATCAAAGGACGGGCGAGGGAATGCCTGCTCAGCGATCGCGCCCGTCCGGCGACTTACATCCGCGTACACAGGACTTGAGTGGCCCTGAGGAACGACCCCAGCACCACCCGCCCGATCGTGCCCTGATCGAGGACCAGGAGCACGATCGCCAAGTGAAGACTCCCGATCGCACGAACGATCGAGAGCCTCACCCCCAAACAAAGGGAACTCTCCCCCCTCGAACCTCGAGACCGAGGACCCGAATGAGCCATCCAAGATGCTCCGCCGATCGAAGCCCGAAGCCTGATCGTCGCCCACCGAGAGGTCGGACGAAGCCTGAGCCACATCGAAAATCGATGTGGTCTCAGCACCACGGCGCTTAGAGGAAGCACGCTTCCTCTTCTTGGAAGGCCCCGGGGAAGAGACGACAGACCCCTCCACCTCGATCGGCCCCGACTGAGGGACGACGAAGGTGGAGTGCGGTTCCTTGGCTGCTTTCGCCTTGGCAAGAACTGAAACCTTCTTCTTAGAAGATTTCGACTTCTTGCCAGCAGGGGGAGCAAGCTCTCCCTGCGACGAAGGGGCAGCCGAAGAACCGGCCGGGACTCCCTGTCCAAGCAGGGAAGAGAGACCCGGCAGGAGGGGACCCTGAAGGGACGATAACGACTGTGCAAAGAAAGATTGCACAGCCGCGTTGACCATGTCCTGTGTTAGCCCCAGGGGCTGGCTAACACCGGACGCAATCTGTGCCGTCACAGGCGGAGTCTCCACCTCCATGGGCGACTGGCGGACTTGCGGAGCCGAAGCTTCCGCAAGCCTCAAAGCATCCCGACGAGCCAACTAGGCTTCGGAATACTTTGCAGTCGCCTGCACGAAGGAAGAGGGACGCCAGAAACGACACAGATCACACCTCAAATCCTCCATAGATACCGGGCCATGGTCTAAACAGTCGAAACACACACTGTGTTTCTCCCCTCCTCGGAGGGTATTGACCAGACACTTCGGGCATGGACGTTCGTCCATGGCACCGGTACCAAGGGAGGATTGTGAAGTCATGATCACACAAGGGAACTAACCACACACAGTATCAGGGCGGGCAAAATATGCAAACCTGAGACCGCGCTGAAAAGAGAACCCTAAGAGGACTACGAATATATAAACTACAGTATACGTATACACAATATATACAGTAGAAAATTAACGTAGAACTATTGATAGCTGTAAACAACAAGTACACTATCAAGTACGACGGATGGACGATAATAGGGTGAACTGGCTATACCAATCGCTGACGATCTAGCAAGTAACAAACTATCGACCAATACTTATCCAAATAGACACAAAACGATGTCTATGAACGTGGCAGGTGAAATTCCGTAAGAATATATCGCAAAAGTCTAGTTTGCAGACTAAATTCTACGAATTCACCGGGAACCAAAATCCAAAGCTGCCAAGCAAAAATGGCGGTGGACAGAAAAGTGAAGCTTCTGCGCAGCTGCGCGCGCATATGCGCAGTGGTTTTGGCGGCAAAAGGAGCGCTCGAGTCATGCAGGCAGACGATCGTGCCTTGCTTTCAGTACGCGAATTTCTATCCAGAACGATCCAAAGGATCGAAAAGGAGCATGTAGTAGTTTAGATTGGTGATGTATAAAATAAACTACTACATTTTGCAATAGAAACAAACAAAGCCCGACCAAATAGTTTATCCAAAGACACACTGGCGTCTTCAGGGGCAGACAGTGTGTTAAAAGTAGTTGTTTCTACTGTACACCAGATGGAATTAGTATACAACTGCCCAACAACCTATGAAAATAATTTAGAAATCCGAATCTAACCCCATGGAATAGATACATGACAAGTACAATTTAAGTACCCAATCACAAGCCCGAAGGCTACTGAGTTGATGGTATCCTCGGGGACAGATTTAACGTCCGCCAGCAGTGACACCGACTCAGTGGTATAAAATTGTAAGTATCAATCTATTACCACCAATAAAATCAAATTTTGATGATGCCAATAAGAAACGTAAAATACAACATTTTGCAATAGAAACAAAGCCCGACCAAATAGTTTATCCAAAGACACACTGGCGTCATCAGGGGCAGATGTAAAGATGATAATAAGCGACATAATAGCCATTTTGTTCTCTGACCTTGAAAATGAGATCAAATGTCAAATTCTAGATCACCAAAATATTCAGCATACATCATTTCCTATATGTTCACTATGGACCCCTAAGCTGTAAATTTGATAATAAGCGAGATATAACCAATTTTGTATTCTGTATTCAGAATATATCATTTCCTATATGTTCACAATTGATTCCTAAGCTGGAAAGTCGATAATAAGCGAGATATTAGCCATTTTGTCCTGTTGACCTTGAAAATGAGGTCAAAAGTCAAATTCAAGGTCACTAGAATATTCAGCATATATCATTTCCTATATGTTCACAATTTATTTCTAAGCTGTAAAGGCGCTAATAATCAAGATATTGGCCATTTTGTCCTGTGACCTTGAAAATGAGGTCAAAGGTCAAATTCAAGGTCATGAGAATATTCAGCATATATCATTTCCTATATGTTCACAATTGATTCCTAAGCTGTAAAGTCGATAATAAGTGAGATATTAGCAATTTTGTCCTGTGACCTTGGAAATGAGGTCAAAGGTCAAATTCAAGGTCATGAGAATATTCAGCATATATCATTTCCTATATGTTCACAATTGATTCCTAAGCTGTAAAGTCGACAATAAGCGAGATATTGGCCATTTTGTCTTGTGACCTTGAAAATAAGGTCAAAGGTCAAATTCAAGGTCATGGGAATTTTCAGCATATATCATTTCCTATATGTTCACAATTGATTCCTAAGCTGTAAAGTCGATAATAAGCGAGATATTAGCCATTTTGTCCTGTGACCTTGAAAATGAGGTCAAAGGTCAAATTCAAGGTCACAAGACTATTCAGCATATATCATTTCCTATATGTTCACAACTGATTCCTAAGCTGTAAAGTCGATAATAAGCGAGATATTAGCCATTTTGTCCTGTGACCTTGAAAATGAGGTCAAAAGTCAAATTCAAGGTCACGAGAATATTCAGCATATATCATTTCCTATATGTCCACAATTCATTCCTAGTCTCTAATTTCAATATTAAGTGAGATATTAGGCTTAATGTGTGCCATTATAAAGCATAGGAAAATTTAACATGGGAAAGTCACATTTGGGCCGAGTTTGGGCCCAAAATGGCCCACTTCAAGCGATTCAAGCGCAACGAAATTTATACATGTCACAGGAGTACATATGAGGAGTGTTTTTCATCAATAAGAAAAAAAAGTTACTGAACAGATTTTGAGAAAACGACCGTCGAAGTCCAAAATTGGCCACTTTTCGACGAAAACGGCCGCTCTGACCTTGAAACCAAGATCAGAGGTCAAATTCAAGGTCACGACAATATTCAGCATATATCATTTCCTATATGTCCACAATTGATTCCTAGTCTCTAATCTCAATATTAAGTGAGATATTAGGCTTTAATGTGTCCCATTATAAAGCATAGGAGAATTTAACATGGGAAAGTCCCATTTGGGCCGAGTTTGGGCCCAAAATGGCCCACTTCGAGCGATTCAAGTGCAACGAAATTTATACATGTCACAGGGGTACATATGAGGAGTGTTATGCATCAATAAAAAAAAAAGTTACTGAACAGATTTTGAGAAAATGGCCGCCAAAGTCCAAAATCAGGCATTTTTCTTCGAAAACGGCCGCCATTTTGAAAAAAATGCGAAAATCAAAAAATTAAAAAATACCTCCCTCTCGAAATATTTTTAGGCATTTTTGTGCAAAATTTCAGAAAAATTCGATCGTAAACTTTAAAGATAAAATTGTTGACGGACGACGACGACGACGGACGACGACGGACGACGGACGACGGACGACGGACGACGGACGACGACGACGCCGGACGCATCGCCATGCCAATAGGTTACGGACCATAGGTCCGGTAACCTAAAATGTGAACGGACGGACGACGGACGGACGACGGACGGACGACGGACGCAACGCCATGCCAATAGGTTATCGGACCATAGGTCCGGTAACCTAAAAATGCGAAAACTAAAAAATACCTCCTTCTTGAATTATTTTTAAGTATTTTTGTGCAAAATTTCAGAAAAATTCGCCTGTAAACAAAAAAGATAAAAATGTGGACGACGACGACGGACGACGACGGACGCAACGCCATGCCAATAGGTTATCGGACCATAGGTCCGGTAACCTAAAAAAACGTTTATGCGAGCATATACGTACTTATATTGACAAACTGTGGAATATGATTTGACGGCCATTTTATATCATTCGATAGTATTTGATAAACACCCAATACATGTAATGCACATTTGAAAGTATTACCTTTTTATCTGTGTGGTGCGACTTAACAATGGCTGAAAAATTCAATACACGTGAAACACATCAACAAACTAACTTGCAACAGAAATGAAGATAGTTTTAATTAATTATTTTCTTTTTACATACTTTTCAAATGCAAATGTACCACAGACTACTGACCTAGGTTCTTTCACTACCATAACAATTTATGGCTACATCCTATTTTCAATGTTTTGAGGAAAGAAAACATATTTTTGATGTGTGAAGTGACTGAAGTGAGTAAGCAATTACTTTACAATCAGAGGCATCAACTTTGCACAAGTTTATCGTGAATACAAATTTGAGAAATTGACCACTTTGACATTTTTTTACTCAATGATCATGAATAAATCATGGCAGAGAAAGAGATACAGGTATATTTACCATATTTATTTTGTTAAATCCTACAATGGTCCTTCATCAACAACCCTCTTCAATCCAACCCTCTTTTACATAGTTACAGATACAATTCTGAATACGACATAATTAACGCTTCAGCATTCAGTTGGTTCCAAACCTGTCCATAAATACTACCTAGTACTGGAATCAATTAGTGTTATACCACATTAATATACAAGTGAATGTACAAACCTTGTTCTTCCCAAAAAACTAAAGGCTTCTTCTTGTTGGCACCATAGTCAAATCTTAATTCTGAAGAATACCTGTAGAGCAGGACAAAAAAAACATGTTCAATGAACAAGTAACAATACATACTGTGAGCATACTTTTTTTTATAGTGAGTTTATTCAGGGTACCATATTTTTAGCATCATGATAATATGTGACTAGTGTAATTTGTGTAAATGAGCTGAAAAAATCAGGTAACAGGCAAAACCAGACTCTTGCATCTTGATGTTAACTGCAATGTACCATAAAATTGTGTATTTAGGGGCATGCCCTTATTATTGATATTCAAATTTAAGAGTATGCACTTTTACTTTCTTGGCAGGTCAAAAGCATCTACTTGGTCATCATGGTCATAACCGGTCAAAAAGGCATCTGAGCACATGCACACATACTAGTATACTAGTATCAGTATTCAGTACATGTATTCTGTAATGGAATGTTTTCTGGCCGAGTGGAAATAAATAGAGGTCTGGTTAGTTTGTTTGAATTGCTTGATAGAAATTGCCGAACCAATACTGAGGCGATCTCGCCACATGGTAGGCCTAGCTGCTGCAGACTGCGCAGGTTTTAGAATGCGCTGCACGATTCATGACTAAATATGCCCCAAATACTTTTCACTTTTCCCAGCCATGCAGGCACCAGCCATCGATTCGGCATGGCACTATCAGATAGATAGATAGATGTTTTATTAGCCTATTTCTGGAAAACCAGAAACACACATCACATCGCACTGTTATATAAATGGAAAGAACTAGACATAAAAGCCTATAGGCTTTGTGGCATCCCCCAATTTGTTCTTATCATTTCAAATATCATTGTGTATTTGAAATATACACAATGATAGCTAGAGTGGGGTGACACCCTGCAGTATGCTCCCAGAAAGTGGATAAAAGTTGGTGTTTTGTTTAAGGCTGTGACATATATAAATGGATAATCCTGTGTATGAAGATGCATAGCAGGTGATAAGCTGGAAAAATATATGAAGAAGGAGGTTGTACAACAGCTTTTGGGATATGAATTTTAAACTAACTTTCTCATGGTCAATGCTTCAGCCATGCAGCTAGTTCCACCTGAACGAACATGCCTGGCTGGCCTGAGACAGTGTGGACCATGTGCACAGTGTGTGATATATAGCCTAGAAGTTTGTATGTGACAGTGTCTATCTATGGCCAGTGCTGACCAATCTGTGTTGGAATATATTGACTCTGCTTATGACAAGTGGGCAGAAATGAACATGGATAAAACAACTGAGGTGAAAGACAAGCTATCCAAATATGCCTACCAGGTAGATGAAAACAATACATTTGGTGAAGGAATTGGACTTTCTGCACCTGTGAAGTGTTCCACACCTGCGTATGAAGAAATTTCCTCAAGAAAACGAAAGGCTGTGTCGCCTCTGGCAGACCATTACAGGTCATTGGAGCAGAATCCAGAGAAATCAACTGCAACTCTGACGAATATGATAAAATTGCTGGAACGGTCACTGATGGATATGGAACTCTCATTGACTGACCAGGATAAAGTCATCGAATCTCTTAGAAAGGACAATACTGCGCTGCAAGATCGCTGCAGGGTGAATGAAGGAAGGATAACAAGACAAGAAAAAGAAATATCAGACTTGCATGAAGAACTACTCCAAACGAACGCCAGGGCAATGAAGGAAAACATTGTGTTTCAGAACATCGCGGAGACCGAGAGCGACACAACGACACTTGAAGATGTGTTGTACGACTTCATGTCAGTCAATATGAAGATGTCCGATGAAGTGCTGGAACAAGTGTCCATCAAAAACGTATATCGACAAGGTCAAATATCTAAGAGGAAGAAGATTCGTCCAATCGTAGCTTCTATTAACAACAAAGGGAGACAACTCATCTGGAACCACGTAAAAAACTTGAAAGGTTCATCATATAGTGTTTTTACACAGATGCCTCAGGAGCTGATTGAGAGAAAACGCAGACTAGTTCCTTATTATAAGGAGCTTCGTGAAAAAGAGACTTCCGAGGTCAAGTGGGCCGGAGAAAAGCTTGTGGTTCAAGGCAAGGTCAAGGAAATCAAACAGCCCACACTAAAAGACATTAATGTGGACACCACCAGCAAGGCAGTTGGCATGAAGGTGAGCAGATCTGTTCCCCGAACACACCGAGGCAGCACATTCCGTGCGTCGAAAACCACTGTCTCTTGTACAGATGATGTTATCGCGGGTCTACACGCCGTCTACGCAGATCACAGGGCAGCACGAGCGACACATAATATATACGTATATCGGATTAAACACGATGACCACATTACTGAGCATTACGAGGATGATGGCGAATTTGGGGCCGGCCGAAAGGTACTGGACTTACTGCAGAAAAAGGACATTGTGAACCAACTCGTAGTGGTCAGTCGATGGCATGGAGGGGACAATCTGGGGCCAATCAGGTTTGACTATATCCTGAATGCTGCACGAGATGTTCTTGGCGGGTAACGTAACATGATAAGGGATACGAGTATCAGGATACTGAATGGTATAAGACTGTACCCTGAACATAATTGATAATTATGTTACTTTGACTAAGTTAGTCATTTTTGTCTCAGTTGTTCAATTGTTAGGAACATCAAATACCTAATATGAGTTCCAGTATATTGACAATGTTTGATTTCCTATGTCGGAGTTTTCAACACCATGTATGTATCAAGTCTGCATGGGAGTTTGCATACTTGCAATGGTTACCAACACTATTCTGAATGAGTCTTACTTAATGGACCTAGTTAAGTTGCTTTGGTCATGTTCAATTTTGATACAAGCTAAATTTCGATATATGATCATTGAGGTATTATTTTACATGTGTGTATATTGTATATTTATTATCAGTACACAGTATGTCTTGGTGAAAAAACATTCGTACAGTCACGCCTATCAATATTTATATACCTATGCAAATGATGAGTATGTTTGGTATCTAATATTGCAAATAATGTATGGTGACTATGGATGACTCAGATAATGGAACATATATTTTGAATGAAGATTTGGACCTAAGATATAACCTGAATAGTTACTCTACAGAAGATGGTGACTCTGTAGATAGTGATATTCTGTTGAATACCTTAGCTGAAAGTAATTACTTTGAAATCGACAAAGCAATCAATTATATTAAAGAAAAGAAGGTGAGTCATGGACATAATCTCACTACATTGCATTTGAATGTTCAATCACTCCCATCAAAATATGAAACACTGAAATCTCTGGTAAACATGTTAGAAGATAATAATGTTAAATTGGATGTCATTATGTTGTGTGAGACATATTTACATGCTGGCAATGACACACTGTATAATCTACCAGGCTATAATTTGACATGTAGAAACAGGACCATAAAACGTGGTGGGGGTATCGCAATATATTTAAGTTCTTCTTTCAACTTCAAAGAAAGAAGAGATCTTGAGACATTTATAGAAGGTGAATTTGAAACAGTTTTCATAGAAACAACTGTGTTGAACAGGAAAACAATAATTGGGGAGATATATAGGACACCAGGTAGCAACCCTCGATCATCTGTGGACCATTACAATAATATGCTATTGAAATTAAAACATGAAAAACAAGTGATAATAGGTACCGATCAAAATTTTGATCTATTAAAAATTGAAAATCATATACATACTGCTTCTTTGTTTAATAGTTTCTTAGAAAACATGTTCCTACCTTGTATAACAAAGCCGACAAGGATCACAGAGCATTCTGGAACCTTGATTGATAACATTTACGTCAATAACATCTCACAAAGTATAAATTTATACCCAGGAATATTACTGAAAGATATTTCTGATCACTTACCAGTATTTTGTGTAATTGCTTCAAAAACTGGGGTTTGTCGGAAATCAGTTACCAGTAATAAATATATTGAGAAACGAAAATTGACCGATGCAGGTATTGAGGCAACAAAATCACACATAATTAATGTTGACTGGGACTATCTTACACAAATGTCAACTGAAGATGCCTTTCAAAGCTTCAATGATAAGCTGAATTCTATTTTAGATATAACTGCACCCAAGAAGAGAATTACTATTAAATCTACTAAAAGTATTCGGGATCCTTGGATGACAAAGCATTTAATCAACATGTCTAAAAAGGTCTCTAAATTATATCCTAAAATTATTGGTAGAGCGAAAGATGATGATTTATATAAATATTACATTTCAATTAGAAATGAATACAATTATTTGAAGAGAATGACTAAGCAGGAGTATTATAGAAAGAAATTTGAATTATTTAGGAATAATATTAAACTTACATGGAAAACAATAAATAATATATTGCACAATGAAAAAGATAAATCATGTGTAACTCAAGTTTTTAGAGATGGCAACGCGATATTAACTGATCCTGAAAAGATTTCGACAGAATTTTGTACTTTTTTCGAAAAAGTAGGCAAAGATTATACAAAGACAATCCCAAATTCAGATCTAGGGGCAGACAGCAGGGTATGCCAAAGTGGGAAAAAAATTACTGGTCCATTGGACCAGTAAACTATTCGATATTACCAGCCCAGAGCAATTTTTACTGGCCCAGAATTCATAAGTCACACCCAACAAAATAGTAGAATTGAGATATGCATGGCGATATGTAGATCCGTTGTAGTATATTAAGCAAATAAATTGACATTGTCAGCTTGAATTGTGCATATTTCCAATCAGCCGTCTTACTGCCCCCAGCCTCAAGCTGAGGCGTATCATGCTCTTTATTTGAAGATCCAAGATCTGGTTGAATAATATATTACTGACAAATGAAATATTTTACTATATTAAAAATTTATTTTACTAGAGTAATGATATTTTTGCTGATAAAAACTTTCCGGCCACCTGGGCCAGTGAAACTGTTATTATTACCAGCCCAGGATGTTTTTTACCAGTCTTGGGCTGTGGGCTGGTGACTTTGGCATACCCTGGCAGACAGATACCTGGGGATGAAAAGAGTACCTAATCAGAATTCTCTTTTTATGACAGCTACTGATCCTGTCGAGGTTGAAAACATATTAAGTAACTTGAAACCTAAACACAGTTGTGGACATGATGGCTTAACACCTTACCTATTTAAAAGTTGCTGTCATGAGCTAGCATATCCAGTAAGTCTGTTAGTTAATATGTCTATAAAAAATCATACCGTCCCTAATTGCTTGAAGTTGTCTAAAGTAATTCCTATATATAAATCTAAATCTAAAGATGATTTTGCCAATTACCGCCCTGTATCCCTTCTGCCAGCTGTTTCTAAAGTTCTTGAGAAGGTTGTCAACAAAAGACTTGTATCTTTTTTCACAAGTAATCAATTATTTTCTGATAACCAATTCGGTTTCAGGCCTGGTCATTGTACGGTCGATGCGATTACCAAACTAGTATCAGACATTAATGATTTTATGGATAAAAAAGAATCTACATTAGCTGTTTTCTGCGACTTGTCTCGCGCATTCGATACTATTGACCGAAATATTCTTCTTCGGAAACTAGAGTTTTATGGTGTACGAGGTTTATGTTTAGAATGGTTTAGAAGTTATTTGTCAGAACGTTATCAATATGTTGAATATGATGGTTTTAAATCACAGTGTTGTCAAACTAATTTGGGGGTTCCCCAGGGATCTATACTGGGGCCTGTTTTATTCATAATCTATGTAAATGATTTATCTGATAGTCTAAAAAGGTGTCATAGTCTTCTATTTGCAGATGACACCACAATATATGACCATAATCCTGACATAAAAATATTGTTACAGGATATAACACAAGAAATGAAAATCCTTACAGACTGGTTTTATGCCAACAAGATGTCTTTGAATGTGTCGAAAACAAAATTTATGCTATTTAGTAATTCAAAAACTTCCAATATAACTTTACAAGATTTAAAAATTGGTGGAAAAATAGTGAAAAGAACAACATTTGTGAAATTTTTGGGGATTATAATAGATGAACATTTGAAATGGGATAAACATATTGAGACAATCTCGAAAAAAATCACTTGCAGTTATTATGCTATTAATAAAGTTAAATATGTATTGAACAGGAAGCATTTGTTGACACTGTATTATGCTCTAGTGTATCCATATATGTTGTATGGTATAATTTTGTGGGGTAACACCTATAATGTATATCTTAATAAGCTGATTGTTCTGCAGAAAAAAATAATCAGAATGATTTGGGGGGCAGATTACAATGCACATACTGAGCCATTATTTAAAATGCTAAATGTACTAAAACTGACTGATGTATATAAATTGCAAGTGGTAAAATTTGTTTTCACTTTCATCCAGCAAGGCCTGCCTCAGTCTTTAAATGATTTATTTACAAGAGTAGGGGATTCCAAAACTCACATCACACGTCAAGTGAAGGGTTGCAAACTGCGGGTGCCATTGGCACGTACAAATATATCGCATAGAAGTATTGTTACTATGGGACCTAAGATCTGGAATTCTATACCGGCTAACTTATACCAGTACCAGTTAAGGGACACAACTCAAATGGTTGGTGTGAAATGTCTGCTGTATAAATATAAACAATTATTACTAGGAATGTATAATTGATTGTACATGTAGAGTTCTCCAATAGTAATTGCTATAGGTCCAACTTTACTTTATTATATGAAAACTAGGCTGACTACTAGTAATCATGGTAATGCCATTTAAAAATTCTAACTGTACTGACTTACATGTATGTATTATACCTAGATGTGATTATCCATAATATTCTTTGTACCTTCACCATTGTGACCAGATCATATGTACATATAGATTTGCTCATTCAGAATTTCTAGCTAAGCTTAAGTATAACTATATTTGTTCGGGGCACGGGACCCTCCAGATGTGGAGGCTACAGTCTATAGACTCTGTCCTGTGTCCTGGGGCTTCTGACGATGTATATGTTTGTATCTACTGTAAATTCATTATTGCTGAAGCTCTAAATAAAATACAATACAATACAAAATGGTCATACTGGACTGAGAAGAAAGGATACATAGGCCATTGTATGTGGGTAAGAGTGAGAGCTCATCTGACAGTTTCTTACCAGAACTGCTTTCTATCATCTTGGCAACTTGGCCCACCAGACATTTGCCACCCAAAATGAATGGACAATTACCCAGCCAATATTATTCAGAGTACTAGTATATTTAATCAGGATGTTCGTGATATTTTTCAGGTGCTCCTGTCAAATGTAAAATGATACGTGACTAAAAGAATGCTGAGTCATCTTGGCCAATTTTGTGATTTCAAAACTTGTAAAATACAGCGGAATTTTCGCATTCATATTATAACCAAAGCCAAACATTTCCCAGCTAACTAAAACAATGATGATTTGGTCATTGCATGTGAAATTGAGTTGAATAACAAAACATTCAAACAATACATGTTTGTACAATATAAATGTAGACAGGGCAAATCATTCCACAAGCATGTCCTGTCATGTGTGTTGGCTTATTAACCAACTATTGTTTTCTGTGGGATGGAACTTCCATTCTTTTACCATGTACACACACTAGTAAACCAGGCTTTGGAGGGGGGAGTGGCGATTATGCATGGATATGAGCCTAGGGTCATGTTGGACATGCTAGCTTTACTGCTGTCAGGCATGACTGAGCAGGGCTGGCTGAGAGGGGCGGAGCCTATTGCTGTGCTGGACAGACTGGCTAATCTTGTAAGGCATGACTGAGCAGGGCTGGTTGAGAGGGCCGGAGCCTATTGCTGTGCTGGACAGACTGGCTGATCTTGTATGGCATTACTGAGCAGGGCTCTCATATACTGCACTGGCTGAGAGGGCAGAGCCTAGCCTCATGCTGGACATGCAGGCTGCAGTCTGTGAATACAGTAGCATGGCTCAGTTACAGTATTGACTGCATGACTGACCAGGCTTTAAGTATCTGGCTGCATGGAGAGCCAACATCTGCATGGGTGCAGGCATCTGCATGGGTGCAGGCGGGGGAAAATTCTAAGTCCCCCCCCCCCCCCCAAAAAAAAAATACATCCAAAAATTTTTTTTCCCCTGGAAATTGCCTGAATCAAATTTTCACAAAATGGCCGCTGGCGGCCATCTTGGATTTCGGATCTCGACGAAAAACAATAGGGGTTAGGAGCAAAGTATTTCGGATGAGCTGTGAAAATTTCGGATAGATAGATTAAGCCGTTCAAGAGTTATGATCCGGAAACCAAACGGCAGAAGAAAAAAAAAAAAAAAAAGACAAACATTTTCAATCGGGATGCCTAATTAGACACAAAAGACAATCTGTAGCGACGAGTTCTACATACTGGGGCCCGGAGACATCTCCCTGATGGCTGTACACTTTTAAACACATTCATAGACACGATACATTTTTATCATGAAGCACAGCAATGTGTACAATGAAGTAGGGCCCCCATGAGTCAAGAAAAACCCTGGTACCCGTACATGAAAATCTGACCCCGGGCACCTGGCATATAATAAAAAACAGTTTAGTCCCAGATTCAGAGCGTCATTTTATGTGTTGTGTATTGATTTCTGAAACTTCGACAGGATCCAATTTGGATGCTGTTGGTATTTTGAATGCTTGATCACATGACTACACACAGTACAAACACCATCAGGGCGAAAACAATCTTGAAAGGAGAGCTTCCTATCGAATTCAAAAGTAATTTGGTAACATATAAGTTTCATACACATGAGGTATTCATTCAGATGTCTTCAAAATCGAAGAAATCATATTTTTAAAACTACCACCGAATGTAAAATCGAAAAGAAACCAAACGTAGAGGGTCACGCCCTCCAACTGGGGAGAATGAATAAGTAGCAACGGATGACGTCATTGTTTTTGATGATGCTGCAGAAATGCTGCAGAACAATGACATCACAGAAATTTACGTCATTCAAATGCATTGAAATATATTTGCTATAATAAAGTGTTAACCGTAAAATCATGGTTCGAAGCCAATACACATTGATGGGAAGTCCTCCTTTAATATAACGATAGACAACTAATATATTTACACATGATGCACAGGTACTTGGTTGACCCGACCCGTGATCAGGTACCCAGCAATTAATTATATGGCGGCTGCCACATAATTATATGGCCACTAATCGCCTCTTTTTCAGATGTACAAATTAGGGCTTCAACAAGTATTCGGTTAACGGGTAACCGGTTACATGTAAAGATTTTGTAAGCGGTTAATCATAAACCTATTTTGCAACCTCGTAATTCAGGCTAAAACACTTCACATCAGTCAAATTACTGCCTAAACACGCAGAATTGAAGTGATTTATCACTCTCCGATCCAAATAGAATGTTCATTCATTATAATATGGCATGTTTTCACGTGAAAATGACTTCAATGTCGCGTTTTATGCGCAAGTTTTTGACACAAAGATTTGGTAAAATGGGAACTGCGGAAAAAATTGGTGTTACTTTGGACAATATTTAGCTCTATATTTTTGGATGAGTAACCGGTCACGAAAACTTATACTCGTGGAAGCCATATACCATGTATACGTATGTTAAGTGGTGGCCGCCAGATAAATACAGTTTCGCTTGTGGCACTAACGTGCTCCCATAAATACGGGTCGGCAAGCAGATGTCGGCCAGATAGGATGTGGGCCACCCGGTCGCCTGAGCCTGGTGTATATTTCTCGGGATAGTTAACTTTGTTCCATGTTGAACGATTTATCAGTTTGACGATGCAACGCAACTAAAACGTCATTTAACTTGTCATGATACCATGGAAACCGATTTGTCCACCTAGGTGGCCGACAACCTATCTGGCAGACATCTACTTGTCGACCTGTAGATCTAATTCTATAGTTGGCGTCACTGGTCTGTGAGTGGTGGTTTTTCGGCGATTACTCAGTCAATATTTGAGGTAATCCGATGGAATTTTGACAGCTATGTTATCTTATGACCGCCTAACTAAGGATGCATTTTCAAGAAGATTGGATGCGAAGCAAACAAGTTGGCCTATCTCGTCCATAGTAAAAATCTGGTGAAATCGGCCGTGGACCGCCCCCGATCGCCGTAGCATTTCTATCTCTCTCCGAAAATTTATACCCTATTAGGCGAGTATAAAATAGCACTCCTGCCAAAATTTCATCGAAATATACGAATTATTGATGGAATAATCGCGAAAAAAACTAGTGGTCCCACGAGTAGACGATTAACCGTCTGCGGTTAGGTTAATGCTATTAATCGGTTACAAAGTCTGTAATCGATTACTTGACTGTAAATTTATTCAGCATAATAATCCATTATATTTCCATTTTATATCCTGTAAGGCCGCAAAATCAAGCTGTATATTAATGTGGAGTGTCTTGTCACTCTTGACTTGACTTGTGCACAACACGATGCCTCAAACTGATCTTCGGTGTTGATCAATCTCAGCTGGTCCACCTGTCAGTTTAGCCTTCATCAATCAGTCAGTATCTGCCTTTGAAAAAAAATTGGCATCAGTAACGATTAATCGGTTACGGTTCGGTTAGAAGGCAACGATTAATCGATTACAGTTTTCTCTAATTGTGGGACCACTAGAAAAAACCACCGCTCACAGATCAATGACGCCGACTATAAATGACAAGGCATTCTCGTGAAATAGGTCCCGCTACATTATGACAAGGCTTATTCAGTTAAAACAGCAACACCATTTTAATGTTTTCAGTCAACTTCTATACTGTATCTTGGAGAATCCTGGAGGGTGGTGGTGGGTGACACACTAAAATCATAACGTACGAAATAAGCGGGACCTAATTTTCATGATAAGGCCAATGACAATGACCAGTGATGACGCCGCAATGATATTCACCCGAAACTCATCATGTCGTTGTGACGGTTGTCGATGAATATTTCATTGAATATTAAGATGATTCGACGTCAAACGCTCATGTGTGCACTGAAATTCATTGTCATTTCGAATGAGTATGATGTCTTCCAAAGAAAACAATAGATTCTAATATTTTTTTTAAATCGTAATTTGTGCTTGTCTGTCTGTTCGGCGCGTCGTCAGGCAGATTATTATAAATTGCGGATTGCGGTTTTCACACGACACAAATTTTCCCTCAAGATCGGAGGTAGCTATATTATAGAGGGCAATGTGCCTATATCCGTATATGCCGGTTTGTCATAGCAATGACAAATTCCGAGACGGGCATAGACGATCTGAGGGTTTGGGGCAGGGGCGGATTAAACGACAGAGAGGCCTGGGGCTGGAAAATATAAACGGGCTTAAAGCGCCGTAAGCCCCCCGAAAAAAATTGCTTTTGTTTTGTGGCATGTATCTGACGAAGAATTTATGCGATATTTGGACATTCAAATCAGATTCGAATTATGAACTTTTTTTCCACTAAAGAGTGAAAGGACTGAAGAAGTAATTTGGCCTAGATCTATCATTGTAAATCCGGTAGATTTCTAATTTATCGAGGTTTCCGAAAAAACATTGAAGTTTGACCCCCTAAAGAATCAGTGATTTTTTTTTCAGAATAAAAAAATCTAACATATTGTGGTATATGCAGTTGTTTATTATAAACAGTGAAACACAAATTTCCGATGTAATCAATTTTTGTTTTATGATCATACATATGTACTTTTCGGCCTTTTTGTGTGCAAATCTGTTGATGGCAGGTGTAGGCCTATCATGGAGGCCTATCATGGAAACCTTCTGTAGGCATAAACCCATCTGTGTGAGAAGGAGACACACTAGCAGTGCACCCGCAGAAAAATATAGGTCCCCCAAAAAAACAAACCCACGGTTTCAATCTCCGGCCTATAATAGGCCTATGAGTGAGAAAAAGGGACCAGTAAGCACTCGCAAAAATAGGACCCAAGTTTGAAAAAAAAACTGTGCAGTTGAAAATAGGCCCCGTAGTTGAGACAAAACTGTGCATCGTTTTTGTGAGAATTGGGGCCTATTTCTTCTTGCTGGGCATATGGGTATGGGGCTGCCGCACCAATAGCCCCTACGTTCATCTGGCCCTGGTTTGGGGACGTCATGGACCCGCCAAGAAAATTGTCTCTCAGGTCATTTTTGAGAGTAGGCCTTACGTGTGGGCCTACCCGAGAGAAGATTATATTTTTTGTATATTTTGTGGGATGACTTTGTCGACTCATCTCATAATTTACACCAAAGCAAAAATATATGATATTTTATGAAAAGATTCACACAAACAAGTAGGCTAGCAATTTTGAAATTGCAAAATGAGCATTGCTGGTCTGGGGAGGGGAAGGGGAGGGAGGTTGGCATCATTTATAAGTGTGGCGATTTCGCCCAAAGATCACGGCAGGAGATTCTTTGTAAACACTACTCTTTTTTCTGGCCGCTTCGTGTCCGAGGCATGTGCGCTGCATAGCAACGCTCTCTAATCCTCTCACTCCTTTGTACTGTAACAATGGCTTTACGTCATTCATCGTCTCTCGTGCTTTGGGGGTTATAAATACTCCTGAGCCACTGTGTGTGTTCGGAATTGTCTGAGCTAACAAAGCGAGAGGACGACAGGTGAGTTCGGCCATGAGCTCCTTGTCCCTTTTCTGCTAGGGCCGTAAGGCCTCAGGGACGACTTCCAATAGGGGGCCCAGGAGGGGGACCTTGATGATTCGGGGCTCGTCCCTGTGATCACCGGTCTCTCGCCCTGGGATGGTGCGACACAGGCTCTGGCAGACCGTCGGGCTGTCCAGGGTTCTATCCTTGCAGCAGTGCCGTCGGCGAGGCCAGCCAGCAACATGCCCACGTGCGCGAGTTCTGTGGTGCCGCTCCCATGGCATCTCAGGCTCCGCACACGGCTACATTACCATAACTAATGTATATGTTGTATGATGATGATTTTGATGGTGATGTTGATGGTGATGATGATGTGTTTTGATGTGATGTATGACGGCCGGACTCGTCCGAACGGAGTGTTACCTGGTTGTAGTTCTAGTAATTACGACGCCCGCCATGACCGTGCCTCAGTGCGGGTCGCTTGCGCCCTAGGTAGCGGGCGACAAACGTTAGATTGGTGCCATGACCCGGATCAGTTTGACGGCGTTCCATCGTAGATTCGTAGCCTAATGTCTGGCGGATCCGCAGACAGGTGTTACTGATGGTGTACATGTACGTGCAGGTGTGGTATCCATCTATCACCCCAAGGATGGATTTTAGGTCGCTCCGCAGAAGTGCGGACTGCCCAACGCCGCGATCACCATTTTGTGGTGGTCCGCATGTGTGAGCAGATCGACTTTGCGTCATAATGCCACCACCGCGCATCCGCCTCCCATAGTTTCTAGTGCTAAGGACGTGCGGCAGACCTATCCGCATCATGTGGACTCTTGTCCGGCGTAGTTATCCCAATGCCTACGCTGGGCGGAGCACTTTTGTGGATTTGTCGGACGCCCAATGGTCCCGAACAGCCCCTTATATGGCCAGACTGAGGTTGGGATTTACGTCCGCTACGGGAGAAGCACCTTCCCACGGATTTGGGGAACTGGCAATGGACACGGGGATATCGTCCGGATGTGTGGATTGATGTCCGCGGTTCGTCTGTGGGACTCGTCTGGCGCTCTGGATGTTTTTGGGTGAGACACTCCGATGTGTCATGACCCGTGCGCCACTACTGTAATTAAGTTTATAGTAGTTCAAGGTTTCTAACGGCAGGAAACCGTTTTACCATTATTTTTAACGGACCGGCTGTTAAGTCCGCACTTGCGGACCAGCCGCGGCAGCGGGCAACGCTCATTTTCGTCCGGATCGCACCTTACAAAACGCGGTCCGGCCGGATTGACCGGAAGCCTGGCCTCCTTCTAAGAAGGGGGTCGTATTCTACATGTGCAGCATACTTTGTGGTTTTTAATCCCAATCATTATCATCGGATAAGGTCAATATGCCATTCTATGGTGATTGCCTGGATCTGGACTTCGTCCACGGGCAGTTCCGGATGACCGCCGGCTATTGACTTCATCATGTTTGGGATTCTCTAGATTGGGCGCCAGCCTGAAGGGTTCGCCCCCTAACCATTGAGGTTATGGACCTGTCGGCATCTCGTCTAAATCTATTGGATCCGCGCTCCGGTGGTCATTGTATGGGCTCTGGGTTTGACGGGTGCATTGCTCCGTGGCCTTATTGTACACTGTGGTTGCTAGTGGGCGCTTAGCTACCGCCCATAGGGCGCACAGATGTCTGTGGGGCTACAATGGGCATACCCGATTGCCTTGCAAGCGTACGAGCGGCTATGGGGAGTGTTTATGTTTATTTATCCATCTCATGTTATTATTGACTGGGTGAATTATTTAAACCACAAGTATGCGGCATGTCTGTGGAGAATTCTGTTCTTGCTTATTTAATGACACAATTGAGACAAGTTTGTGAAATTTCCTTTGTGGTGCAAAAGAGGGTTGGAAATCAGGTGATTTCCGCTCTCAAAAGAGAGGTATTAGGAATTGTGCTAATTTTGACAGTGACGTGTGATGTGAAATCCGAAAAGACTGGAGAACAGCAATTTATTATTGTTTTCGTCTGACATATTCATAACACCCCCAAGTTAGTGGTTACTGTCAATTTAAGCACAATTTCTACCTTGCTGGGAGCGTCATTGATCGCCAGCGCGGCAGCTATAGCTAATGACAGATGTTGTCGCTTGTATGTTATTTGCAAGGTCCCTCGGGATAGAATTTTTTATTTTCTACCCATATCCACGGTTTGATTTGGAGTCACCAGAGGGAAATGACTGCCCACGCATGAGTTTATAGTATTTGTATTTTGGTACGGGCAGTGTGTCATTATGACCGGGGACAGAAGTTCACAGCGACGCCGCGTGCACTGCTGCGCGGGTAGAATTGCTGTCATATTTGTGAATATGTACTATATATATGTATTTACAATGTCATACCCGGATTTTTATTAATCTCCAGATGTTGGCGCATTTATATTGTTGCGGCGCCGGATCCCGAAGGGTCTGGCGTGGCCGGCGTTTGGGGTGCGAGTGTTTTGCCAGTTGTGTGCTCCCCGTGCGGGCCGTGTCCGGAGATGTATGGGAGTTCAGGCCCCGCCTCGAACCCCTCCGCAGGTTCGAGGAGCCGGCCAGCCGGGCGGCCGGCAACACTTTTTAGAGGTACTACCACTTTTGATCACTCGGTGTGTCGTTTTACAACTGTTCTAAATTTAAAGTTTAACCATAAAGATCTTCCAAATACTCGGCACACCGTCCCTCTCATACTTGTGGTTTAAACACCTCGGTCAAAGTTTTAGCTTGTTTATTAGGGTTTATTCAAAATTCAGGAGCACGTTTCAGTATAGTCCGTAAGTCCGGGGGTCGTTCCCCATTCTTCCAAAACGGACCCTTAAGGTCTGAGTCTTTTTGCGGCGTGACTTTCGAGTGCCACTCACCTTGCTTCCTTCTGGTTCCGACATGTGATGCCGTCGTCGTGTTTGGCAGTTTTGGGTACAGGCGGAGCATGTTGGGGACCAACATTGTACAAAAGGGGGTAATGTGACGATTTTGCCCAAAGATCACGGCAAGAGATTCTTTCTAAACACTTTCTTGTTTCTGGCCGCTTCGTGTTTGAAGCACGAGCATTGCATAGCAATGCATATAAGTAATGTGGCCGCACTTTGTGTGGCCGGAGTTGTCCAGAGACTGAGGCACGACAGGTGAGCTCACGCCATGAGCTCCTTGTCCCTGTTCGGGTAAAGGCCAGTCAGGCCTCGGGGACGACTTCCATAGGGGACCCAGGTGGGGAAGATCTTGATGACTCGGGGGTGTAGCCCTCTGGATCACCGGTCTCCCACCTGGGATGGTGAGACACAGGCTCTGGCAGACCGTCGGGCTGTCCAGGGTTCTATCCCTGCGGCAGTGCTGTCGGCAACTCCGGCCAGAAACATGCCCACGTGCGCGAGTTCTGTGGTGCCGCTCCCATGGCATCTCAGGCTCCGCACACAGCTACATTACCATAACTATGTACTATGCTTGTTGTATATGATGTTGTTGATGTTGGTGATGATGATGGTGATGTGTTATGATGTGATGTATGACGGCCGGACTCCTGTTACCTGGTTGTAACTCTAGTAATTACCGACGCCCATCGTGTGCAACCTGTGTGCCGTGGGCGTCGAACGTTACAAAAGTTCAACTGTAATTGTATTCTTTTTATTCATTTATTCCAAATTGTGGAGCGCGTTACAGTACGATCCGTAAGTCCGGGGGTCGATCCCCATTCTTCCAAAACGGACCCTTAAGGTCCGAGTCTTTGCGCTGTGACTTCCGGGTGCCGCTCACCTTGCTTCCTTCTGGTTCCGCCATGCAGCTTCCGTCGTGTTTCGGGGGTTTTAGGCGCAGGCGGAGCATGTTGGGGACCAACATTGTAAGAAGGGGGTAATGTGGCGATTTCACCCAAGGATCACGGCAGGAGATTCTTTGTAAACACTACTCTTGTTTGAGGCCGCTTCGTGTTCGAAGCACGTGCACTGCATAGCAACGCTCTCTAATCCTCTCGCCCGTTTGTTCTGTAACAATGGCTTTACGTCACCCATCGTCTCTCGTGCTTTGGGGGTTATAAATACTCCCGAGCCGCTGTGTGTGTTCAGAGTTGTCTGAGCTAACAGAACGAGAGGACGACAGGTGAGCTCGGCCATGAGCTCCTTGTCTCTTTTCTACTAGGGCTATAAGGCCTCAGGGACGACTTCCAATAGGGGGCCCAGGAGGGGGACCTCGATGATTCGGAGCTCGTCCCTGTGATCACCGGTCTCTCGCCCTGGGATGGTGCGACACAGGCTCTGGCAGACTGTCAGGCTGTCCAGGGTTCTATCCCTGCAGCAGTGCCGGCGGCGAGGCCGGCCAGCAACATGCCCATGTGCGCGAGTTCTGTGGTGCCGCTCCCATGGCATCTCAGGCTCCGCACACGGCTACATTACCATATCTATATATAAAGTATCTACGAAAATGTGCAAAATTGATGTCTCTCACATCACTTTTGAGGTGCACAACTCATTTTAGGAGAAGCCGGACTTAAGGGAGTCGGGGGGGGGGGGGGGGGGGGGTCATGCGCCCTGTGCGACCCAAACGGGATCCATCTATACTCAAGCTCATCCATCAGTGAAACACGCTTTTTGGCCGTAGTTTTGTTATAAACAATCGACTTGAAATTTTATGTGTATAAATTGGGGATTAAGCCGTAATTTTTCACCAAATTTCAGAGTTCTATCTCAAAATTTGAGAAAGTTGGCAATCTAACCCAATGTTAAATTTCAGCCCCAACATGGAATTTGTCTGCACAGAAAACAACAATTTTTATTCGATGTACGAGTTATATATTGCTTCAGAATGCACATATTTACTCAATATAAACTGACTATGCTTTCCGACTCTAAATCAACACAATAGGTTCATTCTGTATGGGCATAAACACGATAAAAGCCTTGAATTTTTTTAAATTTAGGCCTACTTAATCACATTTCCGATTGCCAACTTTTTCAATTTTTGACATAGAATTCTGAAATTTTGTGAAAAATTACAGCATGATACCCAATTGAGAAACACAAAATTTCAAGTTGATCCGATCATCAAAAACAAAACTACGGCCAAAAATCATGTTTCACTGATGGATGAACTTGACTTTAGATCTATATGGGCCTACAGGCATATGAGGCCTATAGATCTATTATTTCTGCATATTTATTTGTTTTTCATTATAATAAACTGTCCACACAAACAAAACTAAATAGCAACGTGTGTGCCAAGAATATGGTATACAGCCAAAAAGTTTAGGCTATATCGAGACCTTAGTCTGCTACCTATACTCTGATTTTTTTAACTCGTTTACACAGTATATCGCTGATATTTTTGCGATGCTAAATGTTATCATTCTATAACTTGGCATCCTTCACCTGGGAGTCAAACGGCAATTATTTACCGAATTTCAGACTTCTATCAGGAAAATTGAAAAAGTTGGCAATCTACACCAATGTTAAATTTAGGCCCGTCATTTAATTTCTGGGTCCGCACACAATTTTGTGCATTTGCTCGGTTTTGTAGTGGTGCAATCTTTTGAAATTAACATCTTTGTGTAAAATACACCCCAGTGTGTCTTCTGATCTAAAATTACAACAATACATCGATTCTTTGTGGATGTAAACATGACCAAATCCTCGAATATGCTCATATTCTCGCGATCCCGTGTTTGGCTGAAATTTAACATTGGGGTAGATTGCCAACTTCTCCAATTATTGCGATAGAAGTCTGAAATTCGGTAGAAAATTACCGTTTGATTCCCTGGTGAGGTATGCCAAGTTATAGAACGATACGATCTAGCACCACAAAGATATCATAAAAAAACTGTGTAAACAAGTTAGAAAAATCAGAGTATAGATCTACCGGATAAAAAGAACATATATGATATGACACGCCATATCATGGGTCAGGTCCAATATACTAGACAATACGGTAAATGGAGAATTAACAAATATCAGATTATGTCACAAAATAAGTGTACATGTATGTAAATTGATTTTTTATTATGAAAGAAAAGTTTAAATTGAAGAAATATCGTTTCAGTCAAAACAAATATTTGACATGACATGTTGCATTATCATTTTGTAAATGACAGCTGGGCACTTCACGTATACAATCTAGAAATATCAGTGCGCAAACAAAAGTATCAGCAACAAATACTTACTAACGCAACACAGTTTTGAATATTATGTGTGATTGAGAGCTCAAATGTGCGAAAAAAACAATAATTATTGACATACTTTTATGTTTATTTTCAATTTGAGCAGTGAATATTATATTGTATTACGAGGACTATTTTTTATATTCCTTGATATTCGTCCGCGCGGCCATATTGGTGAATCATTCCACGAATAAAACCGGTGGTGAGAAAAGTTGACATATTTGCTGCTTGCATCAAAAACCTCCAGCCATGGATGAGCACTATGATGTGATCGTATTGGGGACAGGTTTAAAGGTGTGTAAGATGGTGTCTTTCAGATTTTGCATGCAGTAGTAAACAGATCTAGGAAAACATGAGCTGCTGTCAGTGCTCAAGTGAGTGAGTGTCTGTGTCATGTCTGACTGCTGTGTGGGCGGCCCGTGCAGCAGTGTGACAGCCACTGACACCAGTGTATAGTACAGTGATGCAGATCAACATTTTCAATACACAGACACAGAGTCACACAGTAGAATCTAGCTGAACCATCTGTGAATACAAGTGACAGTACACAGTTGGTACCCCCAGAACAACTCTGGCAAGCGTATTCAATTCTCCTAAAGGCAGGGAATACGCTATGGTGTATTCGCCGTCCGATTACACTGTTTTACAGGCCGAATTTTGGCCTGGTACGCAGGCTGCGTACCTCGCCATTATTCACAAATAAACAACATTTATTCCGGATATAGTTCTGTAATTCACAAGAGGGAATGGTTTGCAATCATTTTCTGGAGCAAAAACGAAACTACTGTGTACTTATCGTAAATAACAAAAAAAATATCCCGAGCTGTCAAATCTGCAAACTTCTTGTTGATATTGCCGCCATTTTGCCATGGCACTCACGCGAGATTCGCAGAGAATCATGGGTAAGAAGTGGGCGTGTCTGAAACTGTGTTGAAACGTGACACCTGCGTGACATTATCATGACGAAGTTTTCAAAGTAATATTGATCAAATTATTATATTATTTGATGAAAAAGAGGAACATATGAATTGCTTTCATTGAATAATCCGATAGAAAAATAAAGATCAATTCACATCGTCTCCCAAGTTGACGAGATGGTCTACTGCGCATGCACACTGCAGCATCCGTTATCTTGAAAGGTTGGATAATAAACAAAATGAATGCGCTAAATTGCACTGCTTTATTTTCACATTTACACCCTCTGAATCGATGACATGTCACCCTTTTGATGTCATAAAGATCAGTTAGAACCAATCTGCATCATATTTCACACGTGACAATTCTTTACACGCACTTAAATCGAAGTATCAAAATCGTCTGATCCGTTCTGGCTTCAAAGAAAAAACCTACATGGCTGAACCTACTGTTAAAATATTGATCGAAAATGCAGGTTCAGCCATGGAGCAGGGTTACCCCCAGAAATACATGTCTGAGAACATGTCATATACGTAAACACCATGTCATGGTCCATGTACACTGTCAGTATGACGTTTTGCGTTATTTACACTAGAAGGCCCTCAGATATCTAACAAAGGGTCATGTCACCAGGATATTTATGTACATACATGTATGGATTTCTCTCATACATGTATGGATTTCTAGGGGTCCCTGATAAGCCAGTTCGGAAATGTTTCTAGGTCACGTCAAGTGGTATCAACAAATTGTTTGTACGCACAACGAGAGTTACGACTCATGCCATGAACTCGAAGTGAACAAATTTACTTACATGTAGTATCGTACAGGCGGAATCGAGTAGAGTGTCAGTGACAGGGACTCGACAATGGTAGCGAGACAACACGAGGTGGCTTTGTTTATACCTCTTGACCTGACCTAAAAACATTTCCGAACTCAGGTATGAAAGCACAAATCAAGTCATATGAATCTTGATTGATTACTCAGTGCACTCACAACATTGAATTGAATTTATGCAGGGGGTGAGCCCTTGTCCATGACAGTGCACGCACTTATTTCCAGTGGGGTCTTGTTTTGTGTGGTGTATGTACTGCATTGTCAAAATTTCTGTAACAGCCTGTAAAGCAGATCAGGGTACAACCCGGTACATCTATCAGCTTCCCCATCACCACCACTGAGAATCCCGGTGCAGCAACCATGATAATTGACCTATCGCCAAAGTGTCGAAAAATTGTCTGAGTTTCACATATTACGTCGGCCAGCTTCTCTTTGGCCAATAATAACGTTTCGAAAAATGCGTCGAAAATGACGTAAAAAGACTCGGACAAATTGGTTCGGCGATAGCTTAATCCTCACCCAGCACTAGCCATACATGACTATTTATTTGGTACCGTCATCCCTTCGGGTGGACCAAATATAGTCATAAAGACTTTCCACCCTGACAGTTCTGACTAATATTGCGGCGGCTCCAGCATCTACAAAACACTAGACAACACATACCTCAATTTTTTTGCCAGAAAGTCCGTTCATTTCCGAGCAAAACGACACTATCACTGTGTCAATCACTCGAACGGATTGCCAACAAATTTATTTCCCAAGCGTCATTAAATTTGAGTTTTCTGACCGCCTTCTGGCAAGCAGTACTGGCCATTCACCGTTACGTACAGCATCGATTTTACCACTGTTTTCGATGACAAAAATGGCTCCCAGACATGCGCAGACAGCAAAATGGAGTTTGATCATCGTGAAATCGATGCTGTACGTAACAGTGAATGGCTAGAGCTGCCAGTACTACATGTACTAGTATCTATAGCGCTGATGATATTAGTTACTGTTGATATTTACTCGGAACTAGATTTATACTACTAGTAGTTGTGTGTTGTATATATGTATATTTGACTTTATTATGTTTGCCTTTATTTGAACACGGTTGAAACAATTAACTACAGGAATGCATCTTGAGTGGGATGATGTCAGTGAGTGGGAAGAAGGTGCTGCACATGGACAGGAATAACTACTACGGAGGCGAGAGCGCATCCTTGACACCACTCAATCAGGTCTGGTACTCTTGTCAATGTCAGTATGTTTGTTGTGTTTGTATTTTGTGGCAAGTTTCCTGTACAGGGTAATATTTTGTGTAGAACAAAAACATGGAAAAAAACTTTAAATTTGATTTTTTTTGATTTTTTCTTGTCACAGCTCTATGAACATTTCCGTGAAGGCGGGGCACCCGACGAGTCAATGGGAAAACTCCGAGACTGGAATGTGGATCTCATTCCCAAGTTTCTGATGTGCAATGGTAGGTGGCACTAGGTGCTGATTTTGTATGATTCAAATGGTGCGATGATTGAGCAGTATTTTCTGCAAGTCTATGTGTTGAAAATGTGTTTCATGCGGGATCTCTCAAATTTGGTTCAGGTCAACTGGTGAAGCTGTTGATACACACCCAGGTGACACGCTACCTGGAGTTCAAGTCGGTGGAAGGAAGTTATGTGTACAAAGGTGGAAAGATCTACAAAGTCCCGAGCACTGAACAAGAGGCCATTACCACTAGTGAGTACAAACTGTAGCGAAAAATATATTGTGGTTTCGTCAAGTTCGTATATAAAAATTATGATATGACATCTTTAGATGTTGGTAATTTTTTGGAACATGTACGCATGCATACTTCGTTATAAATTCTGTTTAATACAACATGAAACTTGATACCTGTTTTGATAGGTTTGATGGGAATGTTTGAGAAACGACGCTACAGGAATTTCTTGGCATTTGTACATAATTATGACGACTCAAAGAAAACAACATTTGACATTGACGCGGGCACTGCACAGGAACTATATGAAAAGCATGGCTTGGATAAGAATACCCAAGACTTCACTGGCCATGCACTGGCACTGTACTTAAATGATGAGTAAGTATTTGCTTCACTGTGTATATCAACATTTGACATGGATCTTGTATTTCAAGACCACTGAAGGGACCAAGAAAAAGGCGGTTCTAGATGACAGATTGTTTCTCATGGCAGTCTCATTTATATGATAAAAGGTCACCAAGGAAGGCGATAGTCGATAATATATAATGATGTAATTGGTAGTCTTAAGAAATCATACATTCTTTGATATTCGTGACCTATTTGTTCTTCTAGCTACCTGACCAAGCCTGCCCGTGACTTGGTGGAACGAATGAGATTGTACAAGGAGTCTATCGAAAGATACGGCAAGTCGCCCTACCTGTACCCACTCTACGGACTTGGTGAACTTCCGCAGGGATTTGCCAGGTAATCTACTGTTTGTTTGTCTCTATAATCGAAATACTGTTATAATATAAAGACGTGAATTGTTCATGGATTTTGACATTACCAGCTGTATGTACCTTTATGCTTTTATAGGCTGAGTGCCATCTATGGAGGAACCTACATGCTGGATAAAGCTGTGGACAATATTGTCATTGAGAACGGCAAAGTTGTTGGAGTCAAATGTGGAGATGAGGTGGCTAAGTGTAACATGGTGATCTGTGACCCATCCTATGTCAAGGATCGAGTCAGGAAAGTTGGCCAGGTGAATCTTGAGATAAGAGGTTTCTGTTATATTATATAATAGGCACAACTCTGTGGAATCTGCCATGCTAATGTGGCTCATGTTGGTGTATTGATCAATGTTTTTCCATGCAGGTTGTGCGAGCCATCTGTATAATGGATCATCCTATTCCAAACACCAAGGAGTCACTTTCTTGTCAACTTATTATTCCACAAAATCAAGTTGGCAGAAAATCTGGTGAGTTCATGCGTGATATAAAGCAGATGTAAGAAACACTAGACATGCATGACACTCACAACTTGCAGTACTCCGCAGCTACCGACAAACATGGAGCAAAATTTGAATTTTCCGTTTTCAGATATCTATGTCTGCTGTGTGAGTTACACCCATGCCGTCGCATCAAAGGGCCACTTCCTTGCTCTGGTTGCCACAACAGTGGAAACCGCCAAACCTGAAAACGAACTGAAACCTGGTCTGGACCTGTTGGGCCCCATCAAGAAGAAGTATGACACGACATATAGCTCAGTCATTTATAATCACTGTGCACTGGGATATAACTACACCAGTTGCTCTCAAACTGTGTGATGAACTCCTGTGTGCTAGATTGATTTGGAAGTTAATTAGCACCATTGTGTTCCGTGTACCTCTGGTGTCAGTCCCTTCTCTACAATGATAAACCATGCAGCAGTCTGCACTGGTTCTGTATTTTTTGTTGCAGACTGTTCAAAACTGGATATCTTTAATCCCAAAATTAATTGTCATTAGACTGGAATCCGAAATGTTGCAATTTATTTATACACATTTGAAAGTTTCCACAGTTATCTATTTTGTAAGAAGTAATCTATTTTGTAAGCCTAGAAGTAATTTTGGGGATTTGCTACTATGATGCTTGAATTAATATTTCTGATTTACCCTGCAGGTTCATCAGTGTGAGTGACATGTACGAGCCTGTTGATGACGGCACAGAGAGTCAGGTGAGCTTCTAGTTGTTAGTTTTATGACAGTGTTGAAATCTTGTATGCAACATTAGGCAGCCTTTAATGTCTCTGATACATCCAGTTGCATGTATTTCAAAGATCAATTTCATACCCAAAATTTGGTAATGGGTGATAATATATATGTATATTTCTATTAAATGTGGAAAAAATCAAGCCAGTTTCCAGTTTCAATATTGTATGCGTAAATTTGGGGGTTTTAACAGAAGCATGTGACCATTATGTCATCAAAATGAAATCATCAAATTCTGCAGAGAGAATTTTCTTTGTCTCGGATGAGTGTGATACCTAAAGCGACCATGTGCTTTTGTTTATCCCTAAAAAAAGAAAAAGAAATTCTGATCTTGCTTATATCTCACCTCTCTCTTTGATTCCTTCATTCTCCAGGTATTCATTTCTAAAAATTATGATGCGACAACCCATTTTGAGACAACCTGCAATGATGTCCTGGACATGTACAGACGAGCAACTGGCGGTGATTTCGACTTCTCCCAAGTTAAACATGGTCTAGAAGAGGATGCTTCATAATAATATTGCTGTCAATTAGCACGCTGACCAACATTTAGCTATACTCTATGATGTTGAAAAACAATCCACATTAGATCTAAATATTGTCAGCTTTTGAATATAGTAAAGTTATGAATGCCATTGTGCAAAATTGTGCAACAAATATACCAGGTTTGCTTTCTCTTCACAGAACTTTGTTGCTGGACTTTTGTACTTGCAAGCATGAAGATGTCACATTTGCTTTTCTAAAACTTTTTAACAAGCATGTAATCTAGTCCTACTCTTCACAGTTACTATGGAAATGTAGAACTTTGTGGGAATTCCATGTAGCTTCTTCCAATTATCCTGTAAATATGTACACATATACAGGTCGTCTGAGAAAACGTTTAACATTTGAGGATTCTTGTCGCGTAAGTGTGGGTTTTCAAGAGCACAAGTGGTTCATGTAAAACCGATCAGTTGAAATGCATCCAATACATGTACATTCCTGTTTTCCATCTGCTGCTAGCCATGTTTGAATGGGTTATCCTTGTGCAAACTATGTTCAAGACAGCATTTAAGAATGATTCTCTTCGGTTCAGGCGGTTCAGTTTGTGCAGGTTGTAGTTTGATACTGCAGTATAATTCATGAGGCTGACTTGAATGAAATCTATGTAGTTTCATTGGTTCCAAAAAAAAATTGCGCTCAGAATGATGCATGTTCATATGAGAACGTGAAGTCTACAATCATCACAAGGCCACATTTCATTGTGATGAAGAAGATGAGTAAGAAATTATTCAAGTGCATTAAAATTTCAAACAATATGTACTGGGAATTCTGCGATGATGCAATCTAGTTACTTAAGGAGAATTGTGTACAAATTGTATCAAAGCAACATTTTCAAGTAGTACCAGTGAACAACACTTATTTTTGGGCTTGGTGTTATTTATTTCAGTTGAAGTCATGAGTTTGGCAGGGGTTGGCTTGAGTGATACATTTCTATTTCCTGTTTATTTTCACGTTACCATGTCATTTGTGTTATGATATTTTGTTATATTCCTATAATAAGTTTCCACCTTGTGGTACAATCTCATTTCGCACAACATAATTGTGAATGTAGTCTGATATACTACAGTATTATATTAATATATAAGTACTGAATATATGAATTTTATTTTATATTTGCCAGCAAAGTCCCAGATGATTCACAAGTGTTTCCAAAGCACAAGATCAGTGTATTACATATTAGACTATGAAACAGTTTAGGGAAATTATACAATGTTTTTTTTTCAACATTCATGTAATTTGTGTTGCTTCTAAGTAAATATAATGTCGAATGGAGCATGTGATCAGTAAATTACAACATAACAGCGGAACAGATGTCAAACTGATATCCGAAGTAGAAAATACTAGAAATGAATGTCCAAGCAGTGAGCATTTCAGTCATGTTTAATGAATGTGAATGTTATGTTGAATACAATAATGTTTGTGATAGAATGGCATCGAATATTGCACTGCAAATATTGCAATATGATGATCTGACTCTTGATATCTGTTGCAGGCTTGTTTCAATGCCATGCTCTGACATTGAAAAGTGAGGTGTTCTGTGCCAGCAAGCTTTTTAGATCCATAGTAGATTTAAGTTTTGACTGTGTGGTTCATGTTACAATATAGGCTACACACCCCGTTTTGTCTGTATGCGTGTTGTGATTAAATGCTAAAATATGCATCATGTGTACCTATTGGTCTTTTCATAGATATACCGATGATGTTCATAGTGAAATTCAGTTGGCACAGAATAATTATTAATTGTATGTGAAATCTGTACATGTACCAATAAATCTAGAAAATGGGGAGTTGTTTCATGTGGTTATATAAAAAGAAAAGTTGACAAAATAGACAGGGGAAGGGGGTATTGACATACATGATTAGCTTGTGTACTTCGTTCTGGATATGAACATTCGCTTTTAATTAACATAATTTACTAGTATATCAATCATGTTAAAGATATCAACCGGTCACAAACTCCAGTACAGAATGAGCCCTCCCTTATACAGTGACATGACCCAGTTGGATCGCGTGCTCTGATTGGCTAACTATCCGTAACCGATTTGGGTCATTGACAACCAGACAGTTTACAGCAGGTGCCCCTTGGATACCACTAATATAATCCACTTAGGGAGTTGTCACCAACAGATCAATATTCAGCAACCGTGCACACAAATAACAGTGAGGATCATAATCCATTTTTGTCATGACATTGGTGTGCACTTGACAGGTTCATGGAATACTAAATCTGTTCTGTTTGGAATAAAAACAATTACATGACAGACTACTCGTGTATGATAATCAGTCAGTGATTTCAGTTTGTGATCCTGACACATTCTCAGTTCCACTGAATTTATATACCAGCACACATACAGTACTGCTAGTTGTAATTCCAGTTGTAACATTGTGGAATTTTCCGAATTGCCATGGCAAAAACTGAAGTGGTTGGAAGCTGGGTGAGTAATTCCTAGCTTTTATATCTTAATCTAATAGATTCTATTTATATGAAAAAGTAGGCACTGAAAGATTGCCACTGACTGCAGATAAAACCCTGCACAGTATTGTGCAGTTTTGTCAAGGGGTTAATTAGTGCTGCATCTACCGGTAGTACCACCAGATTGAAGATTCTATCTAGGGCCTGAACTTTTGGTGGATTTTGGATAATTGTTTACATGTAATTGTCAGATTGTAGTGTATACTACAATTATTGTATAATCATGCACCATCCTCATCAGATTCCAAAATACGGTAACATACCCTACACATACATTTTTATTCAGTTCAACAGTGGCTATCATGGACATTTCCGGAGCAAGTCCCGCACAGACTTCTTGTGTGAATACAGGCA
This sequence comes from Terebella lapidaria, assembly GCA_949152475.1. Lineage (NCBI taxonomy): Eukaryota > Metazoa > Annelida > Polychaeta > Terebellida > Terebellidae > Terebella > Terebella lapidaria. The sequence goes on from OX424555.1 coordinate 86,496,398, forward strand.
TCTGGCCAAACCCGTGCCTCCCAAGGCATTCGTCCAGAGATCTAAGGTTTGTACCATGTGGACGAAAGTCATGTTGTTATAGCTCATGGTCTAATGGGGTTATAAAACAACCTACAATATACAGTGAAGTACGCTGGGTTATCTCATGAGTGTGACAAGTGGTTTGAGTTTCTGTGTGATACTGTTGGTCAGATAGGCTCATGTTGTTAGGTTTTAGGTGTCAAGAGACAAGTGAGAATGAGTTGATATGTCATGTAGATCTGTAATATGTAATTTGATGTAAATATTTTTTATTTAGGATGAAGAAAGTTCCGTTGCTCAATTTTCATATTAGGCCTTATTACAACCATATATATGACGTAGCTATCATATGCATTTATATTTTTTTATATTCATTACAGACCAATGCATTTATATTTTTTTATATTCATTGCAGACCAATGTTGCAAAACATACGTTTTCTCATCATGACAACAGAAACTCCTTCATGAACGATGCCCTATATTTTGAGCAGGTTGGTTCTACAGATTTAAAAAACAAATATTGTGAAGATACAAATCATTAAAATCATACAATGGATATTGTTACTTCCATGGCTGATTTGTTGCATTTCTTCCAGGGTCTTGGCCGGAGACGCATCAGGAATAACACCAATCGGTACCAGCAAGATCTGCTGGACTGGCATCCTGAGAAAGAGGAAGCGAAACGTGCGGCACCCAAAATGTCTGTGTATAGAGTCGATTATCATGAAAAGCCAGTCGTAAACACTTTCAAGCAAAAAATCACCCGACGCCCCAAGACATCCTTCGACGATGATCGAATGTCAACGACGTCCTACCGATATGCCCATGGGAGCGATAACCCAAACAAGAACGTGATTAATGCACAGAGCAATGTTGGACTCTCAACCCTTTCCAGCCGCAAACAGAAAGCCTCCTTTATTTCAGGTCGAGAATCTGTTGCAACCTGCCTGAATTGGTACATCCCTAAAGCGCAGTCCACTATTCCTGAGTACACGCAAACCATGAATGACTCGAGCACTACTGTACATGTGCCAAATCCACCAGAGTCGCAAAAACCCAAACCAGTGACCTGTGCACAAGTGGCCAACTCTGTAAACACAGCTCCAGCAGCATTGCAGGTAGAGGCACTTTGAAAACACCATTTGGACTAAAAATGAAGGATAAAATTATTGCTATGGTGTTTTCTGATCTTTGACATTTATACATGACATATATTGCCACCAGATTTAATGGTGTAAGTGGTATTGAAATCGCCTGTAATGTACATTTTTCAAGCTTTGGTGCAACAGTTTGTGAAATAGTTAGTTAGAATAGTTTTATTATTACGTGTAGTATTACTTGAATGTTCATGGTCAGTTAACAGTTGTTTCACTCGAAAATTGGTTCGAGAAATAATTTTTTAAGTTTTAAATTTAATGAAAGCGAAAATTGGAGTGACTTGAAAGCACAGGTATGAAGTGTTATTTTCTCACATGCATCATATTCATGTATGTGTATATTTTCTCATATATAATATTACAATTTTGAAATTTCGGAATAGTTTGAGAAAAAATATGTTTCATTCCTGTGATTTCACTTCTCTATTGAGCACCAAATTTCAACATTGCACAATTGAATGTCATTTTCTCGATGAAGTTATTACTTGATAACAGCACACTAGGAGCCAAGAAGGGCTATTTGCTACTGTCCGGTCTATGACAAATTTTTGGAAACATTTCATGAATTATTGTGATGATTTGACATAAAATTCATTTTGATTGGCTTCAAAATAGCTTCTGATAATGGCAGCTTTTTCGGTATTTTTTGTTCATTTCGATATCATAGTGTGATCGAGAAGGGGCAAATTTCTATTGTGCTATTTCTGAGAAATTGTTCCGTCATAGAGCAGTACTGTTAACTATAAGATATTCAATACAGGGTAATGGTGAGAGTCTAATCCATGTGTGGTTGTGAAGTGTACCAGTATTAGAAGTGCCAAAGATTGTTGATTACATTGCAGTTTTGCATTGAAATATTAGATGTTGTGCCAAACACATTTTGAAATGCTTAGTTATAAACTGGTGCAATTTCTGTTGCTTACATATATACATAATATATTTCATAGTCTGAATGATGGTTTTCTGTTATCGTTTTATGATATAAATTATGTACCTTTATTCACTAAATATTGTTCTCAAAAGCAGTATGGAGTTTTCTATCCAAAACTTGACAAACGGAAAAATAATATCATCATTCGATTATTGACACCAATTTTACACTGCATAACAAAAAGGGTATACATGGATGGTTTAAAGACAACTGCATTCCATACTTATCTCATATAGTTTTTACGAGGCAGGTATTATATGGGAACAATATCATGGTCATGCAATGATCTTCATGACCATGTACTAGTATATCAGTATTGAAATATGTAACACTTAATGAGATTATGAAGTTATTTGGTTGCAATATTGACACATAGTGTCTGGTGACCGAGTTGACATTGGGAATTAATGATCTATGGGGTGCATAGCGGTTGCTATTTACTCTGGCACTTTGTGGACATAAGCCTCCAAGGCAAACACAAACATACCATTTGATCACAAATGGGTGAGGCTTTGAGTTGCCTCTATGACTGGTTCAATTCATGTCACACACTTCGAGTCTGATCAGGTTCACACTTCAGTAAGGCATGTTTGTTTGCACTATTACAGCGGCAAACATGGCTTGCTATGAGTATCCCCAGTTGTACAGCTCTACAGCAATGAAAACCATTCAATATGAATGGTAGTGTGTGTAAGAGGATTTAGTTTTCGCAACTGGTATGTGTGGTGATATTATGTATTACTACAGAGAATAGTATCCCAGTAGTTTAACACCATTCATGTATTTTAATCAAATTCTAACCACCCTAGGTGAGTTCCAGGTGTCTGATCTCACGGGTCTCAATCAAGGCACAAACGTGGCCCCAAAATATCTTGTCACCAAATATCGTGAATATGATCACCACTGGTTAACACAGCTCTTTGACTCATCCCTTGGTAAATTTTGCAGCCATTTGATATACGGTACATTCAATCAAACTCAAGGATGGAGATAAAATAGGGGACCGACTTACTGAGGCCAAAGTTTGAAATTCTGTTCAATATTTCCAGACAATATGACATTGCGCAATGTGCATTCAAAAACAGAAATTTTAGATTGAATATTCTGGAATTATAGGCAATTTAATCTTAGATTGAAAAGTCTGGAATTATAGGCAATTTAATCTTCAAAAAAGTTTTAATTTATTACTAACTGGTGTGTTTGTTCTTAAAATAAACAAACATGGGCGTCACCATGGTAATTTTCTTACCTGGAGCATCTATACAATCCCAGAAAAAAAAAACACCTGAATTTACTAGAATTTGAAAAATTCACGGACATTCACAACTTTTGCAGGATATGTGGCGATTTTACCCAAAGATCACGATACGTATTTGGCCTTTTCTTACATCATATTTTGGCTGTTTCACGTTCGAAGTTCACGTCTCCTTGGAGACGTATCGAGCTACTGCACTGTTTTATTGGTTATGACATCACACCCTGGTTCTCGTACATTGGCTGCTGTAAATGCAGCCAACCCCTTTTGGGTTGTTTCAGTTGTCTCAGAGCTGCCAAAGCAAGAGGACGACGGTGTAGCATGGCCATGTTCTCCTTTCCACCTCGTTTTGGCTAGAGGGTCCTAGGACCCTCGGGGACACTTCCATTTGGGGGCCCAGGAGGAGAGCTGCTTTGATCCGGTGCTCACGCACCCTGGTAGTCTCTTGCCCTGGGATGGTGCGTACAGGCTCTGGCAGAAGGTCAGGCTATCCCAGATTCTACACACATGGTGAACCATTGCCGAGGCAGGCCAGCAACACGCCAATGTGCTCGTGTTCCAGGAATCTTACTTCCATGGCTCTCTGGCTCGACACACTGGGCTACAAAACTGGTGGACTAGTAACTGGTCATAGTTAACTAATCACGGCGCCTGCCATGACCATGCCGCAGTGTGGGGCGCCTGTGCTCTAGGTAGCTGGCACCAAATGTTACATTGGTGCTGTGACAAGGTTCGATGGCATCCCATCGCAGTCTAACACGCACTCGTCCCTGGTGTACTGCCTGTCTCCTCCAGGACAAACCTCAAGATATGAGTGAGTAAGACGGTATCGCCAACTGGACACACTCCCAGTCTGACGGTGAGCCGGTCTGCGATGGCTTCAAGCACGCGGAATGCCGTCCGGACGACATGCCGGACCTGTCCCAGTCTGCAGAGACGTCCAGCATGTCCTCTACTCCATGTCCGGACATTGGGTCAAATCCAATGGGGTTGCAACAAAGGTTCATCAGGGCCGACGAGGACTCCCTCTGTGCCGAGTGGCAGTAGGGTATTTCCAGATGCCTATACCCAGACGGCACCAGTAGTTGCCCCGTCCGTGTATGTGGTGTATGGACTGATTTGGTCGGTACTCCTGCAGGTTGGAATGGAGCATTGGCTGCCCCGTTCACAGACTCCGCCTCTGATACCCGGGAGCACTCCCTGCATGACCGTAAGCCGGACCAGTTTGCTTGGCAGAAGCAGTTCAGTGGCGACAACGCCGATCTGGAGAACCGCTACCTATGAGGGATGGAGCCCCAGTGAAGCTGGATTCATCCTAGCAGGGAGCCTGGGGGGGAAGGCCCTCCAGGTCATGTCAAGTATTCCGCCTGGGCAAGCAACGTTTGCCAAAGTTGCTGAGCAACTGCAGCTACTGTTTGTGCCCACAGCGAATATTCGGATGTACGAGAAGGAGTTTAAGTCTCACTTCCAATTTCCAACCGAGTCAGTCACGGAGTACGCCTTCACACTTCATTTACTCGGGCGAAAAGCCTTTCCAGAGTTAAATCCGACGAGGTTTGAGCTCCCACTGATCGACCAGTTCATCGATGGGCAGCCGTACTGCGTTAAGTATGCGCTGGGTGCCGTAGAGAAATGGTCCATGCAGGAGGCGATCAACGCAGCACTCGCGACAGAGGCGGCTGTCCAAACAAGACAGTTGCCTCTGGCCATGGTCCTGGCCGTGGTTCAGCCGTCTGCTGCAGTCACAGCTCATGCTGGCCAATGGCAACTTCCGGCTCCCCAGTGTCCTGCCGAGGGCACTAGTCCTGTTTAGGCTGGTGCACCGTCCCATATACCTACGATGGCAGTGCAGGCGGCTCAAGCTGCCACGCCGTACTCGTCCACGACCGAGTGCAAAAAAGACTAATGATCTCGGTTCGGTTTATGATCTCGGTTCGGTGCAGATGATTGTGTTTTGTGCCAGGATTGAGTTTCCAGGTTCTGCAGATTGCTGCGTGTTCACTTCCAGACCGACGGCCAACCAGTCCTGCTACTATTGCAGGAAACATGACTACTTCTGGCTTCAGTGTCTGGAGCTGTTGGAGTGATTGCCAGCCATTGGCTATAAGGGTAACATGCCCAAGCCACGCCGGATATAGACCAGGTCTTCCAGGGCCCCAGCATCGACCCCCACGTGAGGGAAACTGACTTTGGACGTAGTGGCGACAACACTGTCTGGGGACAGGCCCTCAGGCCCCCAAGTCTGCACCAGCTGCGGAGAGCAGGACGATTCAGAAGTTGATTCAACTCCTTTGGGAGTGGTCCTCGAGGATCAATCTAGCTCCTTTGTGGCTGAGGTGGACAACGGGGATTCGAACTCTGAGCCCTGCACCTTGGGTGATTCTCAACCGAGTCACTCTGTGTGTGTGCACGTTTGGGACTTGCCCTTAACCTTCGGGGCAAGCCGGTGCATTTCCTAGTAGACTTCGGGTAGGAGGTTAGCCTCGTAGCTACGGCCACGTACAGGTGACACCCGCCCTCCCCAGCATTGAGTTGCGTGATCCCAGGAGTTACCAGCTTTACAGAGCTGGTAGCAACTGCATCCCTATCCATGGTTTAATCGACCTGCCAATTACAATGGGGACAAGGTGTATTTGACAGAACCGATCATTGTGGATATTGGTGCAGCCAGGATCATCAGGATGAACTTCCTACGGATCCACCGGGTCATCGCGGATTTTATTGCCAGCGAATTCCGGATGGGAGAGGATGCTCATTACCTCTTCCGCATGGGTCCGTCCCATTCTTTCCAGCTTTAGATGGCGTGCGCTACAGTTGTGTCACCCTACAGTGAGAATCTCGGATTCCAAGTGACCGACTAGATGACGAGCTACAGCTAGTGCTCCACAAACTGCTCCGGCAGTATGCGGATGTGTTCATGAGTTCTGACGGCGCAGTCGGCAAAACTGACGTGGCCAAACACCCCCATCGACCTCCTGGAAAAGCATCCAGTCACACAGCGTCTACAAGGAGCAGATATTGTGCAGGAAGAAGTCATTGACAAAGAGGTGCAAAAAATTATCGTGCTAGACATCATCGAACCCAGCTATAGCCCTTAGGCCAGTCCTGTGGTTATGGTGAAGAAAAAGGACGGGTCATGGGGGTTCTGCATTGACTATCGGAAGCCTGACAATGTAAGGACTGGCCGGATCGCACTATTTTTGTGCACTTGATCTGGCCTCCGGGTACTGGAAAGTCCAGATGGGAGAGAGCAATAAGGTTAAAATAGCTTTTGTCACCAAGGATGCCCTTTACCAGTTTGAATGCTTAATGGAGATGGTGATGAAAGAGTACTTTTTTTCCGAAATGTACCAAGATATCATCACAAAACTTTTTGTACACATGCATCGGACACTGAGGTAGGTTGCTAATGAGTTTCAGCCAAATCAAATCAAAAACATAATTTTTTTTTCGGGAAAACGAACTGGGAGACACTGGGAGACTGGGAGACACCTGTACGGTCGTGTGACCGACTGCCTCTCCTGACCGCCCTCTAGTTGAGATCAGAGCCGTCTAGTTAGATTAGAGACTAGGCATCTGTTGTGGACACATAGGAAATGATATATGCTGAATATTGTTATGACCTTGAATTTGACCTTTGACCTAATACAATCCTAAATAGGCATCTGTTGTGGACACATAGGAAATGATATATGCTGAATATTGTTATGACCTTGAATTTGACCTTTGACCTAATACAATCCTAACTTTAAGTCCAAACATTTAAGCCCCAAATTACACATTCCACGTCAGACATTTTGCACAAAAGATCATCGGAGGTCAAGCGCAAGATCATCATTAATTGCGCCATGACTTACTATATGCTCATAACGCACACATAAGCTATATCTACAAGCATTTCGTCTGTAATGATGTTTGTAAATCTTTTTTTTTTTCTTACCAAAAAATGACTGCAAGCGTTCTATGAATACAGTTGGGCCGGCTTCTCTATGAAGGAAAAAGGTGCCGAAAATTTCAGAGTGATTTTTTTTTGTCTGAAAATGGCCCAAAATGAATAGTAATGTTATTTGGGACAAATTCTTTTTTACCAATCTGTCAAGAAGTCAAAATGAGCACCATGTGCAGACTGGCGAAAGGCAACAAAAAAGGCATATCACACAGGATAAAGGGAGCCCCATGCATAAATTAAAAAAAGTTGGCAGACAGATTTTGAGAAAATGGCTGTCGTAGTCTAAAATTGGTCGTTTTTTCGTCAAAAATGGCTGCAATTTTGAAAAAAAGAATCAAAAATAAAGAAAACTAGCAAAAATTCTGGAAATATTTTTAGGTATTTTTATGCAAAATTTCAGAAAGATTTGATCGCAAACTTTAGAGATAAAAATGTGGCAGGCAGACAGACGGACGGCTAGACGGACGGACGGATGGGCGTTACGGGTGGACCCAATGTTAAATTTTCTATCTTAATTTTCCCCGTAAGTCCTGAAAAAATCCCCGTAAAACCGCACTTTTGGCTTAAACCATGGTTAGGGGGCATTTTCAGCTTTTCTCCCCCTAAGCTTTCCCAGTACATGTAAACCCTTCTGGTATGCCCGGACAGACAGACAGAAAATTGGGGCCCTTTTCCAGGCTCCTAACTTGGGATGTCTGTCTAGAAGGACAAATAATCCAAAGTATTGGCTTCATATTCGCAGACATTATGGGCCACATACAGAGCCGGTTCAAAAACAATAGACTTTCTCTGCACAATATTTCTGAACAGTGATGACAATTTGGCAAAAATACATGTAAAACTGATGTGTTGATGTGACCTTGGTGACCAAGATTGCCCATGGTCGAATTTGATGTAAAAAATTCAAAACTTATGTGGTTTAAGCAGGGGCGGGTATAGGATTTTGAGAGGGGGGGGGGGGGGCCAAAACCTTTGGTCGACAGAGCGACGAGCGAACCGAGCCCATGTTGTCCAGGGGTCTGGGGCCCGCTCAAGGGCTCCAGACGCTGAAGGTTTATGCGTCCCCAATGGTGTGTTCTAGGGCTCTCCTTGGACCAATTTCATGGCCTTGGAGAGTTTATGAATGCCTGATCTGCGGTGGATCGAGGGTTCTGAAGGAGGGCCAAGATATGAAATGTTGTGAAGCGAGTCGGCGAAGGCCGAGGGTCTGAGGCTCGCTTAAAGGCCCCAGAAGCGAAAAGGATATGCATACCCAGTGGTGTTGTTTTCTAGGTTTCCTTTGGTCCATTCTCCATTCCTTAAGAGTTTTTGCATGGCTAATTCGGAGCAGATTTGGTATTTGAGGGAAGGCCAATTTGTGAAATGTTACTAAGCCAGGTGAAGCAAACCCCTGTCGGCCGGGGGTCTTGGGCCCGCTCAAGGGCCCCAGACGCTGAAGGTTTATGCGTCCCCAGTGATGTGTTCTAGGGCTCTCCTTGGTCCAATATCCATGGCCTTGGAGAGTTTATGAATACCTGATCTTGAGTGAATCCAGGGTTCTGAAGGAAGGCCAAGATATAAAATGTCCTGAAGCGAGCTGGTGAAGACCCGGTGAAATTTATCCTGAAAACACTTCCTCCCCTCTCTTTTTCCCCTTTTCCTTTTTTCCCTCCTCTTTTTCCTTTTTCCCCCCTAAACCCGCCCCTGAATTTCATATACCACCTCAAGGGCGTCAGACCCGGGGCAGGCTTGGGATCCGTGAAATTTACGCTATTCATGTTATATGCCATCCCACATTAATTTAGTTTTTTTTTCTTAAATATACTCCCAATATATCACTGGAATTCATCAAACATTGATATATATTCCGTCAAGCATGCCTATCCTTTCACTCAAGTTTAGAAATTTTCGGCACCGAGCGCAGGCGAAGTGCAAATGGGTTTTGATCAGCATCAGTGGCCATAGTAACCCATGAACGAAATGTACAGTTTGTTGCTATGTAAACAACATGGATGCCTGAGAGTCAGTCCGAGATAATTTTGTTGTTTTGTTGTGGAAAAAATATACGATAAAATGCCAATCGTAGTAAAAGATTACTCCTGGGAGGAGACAGAAAAGTTTGCGTACATAACAGTTCCTCTAAAAGGTGTCAAATCCAACAAAGTTGACATATTTTCGACTGAAACGTATGTCAAGGTGCACTTTCCACCCTATCTCTTCGAGAGCTTCTTGTTTGGTGCTGTGCACGACCAAAACAGCTCGGCACAGGTCGGCAATGGCGTTGTGGTATTCAAGTTGGAAAAACTGGAACCGCGTATGTGGGGACGCTTGCAGAACCCTGAGGCTGGAGACAAGGAATGGCAGACTCAACAGAGGAAGAAAGCCATAGAACATTCTCAAAAGCGAGCTGAACAGGAGAAGACAAAGAAAAGTCAAGTCAAAGCTGAACTTGGCAGGTATGGAGTCAAGCAGCAGATGAAATTGGAAGAGACAGACAGAAAACGAATTGAAGATGCCAAACAGCTCGAACGCGAAACAGCAACTTCCGATTTGGAAGAATGGAAGGAGCATCAACGGCTATTGACACTCGAGCAAGAGAAGAAGCGTCAGGAAAGTTTAGCAGCACAGAAAACAGAAGCCAGCGCCAAAAGCACCTCTGGACAGAAGAAAATTTTCAGCCCTGAGACAACACAAGCTCCACTGAGACAGAATGGTATGATTGAAGTGAGCTTCACTCCAAGAACTTTCCCAACCCCGAGCCGTGAATCTACTGCCCCAGAGGAGGACGCATGGCTCAAAAAGCAGGCCGAGCGCAGGCGAGTGATTGATGCTGAAAATGAAGACCTATCCGAGGAAGAAAGGAACCCTGTGTGGCTGCGAGACAAAGGGATGAACTTCTTCAAAGCAGGGAACTATGAAGCAGCTATCAATGTGTTCTCTCATGCTATTCGACTCAATGCAACACTTCCATCATTGTTCTCCAACAGAGCAGCTTGTCACCTCAAACTGAACAATTATTTCAAGTGCATAGAGGATTCATCCCGTGCCCTAGAACTGTTAACACCTCCAGTGCCACAGAATGCAGCAAGCCGGTGTAAAGCGCACATCAGAAGAGGAACTGCTTTCTGTCATCTTGAACTGTATGTGGAAGGTTTGCAAGACTATGAAGCTGCACTCAAGATTGATCCAAATAATGCACAACTGTTGGCAGATTCTGAAAAAATTAGGCAAATAATACAGACATCATAATACAACAACTGAACTCCCAGTGTCTGTGTACTCCTAATTTTTGACACAATTAAATTTCATTTAATACCGATATTGTGAATAGTTCCATATGACATGTAACTACATATCATATACTGTAATGGTCCGAAATAGTTTTAATAATTTTGTTGAGGTTTACCTACAGTGCAGAAACAAAGCAGACAGGTAAACAAGGCTGGTATGTTGATGCAAAATATGCACCATACTTTTAACATAATATACTTTATCATGTTTGGCAATGACCAAGCGATTCTAACAAAGAAAAGCAATTAGCTGCCATTTTCACCATACGTATAGGTTGTGAGATAACATTAATTAAGCATGAGTACTGGTAATGTGTACTGTTTGATCCTAGTTCCAGTCAACTGCAGCCATAATTGTAACTAAGGTAGCCAAAATAACTTTTCCTATGGTATGTGTGCCAACTTTAGGACGGTTGCAATGATTATCCCAATCATGACCAATGAAACCATAGATTCAACAAATATGTACCAGGCCCTTATGAGACCTGGTGGTAAACAATATCAGCGCTCATTGATGCTTATAAATCTGGCACTCTAATGAATCAAGTGGTGCTATTTTGGGTCGTTACTGTATGTAGATCCAGTAACCATTTCTTACTATAGGGAAAACATTACTTATTATGAGGATGACTTTCAGCTATGCTCATTCCATGCATTATATATTACGGGGATGTACATACTTCAGCCAAGTCAAGCATGCTTAAGTTCATTATTCATCCATTGTGGACCACACTGATATACTAGTAGTTAGTTTGTAGACATGTGTGTGTACTTTTGCCAGAGTTGATGGTTTAATGTTTAATTTATAGTGTTAATATATAAAGATTCAATGTGTTATAAAGCTAAATTATGAAATTTGTATTGTGGGTATGTTGCTAGCTTAAACCAATTCAAGCATAAGCCAGTTCATTGCTCATCCATCATGGACCACACTAATATATATACAAGTACAATGTAGTTAGTTTTTGTACATGTGTTATTTTGTCAAGAGTTACTGGTTGAATGTTTAATTCATACTGGGCATGATCAATTCCAAACCGAAAGAAACCAAGAGTCACTGGAAAAATATGACAATCAGAATAATGTGAACACAACCATTGGATAAAACTTACATATACCAGTATGTGCATTCCATAGTTAAATCACTGTCTTAGTGTATAAAGGTTATTTGTTACATAAGGTAACAAACTGACGTATCAATGTGTTATACTGTAGGTCTTGTGCTAAAATAGTTTGTACCCCAACAAAGTTGCTTGTGTAAGTCCAATTGTATGAACCCATGTATAATAAAACATACCCTGATACAAGTGTATTATCATACATACTATAGAACTACATTGTAAGTTTTTGTAACATACTCTCAATTCATGTGTACATTGTTGTATTCCAAAAGAAAAGTACCATCTGTCCTTTGACAAACTTTTATTATTTACAAATTGTTGAGCTGTTACAACAGTTGTCAAAGGATGATTTGGTAGTTGTTCTTTCAAATTTGCTACCAGGTACTTTTATTTATGTAACATGATCATGTACATTACCGGTATATGTAGATAGTTAGTTCAGGACATTAATGGGACTGACTCAATGGATTTGGTCCTCAATAAAATTGACAATTGAAACCAAGTACTGGTTACATCTTTATTAAGAAGCTAATATAAACAGCATTGAATAACACACTATATGCCTTCTCTGTCCCTTGCAGGCTTCTGTGTCCTGAATCTCTTGCGCAACCTGCAATAGAATATTGTTCATTTACATGTAAGGCAAGGGATATATTTTATGTGTGATTTTTTCCTTGGGTGACATAAAAAGAAGAACACCCTATATTATTATACTGATCATTCTAATTTCTATTTACCAGTACATGATATTATGCATGAAACTATTATTTTTATTTACTTACTTTGGGTACCATTGATGTTTTGTGGTTGCGAACATTTTTTTCAGCTCTCCATTACTTGGTCCAGTTTCTGAATATTTATGCTTCTCCTCCAGAAGATGTTGAACTTTTAGCACAGAATCTCCCTGCAAGTTGGATGAAAAATTATGGTCTTGTAGTAAATATAAAAAACCTTCATAATATTTATTAGAAATTATTATTTCAGAATCAGGAAATGAAATTTATACTCATGGTGAGGATTACCAGTGTTGCTAAGCATTAAATAATTCAGTAAGTTTTAATTGATGAGTATTTACATATCATTGACCATAAACAGCAAATTACATTGACCCAGACAGAGGTATAAGCTCCTGCATACATGTGTATTTTTGCTTATGATCTAAATTGTTTAATTTTACATGGAGGTGCACGCATACATCTCTACATTATCTGGATAACAATGCCATCCAGATATTCAACAACAGGGCAGGTGCTCTTCCCCAGTATTAAAGATAGGGTCTACCAGAAACAAATTGACATGAATACCAATGCTTTTTATGTACTGAAGAGCTTCATACAATTCATTTGGTCACACATAATTTCTTCGTGTCACATGCAATAATCAATTCAAGTGCAATCAATTCTCATTTTTGGACATTGTATTAAATGTACATGTATTGAATGTACATTTGAAAACCTCCATGAAACAAAATGTTACCTCTTGGATTTCAGGAACACTTCTTGGCAGAGGCTGCAAAGTGAAATAAACAATGTTATAAAATATTTAATTTGTGCTAACATCAATTCAACATAATACATTGGAAAGTTTATCTTGCTTTTTAGAATTAATTTACCAAGCTTGTGATATCAAAGCACCATTTACAAAACAGTTATTATATACCATGAAAACAGTTTTCACTTACTTTTGAATGCTCATATGGAAATGTTGGCTCAGGATGCCAGCATAGCAAAGTACTGCTGTCTGATGACAACGCCACAATAGCTGGAGTGAAAGATGGTACATGCATATGTAATATGATCTACTCCTGTACATCAATGATAAAAAAAAATTGTTCTAGTGATTACATAAATCGGAAAGGAATATAATTTGTATGAAAAGCTTTACGCAAGGGAAGCAGATTTTCAACCAGAGTAATTTCAGACATCAGACTGAGTGTGCTTGGATCTAACTTTTGTTTGCCATGATAGCAATAGGGCATGTAAGCAGTACATAAAAATACAGATACTGGCCCGATTTGTTAAAGCGGAGAATGCAGAAACGGGCTAGCCGAGGGTACAAACGGGCCATTGTCGTGCTCTTTCTTGGGCATTTGGACATTCTTGGGGATGCCCAGTTTGCCCAGCACGATCTTGGAATATAAAATGTTTCTAATTACAGCAGCTGCCTTTGAATGTATGCAATATTTTCTTCAAAAATAAATCTTAGTGCAACACATCTATTACAAGATAATAAAACTTGTGCACACTGATTTTGTCGTTTACACTTCGTCCGAGTTGTCTTTTCATCCGATTTAACACACATGTTATGCCAGTTTTGTTTATAAACAAACGAAGTGTATCCATCAAACTCAAATGTAAACAAATGCCCGAATTGGCCTTAAAATTCCGCATTGAGTACTTACATTTTCCAGTTTGTTTCTGCAAATATGGTGTAGTTATGAGAAAATAATTAGTGATATACCGTTTTGTGTGTGGAATTGTCAGTCCATCTTGCATTTTTACGCTTTGTTTACATCTGCGTGTGATGGATACAGTTCGTTTGTTTATATACAAAACTGGCATAAACTGTGTGTTAAAGTGTAATTGTCAAAATCGATGTGCACATGTTTTATTATCTTGTATTAGATGTGTTGCACTACAATTCAGTTTTGAAGAAAATATTGCATACATTCGAAGTCAGCTGCTTTAAATATTGGCTGTAAACAGCAACAACTGTTTGCACAATTTTCCTTCCATTAAAATCTAGGAATATGAATTCATACAATAATCCCATGTGTTTATCCAATGATTTAATACATTTATATGGAGGTTTGTTTTATTCAAATTTATCAGTCAAATCCACTGTGTTTTCCTGCTCGCAAATTTCTGGCATATTGTCATAAACAGTAATTAGCTTTGTAATCCAAGTCGGTTATTAAAGTGGTATTGGCAGAAAAACTATTTTTTTCCAAATCAATTACATATATGCCTGTGGTCTCAGAAAAATATGTTACAAAACAAACCATGCTTGATCAGATGGATAAATCTAGAATATGACAGTACTAGCAGCCGCTTTTCTTTTGTTTTGTGCGCCACTCAGAGTTACCTCTGGCCTGACCTACTAGTAGTTTACGCTTGATTGGCTTGAACATATATGAGTAAGCTGGAATCGCATTGCATCAAGGGGAACAAAGCACCGTGAAAAGGCATTAATGTAAACAAACTCAAACTATCTCCACCAGAAACTCGCAACGAAATCAACTAGAAAGGGACATTTGTATGAGCATACAAGTGCAGATATATGATTACTGTAAACGTATGAAATTTCACGATGTATTAATTTCACGTTTGAAAAAAAAACACAGACGCAAACTGTCACCCGACGGGGGATGGGGAAGACAGGCAGAATTGACTATCATCATGGACCGTCGTTAAACAAATCTGATAATTATCATAATATTATTATTCTTCATTCGATCAGAAAGGTATGGTAAAATAACTTTCTGCCAATACGGTATCACTTTAAACACAAGTGACATAATATTTATTTGCCATATTGTAAGGAAATAATGGTAAAGTGCCCTGCCGGAACAGCCCAGGGCCATTTTGGAATGCTCGAGTTGCCATGGATCTTCTCGAGATTGTCCAAATTTCCAATGACAGAGACAGTGCCAATGACATCCCTATTATCGCTCATCGATAACTGTTGACACTGTCACACACAAAACCAGCATCCGCTGAAAATATCTTTCTTTCTCCAATGATACATACGTTTATGGCTACGATTTCTGGTAACTGTGATTTGTGAAGCTCGTAGGATACTTTTGCAGAATCCTAAATAACATTGCCGCGTTACCATTTTGGTAACCAGTAACCTTGACCTAGGCTTGGAGCAATTTCGGTATGGCTGGCTATACTTTTAAATCAAGGTCGCGCTCATCTCGAAATGAGTTGCATTTACTACGGAAGCTCATATTCGCCACATAGAGGAGCACAAATTTTTTTTAGAGCGTTATAACGCTCTAATTACAGTGTAATAACGCTGTAATACAGCGTTATAACGCTCTAATTTACAGCGTTATAACGCTCTAATTTAGAGCGTTATTACGCTCTAAATTAAACCGTTCACCTTCCTAGCATATTTCCATTATCGTGATTTGTAATAAACATATCTAGATCAGAATAATTTTGAGATTTCCCTACAAATGATTGAGCTGATGAACTAGCAGGTCCGATGATGTCTCTGGCAGTGTAAATTAGAGCGTTATAACGCTGTAATTTACAGCGTAATTACGCTCTAATTACAGCGTTATTACGCTGTAATAGAGCGTTATAACGCTGTAAATTACAGCGTTATAACGCTCTAATTTACAGCGTAATTACACTCTAATTAGAGCGTTATTACGCTGTATTAGAGCGTTATAACGCTGTAATTAGAGCGTAATTACGCTGTAAATTACAGGGTTATAATGCTGTAATTAGAGCGTAATTACGCTCTAATTAGAGCGTTATTACGCTGTATTAGAGCGTTATAACGCTGTAATTACAGCGTTATTACGCTGTAATTAGAGCGTAATTACGCTGTAAATTACAGCGTAATAACGCTGTAATTAGAGCGTAATTACGCTCTAATTACAGCGTAATTACGCTGTAAATTAGAGCGTTATAACGCTGTAATTTACAGCGTAATAACGCCTAAATTACAGCGTAATAACGCTGTAATTAGAGCGTAATTACGCTGTAAATTAAAGCGTAATTACGCTATAAATTAGAGCGTTATAACGCTGTAATAGAGCGTTATAACGCTGTATTAGAGCGTAATTACGCTGTAAATTAGAGCGTTATTACGCTGTAAATTAGAGCGTTATTATGCTGTAAATTAGAGCGTTATTACGCTGTATTACAGCGTTATAACGCTGTATTACAGCGTTATAACGCTGTAAAGAAAAAAGTGCATTCCTCCATCTGGCGAATATGAGCCACCGTAATTTACAGCAAATCTTCTGCTTTTGTTATTTCCTCCTCTCTGTAGGAGCAACGTTAGTAATCACGTACATTCCGTTTACGTCATACTTATAAAACTCACTGTATCTGTGATATATGTCATCATACACATATACATAGGGTTACTTCAGGATTTTACCTGTAGTGCACTGAAAAAACCCCAAAACATATAAACTATCACAAACTATCTACAGTAGTCACTTTTGCGCAGATTTTACCTGTAGTGCACTGAAAAAACCCCAAAACATATAAACTATCACAAACTATCTACAGCAGTCACTTTTGTGCAGGTCAATTCTTTGATTGAAATTATTCTGAAAATACTTTTATATTTGATTCTATCCACGACTGTATTATTATTATTATTATTATTATTATTATTATTATTATTATTATTGGCACGAAACGACTCCAGACAGTTGTCAAGGCGAGAGTAGGGTTTTGTGGTATAGGCTATTTACGTCATTTTGTAAGTACCGGTATTCACATTTTTCCAAATCACATCTTCTAATTTCACCGTGGGGCTCACTCAATAAGATGCCATAATCATTGCAAAAATAATCCCTTCTTCGTGAAGGAAACAATATAGGCCTATTTCATTCCTTGACTCAATTTGTTTAAAATTGAGCACCTCCGCACTTTGTTTTGGATTTCCCAATCAATATGCAAATGTCGTCCTTACCTCACGTGATCGATTGTTCCCACCATTCGTGAAAATATACGTATTTGTTACACCATTCGTGAAAATATACGAATGTATACGTATTTGTAGGATTTATGCTGATCGGAGCACGTTTCACCCACCAACCACCGCCGTTAGTTCTATATTGTGTATAGCCTATCAACAATTGAAATAGCCGGATAACTCTGGCACGCGTATTACAAATCTCAAGGCGGCAATAACCTAATTTAAATTATCGATCAAACATAGCACCAAGGGTGCTGTAGCTTACCGGCAATCATGTGAGTTGCGTAGAATACTGAATACATATATATTGTTACACTGATGTTAAAATCAATATGTTAAAACATCTTCGTAAATGTTGATAGAAACACAGTTTCTGTATGGACTATAATACGAAATCAAGTTACATCTTGAAAGATTTTTTTCGTTAATGACAAATTTTCACAGACAGTCGACAAAACTCATACACATCACAAACGTACATAAGGATCATCTTATACATGATAATGAGGAAAACTGTCTGAATAAAAACTGTATGAAAAGTCCAAAACAATTTTCAATGGCCAAAAAAAAAAATTTTTTTTTTTTGCTGGAAATGGCTCAAAACGAATAGTGACTCGATTTGGGACAAAAAATTTTTTTGGCCGACTCATCAAAAAATCAAAATGGCCGCCCCACGCAGACCGTCATTTCAAAGACAACAAAACTTGAACACATCACAAAGGTACATAAGGAGAATCTTATACATGATTTTGAGGAAAACTGTCTGAATAGATTTCGAGAAAATGACCACCCAAGGCAAAATTCATCGTTTTTTCGACAAAAAAGGTCGTTTTGACCTTTCAAGGTCATTGAAGGTCAAATTCAAGGTCACTACTCAAACCGCAATATATGATTTCCCATTTGAATGTGCCAATACTTAGGCTCTATCTTGAAGTGTTCTATGAGATTACTCTGCATAGCTCCCATTATGAAGGAAAACTTGGGTGAAATTTTTGGAGAAGTCCAAAAAAAATTTCAATGGTCAAAATTTTTTTTTTTTTGCTGGAAATGGCTCAAAACGAATAGTGACTTGATTTGGGACAAAAAAATTTTTTTTCGCTGACCCGTCAAAAAATCAAAATGGCCACCACACGCAGACCGGCGATTCAAGGGCAACGAAACTTATACATGTCATAGAGGCACATGAGAGGAATGTTTTGAAACAAAAATCTCAAAACTGATCAGACAGTTTTTGAGAAAATGGCCACCAAAGTCCAAAATTGGCAATTTTTCGTCAAAAATGGCCGCCAAATTGGCAAAAACGATTAAATGAAAAAAAAAAAAAAAACGTTTTTAGATATTGGCCTAAGGTATGTTCTGACAAATTTATGGGCAAATTCATGATGCCAAAAAAAAGTTACAGACCCGGACGGACGACGGACAAAAAACCACGATAAGCTAAAAATCAAAGGTTCAGCCATCTAAACAGTGCTAATACCGGCACTCGTTCAATATGGGAATGGAATTTATTTTGATAGTGTTATAAAGGCCCAGTCCCACTGTCCCGGTTTGACGCCCAATCGACTCCCGGATCACGGACCGGGCCTCAACGGGTCTCGTCCGGCCAGACCGGGTCTCTACCGGGTCTGAACCGGGTCTGAACCGGGCACACCGTGTCTTGGCCAGTCACACCGTGTCAATCCGGGTGGCAAACCGGGTCTCGTCCTAGAACTTGCGCAAAAAAATGAAACATGTTTCATTTTTTTGGTGAACCGGGTCTCGACCGGGGGCCCTCAGAGGGGGGTGGGAAATGAACCCCCGAACCGGGCGTGATCGGGAATCGTCCTGGAATCCACCGGGGGCACCGTGAGTCATCCTGGAGTCATCCTGGTGTCATCCGGCCACACCAGGTCTCAACCGGGTCTCGACCGTATGAAAATTGGGTGTTTTGATGAACCGGGAGCAGTTCGTGAGTTGACCTTGTTAACCGGGAATTGACCTGGAGTTATCCGGGTCTGATCCGGGCGTCCAGGGAGAAAAGAAATAAAAATAGTCTTATCCAGCCGGGGCCTTCAACCGGGGCTCGTCCGGTACAGTGGAACTGCAATCGACAGTTCGACTTTTTTTCACCCCCGACCTGATCTCAAGCGGCCCAAACCGGGTCAAACAATCCGGGAGTCATCCGGGTCTCAGACCGGGACAGTGGGACTGTACCTTAAAGGAGGATGAAATTGATAACAAAGCTGTTCAAGTTTTACAATTGGGCGCCGTTTAGTTTAGGGATGTTGGGCACCTTTATCGACGTGCTGAAAAATTTCAAAGCTCATCCAAAATAATTTTTATAGCCCATTGTGCTTTGGCCAAGAAACAACCACTGGACTGACACCTACGCGCATAACTTGCACTATAAATAAACCAGGTCAGCTAGGCGGGGTTGCCAATTCATTGTAATGTGCTTAGAACAGCACTATGAATATCAGGTTGAAAATATTGTTTTAAATGTTTTGCTTTTCAACTGTGTCTCACATGCAGTGACCAATTGTTTGAACTTTTAGTCAGCAATCAGCCATGGCAATCATCGTTGATAACGGCTCAACTCACAACCTAAAACAAAATGTGTTGTAGCCTATGAGATTATTAAATGGAAGTCAACAATATTTCAACTTTCTCCAACAAAATGATATATTGTTCACGGCATAAAGGCACTCGGCAACTACTCTTTTCGAGCCCATCAAATCCCACTAAGGTTTTTGTTTTCATTTACATACTATTATTTTCATCATGTGTGTTAGTTTATGGGCCTACCGGTATATAAACGAGTTAGAAAAATCAGAGCATATATGCTCTGATTTTTCTAACTCGTTAATACTGTGACGTTTGGTAATGACTTGTTTTCGGTGTGGCCCAAAAAACCTGGTTTCTCTGATCGTATAGACTTTATGTAACTCCCGCTCGTTGTGATTCGAGAGCCGTCACTAAATTGGTGTCCCCCAACGCTGGTGTATCATCACTCCGTAGCTCACCGGCTTCACTTAGGCAAGAAGCAACTCAGATGTAAATAAATTGAAGATTTATATACATCAAATCAACTTACAATTGTATGGCTGGTCACCCACGTGACGTACAAATATGAAGTTCAGACATGGAGCACTGTATGATCACATTTCAAAAATAAATAGTGCACGAGGGCACAACTAAAAAGAGTTCTTAGCCGGCGGCGTCTCTCTGTCCCTTCCCGTTGAAGTTTCCCGTCCCGCTTAGTCGAATGGTTTCTCCAGGTAGTCGGTCTAAATCCCGGTTGACTCTAAGGCCCTGAAGAAGGAGTCGTCCGCACGGAGTTCGTCGAGTCCCTTGGCTGTGGCGGTGACGATCTCCCCACGGTCGATGTCGCTGTTGCAGTGCTCTCAGAGCGGCCGTCCGCTCTCCCTTATATAGCCAGGGTGGCTGCGCGCGCATCTTCGTCCGCGAACGTATCTTCCGCACTCTTCTCCACGTGGTGAAGACTGCGTCCGCGAACGGTTCTTCCGCGAAGGCTCCTCTTCCGCGAACGGTGCTTCCGCGACTGATGCTTCCGCTGACGATGCTTCCGCAATCGTGCTTCCGCGAACGGTTCTTCCGCGAACGATGCTTCCGCTGATGATGCTTCCGCAATCGTGCTTCCGCGAACGGTTCTTCCGCGAACGGTGTCTTCGCAAGTGGACTTTGTAGATCACGTGACCGTTCCTAACGAACGTTTCAGCGCGGCAGTTGCATGGTTTTGTTACAACTCCACCCTTTCTGGAGATCAACGTCCCCGTTGATCCTTTCTCTCTCTTCTTTTCTCTTCTTCCTCCTTCTTCGTCTTTTCCTGCCTGTCTGATGTTTACAGGGCTCTCTCCCTCCACTTCACTGGCGATCCACCTCGCTTTCGGACGTCTCCGCCAGCCTGTCTCGAGTGTCTGTATATGCTCGGAGCTGTTCCCGGAGCAGCTTGGTCTCTCGGACGTGGGCTCGCAGCTCCTTCCGGTGGCTCTTCTCTCGTTGAGAGGCCTCCCCTCGCAGCTGCAGCACCTCGGCCTCGAGCTGTCTCTGCTCCTCCTTGGCTTGGAGCCGAGCCTCCGCTTGGGTGAGGTGGCGTCGTCCCATGGCTATCGTGGATGCCAGGTCCTCCAGGGCCTTCTCTCCGGCAGTGACCGCTCTGCCCAGGCCCTCCACATACGGTCGCAGTTGGTCCTCCTCCTCCGGAACGGGCTTGAGGTACCAACTCAGGTCTAGGGGCTTGTAGGTAGGGGCCGAGTCTCTGGGAACGGGGGGTCCGTCGTCCTCGGGGGTGGGGGCCTCCGGGGATTCCGCCTCTCTCCGCTCCTGCTGAGACTCCGGTTCCTCTTCGCTATTCGGGGGGTCGTCCTCGGGGTCTGGGGCGTCCTCTGACCTGGGGGCGTCCTCCCGGGGGCTTGACGGCGTGGAGCTGGTCGTCCCGCTGGCCGCAAAGCTGACAGTCTTCAGCTCAGGGGCAGACACAGTAGTCGGACCATCTCGGGGGTCGGACACGGGCGTGTCGGTCGTCGTCCTCCTCCGTCCTGGCTTGAGGGTGTTGCCGCTGGCATGCGACGTCTCATGCCGGTCTCTGTCAGCTCGGCGGGCGAATCGCTGGCTGCACATCTTGCAGAGGTGCCGCCCCTCCTTCTGCGTGTGTTTGGTCGCCACGTGTCGGCTAAAGTTGGATGCCGTCACGTGGATCCGGCAGGGGCTGCACCAGCGTCGCCCTCTCTCGGTGGACAACTTCCGGGCAGGGGACCGTCGACCTCCTCGGGGCTCCTCACGACGCTCCCGGCTCCTCGAGCGCTCCCGCTTTCGGTCAGGCTTGGTAGGTGGGTCGCTCATCTTGTCGACTTCAAGGGGCAGAAAGTCAGCCAAGTCGAAATCTGGAACGTCCCCGAAATCTTCGTCTGCAAATGCGGGTATCTCAATGATCTGCAGAGTTGGTGTGTTCATGGTTGAAGTGATGACGGAACCGTAGGCCGGCCTGCTTATATAGAAAAGGCGCGGACCAGGGATCTGGGGGAAAAAGCATTGTCGTGGAACGAAATAACGTTTTTCGCTTGCTTCCGCGAACGGTTCTTCCGCGAACGCTGCTTCCGCGAACGTGCTTCCGCGAACGGTACTTCCGCGAACGCTGCTTCCGCGAACGCTGCTTCCGCGAACGGTTCTTCCGCGAACGCTCCCGTCATCGTTTACATCGTTTGGACTGCATTCCCGCTGTTTTCCACTCGTCCCTCGTCATCACTGGGGGTCCGGACTGGGGTCACATCGTCCGGATTGGGTATCCAGGCGTCGGTTTCAGGGGTGAACCAGCACCTTTTTATATTGTCAATGTGGACATCTTTAATCTTGCCACCGGGTCGATCTTGTATGGACACCATCCATCCGAGATGAGACTTCACAACGAGATAAGGTCCCGTCCACCCTAGTCCTAGTTTTGGTCTAGCCTTTGGAGGGTACCAATACATCACCCAGGTGCCCACCGGAAAATGTCGAGCGGCTGATTTTACGTCATGATGGCGCTTTTGTCGCACCGTAGCCGTCTTCAGGCACTCTCGGGCAGTCTCGTGAGCTTGTATGGTGGCTTCCTTCACCCATTCGACGTATTCGGACGCACACTCGGGGACTGGTCCTCCCAAATCGTCCGGTTTCGTCCGGTACCTCAGGTCCAATGGGGTGGTTGCCTCCCGTCCCATCATCATTCGAAATGGTGTACACCCGGTGCTTTCGTGTACTGATGTTCTATAAGTCGCCATCACGTAGGGCAGATGGTCGTCCCAGTCGTCATGGTTCTCGTCCACGACCACGGCCAGAAGGTTCAGCAGGGTCCGGTTGAATCGCTCGACCATCCCGTCTGATTTGGCGTGATAAGGGGTCGTCCGAGTCTTCTCCCCTCCTAGGATCTTGATCATCTCAAGGAAAAGCTTACTCTCGAACTCTCGTCCCTGGTCGGTGTGTATCTTGGCTGGCATTCCCAGGCGGCACACGAACTCAGTCACAAAGACGTCCGCCACCGTCTGAGCCTCATGGTTGGGTAGAGCGTAGGCCTCAGTCCACTTGGTGAAATAATCACCCACGACCAGTATATACCGGTTCCCAGAATTGGTGATCGTTCCAGGCTCCAAAATGTCCATGGCCACCCTTTCTAGCCGATCGCCTACCGGTAGATTTCCCATGGGGTGGTACTTGGGCCCCGGTCGCGGCTTTCTCCCACTACACTTCAGGCACTCCCGGCACCAACGCTCCACGTCCTTCGTCATACCCGGCCAGTACATTCTCGCTTTTAGTCGGTGGACTGTTTTGGTGATTCCCTGGTGGCTCATCAGCTTGCCGGTGTGGACCTCCTTCATGACGGCGCGTCTCAGGACCTGTGGAACGACCAGTTGATGGATTGGTGCGTTCTGGCAAGCCGCTTGGTACCGCCGGTACAGAAGCCCATCACGTAGCTCCAGCTGGTCCCACTGTTGCCACAGAGTCTTCATTTGCTGACTTTTTGTTCTGACTTCGGGCCATGCAGGTCTCTCAGTGAAAATATTCTTCCACCCGAGGATGCCTCCAACTTCAGGGTCGGCTCGTTGAAGGGTCACTAGGTCCTCCTGGGAATAACCATTCAGGACCTGGGCCTCCGGGGCTCCCTCCATCGGATTCCGGCGTCCTCTCGTAGCCATAGCCCGCGTGACAGCTAGCATTTGTTTGTCTGGATCTCGGAGCACAGGGTTGGGGCATGGGTCCAGGAAGGGCTCCTCTCGGCAGCGCATCCACACGTCGGCCGTCGCGCCGATCGCTGCTCCGGCCACAACCTCCGGTCCCAAACCATGCAGTGCGAGGAGCATCATCAGGAGAAACCAAACCCAGGCAGAGGGGCGGAGCTGATGCAGGGTTCTGCAGACGCTCCTGGCTCCTTCCTCCGTCTGTGGGGGGCTCCGGTCAGGCAGGCATTCCTCGGTCGGCTGGGTAGTCGTCCTCGGGTCCTCCTGGCAGCGCACCTCCCAGATCTGGAATATCCCGACTCCATCTCCGCAATAGTAGTCCTCCGTCCAGGGCTCCACAGGGACCTCCCGCAAGATGTTAACTTGAGGTCCTCCGGGGCTCCATCCTTCTCCGCTGATCGGTGGAAGCAGATCCTCGTCAGAGAGGTCCTCCAGGGGTAGGGGACACTCCTCCTGAGTCGGACAGGCCTCCTCTTCTCCTTCGGGTCTTGTGGTGTGGCGAGGGGCGGGACAATCCGGTCTCCGGCACTGTCGGCATCTGGACATCCCGTCTGCATTCCCGTGTTGTACTCCCGGTCGGACCTCACACCTGAAGGCGTAGCTGGCGATGCGAGCTGCCCATCTAGCGATCATTCCTTCCGCATCCCGAAAGTTCAGTAGCCACTTGAGAGAGGCGTGGTCGGTTCGTAGTAAGAACGCTCTCCCCCACAAGAAATGTCTGAAATGGTGTATCATACTGACGACGGCCAGGAGCTCCCGCTTGGTGGTGCAGTAATTCCGCTGGGTGTCCCTCAGGGTTCTGGAAGCATAGGCGATCACCCGCTCTCGTCCGTCCTGCACTTGGGATAAGACGCCTCCCACTCCGTAGCCGCTAGCATCAGTATCTAAAATAAATTCTTGGTCCATGTCAGGGTACACCAGCAGGGGGTGCTCGGTCAGGGGTTGACGCAGCGCCTCGAACGCCTGCTGATGAGCCTCGCTCCAATGGTAGTTGACTTCCTTCTTTAACAGGTGGTTGAGGGGTCCCGCTCGGGTGGCAAAGTCAGGGATGAATCTGCGGTAGTACCCCACGAACCCAAGGAAGCTCCTTAGTTCTGTCAAGGTGGTCGGAGGAACCATTTTTGTTACAGCTTCGACCTTGGCAGGGTCGCACTGGATGCCTCGGTCGGACACGACATGGCCCAGGAAGTTGACCTGTTGTCGAAACAGCTCACACTTGGCGGGTTTCAGCTTCAGCCCGGCAGCCTGCAGTCTCCGGAACACGTCCTCGAGGTTGTCCACGGCTTCTTGGAAAGTCTTTCCAAGACAGACGACATCGTCCAAATAAATTAGACAACGCTTCCATTGGAGTCCCCTCAGTGCCAGCTCCATTAGACGTTCAAAAGTAGCCGGGGCCGTCGCCAATCCAAACGGCATCACTTTAAATTGATAGAGTCCACTACGGGTAGTGAACGCCGTCTTCTCCTTGTCCCTGTCGTCCATCTCGACCTGCCAGTAACCACTAGCCAAGTCTAGCGTCGAAAAATATCGTCCTCCTGACAAGGTATCAAAACTCTCGTCGACTCGAGGCAGGGGGTACGCATCCTTCCGGGTGACATCATTTAGACGGCGGTAGTCGACGCAAAATCTCAGTGCACCATCCTTCTTTTTCACTAGCACGATGGGAGACGACCATGGACTGTCACTTGGCTCCACAACGTCAGCTTTCAACATCTTGTCGACCTCGTCCTCGATCAGCTCTTGTTGGTAGTACGGGGCTCTCCTCAGAGGCTGCTTGATCGGGGGGTGATCTCCCGTGTCGATGACGTGTTTCGCCAGGGACGTCCGGCCCAACCTCCCATCTGGTCCCATAAAGACCTGCTGGTGGCGTCGAAGGAGATCGCTGACGACCTCCACCTCCTTTTCCGTCAAGTTCGGATGCATTCCCTCCAGGAGCGGTTCTAAATGCTCCGGGCACTCTGGTGTCTTCGTCGACGATTCTGCGTGCATGGCGTGCACTCTGGTTTCGGGCTGCTCAGGCGTCCGGTTCCGCCACTTGGTGGAGTTTGGTGTAAGGGGCTCATGCTCCCTCCCGCTCTCCTCCCGGTACCACTGTTCCCTTTTAGGTTCATTCTGGGTTGTTTTCCCTCCATCGGGACGAAATCCCAGGTCGATCACGGCCTCTATTCCGTGAAGCTCGGCTAGGATGGTCCCCATCAGCACAGTGCAAGCTCCAGCGCCGGCGTTCAGAAGTACCACCGGTACCAGGCGTCCTCGGGGTCGTACCAGGGCTCGTCCCACTACGAGGGGGTCGTCCTCCAACGGCTCTCTTGCGGACTGCACGAGGCCGGCCTTCGGAACTCCTCCCTCACTTCCTGTCAGCTTGAGGTCCACCATCATCTCTGAAAAGGGTGGCAAGACGACCGTCTCCTCCGTCACCAGTGTGTAGACGGCGCCCTCGTGGCCCGAGCTCATCACTACGGTAGTGTCGCCCACCTGCCACTCGCCCTTACGCAGATCCAGCTGTCCCCCAATCTGTTGAAGTACATCAAGCCCCAACACTCCCGGGATCCCTAGTTTGGCTACCAGTACATCTGCCGACACGAGTCGTGTGCCCAGTAGAAGTTGAACTGTCATCTCTCCTTGAACCTGTAAGTAGTCTCCGGTTGCTGCCCGTAACCTTATTCTCGTCTGCCTTATCATTGCTTTATGTTCGTCATCCATTTGGTCGAAGAGACACTCGTCCAGAACGGTGGAAGAGGCACCCGTGTCCACCAACATACGAGTCGCCTTCCCCATAACGTGGCACGCCGCATACCACGCCAATGTGCCTCGGGCACCGGCTGACAGCGACACCACCTGGCCATTTCTGTCAATCTTAAGAGAGCTGCCACTCTCCTCAGGGACGCCGCCCTGGATAAGTACTGAGTCGTCCACCCACAGTGATGCACCACCCTGGTCCTCTCTGTCAGTCTTAAGGGAATCACTCCCCTCGGAACCGCCGCTCCGGATAAGTAATGAGTCGTCCACCAGCAATAGCTGCTGCGCTGGCCCCTTGGTCATTCCGCTCCACCGGCCCTCCGTCTCCTCTTTCACGGCCGCTTGTGGTTCAGTTGCATAGGGGGGTCCCTGCTGTTTCGCAGCCTCCAGCCTCAAGGTTGTAACCTGTTGGTTCTCCTTGCTGCTAGCAGAAACCTCGTTGATGTCTCCGTGGGTCCCCAGACGCTCCACGGCTCCATCGGTCTGCATTTCGTCGACGTCTCCGCGGGTCATTAGACGCTCCACGGCTCCATCGGTCTGCATTTCCTTGACGTCTCCGCGGGGCATTAGACGCTCCACGGCTCCATCGGTTTGCTGTACATTGGCACTCCCGTCTGTGTTGACAGGCTTGCCCTCCAAATAGTCGAGAATTCGATCCTCGAGCTCCTCCTGCGCCCATCCAGTTACTTCGGATGCACACCGGAAAAACCTATTAAAAATCTGTGAAACTAAAAATTCCCCCCTGGCAATGTGTTCTTCACGTCTTCGTCGAGCTTCTCGCCTGTGAAGCCGTGCACACACCTGCCAATGGCCCATACGGTTGGGGGCTGGTATGAGCCCTACTGGTTTTCCGACACCTCGTCTGTCAAACTGTTCCGCTCACCAATCTCCTCGATTAGTCGACTCAAGCGCTCCTCCTTGGTCCGAGGTGGTGGCCGATCTGGACACTGGTACTTCCGATGACCCGGCTTCCCACAGTACCAACAGTCATCTGGTCCCGGCCTAGCGCTTGGTCCCTTGTTCTCAGCAGTGGCGGCCCTCGGCTTGATGGATAGCACCTGCTCACACAGCTCGATTAGTCGATCCAGCTTCCTGTCTTGGCTCTCAAAGAGCCCCTTGAAGTAGGGAAGTCTGGGTAGACCCGCTACGTTCGGCTGGTTGCTCTGCTGCCCACTGGTGGTAATCTCGCCTCCCTGCTGGTTCTTCAACAGCTGTAGGACCCGTCCTAGAGCTGGCTCGGAGTCCTCCGACTCTATGGACATTACCGGCTTCCCAGGCTTGGGTTTGACACATTCGTACTGGGTCACGAACGCTATGGCCTCCTCCATGGTCTTCATCTTCCTCATGAGCGCCATCACCTTCATGTCCCCATCTGGATGGCCCTTCCAGAAGTGGTCTAAGGCGATAGCCTCCTGAGCTGCGGAGTTCAGATCCGGATAACCACGGCCGGCCAGTCGCTGCAACTCATAGCCGTACTGCTGGGGTGTCTCTGCCTTCCTGCGGGTTCTTTGTCCCAAGGTCGCCTTGTAGGACTCCTCCTGACAGTCAGGGTCGAATCGTAGGGTCAGCTTGTCGGTCAGAACGTCGATGTCCCTCCGGTCTGCAGGACTCAGGCTGGTCAGCATTCGTCGCGCCTCTCCTGTCAAGCTCCCGGCTAAGTAGACGCCCTGTTCCCGCTTGCTCCATCCGTTGACCTCTGCGATGACGTCAAAGTGGGCCCGGTACACCGGCCACTCTATGGAAGTCCCATCGAACTTGTCAGGGGTCAGCATCTTCCGGTTCCTTCTGCCGTTCTGATTCCAGGCTGTGCTGTCCTCGGACGACGAGTCCTCCTGCCTCCGTCTCGGCCTAGGGCTTCGTCGGTGCAGCGGCGGTCCCCGCCTCGGTGGTCTCCTCCCCCGTCCTGGGTAACCATGGCTGCTCTCGGTCCCTCCATCAGATGAAGGCCCCTCATCGCCCGATGATGAGAAAGGGTGCTGTCTCCGGCCTCCCTGGGTGACTGAAATAGAAGCTGGATTTCTCCAGGAGGCTGGCTGTCTCGGTTGTCGACTGGGTGAAGACCTCCCTCTTCCGCGAACGCTGTCTTCCGCGAACCCTCCGCGAACACTGTCTTCCGCGAACCTTCCGCGAACGGACTCCTCCGCCAACAGCTCCCGAAGAAGTTCTTCCGCGAACAGGCCTCTTCCGCGAACGCCGTCTTCCGCGAGTCCTCCGCGAACGGGCTCGTCC
The DNA here is from genome assembly GCA_949152475.1 of Terebella lapidaria. Lineage (NCBI taxonomy): Eukaryota > Metazoa > Annelida > Polychaeta > Terebellida > Terebellidae > Terebella > Terebella lapidaria. The sequence goes on from OX424555.1 coordinate 86,525,451, forward strand.
GCCAAGATGTCTCGGAGACGTCCCTCCACAAAAGATGCACGTCCGCGAACGCCATCTTCCGCGAGTCTTCCGCGAACCGGCTCATCCGCGAATGGTCTTCCCCGTCTATTCTGAAAAACTGGAAAGGAAGATTGGTCGCCTGGATCACTCCTTTCGTCGAGCCGCCGTCTGGGTGAAGACTCCTCTCTTCCGCGAACACTCTCTTCCGCGAGTCGTCCTCGTCCGCGAACGTGGTCGTCCGCGAAGGGCCCTCCCCGGTCACAAGCGTCCTCGTCACCAAAGACTCCCCCTCGCCCACGAGCCCGTTCATCCACGAAGGATCCCCGGCTGCAAGCGTCCCTGTCGCCGAAGAATGCCTCTCGTCCGCGAATGTTCTCTTCCGCGAAAAGTCCTCTCCCTCTCGAGCTGCTCTCTTGGGTCGGAGCCCAAGTAACCCGTCCTCCAGTCACTCCCGTTTGTCGACTCGTCACACCCGACCGCTGCCCTGTTGCACCAGACTGCTGCTCTGTTGCACCAGACTGCTGCTGGGACTGGTCCCAAAGCCGTCTCAATGCTGCATTCTCTGGAGGTGCCACACTTGGACTCTGCTCCGGTAGCTGTAGCCGATCCCTCCTCGCCCAGATTTCGCCGTCCTCCCCGTCCAGATTGACGTACTCCGGTCCCAGCACTCGTCGGAACTCGGGGCCCCTCCTAACGCTCTCAAGGTAGGTTGACCTCTCCCTGTCTCGATCGTGCTGCCACCCAGAGTCGTGTCTGAAAAGAAAACGGTTGTCGGGTGTCTGGCTCCGGGGTCTCTGTTGACTAGTCGACTGGCCCATGGAAGGTCTCGACCTCCCTGGTTGCTCCTCACTCGTCGAAACGTCCCGTCTACCCCTGGCTGTGAAGCTGCTCTTCCGCGAACGGTCGTCTTCCGCGAACGTTGTCTTCCGCGAACGGTCGTCGGCCTCTTCCGCCAAGGTCGTCTTCCGCGAACGGTTGTCGTCCGCGAACGTCTTCCGCGAACGGTCGTCTTCCGCGAACGTCTTCCGCGAACGGTCGTCTCCCTCTTCCGCAAAGGTCGGCTTCCGCGAACCGCTGTCTTCCTCGTCCGCAAGTGAGGCCGTCCGCGAAGAGTCTTCCTCTTCACCTCCTGTCTTCCCTGGGGCAGTTTCGTCGTTTTCGCCGGACATGAGTGATGCTGAGGTTCGTTCCCTGGCAGTAGACCCTCGGGGATCCTGGTCACGTGCACCAAGTTGTGACGTTTGGTAATGACTTGTTTTCGGTGTGGCCCAAAAAACCTGGTTTCTCTGATCGTATAGACTTTATGTAACTCCCGCTCGTTGTGATTCGAGAGCCGTCACTAAATTGGTGTCCCCCAACGCTGGTGTATCATCACTCCGTAGCTCACCGGCTTCACTTAGGCAAGAAGCAACTCAGATGTAAATAAATTGAAGATTTATATACATCAAATCAACTTACAATTGTATGGCTGGTCACCCACGTGACGTACAAATATGAAGTTCAGACATGGAGCACTGTATGATCACATTTCAAAAATAAATAGTGCACGAGGGCACAACTAAAAAGAGTTCTTAGCCGGCGGCGTCTCTCTGTCCCTTCCCGTTGAAGTTTCCCGTCCCGCTTAGTCGAATGGTTTCTCCAGGTAGTCGGTCTAAATCCCGGTTGACTCTAAGGCCCTGAAGAAGGAGTCGTCCGCACGGAGTTCGTCGAGTCCCTTGGCTGTGGCGGTGACGATCTCCCCACGGTCGATGTCGCTGTTGCAGTGCTCTCAGAGCGGCCGTCCGCTCTCCCTTATATAGCCAGGGTGGCTGCGCGCGCATCTTCGTCCGCGAACGTATCTTCCGCACTCTTCTCCACGTGGTGAAGACTGCGTCCGCGAACGGTTCTTCCGCGAAGGCTCCTCTTCCGCGAACGGTGCTTCCGCGACTGATGCTTCCGCTGACGATGCTTCCGCAATCGTGCTTCCGCGAACGGTTCTTCCGCGAACGATGCTTCCGCTGATGATGCTTCCGCAATCGTGCTTCCGCGAACGGTTCTTCCGCGAACGGTGTCTTCGCAAGTGGACTTTGTAGATCACGTGACCGTTCCTAACGAACGTTTCAGCGCGGCAGTTGCATGGTTTTGTTACAATACATAGTTTTTCGCTGATATTTTTGCGCAGGCGCGCCTGCAGATAGAAGCACTGGAAGCACGTGCTTCCAGTAAATTTTTAAAAAAAATTATGGTAAGTATATTTGTTCTGGAAAGATCTTCTGATTGGATTAATGAGAAAGTGAAAACTGCTAAGCTTTCTGGAATAACCGGGGTGCTATCAACAAATAATGAAATAAGTGGACAATAACAGATGGTTTATTGTAACGGCACACCGGTAAAGATCTTATTTATGAACCCTGAAGATGAAAACTCAATAATCACTTTATCAAATCATTAAAAATCAGTTGAATTGATCAGTTAACCGATCAAATAAACGATCTGGCATAATTCCCTGTTTAGGTTCTCCTCACATATTGATAAGATTGCCCAGGTTCTGGTGTATGAAGTATTTTGCTTGACCGACTTCATATTTAAAATATGTTTAAATTTAGCCCTGTCATCTGGTCATTCAATTTCTGGATCCACACGCAATTTCGTGCATTTGCTCGGTTTTGTTGTAGTGCAATCTTTCAAACTCAACATGTTTGTGTAGAATACACCCCCAGTGTGTCATCTGGTCTAAAATTACAACAATACTTCGATTCCTGGTGGATGTGAACAGGACCAAATCCTCGAATAAGCTCAGATTTTCGAAATCCCGTTTTTGGCTGAAATTTAACATTGGGTTAGATCGCCAAATTCTTCAATTATTGCGATAGAAATCTGAAATTTGGTAGAAAATTGCGGTTTTTATCTCCGAGATGAAGTATGCGAAGTTATAGAACGATACCATTTAGCATCGCGAAGATATCGTCACAAACCGGTGTATACAAGTTAGAAAAATCAGATTTATAGTATTGGATAAATTTTAATCAAAATATTTCCTCTTTCTCTATGATATCTAGGCATACGAATATCGGGATTTAGGTTTAGATAGCCTACATGTGTCGCTGAGTCTGATCGAATGGTCCAGGGTTTGATCCCAGGTTTCACTCACTGATGAATTTAGCAACTGATAGGCAGGCTTATGTTGTCCTTCAACCCGGAGAGGGCTTAAACTTGATGCTGCATGGTGAGGATTACGACTGATCCACCAGGTATCTCACTGGCACCAAATCACGGTAGACCTTGAGCTGCTTCGGGCCACTATATGCCTATATAGCCTACATACACCACATAAAAACACTCCACTGGAAGTTGATGATTTTTGTGGGTTATTTTGCGGGTTCACCTTATGAAAAAAATAGGTTACCGGACAATTTTAGTTGAAACACGACAGGTGAGATATGACGTGCAGATTAACCAATTAAGGTCATCTTCGTGAACTTCAATGTCATCATATAACCATCATATAAATGTGCAGCATATTACCTTGTATTCATGTATGTTCAAAATACAAATACAAGGTATATCTACAAGTATTTTGTCTATAGACGAATTTTACACATTTCTTGTTGGACGTGACACTGAGATAAAGCACTCAATGTCATCTGAGGTCAAGTTCAAGGTCACCAAAACATGTGGTATATATGACGTCCAATTCCAGCTATACCTACAAACATTTTTTTGGCTGTAGAGGCCAATTTACACACTCAAGGGGCCTTTTAAGCAATTCAAAGCACTCCATCTTTATGCACAATGTCAGGGACTCCAATTAGCCTGTTTATAACAAAATCTCAAAACTGATCAGATAAATTTGAAGGAAACAACCAAAAATTAAATTTGGGGCCTTTTCAGCCCAGATTTCGTGCCTTTTGAGCAATTCAAGGCACTCCATCTCTATACACAATGTCAAAAACCCCAATTACTATGTTTTGAAATAAAATATCAAAAGTGATCAGACAGTTTTCGATTAAAGACAGGCATGGGGCAAATTTGGGCATTTTTCGACTCAAAAATGGCTGTTTTTACCTTTCAAGGTCATCCAAGGACAAATTCAAGATCACCACACAAGTCGCCATATATGACTTCCCATTTGAAAGTGCCAATTTCTAAGCTCTATCTTCAAGCGTTCTAGGAGTACAGTCATGGCAGCTCTCATTATGAAGGCAAAAAGTGCCAAAAAGTTTTTCTCAAAGGGTGAAATTTTTTTTTGCCTAGAAATGACCCAAAATGGATAGTAATGTGATTTGGGGCTTAAAAATTTTGTTTCGCCGACCCATCAAAAAATCAAAATGGCCGCCACATGGAGACCGGCGATTCGAGGGCAACAAAACTTATACACATGACACGGTAGAGGTAAATAAGGGGAATCTTTTAAAACATAAATCTCAAAACTGATCAAACAGTTTTTGAGAAAATGGCCGCCAAAGTCCAAAATTGGCCATTTTTCGTTAAAAATGGCCGCCATTTTGGGAAAAATGCGAAAATAAAGAAACTATAAAAAAAACCTCTTGAAATATTTTTAGGCATATTTGTGCAAAATTTCAGACAAATCCGCCCGTAAACTTCAAAGATAGCCTACAGATGTGGACGGACGACGGACGGACGACGGACGCAATGCGACGGCAATAGGTTATCGGACCATAGGTCCAGTAACCTAAAAAGTCCATCAATCCATCGTGTATGTACGGTGGCTGATTCATGCCATAATGCGTTTTTTCCCCTGAATAATTATGTATGTCTCTACGGTGGCTCCAATATGACATAATAAATATTTTTTTCTAGAATAATAAAAATTGTGTTGGGGGCCTTGGGAACAAAATATTAAATAATCTAATTGATGGGGAAAACATTTCTCCCGCGAGGTAAACTATTTTCCCTGCAGGGGAAATGTTTCCCTCGCGAGGAAAACATTTCTCCCGTGAGCTAAAATATTTTCCCTGCAGGGAAAACATTTCCCCCGCGAGTTAAACTATTTTCCCTGCAGGAGAAATGTTTCCCTCGCGAGAGAAACATTTCCCCCGCGAGTTAGTTTACCTTGCGGGAAATACATTTTCCTCGCAAGGAAAACATTTCCCTCCTGGGGAAAATAGTTTCTCTCGCGGGGTAAACGTTTTCCTCGCGAGGGGAACATTTCCCTCACGGGGGAAATAGTTTTTCTCGCGGGTAAAACGTTTTCCTCGTGAGGGAAACATTTTCCTTGCAGGGAAAATAGTTTACCTCGTGGGGAATACATTTTCCTCGCAAGGAAAACATTCCCCTCACGGGGGAAATTGTTTTTCTCGTGGGGTAAACGTTTCCCCCGCCAATTAGATTATTTTAAACCTTCTCGGTAAAGTCCCTCAGAAAATTTTTATTATCGTAAATAAAAAAAATTATTATGTCATATTGGAGCCACCGTATGTCTCTATATTGCGAAAATATAACTCGGCACGAACTGTTCAAATCGAACTCGCACTCTTGCAATCGGTTCCCTGTTTTGCGCGGACTTCGTTCGTTGTGCTGAGCGTCTGGTTTTGCACAACTGAGGCAAGTTTATAACTACGTTTCGCTGAAACAAGTTAATGCACATTGCATTTGTGAGGGATATCGGCCATCGATAACTCACCTATTTATCCACCTACAATCACGTCCATTTATCAGTGTGTAGGCTAGGTGTAACAAGTACGGTCGGTAGCTGATCAGCTGATCAGGGTCGTAGCCAGAACATATATTGAAGCGTACCCAAAATCCTCAATAACCCATTCTATTGATTGGATGGCTTGGCGGAGGGTTTGTGGGATGTATTTCCCAAGATGTTTTATTCTATTTTAACAGTCTTTCTGGAGCCATTCGGATCTACATGTATGTTTAATTTATAGAAAATTAGAAATCCATAACTGTATATATCTATACTAGATCTATACTCTGATTTTCTAAACTTGTTTACACTGGTTTTTGACGATATCTTTGCGATGCTAAATGGTATCGTTCTAAAACTTGGCATACTTCGCCTCGAAAACAAACGAAAAACTGTGTAAACTAGTTAGAAAAATCAGAGTATAGACCTACTTTGATTTCCTGAATAATGAGGTTTATTTCTGTGTACGGGTGCATACATCAATTATTATTATAATTCCCAGTGAAGTTGGGAAAACTTTATATTCAACGTGTCCCGAAAAGATTGCTACAGATTCATTCACCTACAATAAATGTGTATGCAGGAGATCATGGTACACATTTTAATCTACTCGTTCTACTCATGAAATGTACTCATTCTACTGTACTCTGCGACCCACATAGTAACACACAAATCTGATAAACCACCTGACGTGGCTTCATGTATGACATGTCCAGTTGTCCATTTCATGGCCATTGTAATATGCTTGCGTATATTATAGTAATGTCATGGAATACCTCTGAATTTGAAGTTGAATCAAAGAGAAAGGACTTTGCAGCTGAGAGCATTGAAATCTAAGAATCCACACTTTTCAGTTCTCTGTCTGACTTGAAATGTGCCGATAACTGGACGATAACTCGAAAAATATTCAAGCAATAGTTGCAGAACTTTGCATGGAGTTTTATATACCACCAGGGAAGAACCCTATTGATTTTGGGATTGATCCGTCAAACAACTTTTGACCTAGAGGTCGAAATAATTTTTTGCTGACTCATCCTTGAGGCTTCCTGCATATCTTGGAAACGGTACGTCGTAGAGCGAAACGGACGTTATTTTCGGACTCGTCGCCCTAGACAAACATGTCTGAGGGGTATTATAGATGAACTTTGACCTTGACCCGAAATTTTTTTGCCGAGTCGGCATTTTTCGATTTTGTCGATATCTCGGAAACGGTGCGTCGTAGAGCGAAACTGACGTTATTTTCGGACTCGTCGCTCTAGATAAACATGTCTTAAGGGTATTATGGCTAAACTTTAACCTTGACCCGAAATTTTTTTGCCGAGTCGTCATTTTTCTTTTTCGTCGATATGTAGGAAACCCTGCGTCGTAGAGCGAAACAGACGATATTTTCGGACTCGTCTCCCTAGACAAACATGCCTTAAATGTATTATTGATGAATTTTGACCTTGACCCGAAATTTTTTTGCCGAGTCGGCATTTTTCATTTTCATCGATATCTCAAAAACTGTGCGTCATAGAGCGGAACAGACGTTATTTTTTTTACTCATCGCCCTAGACAAACATGTCTGGGGGGTATGATGGATGAACTTTGACCTTGAGGCCACACCAATTTATAAAGTTGGTCTATGGAATCGCCGCCCCTAAAAATTCATTCTCAAAATTTCGGTAAAAAAAATCGCCGCACCTATTTTGACCTAATAAAATTCATAGACAACTTAGTTTTTGCCCCAGATAAAAATCACAGTCTGTATCCACCCAAATTGTTGTCAAAAACCGCATTTAAAGAGCCAGTATTGATATGTTCCGAGGAACTGTTTGAAGCATTGTGTGCCAACACTACATCAACTGTGAGCGGAAAATATCAGCATTTTGGGCCTTTAACACAGCTCCGGGCGGGTCTTCCTGGCATGACATGTTGATATACGTGATTTTAACAGAATACATCACAATACCAAAATTTTTCCAGAACTTAACCAATAGTTTCTTGCGATAGATAATTCTTCTGTATAGGTCTATATTTCCAACTATAGTCATCTGAATACATCAGGACAGTTCGGAGTTTTACTCAATAATACTGCAATAATTTTGCGTTATTTTAGACAAAAATCATAAACATGACAAGACATGTAATTCAACATGACACATTGAAAATCGTTCACAAATTTCTAAACTATTTACTGTGAAAAATGGCACAGAATACATATTGAATTGTTCATCTACCAGAAATTACCCATACGGCCTAGATATATACATGTAGACGGGTTAACAGAGGAAAGAACAGGTTATAATTGATTTAAATGATGCTATTTTCCCGCTAAACTGGCCAATTTGATTTTATAAGGTCATGACGGTCGAATACAATACCAAAATCAGCGGCAAATACATAAGTTATTATTCAAAATAAAATCCTTCGCACAAATTTTGGCAATCTTAATTCCCAAGACAGAAATTATTAGTAAAAAAAAATATATCGCTCGTACCATTTTTGAGGTGAAATATTCCAAAGACAGAAAATTTAATATTAAATGTAAAAAAATTTCGCTCCCACGTACGATTTTTTTCGGACAAAAATCCATAGACCAACTTTATAAATTGGTGTGGCCTGACCCGAAATTTTTTCGCCGAGTCGGCATTTTTCGTTTTCGTCGATATCTCAAAACGGTGCGTCGTAGAGCGAAACGGACGTTATTTTTGGACTCGTCGACCTATACTAGCATGGGGTGTATGATGGATGAACCTTGACCTTGACCCGAATTTTTTTTGCCGAGTCGGCATTTTTCGTTTTCGTCGATATCTCGGAAACGGTGCGTCATAGAGCGAAATGGACATTATTTTCGAACTCGTCGCCCTAGACAAACATGTCTTAAATGTATTATGGATGGACTCTAACCTTGACCCGGAATTTTTTTTCCGAGTCAGCATCTTTCGTTTTCGTCAGTATCTCGGAAACGGTGCGTCGTAGAGCGAAACGGACGTTATCTTTGGACTCGTCGACATAGACAAACATGCCTGGGGTGTATGATGGATGAACTTTGACCTTGACCCGAAATTTTTTTGCCAAGCTGGCATTTTTCGTTTTCGTCGATATTTCGGAAACAGTGCGTCGTAGAGCGAAACGGACGTTATTTTTGGACTCGTCGACCTAGACAAACATATCTGGGGGGTACTATGGATCAACTTTGACCTCGACCCGAAATTTTTTTGCCGAGTCAGCATTTTTCGTTTTCGTCGATATCTCGGATATTGTGCTGAGCGTCTGGTTTTGCACAACTGAGGCAAGTTTATAACTACGTTTCGCTGAAACAAGTTAATGCACATTGCATTTGTGAGGGATATCGGCCATCGATAACTCACCTATTTATCCACCTACAATCACGTCCATTTATCAGTGTGTAGGCTAGGTAACAAGTACGGTCGGTAGCTGATCAGCTGATCAGGGTCGTAGCCAGAACATATATTGAAGCGTACCCAAAATCCTCAATAACCCATTCTATTGATTGGATGGCTTGGCGGAGGGTTTGTGGGATGTATTTCCCAAGATGTTTTATTCTATTTTAAGGTGTGATTGCACGTAACTTTCCGGTGACTGCACTGAGGCACTTTTCCATTGACTTATAATGTGAAAGTAAAGGTAACAAAATCGCCAAAACAATACAATCCCCTGACCTAAAACTTGGCTAGCACACACACATATACTCATGGATGATGAACCGAGACATGGTTTCATAAATGATATCACGAAAGCTGTGCAATTTAATGATTAGATAAATAATTTTATACGTTTCACCAAAACGAAGATTCGAGTGTTCTGCTTGACAAGCACCGGCTGTTGCATATATTTATTCCTTGTTGTCGTCAAAATAATGAGAATATCTAGGGCTATACTTTCTGTGAGATGAATACAATGAGCTGAACATTCATAATCCCAAACACCTCGGTGCACCCGAGTGCATATCACCTGTGAGTTTAACTGGCCTCACTAGCTATTTGCTGCACAGCATAATCCTTCCGCTCGCCCTGTTGTGAGTGTATTTTGTAGACTGAGAAATAGGTCGGAAAATGACATATGAAAAAGATGAATTTAACAAATTTAACATTGCTTAGTAAGAAACAGAGTCTCGGTTAGTAATCCTTGATGGCTAACAATCATAAAGGCAAAGTTTCACGTTGATTGGAAGTGTGTAAATTCATGAATTTGTTACCTTTATATTTACATTATAAGTGAATGGACAGCTGGTCACTGCCAGGTTCATGACGATCACATGCAATCAATCCTTAACAGTCTTTCTGGAGCCATTCGGATCTACATGTATGTTTAATTTATAGAAAATTAGAAATCCATAACTGTATATATCTATACTAGATCTATACTCTGATTTTCTAAACTTGTTTACACTGGTTTTTGACGATATCTTTGCGATGCTAAATGGTATCGTTCTAAAACTTGGCATACTTCGCCTCGAAAACAAACGAAAAACTGTGTAAACTAGTTAGAAAAATCAGAGTATAGACCTACTTTGATTTCCTGAATAATGAGGTTTATTTCTGTGTACGGGTGCATACATCAATTATTATTATAATTCCCAGTGAAGTTGGGAAAACTTTATATTCAACGTGTCTCGAAAAGATTGCTACAGATTCATTCACCTACAATAAATGTGTATGCAGGAGATCATGGTACACATTTTAATCTACTCGTTCTACTCATGAAATGTACTCATTCTACTGTACTCTGCGACCCACATAGTAACACACAAATCTGATAAACCACCTGACGTGGCTTCATGTATGACATGTCCAGTTGTCCATTTCATGGCCATTGTAATATGCTTGCGTATATTATAGTAATGTCAAGGAATACCTCTGAATTTGAAGTTGAATCAAAGAGAAAGGACTTTGCAGCTGAGAGCATTGAAATCTAAGAATCCACACTTTTCAGTTCTCTGTCTGACTTGAAATGTGCCGATAACTGGACGATAACTCGAAAAATATTCAAGCAATAGTTGCAGAACTTTGCATGGAGTTTTATATACCACCAGGGAAGAACCCTATTGATTTTGGGATTGATCCGTCAAACAACTTTTGACCTAGAGGTCGAAATAATTTTTTGCTGACTCATCCTTGAGGCTTCCTGCATATCTTGGAAACGGTACGTCGTAGAGCGAAACGGACGTTATTTTCGGACTCGTCGCCCTAGACAAACATGTCTGAGGGGTATTATAGATGAACTTTGACCTTGACCCGAAATTTTTTTGCCGAGTCGGCATTTTTCGATTTTGTCGATATCTCGGAAACGGTGCGTCGTATCTAGCGAAACTGACGTTATTTTCGGACTCGTCGCTCTAGATAAACATGTCTTAAGGGTATTATGGCTAAACTTTAACCTTGACCCGAAATTTTTTTGCCGAGTCGACATTTTTCGTTTTCGTCGATATGTAGGAAACCCTGCGTCGTAGAGCGAAACAGACGATATTTTCGGACTCGTCTCCCTAGACAAACATGCCTTAAATGTATTATTGATGAATTTTGACCTTGACCCGAAATTTTTTTGCCGAGTCGGCATTTTTCATTTTCATCGATATCTCAAAAACTGTGCGTCATAGAGCGGAACAGACGTTATTTTTTTACTCATCGCCCTAGACAAACATGTCTGGGGGGTATGATGGATGAACTTTGACCTTGACCCGAAATTTTTTCGCCGAGTCGGCATTTTTCGTTTTCGTCGATATCTCAAAACGGTGCGTCGTAGAGCGAAACGGACGTTATTTTTGGACTCGTCGACCTATACTAGCATGGGGTGTATGATGGATGAACCTTGACCTTGACCCGAATTTTTTTTGCCGAGTCGGCATTTTTCGTTTTCGTCGATATCTCGGAAACGGTGCGTCATAGAGCGAAATGGACATTATTTTCGAACTCGTCGCCCTAGACAAACATGTCTTAAATGTATTATGGATGGACTCTAACCTTGACCCGGAATTTTTTTTCCGAGTCAGCATCTTTCGTTTTCGTCAGTATCTCGGAAACGGTGCGTCGTAGAGCGAAACGGACGTTATCTTTGGACTCGTCGACATAGACAAACATGCCTGGGGTGTATGATGGATGAACTTTGACCTTGACCCGAAATTTTTTTGCCAAGCTGGCATTTTTCGTTTTCGTCGATATTTCGGAAACAGTGCGTCGTAGAGCGAAACGGACGTTATTTTTGGACTCGTCGACCTAGACAAACATATCTGGGGGGTACTATGGATCAACTTTGACCTCGACCCGAAATTTTTTTGCCGAGTCAGCATTTTTCGTTTTCGTCGATACTCGGATATTGATATCTTTGTCGCCCTAGACAAACATGTCTATGGGATATTAGGGATGAACTTTGACCTTGACCTGAAATGTTTTTGTCGTAGAGCCCATGGTAAACATATTATAAATATTATAAATTAGTTTTAACACCGAAATGCCTCCAAGGCATCTTCAGACCTTGACATCTAGTTCACTCCATATCTTTCTAATAAAATCTTGGAGTGTTCCTATCCACATATTTATGTTATTTGAATCATAATAAAGAGGATTGAAGGCTATAGGTATATTATTCAGTGATTTTCTAAATTTGAACTCAAATTTCACCTCATTTTTGCGCGCGCTGCTGCAGGAGGTTTGCTTGGGCTCGTCGTGCTACTATTAGGAACAATACAGTATTTCAAAGAATCCACAGTTTTGAAGAATCAACAGTCTTCTGTGGATTCTTAATAATAATCCATACTTTGAACAATAGAGTGATGCCACAACAATATTTCAGAACAATAGAACGACATCATAACAATATTAATGGTGTTCAACCAAGAATACTAAACAATGTATTTTTGGGTATATGCTCAAGCTGTTTTTCATATATATCTTGGATATCAATTTGTTTCTGTCTATATTCTTATCATTGCTCTGGATAAGTACACTACAAGTACATGTATATATAGTATTAGTTTGTTTCATACTTCCATATTTCATTCCATCTCAAGGATAGTATCAGTGTGTTAGACAGATGATGGCAGTGCCATTCTACATGGCGTGGATAGACGCCTGCGAAGAGCATGAAGACAGATCTTCTGAGAGATCTTCCCCCTGTCTCAGTGTCGGTAGCAATAGCAACAGCAGTGGCAAGAAAAGAAAGCAGGACAGTGATTCTGCAGAGAACGACAACCCATCACCGTCCGTCTCTACTGCAGAACAGGTTCTAGATACTACACCAACCAAGCAAACAAGATATGAAGAATTTGTCAAAAAAGATGTTGATGTCGTTGCATCCAGATCTGCTGACAATGTACAAGATGATTGTGGGTCCACTGAAACCAATCCTGCGATTGATGATCACAATAACAAAGACATACCAGACACCAACACAAAAGACAGCCAACAAGATGTTCAAACCGAAGCCTGCGTAGAATCCGGAAGAGCAAGAAAGCCTGACGTCCCTGAGCTTTCTCCTTACACTATGAGAACCACAAAAAATATCGCCCATGTGATGGATGATTTTTGCAAGGAGAGAAGTATCTTTGCCTGGGAGCTACTGCCTGTTGATGAGCTCAATCAACTTCTGACCCAGTTCTATAGGAATGTATCAAAGAAGGATGGCACAGAGTACAAACTGGCATCTATTTTGTCCTTCAGGTATGGATTGTCACGACATATTCAACACAAACGCAACATCAACATCATCACTGACGCATCTTTCAAGGCATCCAATGATGCTTTCAGGAAGGTTGTGAGGGAGCGGAAACTCAAAGGTGTTGAGACGTCTCAACCAAGAGCTAAGATCAGCTATGACGACATAAGGAAGTTCTACTCCTCTGTCAATACCAGCAGCCCACGAGGTCTTCAAGACAAGGTCCTGTTTGACATCCTTTTCTACTTTGCTCCAGTGAGCAGAGACAAGCTTCGCTGCATGACAAGGAATTCCTTCCTTGTGATCAACAGTTCTGAGTTGGGATGCTACGTGTGTGAAACAGAAGACGAAGAACATCCTGTGCCGAGTGCCTCGGCCTCTAGAACCTATCCCAGCAAATACATGTATGCAACTGGTGGAATACACTGCCCAGTGGCATCCTTTCAGAAGTATCTATCCAAACTCAACCAGGGCTCGAACTACCTCTGGCAGATGCCACTGAAGGAGCAGTGCACTAAGTGGTCAATCTGGTATGACCAGCGTCCTCTTGGCAAGAACACACTGGGCAGCTACATGTCCAAACTGTCAAAAAGACATGGTCTATCCAAGATCTACACAAACCAGTGCTGCAAGCGCACTATACATAGCGACATCAACTTCCTGCGACAGATTGACCAGAAGGAACCTAGCGACCAGGACCTGACCAGTCTGACTGCCTCTGACCTAACTGGGAACATGTTTCCTCAAGGGAGCTTCCAGGAACTGTGCGGTTTGAACTTCAGCGACGAGGCCCAGTCACAAACAGCACATGAATCTGAAGCATGTCCGGAGGTCGGCCTCACTGTCTCAATCGTCAGTCCAGGGAATGAGGTCCTTGCACTAAACAACAGTGCTACTGGGGAAGAAGTCCCATTAGACCTGAGCAAATCAGCAAACCACACCAGCTCGTCCCTGTCAGATGCCACCACAGCCAGCTGGTCGTCTAACCCGACTGATTTGGAGGAGAGCGCTCTGGTCATAGACACCTCACATGCCAGCTTCGACCAGGACGAAGACGAGAGTAATTCTCAACGTGTGGAGACAGACGTTCAGTCTGAAACAGACCATCAGGATCATGTCAATCTGGGAAAGTACCTTAATGAAGCCTGTTGCCATGGCTACCCAACAGACGGCATTCAATGTGGCTACCATGACTTCTACAACCTGGTGTCAGATAATGAAGTTATTCAGAGAGTGGAAGCAACAAGCTATCCAGACCATACCTATCAAAGTGTGGACAACCCTTCCCGGCCAACTGGGAAATCCCAGGCCAATTTTGAACTCGGGAAATCTGGACGTCAACTCTCAGTGAAGAACGTTTCAGATGACGGTGAAAGAATGTATCCCAGTCAGGTTTGACACTTTAGCGGACAAGCGGATATTATGGAGACTGTTTACCATGTTACCTGTTGCCGACACCGTTTCTTGTTCCTCATATTTGCAGTTCAAAATGATACATCCTTTGAGACCTGATTTAGAACTGCATACTAACCAGTTGTGTTGCTGTTGTTTACTAACAAGTTATAACGTCATATTATTCCTGTTATTTACACAAACATGACCAATATCAGTTACATTCTATTTGATGTTTTATGTGGTACATTTATCCATGGTTACTTTCCAAGAATGCTAATCATTGCTTTCATATGTTATGTGTTTTTGTATGTCATACTAAGTACATGGTATTTTTCTCAGTACAAGAAATCGTTTTAATTCTGGGTGAATTACATTTTCCACCAGATGGACGATGCAGTGGATGTCTACCGGGAGCTTGCCAAGATCCCTTCGGTGAAGGGAGGTTCTATATCCAACAAGTCCACTACAGAGAGCCTGCAGGTCTCTGCTGTCTGGTCACAAAGGGATCTTAACCGCAAGGAGAATGTCAATTTCACTAAACACTATGTGGCCCAGCCAGGTGCCATCTTGGAGTCACAGCCCCAAGAACTTTCCAAAGTGTAGGTTTGAATAGCACATTTCATTGTTCGATCCGACCAAATTTTTTAGAGTCTCATTATATGGTGGTTTCCCCACACTTCCAAGATTTAAATGCCATTAGCATGATGGAATTTAAATTTGATTATTGCATTATGACACGCGTTTGGCTACAGAGAGTTCAATGTGGAATCCCCATCTGGCAAGCTTGTTGCTGTTCTGCGCAAGGTTCCACAGAAGTCTGGTGACGATAAACAGTTCATAGAGGTAAATGCTCATTTGTCATATATTCTTTGAATGTTGTGTTTTTAACAAAAAATGTGCTAATAGGTTTGAAATTGTATTGACGACTGCAGTATTAAATATCTACTGGTACCTAAATAATATTCTCTATATGCATATATTTCGCTAGATATGGAACGGTAATCAGAAGACACACAACATTGAAGTGGATAACATTGAGGAACATGGGAAGATCTACAGTGATAGTGAGATTTTCCTTGAATATTATTTATGTGAACCATCGGATGAATCACTATGGATATCATATTGAAGGATTTGTTTTATAGTACTCGTTTGTATTCACATCTAGTTACATTTGGTTGCCTCGAGTGGTCGCAATCGGAGACTCAACTCTTATACGTTGCTGAAAAGAAACGCCCCAAGCCGAAATCATACTTTGACAGTGAGAAGACATCCACAGAAGAGAACAAGGATAAAGCCGAGGGCAAGGTACACTGAATTTTATGATGAGTGTTAGGATTCCAAGAAAAATAATATATAATACTCTTCACGATATTAGTTGCCCAATTAGGCCCGGGGATTTAGCTCATGAATCGTATAAGCCTATATACATTATATATCTGCACACATCACCATAAATCATCGAAATCCATCAGTTTATTGAATACTCTCAAATATTCCTTACTCCCACAACATACTTGCTGTTCCCGTGTACCCTGCAGGGTGAGGAGTTTGTGTACCAGGATGACTGGGGGGAGCAGTTGACAGGCAAGTGTCAGTCGGTGCCCTGTATACTGGAACTCAGCTCCGCGTCCGTCCGTGTGTTTGACTGTCTGCCCGACAACGCATGTGCTGGCATGGTGAGTGGTCATAATGATTCATCCACATGCCGAACTGTCAGCAGAGGAGGCGATTTTTCCACTACAAAGTTTGACATTACTGATTTGAATGTTCATCCCATGCAAAGATACACATCTTTGAGCAAAGATGTACTTCTGTTGTTGGTAGGCTGTGTGGTGTCCGGATGACTCAGGTATCCTCTGTGTTGGTACATATCCAGGACCCTACCGACTGGGCATTATCTACTGTGCCATGCGCAGGTAATAATTCATTTGATATAAGGCTGAGATATGTTTGTCCCTTTACATGACAACCTTTACACTTTACATTCTTTACGCTTTACACTCCATTGTAGACATGTACAAGTTTACTTTGGCATCCAGTTGTCATGAAAAATTGAAAAATATTTTCTGATACTTTTTCAACAGAAGTGCATTATTCCACATCAACCTGAAAACAAATACATGTGGTGAGTCATTCGTGGTGAAAATTTATGAAATTATTGTTTGGAGTTGTAAAGTTCAAGAATAACGAAATGACGAGTCAACGACCAGTTTCTATACCATTTCATGATGGATATAAATCATGGAACATTTTTATTATAACTTCCTCAGAGATTCTGGGAGAACAGGATCATTCAGTGGCGTCGCCTGTGTTCAGTCCTGACAGGTCAAAGTTTGTCTACTCGGAAAACAAGGCAGGAGGCCCTCACATGCAATGCAGGAGACTTAAAATGGTTAGTAGGTACATTGTGTTCATTGTTCTATCAGAAGCTAGTAATCGTTTGTGAGTTCTGTCGTGTGTACATGTGCTTTCCACCATACTGAGTAAATCTTGCTGTTCTCTTTCTACAAGTGCAACTGGTCAACGAAAGAAATCAGCACAGTGACTGAACAAGTCAGAAATACAACCGGTAGGTACTGCCCTTCAACTATTCTTATGATGTAATGTCCAATGTTTTGTTGTGATAAAGTGTGGCACCTGTCTTGCTGAACAGACCCCGATGAATTCCCTGGGATACATATGCTGAGTCTCAACAGAAGGTGCTGGGCACAGGACTGCAATAGATTGGTACTGAACACCCAGTGGAGGAGCAAATCGGTGAGTAAAAGTTCACGGGTTGCTTATATACCTTAGCGGGGAAGTGTTGTTTCCTTAATTTTATCCCTCATGTACAGGAGCTGGTTGTGATAGATTGTGAAAGCCATCAAGTTACCAGACTTACAAACAGTAAGTAACATGTATTGTAACTACAGACTCATCATTGATAGTGCACTGACTATACCACAGTGTCCACCAAATTCACTGGATACTTACCTTGTTACCTGTAGACCCTGCTGTGGGGAGTTGGACTTTGTTGGATATGAAGAATGATGTCATCCTTGCCAGCTGTACAAGTCCAAGCAAACCGCACTATCTGGTAGAGGCACTATGATATCTTGAGTTTTGTGACTTGCCTCTTTTCTTGAATTTTTTTGAAAGATCTATGTTGAAATGAATGCAGTTGTTACTTTGATCATTTTTGGTTGCATTATGATTAGGTACAAGGCAGTCTGCCAGGTATAGGCAGCGAGTCAAGCATCCAGTGGACACAGCTGGACTGCGGTGCCCCCCAGATCTCTGGGATATCGTGGAGTATCCATCAGATGGAGGTGCCAAAGGACAGAGTCAACTCGAGTTTTGGTCAGTCAATATTTGTGATTATAAATAGTTATTTCATTTCGTCCATCTGCTGTGCAGAGGTAGAACTAAGCAGAAGTTATTGAACATTCATATAGTTCCACAAACTATAAAAACTTGTCACTGCAATTAATTAACTTAATATTTCAAAAGAAAATATTTTGATGTTCACAGCTGGTCTGTCCTACGAGTACATTGTGCTAGAATCCGAGGCCAAAGATCCCGGCAAAAAACGACCACTGATTGTCTTCCCTCATGGTACAGTATTTGCAATCGAGGTGTGTCTTTTCATGAACAAAATTGTGGTACAAAGATTCATGGTTTGTGTCTATTGGTGTGCTGATCAAAATCAGGTGGTCCACACTCGGTGTTCTCGGCGGAACTGATGATGTATCCAGCATGCCTGTGTCGGTTAGGATTTGTCATCGTGTGTGGTAAGTTTGTATTCATAATGTTTTAAGTGCATGTTCATTCTAAAGTTTCTTTTTCCATACTGAAAAAAAAAAACCATAATCATGCTGACGAGCAGATTGCTAAATTTGACAGTTAACTACAGAGGATCATATGGTTTTGGCCAGGATTGCATAGAATGCCTGCCTGGTAATGTGGGAACACAGGATGTACAAGATGTCCAGGTAAAAAATCTAACAGCATTAACTTCATGCGCTCGGCAAGCCATAGTATCAATGTCATATCTTCAAAATCATCTGTACAATTTGCAGGCTGTGGCCGAGAAGGTGCTGACCACACACAACCTTGACCAGGATAATGTGTTTGTGATGGGAGGTTCACATGGAGGCTTCCTTACTCTACACCTCATTGGCCAGTACCCGGTGAGCTACAGAGTTGTACCTGGTACATAAATCCTGATCCTCAGGATCAGCTTTCCTCTAGCAAACAGGATGAATCAATGTATATTGACATTGTATACCTGTCATTGCAGGATTTCTACAAGGCTGCAATTGCACGCAATGCAGTCTGCAACATTGCTTGTGAGTTGTATTTATTTTTATCAATATTAAAAACTTGCCAGTGAATTAAAGTCTGAAGCAACCAAAACATTTTTTATTCATTCAGCAAAGACAGGCCCCAATGATATACCTGATTGGTGAGCAATAAAGAACTGTTTGTTCCTGTAGATCTTCTAGCACTCCTCCTATGCATTTCTGCTCATAACAGCATAAGTTCTCCACTCTGCATTATCAAGGGCCAATAAGTTGTCACGATTTGTCATCCGTCAAACAAATACAAATTTTCAGGTCAATTGAATTTCTCTATGAATCTACCAAAACATAGTTGGGTTAACCCTATATAATACAGGCATATAACTACCATTAGCTTAATCTCAGAATGCTGACCTTGAACATGTTGTGTGTTTATTTTCAAGGAGAAAATTACAATCTGAACAAATTTGCCGGAAAGCTACAGCACTGTTTGTGCCATGTTATTTGCTAACCTGCATGCTGATTGGTTGTTTTTTCTGTGATTTAACAGCGATGATGGGAGCAACTGACATCGTAGACTGGTAAGAATGAATAATCAATCCCATGCTTTGAACAAACAGCATTAATCACCGGTAATTTGCATCAATTATAAATAATACTTTCCCTTCAATGTAAAAATTGTAGTAGCTTTTGGCGTGTGGTTCCCAGCATGCAGTTGTCTTTTACGGTGTACTTTACCCTGTACCTTAACTCTGTATATGTTGTGCAGCTTTGGTGTAGCTTAAGAAAGAATGCATGATGGATAAAAGATGTTCATGCCAACATATATTTTATTCAAACAATGCTCTAACTGAACATTTCCATACACTTACAATATTTGGTATCAATATAACTATAAAAGTGTGGTAGTATAAAAATTAGCCCAAAGGCTAAGATAGGTTACCGGATAATTTTGGTTTTAGCACTGCAGGTGACACAGTGATTAGGAAGACGTGCGGGATTGCGCGAATCGCGCATAACTTCGTAATATCCCGCATACAACAGTTTATCAGTGCGCCCAATGCGCGCACTGTAAATATTTGCAAACGTTTAATGTTTTTATTGGAATTATTGCGAAAGTTTGGAAATCAATCGTATGACGATCTTCCATTATGTTGAGGCGACCCTTGGTGTCAATGTCAGACGGTCTCTAGACTTAGACTAGAAACCGCTGAACGGATTGGCTGGCTGAGCAATTTGGGAGTATCCCATGACGTCATAGTTGACGGTTTCTAGATTTACAAAACATCCACTGCCAGTTTTTGACACCGCTCTCGGGATTTGTTCAGTGCCTTCAAAAAAGTTGATTATCGTAAATTCGGCATCCATGGCAATTTATTTTAAAAAACACAATGACAAAGAAACTTTGTTTGATGCGATGAAAGATTGAACTGAGCAGCAGCATCATTACATATATACACACTGACAGCAGGCATTCACGGTGGTGATTCAAATCGTGATGACGGCAATGACAGGTTTCTCACACACACAATTATAGCTACAACTACCGCAGTTGATGATTGAATAAAATCATTTCTAAAAGTACACCCCAAAAATGTCCCACAACTTTTTGAAAATCCCCCATAATTTTTCAAAAATCCCCCATAACTTTTGAAAATCCCCCATACATTTCAAACTGAAGGGGGGATTCTCTCATACTTCGAGTTCCTCTTCCCAATCACTGGATGACCTTGAGGTTTACCAATCAAGGTCATCTTTGTTAACTACAATGCCACCATTAGGTATGCTACATATGACTCTATATATGTTCATACATCGTTTAAGGTCAAGTTCAAGGTCACCAAAAGATGTGCCATATATACATGACTTCTTATATGCTATACACCATCCTAACCTGTATGTGCAAGTCTTTAAGCCTCAGAAGCCAATTTACACATTTCCCATCAGATATTTAACATTCGAGGTCATCCGAGGTCAAGCTCAAGGTCATCATTAGTCGTTCCATGTACAACTTCCTATATGCTCATAATGCAAACTTAAGCTATACTAATATCTACAAGCATTTCATCTGTAGATGCAAATTTGGGCATTTTTTTTACCCAAAAATGGCTATTTTGACCTTTCAGGGTCATTGAAGGTTAAAGTCAAGGTCACTACACAAATCCCCATATATGTCTTCCTATTTGAAAGTGCCAGTATCTAAGCTCTATCTTCAGGCGTTCTATGAGTACACTGGTGGCAGCTCCCATTATGAAGGAAAAAAGTCCCCAAGATTTTTTTTCGAAGGGTGAAATTATTTTTTTGCCTAGAAATGGCCCAAAATAGATAGTAACCCAATTTGGGGCAAAAATTTTTTTTTTGCCGACCCGTCAAAAATTCAAAGTGGCCACCACGTACAAACCAACGATTCAAGGGCAACAAAACTCATACACATCATAAAGGTATGTGAGGGGAGGCTTATGCATCAATTAGAAAAAAAATATCAGACAGATTTTGAAAAAATGACCATCAGAGTGCAAAATTGTTCATTTTTTTGTCAAAAATGACCGCGATTTTGGATAAAAAATGCGAAATTAGAATAACCTTCTTAGAAATATTTTTGGGTATTTTTCTGCAAAATTTCAGAAAGATTCGACCGTAAACTTTAAAGATACAAATGTGGACCGACGGACGGACGCAGCACCATGCCAATAGGTTATATTGGACCAAAGGTCTGGTAACCTAAAAATGAGATGAAACTCCGCTACAAGTATTAAGTGTGGTACAAACGCAACATATTTGTACAATACAGGACGTTTGTAGAAGTTGGACTGCCAAACTTTGATCACAGAAGCATTGCCACTCCAGAGATGTACACCAAGTCGTGGAATATGTCTCCAATACGATACATAGACCAGGTACTGTATTAGACCATGGTTAATACTCATATATCAGTAACAACATATATAGTCAGTTGTTAAATACATTGGGGAATATCACTGATCTTTTCTTGTACCCCAGGTGAAGGCCCCGGTGTTGCTATGTGTTGGGCTGGATGACCGTCGCGTGCCACCAAAACAATCTGAAGAGTACCGTCGAGCTTTGGCTGCCCGTAATATCCCTGTCAAGTAAGTATTGAATACACAATTTTGTATGTTGCCAACAGTGTAGTAATGCTTCTGTTAAATTTTCATGCGTTTTGTGAGGTATAAGAAAGTGTCAACACAAATATTTATCTTTCAGAATGTTGCACTACCCTGAAAATGCTCATCCCATCATCAAGGTTGATTCCGAGGCAGACTGCTTTGTTAACATTGCCAAGTGGTTCAGGCAGTATTCAAAGCACTGATCTTCATCACTGAATGCAACGGACAATCGATGGAAGACTTGGGAAAACATGTTTTCCTGTTTCCAAATTCAGCCTTGTTTAGTTGAAGAATCAGAATGTTTTTTGTGTAATATGTGACGGATGCTTGTGGATAATGTTATCTTGTTTTTAGAAAGATGACTCGGTTGTCAAACTGGATGAAAATTAATCTTGTATACTCGAAAGCACACATATAAATAGCAAGGTACACAAATTGGAGCATGTGCCATACCTGTAATCAAGTGCTATGTCAATTCTTCAATTATTTCAAACTTTAAAATCCAACTCGAGTTGAAATGAATGCTGAATTATCATGTTTAGTTTGAAAGAGAATGCAAAAGTTGATGTGCTAATTTCAACAGAATCGTTCCTGAAATATTTTTGATTTTGTGTCAAATTTTTTTGTTGTTTTATTAAAACTTTGAGCTCATTAGATACCCTAATAGTGTTGGATACTCATGTGACGATATGGTGTGGTTCTGGAGACAAAATACATCATACACCATTTGTTTCATATGAAAAACTCAATTCATGTTGAATTTTTTTGTGATATAATTCGAAGTAAATAAAAGGTGTATATTTGGTTGTCCATAGAATCACACCAAATGGTCATATGACTTGCCAGCTCTATATCATGAGGGCCAAGATTGGGTGTGCTCCTTACTACGTGTGCACTGAAAAAATACGATTTGATTCGCCTGACACCTTCTCACTCCTTATAGAACACAGAAGATTGAGGAGAACAAGTGGTAAAGTTGTCAGATAATAACTCCTTTAATCGATTGTATTGTATTTATTCCGAATTAAAAAAATAGCAAGAAGATGGTGGCTATCTTTTTTATTTGGAATAAATACGCTTCAAGATGATTTGGCCTGTGAAGGCTTCTTCCTGTTTGAAGACTTTTTTGTATGGTGTTGGGATAAGTTCACCACCAATAAGACGCCCTTAGAAAGAAAAAAATAGCCCAAAGGCTAAGACCAGTTTACCAGACAATATATGTTTTATATTTTAGATACAGTATTAGCCATTTTACCTCGTTTACCTTGAAAATAAAGTCATGAGAATATTCAGCATGTATCATTTCCTACATGTCCACAATTGATTGCTGAGCTGTAAATTCCATAATAAGTGAGATATAAGTCATTTTGTGCTATGACCTTGAAAATGAAGTCAAAGGTCAAATTACAGATCATCAGAATATACACCATATATCATTTCAGGTGTGTCCACAATTGATTCTCAAGTTTTGGAAGTGGAAAATAAATGATATCGTCCTTTTTGTTGTGAAGTTGACAATAAATGATATCATCCATTTTGTCATGACTGAAAATGCGATCAAAGGTCAAATTCAAGGCCATGACAATATTCAGCATACATCATTACCTATACGTCTGCAATTGATTCCGAAGCTGTAAAATCGATAATAAGTGATATATTAGGCATTTTGTGATTTGACCTAAAAAAATAAGGACAAAGGTCACGGTCATGAGAATGTTCAGCATAAATTATTTTCCATTTGTGAACAATAGATTCCTAAGCTGTAAAGTCAACAATAAGTGAAATATTAGCAATGTTGTGCTCCGACCTTGAAAATGACCTCAAATATCATCTTCAAGGCCATCGAAGATTTGTTGTATATCATTTCCTATATGTCCATAATTGATTCCCAAGCTATAAAGTTGATAAGAAGCAAGATATTAGCCGTTTTGTCCTGCGACCATGAAAATTAGGTCAAAGGTCAAATTCAAGGCTGCGAGATTATTCAAAATATATCATTTCCTACATGTCCACAATTGAATCCTAACCTGTAAAGTTGATGATACGTGAGATATCGATTTTGTGCTATGACCTTGAAAAACATAGGCCCAAGGGACCTGTAGCTTACCGGCTAGCCAATAGGTGATCGGACCGATGGTCTGGTAACTTCAAGGTTACAAGTATATTCAGCATATTTCATTTTATATACATGTATGTCCAAAATTGATTCGTAAGCTGTAAAGTTGACAACAAGTGAGATATGCGCCATTTCGTGCTCTGACCTTGAAAATGAGGTCAAAGGTCATATTCAAAGTCACGATAATATTCAGTATATATTATTTCTAATATGTCCACAATTGATTCCCCAGCTGAAAAGTAAACAATAAGCGAGATATTAGCCATTTTGTGCTCTGACCTTGAAAATGAGGTCAAAGGTCAAATTCAAGGCAATCCGAATATTCAGCATATATCATTTCCTATATGTCCACAATTAATTTCTAGGCTGTAAAGCTGATAATGAGCGAGATATTAGCCATTTTGTGCTCTGACCTTGAAAATGAGGTCAAAGGTCAAATTCAAGGTCACGAGAATGTTCAGCATATATCACTTCCTATATGTCCACAATTGAATCCTAAGCTGTAAAGTCAATAATAAGCGGGATATTGGTCATTTTGTGCTCTGACCAGGTCAAATTCAAGGTCACGAGAATATTCAGCATATACCATTTCCTATATGTCCACAATTGATTCCAAGTCTCTAATCTCAATATTGAGTGATCAAGAACATTGTGGCCCATTATAAAGCATAGGAGGATTTAACATGGGAAAGTCCTATTTGGGCCCCGTAACAAACATCAAAATGGCCGCCACACGCAGACCGGCGATTCAAGAGCATCGAAACTTATACACATTATAAGGATATATGAGGGGAACATTTTGAAACTAAAATCTCAAAACTGATCAGACAGTTTTTGAGAAAATAATTTTTAAAGTTGAAAACATGCAAAAACGGCCATTTTCGGCATAAAAATGGCCGCCAAAACTGCATGATCGATTCAATAAAAAAAATGCAAAAAAAACGTCGGGGGTATTGACCCAATACATATTCACACAAATTTATGGAGAAATTCATCAGCCCGAAAAAAAGATAAAAAATGTTAACAGATTATGTGGCCGACGACGATGACGACGGACGAAAAACCACGACAATAGCTTATTGGTCCTTCTGGGCCGGTAAGCTAATAAGCTCAAAGGTCATATTCAAGGTCCTCAGAATATTCGGCGTATATCATTTCCTATATGTCCACAATTGATTGGAATTGATTCCTAAGCTGTACAGTCGATAATAAGCGAGATATTAGCCATACTGTCTGACCTTAAAAGTGAGGTCAGAGGTCAAAATTCAAGGTCACGAGAATATTCAGCATATATAATTTCATATATGTCCATAATTGATTCCTAATCTCTAATCTCAATATTGAGTGAGATATTTGGGCCCAAGTAGCGCACCTTACTCCACTAATACTACTCACCCACTAAATGTACACCATATTTAATCCGTCTGGCACATTTTTTTTATCTTCATTGAATTTAGAAGAAATAGTAACCTGCGCTACATGGGCCAAAATGTGTCCCATTTTAGAACAGGAGAATTTAACAAGAAAGTTCCATTTGGGCCCGAAATGGCCCACTTCGAGTGATTCAAGGGTAACGGAACTTATACACGTCACAGGGGCACATAATCATATGAGGAGTGTTACCGGGGATCCCCGTATTTAAGCCCTTAGCTTATAATTGGGGAAAAGGGGTTGTGCCGAATGAAAATTAACTCCATATATAGGCCCATGGGCTTATATTTGGGGAATGACTATTTTACGATTTTTATTTTGCACGCTTGAATTTACAATGGATTGGACAGGAAAGCACTTCTTATATGCGTAAGAACTATATTTATACAAACATTTTATTCTATAGATTCATAAAGATGGAATATCACAGATATTCACTGTCATATTAAACGCACGCATGATGAATAAAAATGTACACATATACATGCCTATATGCATGTACCGGATAAAATCCAGCTGGTCACGTGTATACGTACTATAGTAGCCCTAGGCAAGGCATATACGTACCGCTTTTATCAATTTCATTTCAGTAGCTTATTTTAGGTACCAACACTTACTAACATCTCCTACGAAAAACAAAACGTCAACTACGTTTTCCCCAAATATAGGCCCAGTCCTGATGCGAGACAAAATTTTATTCCGTTTATAAGCCCATGGGCTTATACAAGAGTAGTACTTCCCTTGCATTAGCCCATGGGCTTATCCAAAGAGGGGCTTAAATACGGGGATCCCCGGTATGTATCAATAAGAAAGAAGTTACCAAACAGATTTTGAGAAAACGACCGTCAATGTCCAAAATTGGCCATTTTTCGTCGAAAATGGCCGCCATTACGAAGGAATTGCGAAAATAAGAAAATACCTCTCCCTCTCGAAATATTCGAGAGGGAGAGGTCTTGTCACAGGGGAACCACATTTAACGGTGGGGAATCTGAGCGACAATCCTCGGAGTCGATTCAGACCAACCTCGGATGAAATCTGTCAATACACAGCTTCGTTGTCACATCATTGTGTGTATTTCACATCATTGTGTGATCCACAAACGTGTTTCAGAGCAATATAAATGTGTGCTACAGTGACAGTAACCCACAAATGTGCCGTATGCAGTCGGTAATCAACAAACAATACGCACAACAACTCTGGTATATGCACAGGTTGGGTGATAACTCGATAATCGGCTGGCTGTAAATGTATAAACAGGAATGATACATGTTATAGGCGATCGCTCTGTGCGCGTACTGCAATCCAAACACATTCTCCATATCTGTGCACATGTGTCATTGTAAAAAGTGATGAAATAATGCCAGAAAACACTTAATTTCGTGATTTCCACTCTGCAACGAACATCCTTGGAACTATAATTATGCAACGTTCACCCACGGAGTAAAATCCGGTCTTCATTTGTTTCATGACCACGTCATTTGCGTGAAATATTAGTGCAGGTAGCACCAAAAACGAATAGTAGATGTGGCGATTTTGCCCTAAGCACGCGGCAGGTGATTGTAAACATAAATGCCATTTATGTGGCCTTTTTGTACTTGGCCTTGTTTTGACATGCTCCGTTCGAGCGTGCGTTGCCACGGCGACGTATTGTAATTTACGCTCCAGTAAACTATAACAATGGATCGATTTAACCTCGCGTGCGCCCTACAGTTTCTGGTGTATTATATATACACTGGAAGCGACTCGTTCGAGGAGATTGTCCAAGATCGAGAGACAGGACGCACACGAGGCTCGCCATGAGCTTTGTGTTCCCTGTTTGCGAGTAGTGGGCTCCTAGAGCCCTGGGGACGATTTCCGTGGGGAGGCCCGGGCTGGGAGAGACGAGTTGCTGACTCGGGGGCCTTCGGCCCTGTGGATCGCCAGCTCTCTCCCTTCCCGGGACGTGTGACAGAGGCTCTGGCCAGCATGTCGGGCTGTACGGGGTTCCGTCCCCGAGGCAGACCGCGGCTCGCCAGGCCCCGCCAGTTAACACCGTGGTGATGAACCAGTTTCTGAACGGTGTCCGTAGGCCTGGGAGTGTCGGGTGGGCTGTTACCTGGTTACCGTTAATGCTGAAGTAGTGACCGTGTCCGCCGCGACCTCCGGTGAGCGGCCCTGCCGCAAGGATCCGGAATAGCGGATGCGCGTCCGCAAGGACTCGGATGAGAGAGGACTATCCTCGAGGATCCCGAAGAGCGGACGGTAGTCAATAACTTTACATTGGTGCCGTGACCAGGATCAGTCCGACAGTGTTCCATCGCAGCCTACCGTCACAGCGTTGTAGCCTCCTTAGTCCCTGGGGATCGCCCGCTCCTCAAGGACGTCTCGAAGAATGACTAAAGAGAGAGATAAGGCCAAAGATAAGGCCGATGAACCCAAGGGGAGGGATAAGGGTGGAAATGTCGCGGACCACACCCGGTCGCGCGACAGCCACCGTGAGACGTCTCCGGACGACTCCGGTGGCCGGAAGGAACGTGCGGAGCCCTCCGCGGACAGAACCCAGTCTGCGGAGTCGACTCCGGCGTCCCTGACTCCGTCTCCGGATGTAGAGTCTAGCCCCGCGGGGCCGCAACAGGAGTTGTCATTAAGGCCGGGCCTTGATGTGTTAGGCGCGGTAGGCGGAGCCGGCAACGGCTCTACGCCGCGCCCGCCCAGGCCCAGAATGAGTCCGTGGCAAGCGGCACTCTTCCGTGGGACGTCTCCGGACGTCCGGAATCGAGCGCCAACTACTGCGGGCACTTCTGGACAGGCGGACCAGCAGTACCAGATGCCACTCCTGGCCGGGTGGGCTCCTTCGCGAGCCTCCGGCATGGGCTCTGGTCGGTCCGCACCGGGTGATGTGGTAGACCAGCTCGCCGATGCGCTTGGTGAGCTGGCCCCCAGAGGGCGCTATGACCGCGCCCGGTCGCCCCATCAGGGACGATCAGACCGGCGGAACCGTTCCCCCTCTCCGCTGTCACAAGGCAACTCGGGGCCTTTGACGGAGAGGGAGAGGTGGCTGATATCCGAGGCGCTTGTACTGTTCAAGCGGAATCAGCCGCCTTCGAGCGTTGACCCGTCGGCCATCTCAAGTCCGGGGATGTCTGGGCCAGTAGCCCCTCCCCAAGTCCTGCCGAGTCCGCAGGCGCCAGTGGCCCCCGCAATGGGACCCGCGCCTGCCCCGCGGCTCGGAGGCACCACGTTGGCGACCGCGTCGACCGTTCCGACGGTTGGAGCGCAAGCCGCGTGGCCGACTTACCCTGGCACGTACAGTGTGTCGGACGGGCAGTGGCAACAGGCGGCTACGGCCCCAAGCTTTGCCGCCCCTTCTGGAGCCTACCCAGTAGGTTCGATGGGAGCCCCGCCCGCACCTAGCCAGAGTGGGTTTTTAGCGGGAATGACCCCGGCGGCAAACGTGAGCTTCCCTGCTCCTCCGTCCGCGGCGTCGATGTTTGCTCCGGCAGACTCCGCCGCAGGCGCAGGAAGCGCACGGAACTTGCCGCTGTACACGGACGACCCCGGAGCCGGGACCGCACGTCGGGCGCGTAGCAAACGCGATGACGGGCCCGACCACTCTTCGTGGCGGAAACGGTTCAACGGGGATAACGCCGACTTGGAGGACTACTTGCTCCAGGTATGGCGTACCGCCGTGTACGAAGGATGGTCCCAGCATGAAGCTGGACACGTCCTCGCGGGGAGCCTGGAAGGGAAAGATCTCCGCGTGATGCCGTGTCTGCCGGTGGGAACAGTGACGTTCGGCGAGGTTGCTCGTCAACTTCGCCTGCTGTTCCCGCCGACGACCAATCGGCGGCAGTCTGAACGAGAGTTCAAGGCGCGTATCCGCCAGCCGACTGAGTCCGTGACAGACTATGCGTACAGCTTACGCATACTCGGCCGGAGAGCTTTTCCGGACATGGACTCCAGACGGTTTGAGACGATGCTGATCGATCAGTTCATCGATGGCCAGCCTTACCACCTAGCATACGGGCTGGCCACCCATGAAAAGCGATCGATGGAGGAGGCAATAGACTCCGCGCTTGCGCTTGAGATGGCTGTCCGCCCTAGACAGTTGCCTCCAGCCCCGGCTCCGGCCTCGGCTGTACCCGCGCAGGCGGCGACTCCTCCTCCGGTCAAGGCATCGCAGGTAACCCCGTGGCAGGACCCGGTCGTCCGGGAACCCGCCAGGGAACCTACCCAGCAGTGGGTTAGTGCGCCGGCACCCTCTACAGGGGCGCCCGCACAGGCGGCACCGGTTGCCGCGCCGTCCTCATCTCCGGATGAGTACGACTATGACGAGTATGATTTCAGCGCTGCGCAGATGATTGCGTACTGCGCTGGGATCGACACTCCGGGGCCCGCTGAATGCTGTGCGTTCACATCCGGACCAGCTCAGAACCGCCCCTGTTATTTCTGCGGAAAACAGGGACACTTTTGGCTGAAGTGTCCGGAGTTGTTGGAACGCTTGCGGGCACGCGGATACCAGGGGGTCCTCCCCAGTCCGCGCCGGAGTAACTACTCCCGGCCTGGTCCCGCGGGACAACAGGGCCGTCCCTCACGGCAGGGAAACTGAACTCGGACGTGGTGGCGACCAACACTACGTCCGAGGACAGTTGTTCCGTGGCAACGGATGCCGCCCCACCTACGGATGAACCGGACGAACCTCAAGTAGATATAACTTCTCCGGAAGTGGTCCTTGAGGATCAGTCTGGCTCGTCCGCGGCTGAGGCGGATCACGAGGACTCCGAGAATGGGCCCAGTGCGTGCGAAAGATACCGTTCAAGAAACGCACTGGTCAAGGACACTTGCTGGTACCTGCCCCTGCCACTCGGGCGGGAGCCGGTCCGGTTCCTTGTAGACTCAGGCTCGGAGGTCACCCTCATAGCCATAGGAACGTTCCGGAAGGAACCCGTGCTCCGCAACCTTGAGTTGCGGGATCCCGGTCCTTACCAGCTCTACGGGGCCGGTAACAACCGCATCCGTGTCTACGGTATCGTCGAGTTGCCTGTTACACTTGGGGACAAGGTGTATCCGACAGAGGCAATCGTCGCAGACATCGGAGCGGCCGGGATTATTGGAATGAATTTTCTCCGGGCCCACCGGGTCACCGCTAACTTCAGTGCGGGTGAATTCCGGATGGGAGAGGATACTCACTACCTCTTCCGCATGGGTCCAGCGCATTCGTTCCAAATGCGGGTGGCGCGCACCACGGTGGTGCCGCCTATGAGCGAGATGATCATCGAGGCGCGGCCGCGTCGTCCCCGCATGCCCCTCGAAGGTCGTCCGTGTATAGTGCAGCCGGTGAGCAGTTTCGCCAAGGGAACTGGGCTCGTGCTGGGCGGGACTCTGGTCAAGTCCGACGCCCGCATGATGCCCCTTCTCGTGGTGAATCCCACGGACTCACCCGTTGTGCTGCGGCGCGGGTACCTAGCAGCTACAGCTGTGCCCGCGTCGTCTAGTCGTGTCATCCCCGACGATCCGGTCTGCCGCGCTGCGTGCGCGGCGGCGGCCGCCGGAGATGATCCGTTCACCCTGCCGGACCATCTGGAATCTCTGGTTCCGAAGGACCGGCTGGGTGGAGAGCAGCGCCAGGCGCTCCGCAGACTGTTGCGGCAGTATGCGGATGTGTTTATGGGTCCGGATGGTGCGGTCGGCAAGACAGACGTTGCCAAACACCGCATCGACCTCCTAGATGAGCGTCCGATCAAACAACGTCTACGGCGAGCAGCGATAGTGCACCAAGAGGTCATTGACCAGGAGGTGCAGAAGATGCTCGAGCTAGACATCATCGAACCCAGTGACAGCCCTTGGGCGAGTCCTGTGGTTATGGTGAAGAAGAAGGACGGCTCGTGGAGGTTCTGCGTTGATTACCGTAAGCTTAACGATGTCACGCGGAAGGACTCATATCCTCTCCCGCACATCGAAGACACCTTCGATTCCCTGGCCGGATCGCACTACTTCTGTGCTCTGGATCTGGCCTCCGGGTATTGGCAGGTCGAGATGGAGGAGAGTGATAGGGCGAAAACTGCCTTCGTTACTAAGAACGGGCTCTACCAATTTAAGGTAATGCCGTTCGGGCTCTGTAACGCTCCAGCGACGTTCGAGCGCCTCATGGAGATGGTACTTAAAGGGTTCCTCTGGAAGCGATGTATGGTCTACATCGACGATGTCGTCGTGTATGGCCGGTCGTTCGAGGAAACCCTCACCAACCTCCAGATGGTACTCCATCGCATCCGCGGAGCAGGGCTCAAGTTGAAGCCAAGTAAATGCGAACTTTTCGCGCAGGAGATCCTGTACTTGGGCTTCATGGTAACGGGCACCGGAGTTAGGCCAGATCCTAAAAAGCTAGAGGCCGTCAAGAACTGGCCTCGGCCTTGCAACGTGGCGGACGTGAGGTCCTTTTTGGGCTTCGCGAGTTACCACCGCCGGTTCGTGCGAGGCTTTGCGGAGGTTGCGCGCCCCCTTACTATCCTTACGGAAAAGGGCGCCGACTTCATCTGGTCTGAAGAGCAGGTAACTGCCTTCGCGGAACTCCGGAGGGCTTTGCTGCGGCACCCTCGTCCGGATTGCGAATTCATCCTGGACACTGACGCGAGTAACTTTGCACTCGGCGGTGTCCTCTCGCAAATCGTGGACGGGCAGGAGCGGGTAGTAGCTTATGCGAGTGTGGCTCTCAGCCGCTCTCAAATGAACTACTGTACCACGCACCGCGAGTTGCTCGCGGTTGTTACTATGACCAAGCGCTTCCGGCACTATCTGTTGGGACGCCATTTCCGCTTGCGGACCGACCACGGTTCGCTGAGATGGCTCCTCAACTATAGTGAGGCCGACGGCTTGGTGGCCCGGTGGCTCGTCAAACTCCAAGAGTATGACATGAAAATTGAGCACCGCGCCGGTAAGTTGCACGGCAACGCGGACGGCTTGTCCCGTTGTCATAAGTGCAAGAATCCTGGCTGTGCAGGGATGGCTCCATTCCAGCACGCCGCGGATTCTTCCTCAGACTCGGAAGTGGACCTTCCGGGGAGACCGCAGGCCGCCGCCCCCTCTAACAACACGGCGGCCGGAGCAGCAGGAGTTCACTCCCGCGCGAGGACCCGCCGTTACCGGCGTTGGCGCCCCGCGTTTGAAGCGGAGGTGCGGCTCAGCTCCAGCGAGTCTTCCTCAAGTCCGGCGGTGTACTCCTCGTGGGTACCCTCGTCCACGGACGAATCTGAGTATGAGCGGTCCTTACCCCCTGTGGTGATGGCCGCTGCGGCGCAGTCGGACGCGTCGGATGAGGGGCCTAATTACCTAGGTGGCTACTCTCCGGCGCAGCTGGCTGCGAAGCAGAGAGCTGACAGTGCTCTGGCACCGGTAATCCAAGCCCTCGAGGCCGGCCAGAAACCCTCTAAGGATGAGCGGAAAACCTACAGGGAGGAGACCCAGTCTCTCATCTCCCAGTGGGAAAGGCTCTCCTTGAGGGATGGCCTCTTGTACCGGCGCTATGAGCCTCCGACTCCACTGCCTCCTATATGGCAGTTGGTGCTTCCGGCGGAGCTGCGGAAAGAAGTACTCCACCAGTTGCATGACCTCCGGGTGACCGGTCACTTGGGAATCCGGAGGACCGTCCATAGGCTACAACAGCGCTTTCATTGGCCTGGTAGCAGTTTGGACGTGCAACGGTGGTGCGCAGCCTGCCCACGGTGTCAAGCTCGGAAAGGAGTTCCGGCTCCTGGCCGCCACCCCTTAACCACGGTTAAGGCTGGCGCGCCGTTTGATCGGATAGCTTTGGATATACTGGATACCCATCGGGTCACCCCGCGTGGTTTCCGGTACATCCTGGTGATTTCCGACTATTTCACCAAATATACCGACGCGTACCCGCTGCGCCGCCAGACTGCGGACGAGGTAGCTCGGTTATTGGTGAATAGATGGGTGGTGTACCATGGGGTACCTAAACAGGTACATTCGGATCAGGGCACGCAATTTGAGAGCAACCTGTTCCGAAACCTAGCACAGATGCTAGGCAGTACCAAGGTGCGGACCACCCCCTACAGGCCCCAGTCTGATGGCCAGGTCGAACGCTTTAATCGATCGGTCCTCAACATGCTGGCGGCCTTTGTGAATGATCGTGCGAATGATTGGGATGACCACCTCCCGTATGTCTTAATGGCGTACAGGTCGTCGGTCCACTCTTCGACCGGAGTTACTCCGCACGCGATGTTGTACGGCCGGGAGCTAAATTTGCCCGTGGATATTATGTATCCAACTGCGGCAGAGACCGGCGCAGTACCCCAGTGCGGTCCGGAGTACGTGGAGTGGATTCGCCGCGCCCTGGCGAACGCCCATGATTTCGCGCGCGCGCGCCTGGACAAGTCTGCCATCCGGCAGAAGCGAGGCTATGACGCCCATGCTAAGGGTAGGCCAGCTTTTGCGGAGGGCGACAAGGTGCGCTACTATTATCCGCCGCTTAAGCAAGGCAATAAATTTGCTAAGCCGTGGATAGGCCCGTTTACAGTACTGAAACAGGTGACAGATGTGGACTACCGGACCCGGAGGGATTCCGATCCGGACAGGGTTCTGGTTGTCCATATCGATAATCTGAAGAAGTACGAGGGCCCGCTTGTCATGGATCCGCTAATTCAAGATGCGGAACCGGATGATGCTCCCGTATGGGATCCGTCCGGTCAGCATCCGCGGACTCCGGACGAGCGTGTGCGCCGTATGGTGGGCCTCCCGGACCTCTCTGACCCGTCAGATGATGGACTGGGTGGCTATCAGCCAGATGACGGCGATCCGCAGGTACCCCCACTCCCTCCAGTACCTGCGGATGACGGGCGGCCACGCCGGAAACCACGTGCGCCAGCCCGGTATGGGTGGGAATAACCTTCCGCCCATGCGGATGCGGATGCGTCTGCGGTACCCGTCTGTCATACTATGGATGGGTTTTAGGTCGTTCCGTGAGAGTCCGCACGACTTACCTCCGCGGGTGGCTACTTTGTGGCTGTCTTCGGAGTTGAGGTCCGCGGAGACTTTCATGTCGTAACGCCGCCGCTCCGCATCCGCCCTCCTGTAGTTTCTAGCGCCAGGGACGTGCGGATGGCCTGTCCGCACCTTGTGGACGGCTGTCCGGCGTAATCCGCACAACGGTTACGCTGGCCGGACGAATTTACTGATTCGGCCGGACGCCCCTGGTCCCGGGACAACCTCTTATATGGCCAGACTGAGGTTGGGATTTACGTCCGCTACGGGAGAAGCGTCTTCCCACGGATTTGGGGAACTGGCTCTGGACGCGGGGACAGTGTCCGCAGATGAGGACTGATGTCCGCGGTTCGTCCGCGTGACTCGTCCGGCGTCCGCGGCGCTTTAAGATGACGCACTTCGGTGTAGTTATCCCCCGTGAGCCACTACTGTAATTGCGGTTATAGTAGTTTAAGGTTTCTACGACAGGAAACCGTTTACCATTATTTATAATGGACCGGCTGTTAAGTCCGCGCGTGCGGACCAGCCGCGGCAGTGGGGGACGCTCATTTTCGTCCGGATCGCACCTTATAATACGCGGTCCGGCCGGGATGACCGGATCCCCGGCCCCTTTCTAAGAAGGGGGTCGTATTGTACATGCGCAGCATGCTTTGTGGCTTTTAATCCCTATCATTGTCATTGGATAAGGTCAATATGCCAAATTTATGGTGGGCGTTCGTTCTGGACTCCGTCCGCGGGCAGTTCCGGACGTCCGCCGGCTATTGATTTCATCATGTTAGGGATCCTCTAGATTGGGCGCCGGCATGACGGGCACGTTCCCCCTAGCCATAGGGGCTACGGACCATGCCGGCTCCGCGTCTAATCTATTGGTTCCGCGCTCCGGTAGTCGTTTGGATTGGCTCTGGGTTGGACCGGACACCGCTCCGCGGTCGGGCTGTACGTTGGGGTTGCTAGTGGGCGGGTCGCTACCGCCCATAGGGCACCCAATTGTCTGTCCGGACGTCATGGGTATGTCCGATCGCCCTGTAAGCGTACCAGCGGCTATGGGGAGTGATTTTGTTTATTTTCCATCTCACCTTATTATTTAGTGAGTGGATTATATAAGCCACAAGTGTGCGGCATGTCTCTGGAGAATTCTGTTCTTGCTCAATTCTGTTCTTTCGTCTGACATAATCGTAACAACCACAAGTTAGTGGTTACTGTCAATTTTAAGCCCAATTTCCACCTTGCTGTGTGATTAATTTTACGTCATTGACCGCCGGTGCGGACGCTAAAGCGAATGACTAATCTTAATTACAATATATATTTGCGAGGTCCCCCGGGATAGAAATACATTTTCTACCCGTATACATGGAGTGTGAGGAGTCACCGGAGGGAAATGATTGTTTCCGCATGAGTTTATAGTGTTTGAATTTTGGTTCGAGCAATGTGTCATTTTGACCGGGGACAGAAGTTTTCAGTGACTCCGCGTGCGCTGCTACGCGTGTAGAATAGCTGTCAACATTTGCTGCATGTATATTTATACAACAATGTCGAACCCGGATTATTTATTTAATCTCCAGATGTGTAGCGCATTTGTTTTGTGCCATCCGCATTTCGTCCGCCGATGCGGCGCTGAATTCCGCGGGATCCGCGTGTCCGGTGTTCGAGATGCGGGTGATTTTGTCAGTTGTAAACTCCCCATGCGGGCCGTGCTGAAGATGTGCGGGCGGGCGGGCGGCTGCATGAAAGTGCAGACGTCCGTCCATCTGCGTGTCTGTACACAGGCCTGTGCGGGTTGCAGTATACAGATACTGGCAGTCGATGCGGCTTGCCGCGTTGGCTTTGATAGCTGTCTGCGACAGCTGTCCGCAGGTGTATGTGTGTCTGCTAGATGTACATATGTCATGCGGGCGTGCCGGAGTCGCTTCCGCGGCTCCGCCCTGCCTCAGACCCGTTCTGCGGATCTGAGGAGCCGGCCGGCAGGGCGGTCGGCAACATTTTTAGAGGTACTATCACTTTTGATCACTAGGTGTGTCGTTTTACAAAAATTTCTAAATTTAAAGTCTAACCTTAAAGATATTCCAAAGACTCGACACACCGTCCTTTTATAATGGATGACCTTCCAAGGTCATCACACGGTTTTGGACCACCTCGGTCAAAATTTTAGCTTGTTTATGAGGATTTATTCAAAATTGCAAAGCGCGTTATAGTTTACTCCGTAAGTCCAGGGGTAGTTCCCCATTCTTCCAAAAGGGACTCTTAAAGTCCTAGTGTTTGCGCCGTGACTTCCGGGCGTTGCCATCGTGCCTTCTTCCGGCCCCCGCCATGCGAAGCCTTCGTCGGGTTTCGAGCATTTTGGGCGCGGGCGGAACATGTTGGGGACCAACATTGTAAGAAGGGGGTAATGTGGCGATTTTGCCCTAAGCACGCGGCAGGTGATTGTAAACATAAATGCCATTTATGTGGCCTTTTTGTACTTGGCCTTGTTTTGACATGCTCCGTTCGAGCGTGCGTTGCCACGGCGACGTATTGTAATTTACGCTCCAGTAAACTATAACAATGGATCGATTTAACCTCGCGTGCGCCCTACAGTTTCTGGTGTATTATATATACACTGGAAGCGACTCGTTCGAGGAGATTGTCCAAGATCGAGAGACAGGACGCACACGAGGCTCGCCATGAGCTTTGTGTTCCCTGTTTGCGAGTAGTGGGCTCCTAGAGCCCTGGGGACGATTTCCGTGGGGAGGCCCGGGCTGGGAGAGACGAGTTGCTGACTCGGGGGCCTTCGGCCCTGTGGATCGCCAGCTCTCTCCCTTCCCGGGACGTGTGACAGAGGCTCTGGCCAGCATGTCGGGCTGTACGGGGTTCCGTCCCCGAGGCAGACCGCGGCTCGCCAGGCCCCGCCAGTTAACACCGTGGTGATGAACCAGTTTCTGAACGGTGTCCGTAGGCCTGGGAGTGTCGGGTGGGCTGTTACCTGGTTACCGTTAATGCTGAAGTAGTGACCGTGTCCGCCGCGACCTCCGGTGAGCGGCCCTGCCGCAAGGATCCGGAATAGCGGATGCGCGTCCGCAAGGACTCGGATGAGAGAGGACTATCCTCGAGGATCCCGAAGAGCGGACGGTAGTCAATAACTTTACATAGAGATACATATTTACTCGTTGTCAATGTATTTTGATGCAGTCATTCGATTGTCTGACACCTGTTTCCCCTGAATTTCCTTTCTGGAAGCAGTATATGTCAAATTAAGTTTAATTCTATAATAATTCAATTAAAATATTGAAATAGGGTCATGATCCTGAATATCTTAACTTTTTACTTGATGCATATAAAACACCCATTTCTCAATCTACGCCCAATGGTCGAAATCCCTTAAACGTAGGCCTACGTGTCTTCAGAAAATTGCAATCATAACACATAACTATGAAGTTATTACCTTCCCAAATTGAGATAGAATTCCATACTTCTCAGAATTTATCGTGAATGCTTCCCATCATCTCACATGCCAATCAGTCTATAATCGAATATTCAGCATATATCATTTCCTATATGTCCACAATTAATTTCTAGGCTGTAAAGCTGATAATGAGCGAGATATTTTTGTGCTCTGACCTTGAAAATGAGGTCAAAGGTCAAATTCAAGGTCACGAGAATGTTCAGCATATATCACTTCCTATATGTCCACAATTGAATCCTAAGCTGTAAAGTCAATAATAAGCGGGATATTGGTCATTTTGTGCTCTGACCAGGTCAAATTCAAGGTCACGAGAATATTCAGCATATACCATTTCCTATATGTCCACAATTGATTCCAAGTCTCTAATCTCAATATTGAGTGATCAAGAACATTGTGGCCCATTATAAAGCATAGGAGGATTTAACATGGGAAAGTCCTATTTGCACTGGCGGATTCAGGGGGGGGTGCACCCGGCGCGCACCCCCCCTATTGGGCCGTGAAAAAAAGAGAAAAAGAAAAGAAAAAAAGAGAGAGCAAAAAGAAAAGAAAAAAGAGAGCAAAAAGCTATAGAAAATGTGGGTATGCACCTATGTAACGAAATATGAGTGTAATTTTCTTCGTTTGATATTTTTGACCGGGAGGGGGGGGGGGGGGAAGCGGAGGGGGGGGGGGGGGGTAGAGCCCCCCAATATATTTTCAACAAAAAAATCTGTGACTCAGAAATATGTTAAGGTGCATTACAGCGTTACATAGGCCTAACATTCGTTGGTCAATAATTATGCAATTGAGTGTCATTAACCATGAGTTCTTCAAGTTATATGACATATGATATGTAAAGTGACAATGAGTAGTTTTGGGATAAATAAATTTAAATACCAGCAATATTTACATGCATGTGTGGAATGAAAAATACTCAATCAGAGCCAGAGAGAGCTCAGAATCAACCACAGAACATGGAAAAAGCTCTGGCTTCTGGGGCCCTTGAGCGGGCCCCAGACCCCACGCCGTGTAAGCTACCACCTATCCACCTTACTTCGCTCGGTCGCTTGACTCCTCTAACCAGCTTGCCACCCACCCACCCCCTCCAATAATAAATCTAGTCCGA
Organism: Terebella lapidaria; assembly: GCA_949152475.1. Classification (NCBI taxonomy): domain Eukaryota; kingdom Metazoa; phylum Annelida; class Polychaeta; order Terebellida; family Terebellidae; genus Terebella; species Terebella lapidaria. The sequence continues at coordinate 86,564,612 of OX424555.1, forward strand.
CACACTTGACTTCATACTGAAACTGTCATTGAATATACACAGGGGATACTTTTGTATTCCCCGAACGTTCGGCGGATACTATGGATTTGTCTTCGTTGTGCCGCCGCCACGTCCGCGTCGCAGACACTTTCTTGTGAACGCTCTACATGTTGCAAATCTTAACAGATTCTGATAATTTTTCATACAGACACATCTTATGGTAAGATCCCGACACCAATCGATTTTGGTACCATAGCAACCAAATTGGCCGATTGGCGACACCGTAGGTGCTCAAATTAGCCTGTTTAACACACATGGCTTGTGAACGCTCTACAGATGGGAGTTTTCAATGAATTTTGATGAAATCGCACAGACTCGGAGAGAAAGACCCTCACACGAAACCTGTCGTTTTTCAGAATGATTGAATAAATATTAACTAGTTAACGGACTAACTTATTACAACCATTAAAATACCGACTTGAACATCTGTGATCAATCCAATACCCTGTACTAGGAAAACAAATATCACTGGATTCTTGTTCAGAATAGAGAACTGATGTTTTTAGTGAAAACAGATCGATATTATCGAATAAGTTAACCTTAATTTTACTAGTTAGGTCTATTATTGACCACAATTTAAATAGTTAAGATGAGAAACATTTATTATTAAGCTCAACAAGGTGAAGGTTTTGTCCAGTACAGATTTCATGAGTGCAACCGAATAAGTTAACCTTATTATTACTAGTTAAGTCTATTACTGACCACAATAAGAATAGTTAAGACAAGAAATATTTATTATTGGGCTCAACAAGGTAAAGGTTCTGTCCAGTTGAGATTTTATGGCTGTAACCAAATAAGTTAACATTATTTTTGCCAGTTAAATCTATCATTGACCTCAATAATAATAGTTAAGACGAGAAACATTTATTATTGAGCTCAACAAGGTAAAGGTTTTGTCCAGTAGAGATTTCTGGGTGTAACCGAAAACATTAACATTATTTTTACTTGTTAAGTCTATTATTGACCATAATAAAAAATAATCAAGACAAGGAACATTTATCATTGAGCTGAACCAGGTAATTGGAATTTCACATTCAAATCTAATTTGGAACATTGGGGTGAAAATAGACCTTTTTGTGAAAACATTGATCTGGCTCCAATTTTGTCATCTTGAAATGCAGTTTTGGTCAACTTTTACTTTGAATTTCAACCTGAAACCAAGTTTGGCACATATTATGAGTTGAAATATAACTTATGGTGAAAAATTCGATTTGACTCCAATGTCGTCTTCTTGAAATGCAGTTTTGGTCAACTTTTAGTTTGAATTTCAACTTGAAACCACGTTTGACACATATTATGAGTTGAAATATACTCATAACGAGGTAAAGGTACTTAGAAACTTAGGTGAAAAGTTTGATCTGGCTGTAATTTAGTTATTTTATCGAACATGTCGAAATGGAAATTCATATGCAGTGGTTTGAGTGGTGATGTTGAATTCGACCTACAATAAATCTTGAAAGATCAATGCAGCAATTTTGGTAGAAAACAAAACAGTTGTGGCTTAAGATTTTACATTTCTGTGGTAAACTTTTTTAGCCCTTGCTCTAGTTTTTCACACTTATCATTAATATATTTGGGGCAACAGGGATGATAGGGCTACGGGGGATACACCCAAGCGGTCGTAGGCGACCGGAAGCGTCTAGTTTATTTTTTTTATTTGTTACAGACAGGGTTCTTTATAAATCTGGATATAATTCTGGATGTCAGCATAGCTTGGAAGATCTTATCTTTATTATTAAATGATTGACCATCACCATGTCTGGTGCATAAGAACCTTAAAACAGCCTTAGAATGGTAGGACTATCAGACCTTCCTTTCTTTGAAAATCTATCCTTCATTTACAACAGAACTAAGCAGACTTCTAAAGTAAAATTCTACTTATTGATTTCACAAGGTTCAGTTGTAAAATACACCTTAGAAACCATCTCCGAGAAACTAAATTAAAAAAATATTTCGGGGGCGTACGGCCCGAACCCCCAGACCGCATAAGGCTTCACTCGCTAGTCAGTGATGTATCCTCCATTCACAACAAAAACAGACTCCTAAAGTGAAAATCTACTTAGTGATTTCACAAGGTACAGTTGTAAATACACCTTAGAAACCATCTCAGAGACACTAAATTCCAAAAAATTATCGGCGGGCTCACGGCGCCCCCCAAACCCCCAGACCGCATAAGGCTTCGCTCGCTACGCTCGCTCAAACTTTTTCAAGATTACGTACATTTAAGAAGAGCACCCCCCCCTATTCAAAAATCCTGGATCCGCCCCTGTATTTGGGCCCCGTAACAAACATCAAAATGGCCGCCACACGCAGACCGGCGATTCAAGAGCATCGAAACTTATACACATTATAAGGATATATGAGGGGAACATTTTGAAACTAAAATCTCAAAACTGATCAGACAGTTTTTGAGAAAATAATTTTTAAAGTTGAAAACATGCAAAAACGGCCATTTTCGGCATAAAAATGGCCGCCAAAACTGCATGATCGATTCAATAAAAAAAATGCAAAAAAAACGTCGGGGGTATTGACCCAATACATATTCACACAAATTTATGGAGAAATTCATCAGCCCGAAAAAAAGATAAAAAATGTTAACAGATTATGTGGCCGACGACGATGACGACGGACGAAAAACCACGACAATAGCTTATTGGTCCTTCTGGGCCGGTAAGCTAATAAGCTCAAAGGTCATATTCAAGGTCCTCAGAATATTCGGCGTATATCATTTCCTATATGTCCACAATTGATTGGAATTAATTCCTAAGCTGTACAGTCGATAATAAGCGAGATATTAGCCATACTGTCTGACCTTAAAAGTGAGGTCAGAGGTCAAAATTCAAGGTCACGAGAATATTCAGCATATATAATTTCATATATGTCCATAATTGATTCCTAATCTCTAATCTCAATATTGAGTGAGATATTTGGGCCCAAGTAGCGCACCTTACTCCACTAATACTACTCACCCACTAAATGTACACCATATTTAATCCGTCTGGCACATTTTTTTTATCTTCATTGAATTTAGAAGAAATAGTAACCTGCGCTACATGGGCCAAAATGTGTCCCATTTTAGAACAGGAGAATTTAACAAGAAAGTTCCATTTGGGCCCGAAATGGCCCACTTCGAGTGATTCAAGGGTAACGGAACTTATACACGTCACAGGGGCACATAATCATATGAGGAGTGTTACCGGGGATCCCCGTATTTAAGCCCTGGGCTTATAATTGGGGAAAAGGGGTTGTGCCGAATGAAAATTAACTCCATATATAGGCCCATGGGCTTATATTTGGGGAATGACTATTTTACGATTTTTATTTTGCACGCTTGAATTTACAATGGATTGGACAGGAAAGCACTTCTTATATGCGTAAGAACTATATTTATACAAACATTTTATTCTATAGATTCATAAAGATGGAATATCACAGATATTCACTGTCATATTAAACGCACCCATGATGAATAAAAATGTACACATATACATGCCTATATGCATGTACCGGATAAAATCCAGCTGGTCACGTGTATACGTACTATAGTAGCCCTAGGCAAGGCATATACGTACCGCTTTTATCAATTTCATTTCAGTAGCTTATTTTAGGTACCAACACTTACTAACATCTCCTACGAAAAACAAAACGTCAACTACGTTTTCCCCAAATATAGGCCCAGTCCTGATGCGAGACAAAATTTTATTCCGTTTATAAGCCCATGGGCTTATACAAGAGTAGTACTTCTCTTGCATTAGCCCATGGGCTTATCCAAAGAGGGGCTTAAATACGGGGATCCCCGGTATGTATCAATAAGAAAGAAGTTACCGAACAGATTTTGAGAAAACGACCGTCAATGTCCAAAATTGGCCATTTTTCGTCGAAAATGGCCGCCATTACGAAGGAATTGCGAAAATAAGAAAATACCTCTCCCTCTCGAAATATTCGAGAGGGAGAGGTCTTGTCACAGGGGAACCACATTTAACGGTGGGGAACCTGAGCGACAATCCTCGGAGTCGATTCAGACCAACCTCGGATGAAATCTGTCAATACACAGCTTCGTTGTCACATCATTGTGTGTATTTCACATCATTGTGTGATCCACAAACGTGTTTCAGAGCAATATAAATGTGTGCTACAGTGACAGTAACCCACAAATGTGCCGTATGCAGTCGGTAATCAACAAACAATACGCACAATAACTCTGGTATATGCACAGGTTGGGTGATAACTCGATAATCGGCTGGCTGTAAATGTATAAACAGGAATGATACATGTTATAGGCGATCGCTCTGTGCGCGTACTGCAATCCAAACACATTCTCCATATCTGTGCACATGTGTCATTGTAAAAAGTGATGAAATAATGCCAGAAAACACTTAATTTCGTGATTTCCACTCTGCAACGAACATCCTTGGAACTATAATTATGCAACGTTCACCCACGGAGTAAAATCCGGTCTTCATTTGTTTCATGACCACGTCATTTGCGTGAAATATTAGTGCAGGTAGCACCAAAAACGAATAGTAGAGATACATATTTACTCGTTGTCAATGTATTTTGATGCAGTCATTCGATTGTCTGACACCTGTTTCCCCTGAATTTCCTTTCTGGAAGCAGTATATGTCAAATTAAGTTTAATTCTATAATAATTCAATTAAAATATTGAAATAGGGTCATGATCCTGAATATCTTAACTTTTTACTTGATGCATATAAAACACCCATTTCTCAATCTACGCCCAATGGTCGAAATCCCTTAAACGTAGGCCTACGTGTCTTCAGAAAATTGCAATCATAACACATAACTATGAAGTTATTACCTTCCCAAATTGAGATAGAATTCCATACTTCTCAGAATTTATCGTGAATGCTTCCCATCATCTCACATGCCAATCAGTCTATAATCTGTTGAAATGTCTGTCCCTAACCATTGGACTCGCAAATCAAGAGACTCTTCTACATGTACATAGCACTGAGCCTATAGATCTAGACACGTACATGTAATGGATGCAATGAAGCTTAAAAAACTGGGGTTTTTTTCATCCGAAATTTTGTTTTAATCTATTACTCAAATATCACCATATGGGTTTGGTCCTTAATAGCGCTTTCCCACACAATCAATGAAAATAGCATCCGAGGATTAATGTTGCAACAACGAGGATTGTCGTTGCATCCGTTTGTGCCGTATTTTTCTCAGCCAAAGATAAATAAAGTCTCCCAGTAACTGATACGGCATGTAACACATGACCATTGCAAATCATATTTGATTGTCTTTAAGCTATAACTATTCAGAGTTCTGGACTGATACACATCGAGGCGAGTGTACCCCCTGGGATGAACGCAGGGCGTGTCGACAAAAGGCAGTAATATTAACATACTATAGCCATAAGGTTGGAACAAACTGTTCCCTGATGTGACCAATACATTCACACATCCATTCCGCATACATTATGAACAATTTACATCGATAACATAATCCTTTTAGTCTGTTTTCCATCGCGCATCGCTGTTGTCCTCGGCTTTTGTTTACAAAAAACTCCGAGGCTCATCTGAATCGAATCCGAGGATTGTCGCTCAGGTTCCCCACCGTGACTGTATACTAATTTTCTGTTTCTCGTCCCCGCCCGCCCGTGTTGAAAAGCAGCCTCCCGGATTTTTAGCTTACCGGCCCATAAGCTTAGGGCCGATAAGCTATTGTCGTGGGTTTTCGTCCGTCGTCGTCGTCGTCGTCGTCCGCCACATCATCTGTTAACATTTTTTATCTTTTTTTCGGGTTGATGAATTTGTCCATAAATTTGTGTGAATATGTATAGGGTTAATACCCCCAGATGTTTTTTTTTAATTTTTTGATTGAATCGATTATGCAGTTTTGGCGGCCATTTTTATGCCGAAAATGGCTGTTTTTGCATGTTTTCAACTTTAAAAAATATTTTCTCAAAAACTGTCTGATCAGTTTTGAGATTTTAGATTCAAAATGTTGCCCTCATGTATCTTTATAATGTGTATAAGTTTCGATGCTCTTGAATCGCCGGTTTGCGTGTGGCGACCATTTTGATGTTGTTTACGGATCCCAAATAGGACTTTCCTATGTTAAATTCTCCTATGCTTTATAATGGGCCACAATGTTCTTGATATCTCACTTAATATTGAGATTAGTGACTCGGAATCAATTGTGGACATATAGGAAATGATAAATGCTGAATATTCTCGTGACATTGAATTTGACCTTTAACCTCATTTTCAAGGTCAGAGCAAAAAATGGCCAATATCTCGCTTATTATTGACTTTACAGCTTAGGAATCAATTGTGGACATAGAAGTGATATATGCTGAATATTATGAGATTATCCTCATGACCTTGAATTTGACCTTTGACCTCATTTTCAAGGTCGAGCACAAAATGGCTAATATCTCGCTTATTATCGACTTTACAGCTTAGAAATCTATTGTGATCATATAGGAAATGATATATGCCGTAATTTTGATGACCTTGAATTTGACCTTTGACATCATTTTCAAGGTCAGAGCACACAATCGCTAATATCTCGCTTATTATTCACTCTACAGCTTGGGAATCAATTGTGGACATATAGGAAATGATATATGCTGAATATTCTCGTGACCTTGAATTTGACCTTTGACCTCATTTTCAAGGCCAGAGCACGAAATGGCCAATATCTCGCTTATTATTGACTTTACAGCTTAGAAATCTATTGTGACCATATAGGAAAATATACATGCCGAATATTCTGATGACCTTGAATTTGACCTTTGACCTCATTTTCAAGGTCAGAGCACAAGATGGCCAATATCTCGTTTATTATTGACTTTACAGCTTAGGATTCAATTGTGGACATATAGGAAGTGATATATGCTGAATATTCTCGTGACCTTGAAATTGACCTTTGACCTCATTTTCAAAGTCAGAGCATAACATCGCTAATATCTCGCTTATTATTCACCTTACAGCTTGGGAATCAATAGTGGACCTGTAAGAAATGATATAAGCTGAAAATTCTCATGACTTTGAATATGACCTTTGACCTCATTTTCGAGGTCAGAGCACGAAATGGCACATATCTCACTTGTTGTCAGCTTTACAGCTTACGAATCAATTGTGGACATATAGGAAATGATATATGCTGAATATACTTGTAACCTTGAAGTTACCAGACCATCGGTCCGACACCTATTGGCTAGCCGGTAAGCCACAGGTCCCTTGGGCCTATGTTTTTATTTGCGATTCTCAAATAAAAAAAAAGTGTTTCCGCCCCTATTTTGAGGATAGTGAATGATCGAGAAACCGATTCACAGCATGCAACTTAGGCATATATTTAACTTACCTCCTTGTTTTCACTCTCCGCCAAATGAGATGAAGACGCTACCAGTTTTCAAAAACAGTTATTCTATGTGGTTACGTGTATGTAATAATACCAGAAATACATATCTCTCTTATGTATTTCTGATAATACATATACAATTGTGATCAAGAATTGATTTACTATATTCCCCATGTTATACTTCAAAGGACATAATAACTGATGGAACGGTTCTCAACAATTACTCATCATTGAAATATATTATCAACTGACGGTTTTTGATGATAATACTACTAGTACACAGAATCATCCTGTTTGTGTTGACTGCTATAATGATGGCACACCAGTAGTGCCAATGTGCCCGGCCAAGAGGTTTCAAGCCCAAATAAATCAAGCCTCTAGAAATGAAATCATTAAAGTCATGTGTTACACATGATTTCAATTCAAGAGGCTTGATTTAGTTGGTCTTGAATGCGTCTGTGCGCAAGTGTTTTTTTTTTAATCAATAAATAAAACAAATTTATTTTCATATGTGTGAAATGTCGTCCCACCAAAAATAAAAAATAAAAAGTTCCTCCCTACCCAATTTTCTCTTGAGCTGAGGACGGTATTTTTTGCAAAATAAAAAATGAAAAATAAAAAATAAAAAGTCCCTCCCTACCCAGTTTTGAAAAAAATAGGAGGACGAGAAACAGAAAATTAATTTTTTTAGGCCTAACACTTCAATATAGAGCCTAAATATTGGCACTTTCAAATAGGAAATCGTATTGCGGTTTCAGCGGTGACTTTGAATTTGACCTTCAATTACCCTGAAAATTTTTTATATATAAAAAAAACGAGTTTGGTAGGCATTATCTCTAACTATGTACAATAACTTATTCTCTAATAGATGAGTAAGTCTTCCCACATGTACCCCTGTGGCATGTGATGTGAATAAGTTTCATTGTTCTTGAACCGCCGGTTTGCAGGTGACAATTTTCGGGTCGGCGAAAAAGATGGTCTGAAATTTCAAGTGATTTCCAGCCCAAAAATTTTTGTTGTTATTGAAAAATATTTTGGACTTCAAAAATTCCATTCACATTTCACTTCATAATGGGAGCTGTATGGAGTAAACCCATAGAACACTTGAATATAGAGCTTAAAGCAGCTGCCTTCGAAACCAGTCAATATTTTTTTAAAACTGTATTTCATATTAAACATGCTACACTAACTGAATGAAACATCAAAAAAAAAAATCACATACATTCGAAGGCAGTCGCTTTAAATATCGATAGATATAAATTGGAAGTCACATGTAGTGATTTCAACGGTGACCTTGAATTTGACCTTCAGTGACCTGGAAAGGTCGCAAAACGACACTTTTGGTGAAAAAAGCAGTTGTTCACAAATTTTTATCTGTTCAAATCTAATCTTTGCATGAAGCAATAAGATTGTATTCCATTTTTCAAGAATTATTTTGTGATCTCTCATCGAATCACTGTACATGCGATAGTGTTTTAGCTAGCACGTGCTCATGGAATATGGATTATTTTTTATATAAAGTATACTCGGATTTTTCTAACTCGTTTACACTGTTTTTCGCTAATATTTCTGTGATGCAAAATGCTATCGTTCCATAACTTGGCATACTTCACCTGGGAGGCAAACGGAAATTTTCTACCAAATTTCAAACAGCTATCGTGAAAATTGAAAAGGTTGGCAATCTACCTCAATGTTAAATTTCAGCCCAAAACGGGATCTCGAGAATCTGAGCATATTCGAGGAATTGGTCCTGTTTACATCCATCAGGATTCGAAATATTCTTGTAACTTTGAACCAGGAGATACAGTGGGGTGTATTCTACACAAACATGTTGATTTTGAAACATTGCTCCGCTACAAAACCGAGCAAATGCAAAAAATTGTGTGCGGGTCCAGAAATTAAATAATAGGGCTAAATTTAACATTGGGGTAGATTGCCAACTTTTTCAATTTTCGTGATAGCTGTGTGAAATTTCGTAGAAAATTGCCGTTTGACTCCCGGGTGAAGTATGCCAAGTAATAGAACGATAGCGTTTAGCATCACAAAAATATTAGCGAAAAACAATGTAAACGAGTTAGAAAAATCCGAGTATATGATATATGTATCTCCAAGGGTAAGCTTAAGGATTGATTGCATGTGATCGTCATGAACCTGGCATTGACCAGCTGTCCATTCACTTATAATGTAAATATAAAGGTAACAAATTCATGAATTTACACACTTCCAATCAACTTTAAACTTTGCCTTTCTGATTGTTAGCCATCAAGGATTACTAACCGAGACTCTGTTTCTCAATAAGCAATGTTAAATTTGTTAAATTCATCGTTTTCATATGTCATTTTCCGACCTATTTCTCAGTCTACAAAATGAACTCAGAACAGGGCGAGCGAAAGGATTATGCTGTGCAGCAAATAGCTAGTGAGGCCAGTAAAACTCGCAGGTGATTTGCACTCGGGTGCACCGAGGTGTTTGGGATTATGAATGTTCAGCTCATTGTATTCATCTCACAGAAAGTATAGCCCTAGATATTCTCACTATTTTGACGACAACAAGGAATAAATACATGCAACAGCAAGTGCTTGTCAAACAGAACACTCGAATCTTCGTTTTGGTGAAACGTATAAAATTATTTATCTAATCATCAAATTGCACAGCTTTCGTGATATCATTTATGAAACCATGTCTCGGTTCATCATCCCTGAGTATATGTGTGTGTGCTAGCCAAGTTTTAGGTCAGGGGATTGTACTGTTTTGTTGATTTTGTTACCTTTACTTTCACATTATAAGTCAATGGAAAAGTGCCTCAGTGCAGCCACCGGTAAGTTACGTGCAATCACACCTTAACCTATCACATGTGTAGGTTGTGATCAACATACGGACTGAAGTGGACTGGCTCTGTTGGGTCACTATCGATCGATTATCGATTGAAAAATTTCCAGTCGTCACCTAAAAAATTGTGTACATGTACAGATAGTGCCTTCTGTTATTCCATACCAAACCTGTGATATTATATTTGCGGTAACTCGTCACAAAGGAGGAAATGTGTTATATGAATTCACATTCGAATGCATATTTTGAGCATTATGATAGAAAAACCCTGTCATTCGCCATGCCCGACCAAATCAATCACAAATGACACAATGCTCACAAGAAGATTATTTTGTCATGGTTAATTAATTCGCTGTTTCAGAATATACTAGTATATCAAAACTGGTAAAACCGTGGTGTATTTTAATACCAATCTATTTTTCATCGGTCCCGAAGATTTTTGCGAGGCTGACCCTGTTTATCACCACTATTTTTTAAAAATCATTTGAAGTACAAGATAAAGGGCCTAGAGGATTGCAGATGCATAATGTGCTCGTCAGACATTGTCAAATTTGTAGATCAATTCAAAGTTGTTTTTATTGTGTTTCGAAAGAGTGGCCATATGTTTGGTTATAGCTCGGGTCCACGACCCCCAATAGCGAGGAAGATTTTTCTGACGATAAGGGCCTTGGCAGATGCTCTTTTAGCGGTCCGGGCGTCTTTGGGGTTTTCGGTGTAATTTTCAATTTGTAGAAACCATCTGCGTCTGTAGCGAACCATATCTGTAACAGGTGTGACGTCAGCAAATTTGAATATTAAATATATTCTCTAACTCGTCAAATTACCTCGCAGGGTGATTAATGTTTGTATGTACATGTATTTGTTTGAATTGAAATTAGTATTCGAGAATAAACAATTCTCGCTGGACGATCTCGTAGGCCTAAATGATGCATAATTTTCATTGCTCATAGTAGCCGACATGATATATAGCACAAATGTAATATATTGTATACATATATGTGCATGTGAACCGATCATAATATATAGATGAAAATTCTAAAGTAAAGCGTCGCCTTGCCTTTGATGTCTGATATCACAGAGCCAGTAACCACGGGTTAGTTTTGATTCCCTTATTCAAAATTAGCTGAATTGGTTGAGGATTACACAATATATATCACGATCCACGTCTTACGTCATAGGGGTCACACCAAGCTTCTTGGTCACAATAGTTTTGGAACACGGCGGAAAGCGACCTTTTCAGTTTATGGTGACAATATACCTGTGTAGGTCCCAGGTGTGAGAGCCTGATGTCAATCACGCAAAAATAGGGGACGGGAATTTTGAAAATCGTTCAGATTTCGGGATATTGACAAATGGTGACATTCTCGATGTTTGATGCCATTCACCAAACAACATCTGGGGTGTCACTATTGACTTTCCGGCGCGAAAGGCGTTGAACTGTATTGTTATCACTGGTAACAAGATGAAATAAGAATAGCAACCACAAACATTTATTTCTGTTCAAAGGGTTGCTTAAGAGCAAAAATAAGCGTACTTCGAGGTGAGAAAATTGCTTGTATATACATGTAGGCAGTTTTTCGAATCAATAAATATTGAGAATGTCACAAAACATAATTTTGGCAATTAATTTGGACTTGTACCTGCTTTACATTTGATCGTTCAGGTCATTATCAGTCGCCGTCATGACCCAAAGTCGTGGCCATCTCCTTTAGAAATCAGTTGTCGTCGCCCTGACAAGTTTGCCTTAATCACCTGAATGTGCATGGGAATTTCTTTAGCATTTGAATTGTAGCCTACATAACACGTATGAGTTGTTGAGCAGGTGTTTGAACAAGATACAACCTGTCTCCACATTTAGTCATTTCCCCGTCCACTGTCAAAACGTAGTTTCGAATAGTACAATAATTGTACGAGATAGACCATGTAGGGCCTGCATTTTTCATGAAGTTATATGTATGTTTGGGTTTTTTTTTGGTTTGATTGGCATAATTTCTGTATATACTATATTCTTTTCTGAACGTAAGACAATAGTGATTACTGTGGGAACATCACGGCATGCGTGATTGATATGTTCGTAAAACGTTTTGCACCTGTCATTATCCCAATTCGAAAATATGACCTCGAGTTTTAAATACCCTGGTAGGAAATGTCTATTGTACATTCGATACCTTAATTGAGAAATATGATACTTCACTACGATTACACGTAAGGATGTGTTTGAATTCCATCATAATAGATTTTACACATTTCACCTGCGATGTAACACTGCAAAAGCATCGAATAAATGGCATGTGACAAATAATCATCGACGCTTCAGTGCAGGTTCTAGAGAAGCGTTTTATGCAGGGTTCAATTGGCCATTTAAGACTTGCGTGTACAATGATTGAGTTGCCCACTACTTAGTTTTTGAAACTTTCAAGTTCGGATGACTTTTATAATCTTTATGCCCTTCAATTACCTCGGCTCGTTAAAATCATCAGTGGCCAGAAACGCTTGGTATTATTACAGTGTTCGCAAGTATCGAATGAAGGGGGAGTTTTAATAGGACCTCTTATCTAAAATTGTTGGCGACAATGTGAAACCCGGATAATCGCATCTCCATTTGGGGCGCGGCAATCGTCTCGTGTGTAATTACAGAAAGTGACCTTAAATTACTAGTACTGGTCTAATCTATTCACACATCCATAGATTTGTATGGGTGAAAGACTAATATGTGAGTCATACCCCACTAGTGTCCAAGAAAATGACAGAACAACGAAAGTATAATAAGCGATATATGATTTTATTGTAATTCAGTAGGTATTAGTGAATAACATTCATACCAAGTTATTGACAGCTGCTCGCATGCAAGTGTCACATTTATACACGTAATTTGCATATCGAATGACATGTATAACAAAATTCACACGGTCACATTATTTCATGGATGTATGGATCCGAAGTATTGCCTATATAACGATTGTAAGTGATGATCATGTAAGAGCACATAGTCCCTTGTATTTACAATATTTACACTATATACAATTAAATAAAACAAATATAAATTATAACAAGTACATATATGACATTCACACTGTATGATGTACCTCAAGCATTCATGTCAATTCCACGATCACATTCTTCAAATACTTTCATACTTGAACACAAGCGACACGTGAATATTGCCACGATTTCCCGACCCATGCCAATGATGGGGTCGAGAAATCGTCGCTATGTGAATGTGCTAAACCCCCTTGAATTGTTTTTTCTCTAAATGAAACAGAGATAAACAGAAGTCAGCACAGACTTGGAAAAACTGTCCCAAATACGACATAAAGACCTTGTAAAACGAAACCGAAAGAGTATTTAACAAGGTCTAGTTTAGTCAAAGGACAACACTTATATGTTTGTTCTATGAGCAAAATTGTGTTTTTTAGTACAATTTCTAACAATAACTCTTACAACTCTAAAACAGTCGTGATGAACAAACTAATATTACGATGATGTCTGCAGGCTGAGACAAAATAATTACCAACTAAAATACTCTTAGCTGTACCACTGGTACCATTGCAAAGCACTCGAATACTTTCAACAAGACACAGTCCGAACGTTGTGGCAGGAGACCATCAACAGAAGATCTCCTTGGATTCGCTGGCGGGAGCCGACCATTTGATCTGGAGCGCACTCTGTGTGCGGCGGAGTGGTGTGACTCGGTAGGCGCGGCCCTCCTCAACGGCTCGCCGCCTATTCTCCCGCATGATTTCCATATCTCGAATGTTCTCATAGACAGGCTCCTCCTCGTCAGCGTCGGCCTCCATCTCGCCTAGGGACGACCGTGGCGAACCCTTGAATGCGCTGGGCGGGGAGAGGAGGATGTCCGAGCAGGGGGAGTTGATGGTCACATCGGACATCGTGGTATCGTACGACTGCATGCCGTCGATGACGGTCGGCGTGCAGTCCGAAGCATAGCGATGGTGCTGGATGGACAACCTGTCCACGACAGTGCAGCTCTGAGGACGTGGCTGCGGGACACTGCAAGCAGACTGTGTGGTGAGACTCTGGTAGGCATGGGAACCTCCCGAGTGGACTTGGAGCTTCTGGAACTCGCCAGACTTTGGCGCGGAGCTGGGTCGGTTGGTCAATCTGTTTGTATTGTGGGACTGCAGGTGTCGAGTGACACTGGCTTGTGGAGAACTCATCTGGCTCATGTCTTGGAAGGAAAGTGTTTTCTTGATGGCGTCAATGTGGACTCCACCACCAGTGTACATCGGCCCAGACATCTCGAATGGTGGGACATGGGAGAACCCAGGTGTGAAGTCACAAACATTCTCTTTATTTTCTGCAGATTGGGAAAACTTGGTATCAGGCTGTTTGCTGTATTTTGACCAGCCCTTTTGTGAGCTGTATTTAGAGCTTCTTTTGGAGTCATTCTTGCCACATTGAGGTCGTGGATCATTTATTGCGGCAACCTCTTTGTCATCTCCTTTCATTGCCTTGGAAAAATGCCTGCGCACTTGTTGGTCGGCCATCAGCCCGTAGATGTTGTTTCTGCTTTTGGCCTGGTTGCCAAGGTGACCAGCATAGTGTTCGAAGCTTTCAAGCACGTCGCCGACGGTGTACGTGTGGAATTTGTTCATGGTCACAATGTCTGAAGGTTGGACCTTCTCTTTGGGGCGCAGAACACGGAAGCTTGGCTCTGCAGCTTTTGGGATGGGTGCTCCTCCCTTCTTCTCTTCCAAGATATGGTGCTCTGGGCCCCTAGCTGGCGGTGGCTCTGGGGCATTGCAACTCTCCAGCATCGTGGGTACGTCTCCGATACGGCAGTAAATGTGCTCTGATTGAGAGGTTGTGTCCTTCCAGTCACGACCTGAACCCTTGCAGACCGTCTCAATGTCACTAGGGATGGTCTCGTACACTGGATCGCTTCCCTGGTGCGATGACTCGTCAAACGTGACGTCACTTTGATCAATACGATTTTGGTGAACAATGCAACTGTCTTTGAGCTTCCTGTAGCCTGGGAAGTTGAACTTTGACGGAGAACCGAAGCAGCTGGCACCATTGCCAGAGTCAGTGGGACATTCCTCGTCCTCTGGAGACATAGCGCTGATGATCGTATCTTGTCCTTGAGTGACTGTCTCGTCCAGGTCAGCCATGCGTACAGTGACGTCATTCAGCAGGACACTGTCGGCCGTCGGGGCTTCGATTATGCTCTGGCTCTGCGACATGCAAAGGTAGGGAGGACTGGTCTGGGCAGGGTTCCCACGACGCAGCTCAGCGATGGAGTTCTCTTGCAGTTTGACCTGATCGCCTCCAGGCTGAATGAACATCTGGTTGGTGGTCTTTGAGTAGGGTCTGAATGCTGACTTGTAGGGAGTGAATGCACTCGATTTCTCGTCAAGCAGGAAACCGATCTTCTGGCGGATTCTGGACTTCAAGCTGGAATCTGGTTGAGGTTTGAGGAACTGTTTTGGTGATGACTTCTTGCCGCTGCTCTGCATGATACGTGGTTTGTGGATTTCGTCCATCGGGGTGGACACCCACAGCGGATTAGCACCAATGTGTGAGGGCGTTTTGTACACTTTTTCAGGTTTAGGTGGCGACACCTGGGCGTACAGTGCAGCCGGCAAGTTCTCGTAGACAGTCGAAGCTGTATCTTCGTCATCATCGCTCAATGGCACTGTTTGGTCGTCAGTCATGGACGGCTCACAGACTACACTGGACTGATCGTCAAAAGCTACAGCTCTCCTGGCTTCATGTTCATGCTTCTTCTTTGGCGAGTCCAAGTCCTTGATGATGAAGTCCATTGAACGTCGCACCTCGGAGAATTTTCGCTTACCCTTCTTTGAGTTTGGTGATGGGCTATTGCTGTTCTTGATCGTGACGCCGTTTTCACGCAGCACATCTTGCAAGCTCTTGCAGCGGGCCATGGCTCCCGGGCTGTGCCTCTCAGGGACGACCGTCTTCTCACTGTCGTCAGTGCCACTGACGTCCTCCATGCTTCTCTGCTCTTTACGGAGCTTGGCAAAAGCAGCTGGATGTGGAGTCTTGTGCATTTTGTGCTTCTTTTCTGGTTCAGTCATACACATGTACTGCGGACTGGGCACAGTTTTAGCCTCGTCCTGTTTCTTCTCTGGCAAGAAATCGTATAGAATACTGTCTATCTCTCGCTCACGGGCACCGTCTTTATCACTCTCGTATCCACTGGATATCGTCACTGGAGAGTGTCTGCCCTCGTCAGTGTATCCCTGACGTTTGTGGGCCTGCTGCTTGGCGTTTGCCCAGTCACCGAACAACTCCTCGGGGCGTCGAACAGGAGTCACGATATCCAAACTCTCGTCTACAGTCGCCTGCAATTGTTTATTCTTGAACTTCCTCTCGGGGGTTCTAGTTCGGTAGTGGCGGTCGCTGCTCTTGTCAATCTTCTTCACTTTTGTGTACCATGAAATGTTCATGCAGTCTGTGTTCCCTGCGGGGACGGCGGCGTCACTGTCGCTGCAAGCTACGGCGTGGGTACCTTTATCCTGCTCAGTGTCTGTCTCTGACTCTGACTCGCTCAGTTTATGTACCCGGTCGGTGTCGTCTGACCACTCGTCAAACTCCTCCTCGGGTTTTAACCAGTCTCCCGTCTCGGGAACGTTTGTGTGCAATCGGCTCACTTCGTCTATCCATATACTAGTTGCGTTCATTTGATCGTCGAGCAGTGTATCGTCCGCGAGCGTGTCTCCATGGCTGGGCTGCGTTCTGTCGCGCGTGAGATCTGCACTGTCGTAGGCGGCGTCATCTGTCACCTGGTAGCGTTTAATCCCCGCGGCGGTCTCGGGGTAGCGGGCACGTAGGAAATCCTCGAACGTTGCATACAGCAGCCACATTTGCTTGGTTAAGTCGGCGCCGTGGTACTTCAAACCAGCCTGGAAATACGCGAGAGAACAATGCTGATTAACTAGGAGATAATATTAGTGGTAGGCTAGAGTGATTATACACGTAAACATAATAGCTTTAGCGAAAGTTGGACGAGTGCCACATCAACTTCCGATTATCTTTAGCGAAAGTTGGACGAGTGCCACATCAACTTCCGATTATTGAACAACTTTACACTTTCGCCTTGGCACCCACATGTAATCCAAAATATTATCAGCTGTTGTTTAATGTAGTAATTCGTCATTATGACTGTACATTGTTTGATCCACATGAAGTATATGATTCTAAGCGTGTAAGTTCATTGATGTCGTGATTGATATATTCACTGCCAATCATCTGCATTCAACTTCGCCCGAAATAAGATTGTCTTTACCTAGGGTATATATTATTGTAAGAGGATTAGTGTCTCGTGCGGTAGTCACGGCTAGAATAATGTTCTGAAAATATGTCCCTTTGATTTATAGCACTCCTATCATATATACTTGTAAGTTAGGCGACCTTCAAATTTCAAACCTATGAGAGAATGAAGTTCTTGGGACGGAACCATGAATCAAGCTTTGATTAATCGTGATCCGAGGTTACAGCATAAGTGTTCCTCTCGAGGATTTTGTAGTACCCCATGCCACTACAAACAAGGAACGTTGTCATTAGTGACCATACATATTTTACTGTAGTGGTCATTCAGAACCAAGCAAGTGGGAAGCATCCATCTGAAGGATGGACGATTGCACTGGAAAACGAGCATGTGCTCGCTACAGACTGACATTTATTGGAACTTCAACATCACAATGGATATTACATTGAAAGGACAATGATGTTGTAACTTGAGGACCGAAATAGACCAAGCGTGACCTTTGCACTGGGTACCAATTGTCTATAGTGATCCCAAGGGAGGAATTCACCTAGATGTATACACGAATGATTTGAGATGCCGTGAAATGGAAAATTAAGTAAATCAAAGACTCCAGAAGAGGCCTCATAGATCGAGTTTTCTTTATGTGCATATTCAAAATGACCAATTGAATGTCAAACTATTTTGACTGTTTTGACATACTTTTGCAAACTGGCAAGAAGTTATTGGATTCATGGTATATTTTTTCTTCAAATTTGCTTACTCAATACCCACTTTAGTGCATGTATCTTCTAAAGTCACGCCAGAAGCAATGATGTGGACATCGCTATCCGTATGCCTCAATGATGCAGACAGTTCTCACCAATAAGCATGATAACAGGGTATCGTCCAGAATTTAATGAGCTCTCCTTTCACGGTCAAGGGTGTCAATAGCTCATAGACTCCTATAAAACATTTTTGCAGCAAACTCATTACAAGATGAAATTGCCTCAGCAGTAAAATCTTTCTCGTCTCCGTCCTACTTTTAATTGACGCATCTTGACGAAGTGATAAAACACTAATAGTATGTCGAATATATGTAAATTGACTGACCATGAACGTCCTTATCTCCAAATGTACAGCTTTTATTCCTTCCCAGCTTTTTCGAAACGATGCTCGCGGCTGATTCACGAAGAATGAGCAGTAATGCCGTGATTCTATCTTGTTACTCCGACAAATCTCATAATCATTGGACGGTCTTCTCGAACAATAGCTACACCCAGTAGAGGAATAGGCTACTTATATGGTCAAGCTCCCCTCTCTGCTCTCCTCCCTTTCGTAACAAGATGCGACGCCCCGACATCAATGGGTTACATTAGCACCCGCAACTTCCCCCATCCATAGTGACATCTTTCTGTCTCCCCGGGTGCCAACTTGCCCCATCTCAGAAACGAACCCCATATTTCAAAACCTGCTTGGTCATTGGTCAAGGGGAGCAGAGTTGACACCTGAAGCTGAGATTGGCATTGCCCGAGTAATGGAATGTTGATCACGGGTCCGTAGTTTATGGGATGTTTCCTTCCCCTGTGGCAGCTTGCCCGCGGTCAAAGACACGGGGTGGACCGTTGCTTTGTTGACCCGTCTCGACCCCGCGGGTGGTCCTAGCCGGGTGTGTCATCCCAAATGGATGTGGGCACGTAATCTTTTAAACCTGCGTGCTTTGTAATTTAACCTGACACATTTCTGGTGTAATTAATTAATAATTGATGACCGATGCACAGTGCAGTTCTATATGCGAATACACACATCAACATACAGTTGTTTTGTGTAAACCTATAATAATTTAGATCCATATCTATTCGTTCTATCACTGCGCTAAAGAGTATGTGTGAGTTTATGGTGTCTACATGTTGTCTATTCAGGTTTTATGCAACAATTACGTCTAGAAATAAATGTCTATGTATTGAATGTCTAGAGACCGTTGAAACCTGGTTGTGACAAAGTCCTCACTTCTGCATAACGAAATGGTTTAGGTTATCAACCCCCTAACCCCCTTTCCCTTGATCCTCCTATTTTGAATATCTATTTATGTGGCTAGTCCACATAGACTTTTAATACTTATTACTTACGATTTCGGTTTGTAGTTGCGAGAGGAGGTGGGAGATACACTTTGGGTCGCCAGAGGGCACCACTTGCTCGTCTTCCGTCACCTCGTCTTCCGGTCCGAACAGCCGTGGCTCCTTGTCCGACCGCTTCCGGCGTCTGAACCGCTTAGACTTCCGCTTACCACTAGGGGCAGCACTGGCGTCAGCGTCTTTCTTCGCACGTGGTGCGAGCTTCTTAGCGCAAAATTCAGTGAACTGGTGCAATAACGGCTGCTTTTTGCAGGGGTTACGCCGCGGAAGGTCAATAGATTCGTAGTGGTAGGACTTGTTGCCTGCGGGATTCTGGGTACAAGAGTCTTCTCTCGGTTCGGGTATCCGCGGTACGTGATTTCTGATCGGGATGTTCTGGTAAATAGCCTCTGCCTGTGATCCAGTATTCACACACTGAGCGGGAATACTGCAATATGTCCTATCTGCAAGGTCACTCGCGACGCTGTCGTCTGGGTGTCGCGTGGACTTCTCCGTCCGGTAGAGAACGGAGGTCTCAAAAGAATCCCAAAAGTTCTGGAAGAGCCTAACTGCGGCAGAGTCCTGTGGCAGTGGCGAGGCCGCACTGTTGGGTTCCATTGCTGACCGGGCGGCTCGCCCCGGGTACGCCGAGTAGTCCATCAGTCGCAGGGGACCTGGAACATAGGCAAAGCAGAAACACAAACTTTAATCAAACTGCTATTCAAGTGGTGTCCTTCGCATTGGATTGGATCAATGGTGCGGTATTTTTTCGTACACAGCCCGTGAAATCCAATACAATAACAGTAGTTACTTCAGTTGTCAGTCCTCGGATTGCGTGAAAATTAATTAATCACCGTTGTTTCAATGACACTGAGTCCAAAGAAAAACATCGATGTCACTTGGTGTGCTCACTTTGGGGTTTAACATTTGATGCCCTTGAAAATTGATTTATCAGAGTTCGAATTGTGGTAGAATCCTCAGTGCAAAACGCTTACAGGTCGTGAAGTTTTGATAATTGAAAATAACCTGCCTCCCACACAGAGGCTATAGATTCTCGTACTAGACCAGGGCAAACATTTTCGCCGACCTGTACAGAGCCACCTTGTTCGGAAACTTGAAGAAGGTTACAGGGTTTTTTTGTACAAGATTCATCTCTTTAGTATTCATCATCACGGACGTTTGTCGTTTTCACAGAAGTAGTTTTTTCCCCCGATGGTATGAAAAGACACTTGCCCGTTCGTCGTTAAAGTCCAATATTTCACTCTGCCTCTTCACATCAAGGAAATGCCTAACGCGAATCTTTGTACAATCAAGACGACTTATCAAGTTGATATCAACAAATTCAACATGTAATTAAAACGTATATATACAGAGTAACAGAGCGGGTTACATGTATGTGTGGTCCACGGAAATATTTCACCACTGGCCTCAAGAAAACGTGCAACAAGCATATTCCCTCAATGTGCTTTACTGTTACGCTGGAATGTGAACGATACAGGTGTCCATCATATCTGTGTACTTGCTGATATTTTCTCGACACATAGTGATATAGTCGAGTGGTATCCCATAAAATTATGATATTATCAATCGACAAAGTGCCTTGGTACAGTATATAACTGGCAATAAGTCTCCGTTGCATAGTTACAATCAAATGTGTATACCAGGTCTTTTGTGCACTTGAATCTTTAGCCAATGTGATATTTAAAAACATATTGTAATAATGACAAACTTGTGTCTATTTTGCGTGCTTACCTTCAACGTTATCATTGTTCCATAACATTTTCACAGAATTCTGTTTGAGCAACCAATCGAATAGCATTCTGACTGATAATAAACTAAATACATGTACATTCAGTTTTCACTCATAAGGTATAAACATTATAGTTTCAGCTCCTGGCTATGTGAAGTGTAACAGGTTCCCACGCAAAACTAATGTCACCCATAGACCTTTCACATCTATATATACTCCATGAGTGGCTCATATAGTTTCCATTTCGTCCAATCGTCAATGGAAACAATACACGACTAAGTCTCAATAATTAACCGGTACACTGCCACTCTCGTCTCTTCTACCTACTGTTATGTCGCATGGGCCAACATTATCCCATTGTTTCATCACAGCACGCCAGTGGGAGCGAGCGTTTGTCCTCACCAGCCAGGGGGTCCAATGTTTTGGGCCCAATTAGCAACTTATTCCCTGTGAATGTTTCACGTAATAACAATAACTTGGCAAAACACAGGCGATCATGAATAGTAAGTAAATTAGTGAGGCCTTGACGAGGTCTTGCTGTGTCTGCTGACTGACTGCCGACTGCATTGAAGTCTCCAACTCTTAACGAGGAGCTTAGCTTCTCATGTTGTCCCTTGAGAAACTCTTGCAGCCGACGACGCCGATCGAAGAGTTCCTTCTCTCTGTCCGTATACATCCCCCATCAAAGAATGAAAATTTCTTATCGGTACCCGCATGCTATAATTGATGCATGAGTTATCATGTATAAAAATTCGTCTGCGAACGAACCTTAATGCGCTTACCTAAAGTTGTACCTCACAGAAAAGGAACGTTTTAAGCACAACATTGATGTATCCTCCAAGCTTCATGAATCATTTGTGACCTGAGTACAGTGGCCGACATCTAATAAATATTGGAAGCTCCCAAAAAGCTAAAAGGCGAACTCATGCCATACGGAGAGGTGTCGAAGTATCTGTTTTGTTCAAATTATGACCATGTGCTTTGCTGTTTTGATCTGACGCCTTGTGACTTAACTAATATTCAACACATGTCTTGAAGTGGCCTGGCAACATAACGTACACTATTACAGCAGCTGTCCTAACATACATATTCATTTTTGTGCTCATGGCACCCTGGAGAAGAAAACCCTACTTGAATTAAGGGGCAATAGACGGTCATCAATGTGAGTGCTTGTTTAGAAACTTTCAAGTGTCCTTAACGATCCGGTTTATGCAATGTGCTATTTGATACCCATCCAGTGACGAATCTGACGGCGCTGTCACTTAGTCTGGCAATTGTCTGCTTCGCTCGGGTTCTCACCTGCGAATTAGGGTCCATTGAAGTCGTGCCACCGTCGAATTATATCCCAAGTATAATTGTCTTGCTCAAATATATGCATTTGAGGTAAATCCTTCTAATCTGAATAAAATCGCTCGTGTTTCTGTATTCTGAGATTCATATTGCTTCTGAGACGACATTATAATCTAGTGGTATGCTTGCTACTCACGCGACAGACACTTTTTTAAAATAATAAACCACCGGTTTTACTCATTCACTGACTACGGAGGAGGAATCATTAAGGATGTTTGACCGTCACACATCGCCAACTTTTCTATATGTACAAGTCCCATTGGCACTTGTATATCACAACGTTAATTTTATAGATAAGCAAACAGGTAAATAGCAAAGGCGGGTCATCCCCGCTAGTACAAATTTGTGTTAATGTATGCCCAATACCTCCCAATACAATATGCTGATGTCCGAGCCGTATCTAATTCTTGCGCTGGTTTGTAATGAGTAGTGTTCGTGCGGTACATACTTAGCCAAAGTTGGGGGTCCGACTTTCTGACACGAGGGGCGGGTTTATGGTGGGCCATATGGAGAGGGCAGTGGTGTTACCGAGGGAAGTGGTGCCCTATGATTGCTATATATATTATTATTTTTGACTTAGCAGGGAAGTTTGATTCTGGGGCACTTTAATGACTGGTGCATCTGGTGCTCTATACATCATGTGATGTTTATGTGGTTGCGCAATAGACAGTCACACACATGTACACCTGTGCCAGTCAGCTATGCTGAAGCGCAATTTTACAGTCCTGACCAATGGTGATGACCAGCAGAATTTATACATATTTTCATGAAATGTTCACGGAGTTTATGTTGAAGACAAATAGTGACAGAGATTTGCGGTGGAGCAACAATTTAAAGAATTTGTCGTCTTCGCGAGTTTGTTCCATAAAATTGAAAGACCGCCTATATCGTGCGGGTAAAAACTGAGCTACCTTTATTACTTGTACATTTAGGAGACAAGATACAGATATGATATTAATGAATTATCCATTCTTTATGACAAATGTATCACCGTGGATATAATTTTTACATTTCCACAGTTATTACTGAATGACACACTGCACATGTGCATCAGTTCTTACTGCAGTAACATAGATTCACCAAAAGCTACATTTACATGTACCTGTAGCAGTAACCGGATGCATGGTGTATGTGTTTTGTATAGTTTTTATTGCCCAATCTTCAAGACATAGCTCTGTCTCCGCCCCTATTGTGGTATGAGATGGATATGATAGGGCAACGTAACTAATATACATGTGGAAAGATAAACATAGTTTTGTTCCTCTGTACGTGTCAATTTGCTTGCTCATCACGTCTCAGACTGGAGTCCCTATTCGCCCCTGGGGCCGGAGGGCTGGTATTATGAAAATAAACTTCGCAAACAGGCAGCTCCGAAGTGAAGTAAAGCTTGGCAATTTCCGAGGTAGATTCTACAGTACTGGTGACAGTCATGATACTTAATATCTTGCAAACTGAACATGTCATTTTTTCCCAATATGGGAAATTGAGTTTTTTTTTTGCATTTTTTCCTCGGATGAAACTCTATATACTGAGACTGTATGTTTGTAGTTTCTTGTCAGTTGTGAGTGCACGTAAATGTATATCAGTTGTACATGTACAGGCTGATGTATTTTCGTTTTTAGCTTTAACATGACAAAACAACCATGCATTCCTTCATTTCTGTTTACTTTCAAATTTTGAGGGATGCCAGTCAAAATAGAAACATTTCTAAGCAATAAACAGTGGAATTTTAATAGAAATTATCAATTCATAACCTAAATATGATTATCACCCGGTCCTTCCGCAGACAGTTATAATTTGTGTAGTCGCTTTAGGGGTTGTCTTTTGTGATTCATGACAGTCGCTTCAAGGGGGACTTCAATGCTTCTGTGTTATATTTGGACACGGTCTGACCCGAGAACACCTTTGGGTGAGCGGCTGCAGACCTGTCACTGTACGGCTCGTATTTTACTGGAACCCCGCGGTAGCCAATCCATGTGTTTCACACTGCAACAGCAGGCAAGCCACTCTCGTCCTGATATTTTATTACACGCAAAAAAATATGCTTACGTGCGTGAAATTCCATATTTGTTTTTCGAAGATGACGTAGAAACTTACATTCATTGTGTGGGCTTGTGAAAAATGAATTTTCTTTGGTATGATAACTGTAGCTATTGTATGCGACTCTGACAATGTTCATGCAAAGTAACAGATATTAAAGAACTTCAATTGATCAGGTCTCGACATGTGAGCTCATACTGTTAATTACATGTATTTGTATTTAATTAATTAC
Organism: Terebella lapidaria; assembly: GCA_949152475.1. Lineage (NCBI taxonomy): Eukaryota > Metazoa > Annelida > Polychaeta > Terebellida > Terebellidae > Terebella > Terebella lapidaria. The sequence goes on from OX424555.1 coordinate 86,589,532, forward strand.
TGTATGCATACTATATTCGTGTATTATCAGATAATAAATGACATATTAGTTTTATTAACTGCAGATAAAAGATGAGTGGCCAGACTAACAGCTTATTCCCACGATGCTTATCCATGATGATGTAACTAGGACACTCATACATCATACATGTTCAATGTGCAACGTAGAGAAATAACATCATAATGTTGGGACCACAATTTTCGTGTGAAAGTCATAACGCCACAGTTGATTCACATTCGAAAGCTTCAATTGAATCCATGCACCTGCCTCTACTGTGAATACAGAGGCCATGCATGAATGTCACATTTTCGGGATATTCACGGATATTTACACGTGCATGTAACCATATGTACTGGACAAGGAACTTTTGTTTGTAAACTATTACAATTAATCAACATGTCTTATTCAAACTAAACTCTGTTTCATCGCGAGTAATAGGACAAAATTCAAAATGCACCTGCTTTCTTTCCACCCACCCCATTCAACGCGATAAAAAATCTGGGGGTTGTGTTATCAATTGTGTCGGTATTTTACCACATACATGTACATCATTGATATTGATAGTGACAGCGGATAGAACTCCTAGAACTGACATGGGAGATTGAGTGGGGCTAATCGTGTCCCCAAAATACACAGAGAGACAGGTGCGCTCAGGCAACCGTAAAAAATACGGAGCATCGCGCCTGGCAATTTTTAAATATTCGCGTGCCGAGTTCGCTCCCGCTGCGGCGTTCAAAGCTCCCACGTCTCCACCCCCTCTCCTCCTCACAGAAATTCGAGAATTTAAACCCCAAAAGTTCATCTGAAAAGGAAACAGAGGAACTACGGGTGCGTTGCGCCATAAAGGTTTAGCTGTGCGTGATTAAATATACGGGATTCTTTATGCGGCCAATTGGATCTGGGTTTCCACCCCTTTTAGAACAAATTTCCAGTGGCCTTGAGAGGCTTCTAAGACAAACAGTACAGAATTCAAGTGAACACTTCAGCCCAAGACAATGTTCTGAGGGCCTCATTCGCATTGGAAGTAGAGGAAACAGCTGCTTCGGAATTTTGCTTTGATGCTTCCAAATTCTGTAATGCATAAAATTCGTTATTTCAATTTTGTGTATGCATTCATTGTTCATTGGCCATGGTTACATGTAGCATTGTTATGTGAAATCTTACAATTATAAATGCCTAAATGTACAGGTACTCACAAAAGCCCTTTTATCGTATAATTTGTTCCGCTTGTTTCGCAAGTTACACAAGCGTGATGCGGGTACAAATATTTATGAATTGGTTGCAATGAACAACAAGCTTCAAAGTAAAATTATATTACTGATTTATAAGGTTAATGAAATGCATGTTGTTAGTGCATTAATTTGGTGTTATTTGTAATTTTACTGCAAACGAAATGTTTTTTTTATCATTCATTGTCTTGAAGATGAGTATTTTTTTGAAAATTATATGCCTCTAATTTCCTTTCTATAATTATTCTTGTAGTACTAACAATTATGCACTATTCCATGTCAATTCCATTCTCCAAATGTGTATCGCTTTATTGTAATATAATAACGTACCCATCATAATTGCATAATAATCGGTATCACTTACCCCATTTTGTATATTTGTATATTACTCCAATTTAGTGATCCAAGTGAACTTGTACAGTCCGGAGCGTGATCCGGTGTTGACCGGGGTACGTCGCTCCTCGTCTAATGTCAACAAATTACCAGTCCCTCTTATATAGCCTGGCTATGTGTGTGCATGATATTTGAATGTTCGGGACGCCTGTCAAAGGGCCTTCGGTGGAGGCAGTCCTTGATGATTTAATGGCCGTCGCTCCGTTGTTTCTACCCGTCACACCGTTTCCCTGTGAAGGTGTGGCTCGAGACGCCTCCAGGCCGCCAGAATGCACCTGATATAATTCACAGATCTATACGACGTCAGATCGCTGAACCCAAGGTCATGTGAACTGATGAAAGGTCAAATAGAAGGGTTCCGGATCATTGCGCACGTACTGTCGTCCCTTCCTTCGTCAATGTTACTACACTTGCTGTCACAATGTAGACGTCCTGGGTTGTTTGGTTTCCTCTTTCATGCCCTGGGGGGATTTCAATGCCAAGTTCCAGGTCGCGCGCCGCCCGTTGCTAGGTACAGGTGTTTCTATAACTGCTACTGCCTGGATACTTTTTAAAATCAACAACTGCACAGGTGAAATGCAGAGTTATCCTTTCTTTATAGCATAACAATATGTATGTGCCACTGTTTGTCTGACGAAATGTATATCGAGTGCTGAAAATGCTTCAAGGCTGATCTCTAAAGCGATATGTATTTTTAAAGGTACTTCTCTTTATTTGGTGTTTATTTTCGCGCTGGTTTCTGATTGGCTGGGTTCGCGGCGTGAACACCTGTTCCATTTTGGGAGCTGTCAACCCCAAAGATCTCGAGTATTGTTCAACATCACCTGTCGCTTTTTGGGTGCTCTATGCCTGTTTCCAAGGAGTCGCGTGCTATGCACTGAACCATGACATTAAAATCGTTGCCAAGCCATGATAAATAACACTAGGGGGTCGTTTTTTTGGAGACATGGGGAACCAGTATCCCCATCTCAGCAGGGGGTGAGAAAAATTAGTAAAACGCCTTGATCGAGGTACCTGGAAAACTTGGCCACCCGCTCTAACTTCTCTTGCGAAACCATCCCTGTCGCCCCATCATTTTCATACGTGTATGCCAGCTCCTCGCCCTACTGTCCATGTAAATAATGGTTCGAAGCACATATGGGTTCAAACAGCCAGTAACGGTTGAAAACTTCAAACTCATGGAACATCTGCCGGTGTATTTTAAAACATTTCGCTGTACCCTTCTGGGGTTCACTTTTTTTATTTTCTTTGAGCCAAGAAGGAGTCAGCTCACTGCATGTGCTCTTCGTTTACTATGTCAACAGGTTCGCACGAGAATAGTAATTCCTGTACCGTTCCTTGCCCAATGTGGTCATGCGGGGGAAGAAAATTGGATTACTGAAATAATAACTTGTTGATTTGCTGACATGCACTCACCTAGCTCTAAATGTAGTATCATGTGTATCCGAATATCTCTTCACCAGACAAAGTCCCAATGCAATATTTCAATATCCATCAATGATGGCGATATCACTGTGGGTGTGTGTCAGCTACATAATTAGATGTAGAATAAATTTACGCGACATATTATTATATGGTTTTCCCGCGATAAGGTCTCAATATAATGTCAACGACTAAAAATTTGTTTCCAGTTTTATACCTCAGAAAATTAATCAAGTTGGAAGTGTTGAAACAACAGTTAGGCCTAACGAAATAATGTTTTTCTAACTATTTCTGCGAAGCGTGCGGAATATAACAATTGATCTATAGGCTACATGGAAATGTCGCTATTGGCACTGGACCAGAACAAGTTATGTTGTGACAGCAATTCCTTGTTTGTTTTTCTTCTTACATAACCATAGTAGTCATCAAACGGCATTATTCATCATATTATTGTTTTATTTCTTTGGAAATGGTTTCCGGGTTGTGAATAACTTGACTTCAATTTGTCTGTCTCGTAGGAAGTGGAGGTTAGCAAGTTGTGCAAACAAGCGCACGTTTTGAAAATAATATTGCAACTAATTTTGTGGGCATCCGGTAATGGTAATCGCTTCAGTAGTTTGAAATATTTTGGGGTTTTTTTTCAATATATTGTTTCTGATATACAAACAAAGCTTACCTGCCACTGGTGCCAGATATGTATCCATCAGGCTAGAGCACTCGGACATGGCGCAGTCAGAGGAGTAGGTAGAGTCCAGGGACTGTAGGCTCTGGTGACGGAACAAATTACAGGCACTGCACTCCAGTTCACAAGTATCCATGTCTGTGCGAGATGTGACCAAAGCCTGGAATAATAATACTGTTATAGTACTAACGAACATCATAAGGTTGAAATATTTCTTTCATGTATCTATAAATATTTTTTATATATTGATAATCAGACGATGTTCCCCTATGTACCTCTTTTCAGAAATTACTACTGAAATCGTCATTCCAAAGATCTTATATACACTCCCGTTTCTTAACAGCCCTAATCCCTAATGCCAACAGTAACATCACATGAAGTAATCCCAAGTTTTTGAGTTCGTTCACCCCGCCAACAAGTCAACTCATGAAACCCGAGGTCATTTCAATATCGTCAACTTTGGAGTTAATCTGCGCATGTTGAAGACAGTTCACTGGTTGGCAGGATGAATCACGTATTTAATTGGATTAACTTAAACTGTCAAGGATCATTGATCACGTACAATAGGCGTACACAATTCAATTGTATACGGTAGTTGGCATATTTAGATAGATAGTGAAACGATATTCTGTTATGAGTATAGATAAGAACATCTCGATGGTATACAAATTGTGGGTAAGTGTGCTGTTCGTACATATAGCTTGAGATGGAATTCATGGTATATATAATTCCATAACGCGGGCTCCCCCATGGTTATCCCCTGATAGAAGCATGAGATACGCATGTGTGCACCAGAAATGGTAATTTGACTTAATAGTGTATTATTTGATATCACTCACAAATACACTTAATAATATTTCTTAATCCTTTGGTGCATGCAGTTCGCGTGTTGATTAAATAGAAAATATATTGAATATTATATGCCAAAGTTTATGCTGACTAGCAGAGTATCGTGAAGTAAATTATTAGTCATAACGTCACCAACATATCGCGCTCATGATGGCGAAATCACACATGGGGGGGGGGGGATGTGGGTTTATCATAATGTTGCGGTCATAATGTGCCAACAAAATCACGTTAAATGAAATGAACAAGTGCGTAATGGATATAACCGAATATAGCCGAATTGCGAATAAATATTCCGTGCTTGTATAGGTCATGCATAGGATTGGAAAATAATTAGTAATCAGTAATTGAAATGATGATGAAAAAAACTTTCTTACTCAATATAGCCGATGAATTAATAAGTAATTCATCGGTGTAACCATGTTAAAAAATAAATATCTATATACAGTTTTAATAATATAAGTTATATCAATATGAATATTCCTAAAAGATATATCAATTTTACGCTCTTACCATATTGTATGAAATGCAATGCTGATAGATCCCAATGAAATCATCCAGTAAATTAAGCATACATGTGTAGTAACGTTACTACATGTACGGAAGATAGTGTTGGAATCAGACACTTGAAACAAAGCTCCCCTTACGATACTGTTCGTATTCACCAGAAAAGTGATTTGTGTTTATCTGCAACACATATATTTGTACCCTAATAAATGTTGTAAACTTCTCGACTGTAAACTTCTCGAAATAACGACTGTTCTGAGGTGCCAGACGATTTGTAAACAACAGTAACCCCCACACTCAGCAGAAATCACGTTAATTAATGTTTTTGTTGGCTGATGCAGTAATCTGGTAATGTGTTCTTTACATAATCTTCAATTGGAAGTGACTGGCTTGTCAAACGGTTTTCCAACACAACCGAAATAGATCGTATTTATTCACTTGATCTGTCTATAGATGTACTTTGGTACATCCTAGACAAGACAGCAAGCTTTACAAGCGCATCTCATCATTGGATTAAAGCTACCTAAGCAAATTATGCCATGGAGTTATACTGATGTGTGAATGAGGAACTTCCCAAAGGCGAGACACGCAAATGATTCGAGCAGTCCCATACAATTCAAACAATTATTCTTAATAAACGGGTAATATCAATATCCTTACCCCAAACCCACACATATACATTAGCATGTTTTCAATAGATTATCCTTGTTACTACTATTTTTCCCAAGCAGTTACACGTACATATATGCGATGCGATGATACAGTCAAAAACCGAATTATACATATATATTTTTTCGAATTATAAAAATGTTGTTATTTTTCCGAACTATTTTGAAAAAAGAAATAGTTGCCTAATAATATGCAGGTTAATCTATTTATGTAGTAAAAATACCACTTACCCTCTGAATGTTTGTAAATTTCGCGAGGATTGAGAACAGCTTTCCAGAAATTTCAGTTTCAATATCCATGTTTGATATATGTAGTAATCTGATTGAAACAAAATATCGGTTCGAAAAAGATCAGTCCAAATGGTGAAAAATTTCATCAAACGTGATCCGTCCTGAAATGCATGATATCGAAAGTTGGAGATATCGCGTTACAAGAGACACACTCTACGGTGGTCAGAGTCAATTGGATGGTGATTGAAACGTGTAATTTTCCTTAAATACTTGTCCAGTACTGCTCCCATAAATACTGAACAAAAAGATATACATCTAAAGCATTGCTACAGCCATATAGACCTACCCCCTCACTGAATAGTTAGTTGAAACAAGTGGAATCCATAATTGACACCGATCGTCGCAATAGACAGTAGTGCCTTACTGTAATGCTACTGAAGAGTACAAAATTGGCAAATTAGAACTTTATTGGATCTTCAAAGGGCTTTTGAAACAATTATCTTGAGGACAAATGAACACTCGAAGGCTCTAATGACGGCCGTCTGACGAGAGCGAAGGGCAGGCTCTAGGGACGTCTTGGGGGCGCTGACGCGAGCCAAGGGTTTGTCTTATGGAGCTCCTCTAAGTGATCTCAAGTGGGCGAGACCCTTTCCGCTGTCCGCGGTGCTATTCAAGCGGAGTCCTTGGCTTGCGAGACTCTGAACAAGTTTCTGTAAACATATCAAGCGACTTAACTGCGTCACTTTAACACCTGATGGCGTGTTAACATGCTGGGAGTTCGGTCAACCTTAAACGGCCCTTGAAAGAATACGAATTGTTTAGGAATTGCCCAACAAAAGTCATAAATGATGATATAATCGGAGCACATCAGGGAACATCACAACAAGTGCTCTTTGATGTCTTTCTTTGGCCAAGACAGGGAAATTTCGCATATTCATGTTATTGATATTTATAATGTCATTACTCACTGAATAATTTGTCGGTAATGAAATCTAGTCATAATTTGTGTGCGATCCATTAGAATAACAACTAAATGCATTTGATCAGCAATATAATACATTATCTGAGTAACTTCATGGAAATTTGTATTAAATAGGGTGTCTTCAAAACATGTCAATGATATACCCAAGAGAATGTATGTATTGATGTTTCGAGAGAATAATTTGGAATCAACGTACCTTCCGAAAAGTGTACAAATTATTTGTAAATTTATAACACACAGAGTAATATTGTTGATATTATTTTCAGAAAATCGCATATGCAAAACGGAAGTTGGTGTAGTGTAACATGCATCTTGGACATGTGTTATGATGTATGTGAGGAACGAACATGAATATAAAAAAGAAATCATCGTTTATTAAATAACATACTAATACTTATTTGTTCAGAAAGGCTGTTATGTGCATGTTTTGTTTCAAGTTATTTTCGGTATAAATAAATGTCTTTTACATCTTTTATGATAATGTGATTACTTGTAGTTGGACGCTCATAATGTGCAATTTGATGTTCAAAGCAAACGTTCAATTCCAAGATGGCTTTTCCATTCATATATTGATAAACAGATGTACTCGCTTTCAACAGACTATTACTGGGATTGAATAGTATTTCTTTTAGAGAAAGTCACATAATCGATTTAGAGATGCCATCTATAAGAACATTGTCCGGTATAGAATAATGTATTACCATTTTTTGAGTTCATGATGGATAACATCTCATCACATGTTGATAATAGGTTTCAGAACAGTAGAATAAAGAGCCATTACATAACAAGTTTCTGGTATTGCACACAAATGATATTTCACTGCATAATTCCACGTTTGATTTTATGTATTACATGAATCTAGCGTAACACAATTAATGTACCATGTTCGACGTTTCAGTTGTGAGTTTTGAATTTCTTTCCATGTGCCGTAAATACGAGTGTAATACACACCACTGCTCGTTCTATAAACTTTACTTACATTTTATCAATACGTGCATGTGTCATTTCAAGAAAAATACGTGTATCTGGTACTAAATATTTATTTATTTGTTTATTATAGTCTCACCCAGTAAATATATCAATAAAACCATTTACATACATTTAGGATCAATACCTAAACAACGCGATATTTACTGGCCACTCTATAGAGTTATGGGAGACTTAGTAATACGTGTACACTATCAGCTGGTATTTGCAAAAAAACATATATATATATATTATAGGCCACTAAATATTATCGTGTATATATTTATTACTGATATCGGAAATATCATCATCCTTTAATTGACGGTAAATTTCTCAAGTAGTCTACTAATGACATTCGACTTCTTCGAAGCACTCATGCTGTTTTAATTACTACCATGGCGAGAACACGTTTGTTTAGTCAACATAGTTAGAAATAATGCCAACATTGCCGTGGCATTGCCTGTCTGCTACGAGAGCAACAAATTCGCATTGCCGAATGACTAAGTATTCTCTACTTCAAAAACGAACAATTAGTGGCATATAAAAGAATTAATTCTCTGAAGCAGATTCTAACAATGCTTCAAACATCCACAGGAAATGAGTAAGCAATTTGCAATGTGAACATCATAATTCACACATTACATATTTGGGTGGGTTTGCGCTTGAATCTGCATTAATATTTATTAGCGTGAGTTAACATTTAAGAACAATTAACATCTTTTGCTCTTGTAAAATTGTAAGTCATTTCGTTCATTAATATTTGAATAAGTTTTCTATGTTCAATTATCATTCGCGAGGGTAGGGGGATGACTATTATGCTGCACTCCTAACATAGGCATAAAATTTACACCATTATGTAAATCAGTATTCTAATCAGTTCAATATATATATAGTAGGTCTACATTATGGTGTATACTTGAATTATATATTCAATGTGTTTTATGAATACACAATACTTGGGGGTATAGCTGCCCAAGACTTGTACTGTTTACACCCTACTAAATTACCGCATGTTTATATCCTCTGCAGTCTGGATCCGTCAAATTTGAATACAATGAATAGTGTTATTATATAGGGCCTACATTTCATTATGATAATATTGATCACGAAATTTTCAATGAGATAAATAAGCCTACTTGTTGCAATGTGAAAAAATAGACCGAGACAGGTTGACTAGAAATACATTTACTAGTAGTAGATTCGAGTTTCAATATTAAATCTACTTCAAGTCTAATCATAACTTGATTAGACTATAGTATAGATTTCAGTGTGTGGACGACCATTCCATTTTATTCAAATGGGATCGCTCGATTAAGGTACAGTTACCTAGATCTACTAATGTAATAAAGAAATAGACAATTCGACAGAATAGTGTGCGATCATGAACAATTAGAGGGAATTAACTACAATAAGGAAACAATTCAGAACAATTCAACAAACATTGATGAACAATATTTTGTGAAAAATGGAACGTTGATCTAAACCAACATCGAAAGCTGAGAATATAAAAGGTTGAAAATTACATGTAGTTTTGGGACTGAAACGTTTGTTGTCAAATATTTACCGATGTACGCCAGGTCTCTTTTGTTTCAATTTTGCGCCGGGATATCTCGATATTGCTGATCGAGATAGAGTTTCAGGGGAAAGAACATGAACGATAGATTGTGTCCAGTTTGCAACCCTTTGACCACGAAGGACGAAATACACGTACATGGTATAGGCTTACTTTCTTGTGACGCGTACAATCAGTCATGATACAATGGGATCTGAGCACGACCAAGTTCCAGAATATGCCCAGATTCTTGAGATCCCATTTCATCACTGTAATAAACTTCAAGTAGTACTACTAAGCCTACTACTAATAATAAACGCGTTATCTGTCAAATCAGATCACAACCAGGGATATCATGACATTCAGTTAGGCCTATATAGGCCTAGCACTACTAGCAGCCTGACCTGGTCACAATGTTCAATGGTATCTGTTCTACGGCTCGATTCTGTATTTTTATCGATATTTAATCCCGTTCATTTGGGAGATTGGATTACGCTTGCCAGAGTTATGTTCGATGTGTTTTATTCAAACTACTGTAATATCATGAGAAATATAATAACATCACGATATATGATATGAGGTTTTAATAGTACTAGGCTACTAGCAGGTTTCTACTGGAACCGACAAGTGCGTTCAGGTTGCTGAAAAAATAGAATTGCGTGAGAGCCCTTCCATTTACTTTTCTGAGCAGTTTAAATATTTCACAGTCCGTGAATTCCGAAAACGCGCTTTTCGGCCTTGACCTTGGTCGCCATTATTTGCAAGAAGCAGCGTGGTTGAAAAATATGGAAAATATACCGGCTTTTATCGACGTTGAGCCTCAGCAGCAGGTGGCTGAGATGAGGGTGTTTCTGCGCGCCAAGGGCGCCGATATCAGCGAGGAAGTCAACACGGACTTCGTGACGGACCTACTGCAAGTTATCGACGCGTCAGAGGTTCTGTGGCGCGAGGGCAAGGAAGGCGGCACAGATCAGGAAGTCGAGGGAGTAAACAACAGCATCATCTACCTGCTGCTCATCATCCCCACCGACCAGAACCAGGGTCTGATCTCGGCCTTCTGCGACAAACTGACCCAAGCTGAGCCTGGTGATCGTCGAAATGTGCTCCGCCTCCGCTTGCTGAACAATCTGTTCACAGGATTGAGCAAACGATCAGCACATCGTTACATCGCGTACATGGCCATCCTCAAGCTGGGTACCCGGGTGGACATGATGGACGTCATCGATCCTAATGTCGACCAGATCAAGAAGTGGTTCTCAGAGTGGAACATCTCGACTAATCGTGTCCAGACGTTGTGGCGAACGCTTCATGACGCTTTCCTTGAGTGTAAGCACACTGACAAAGCCACAAAGGTGATGGTGGAACTTCTCAGCACATACACTTCTGACAACGCCTCCCAGGCACGAGAGGATGCACACAGGTGTATCGTGACATGTCTCGCCGATCCCGACACCTATCTGATGGACCACCTACTTGCTTTGAAACCTGTCAAGTTCTTGGAGGGAGAACTCATCCATAATCTCTTGACGATTTTTGTTTCTGGCAAACTGGGACACTACATTCATTTCTATGAAGAACATTCTGATTTTGTGAAATCGCTCGGTCTCTCCCATGAAGACAACCTCCAGAAAATGAAGCTCCTTACGTTCATGCAGATGGCAGAGACGAGTGAAGTTATTGACTTTGACACACTCCAACAAGAACTGCAACTCACGGAAGATGAGGTTGAGTCATTCATCATTGAAGTGGTGAGGACGAAAGCAGTCTTCGCCAAAATAGACCAGATCCAGCGCAAAGTCGTCATCAGTTTCACAACCCATCGTACGTTTGGACGACAGCAGTGGCAGCTGCTGAGAGAGAAGCTCTGTACCTGGCAAACTCGAGTCGACCAGTGCCTAGCCAGTTTACAATCCATCCCACACCATTAACTCTATTAACTAGATCTAGCACAATGTAGTTTGTGAACGTTTCATCATCATGTTGAAATGATCCTTCATGAATGATGGTTGATTCTGAAATGATGATGGTTCAATTGCACCGCCAGTACCAGTACGTTATCATTGTTATTAGGACTTTATTCTTTATAGTTAACCTGATTATATTGACTAGTAGATTGTATTTAATGATGGTTTTGTTTGGAATACACACAATACAAAAGGGTTATCGTGACAAATTTTAGATCAACTTTGTTGTTTGTAACCCATTACTGAATACATGAAGCTACTGTATTTATGAATGTTGTACGTAATAAATCAATGTACTAAGATCCATTTCAAGCATTTTTGTTTTGCCATGGTCCATAGGATCCTTGAACCAGGTGCAGGTTGAATGTCTACACAAGACACACTTTATCTGCAGATACCTAAACAATGCTTTCTCACATTATTTTGTTCACATGATTTATTGGTTATCAGTTCATTGGTGAGATACTACACAGTGATATTGCACAATCAATAGGCTATGAAATGAGAATCCCTGTAAACCTATAAATGTATAAGTATTCAGGAGATCAACATAGTTAGAATAGTTGGACCGTAATTAATAAGTAGGTCAAATTTTTCATTGGAATAATGAAATTCCTCTTTTTTTAAGTGATGTACATGTACCTAATCATGTTATGGTACATTCATCAAATATGGTAAACAAACGATAAAGATTTATTTGTTCCCAGGATCACACTATCATGATGCGACTGTCCAGTCATATTTCAAATGATTTACTAATAAGTCGTGTACCGGTAGGTAGCTGGGTTAACTACTATTATGAACGATCAAAAATACCAAGCTGTAACAAACATGAATAAATGGTCCATGACCTGCATAATACTTGAAAATGAGTGTAGGTGCGATACGGTAGTACCGGTAATGTGTACCTGGAGAGTTGAATCATGCATTTTTCAACACATGCACATGTCACCAAGACAATGATCACTTACGGCTAATCACCAAATACAACAATTTAGTTCTCGTGCCTCCAAACATGTATTTGTATCCTCCAACTTTGGTACTCTATTATAACTAAAAACAATATCCATTAATAAACAACAGTTGATAATAAATAGCAGATAAATGACATGATGTCGAGGACACTCAGCGACTTAAAAACTCCTTTATCTCTCGGACAATATCTCCCCTATCAGCCTCTATGACCCTATGGTGTATCCTGGGACGCAAAATTCCTTCCTTGAGTTTTCTGTGGACATCGGGTCGAGTTTTGTTTTGTTCTATGAGGTTGAAGAGTTCCTCGGGAGTGGCGTTGTCATCCACGCGATGGCCCAGCGCTAGAAGTACTTCTGGTGCAAACTTGGCGTGATGAGCTGTGGAGTTTATGATCATCGGTGCTTGGTCGTCTTGGAACTTGTCGGCAACCACCTTAGCTATCGCTGTGTGTGGGTCCATTAGATAGCCTGTATAGGGAAAAAACAAAATAGAGATGTTATATTTGTAGATGTGTGCTAATCTGACACTGAGCAAATGTAACTTACAGCATTGTTAGCCTTTTGAAGGATACAAATGGATGAGTGGTAAATGGACAATTTCATCGCATCAACACTATTTGGAACGTTGCATAGACCTGTCTTCTTGTATGTGCTAGCAATCGACATCAGACAGCTCTTTTCTACACACCAGTCAGCCTTCACTGTCTCCTGTAGAGTCCTGAAGTCCTGCAAATAAAGAACATATAGTTAGTTCATAAGTTCACAAACATATATTTAGCATATTATATACTTGTAATACACATTGTTAAATTAAACTAGACGGTCGCAGACGACCACGTGGGTGTATCCCCTTGATGCCACTTTGCCCAGAATATGTTAATTCAGGCAATTTATCATTACCAGTGTCTTTCTTCAATATCAGTAAATGTTCCAGATTTTACCAATTTATGTAGTAATATGTTGCACTTACATACAATGTAGTTACACTTTCAATATTATGAACGTGTTACTGTAAAGACTAGTTTTGGCGGTTGTGAGCCCCATGTTATTTGGCGGTTTCAAGACCACTTATATTTCTTAACATATATCTAGTTAATTTGGCGGATGATTTAATTTGGCAGTTTTTCCCCTACCGCCAAATCCGCCAAACAAATCGTCCGCCAAAATTAGTCATTTTACATTAGTTCTCATCAAGCACTTTCCAGAGGAAGTTATCACAAGATCGAAATATACACTGTAAATCTTTGCTCAATCCCAAATATAAGTGATGATTTCACTCTACATTGGCTACACTAAATATGTTCTAATTGTTGTGATAAGTTGGCAATATGAAGTTAAAATCTTGCCTCATAAAATCTCCATTGGACAAAAAAGCTTTACTTTGCTCATTCCAATATAAATGTTTTCTCATCTAAACTATTTATATTTTGGGTAATAATAATTCAACTAGTGAAATTCCTGTCAACTTGTTCAGTATTAGCAAAGATAATATTCAGTATCATCTTTGGTATTAGTAACTTGTTTTTACATTTTTTTTATCCCTCTACTCACACAAATCCAGTGCTATTTGATTTCAAATGACAATTTCTTACAACTAACCTGAATGATCACAAACCCCAAAGTGGATATTTCACATCACTATAATCATAATAAATTAACTCATGAACTTCACTCATTGATTACTCAGTCCTTATGAACAACCATAAGTGTCGTGTTTGGACATTGCTAAACATGCCTGTTCAATATCGCAGCGACTCCTGCTAAATTGTCATCTCTGGAGTGCTCACAAGCAATGTGTTTTAAAAGGGCTGATTTCATTGACAAAGGTATTGCCAGTCGGCCATTTTGTATGCTATGGCAAGTTGGCAACCAAAATTGATAAGTGTTCTGAGCCTACCATAATCTATGTCCATACAGAAAATTATCGAAATTATCGATGAGATGGACTATCCGTAGAGAGCTCACAAGGGAATGTTTGAGTTTTGTGACAACAAACACAGCTCGGCGACACAAAATCCATAGTATTCGCTGAACTTTGTATGAGGATACAATACTGACACTATGTATATAGAATTACATAGGCACACTAATAATGCATACTCTGGCATCCAGCTTGAAACTGCCTTTAGATTCCAAGGACTTGTAATAGTTGGACACTTTGACATTGTCCCCGTTAGTGATATGGTAAAGCAGGCGCTCCAGGTTGGACGATTTGAGGATGTCGATTGCCGGGGCGGCTGTTTGACATAAAGTCCGGCCCTTCAAGTTGTATGTCCCAGTGTTGACAAACTCAGTGAGTACGTTGTTGGTATTAGATGCACAGATCAGGTGGCGATATGGGATGCCCATTCTCTGTGTAGTGTGGACAAGTGCATAATCCAAATAGTGTTTCGCAGTACAACGTATTTTGACACATGCACATACTAGATAAATTAAAACTCTGGATTACGTTCAGCTGGAGAAATATGTAGATTTTGTTGTTTCACCTGAGCATAGAAAGCACCCAGCATGTTGCCGAAGTTTCCGGTTGGCACACACAAGTCGACAGGCTGCCCCATGAGGATCCTGCCTCTCTGGACCAGATCCAGGTACGCTGATGCTTGGTACACCACTTGTGGCAGCAGGCGACCCCAGTTGATCGAGTTAGCAGCACTGGAAGGACACAGTTTTCGTCAGCAAAAATGCTCACTATAATTGATATCTGACTTAGTATCTTCAGCGAGTTAAACCATGTTACGTGTTACCTCATCCTACAGTTGTAGTTTTGGAGAATATCCTGTACAAGCATCTCATCATTGAAGATTGTCTTTATTGTAGTCTGACAGAAGTCAAAATCACTTTTCACACCTACAAATAGTTAGCTAAAAGGTCTACACAGAAGAAATGGTAGAATTATACAAGTAGGAGACAAGACGACAAATAGACGCATTTCATTTAATGGCTTTGTTGAGAACTTGAAGATGATCATTTTGCTGAATACACACCAATGACTCTAACATTGTCCCCATCTGCTGCCGTCATCTGAGCTTTCTGTAGACTGCTGATTCCATTCTCGGGATATAAAACCAGCACTTGTACATCACTGCCCTCTAAAAACATGTGAAAATACACTGAAGCACATGGAATTATTCATTTCCGTTGATTTTCAAAATTAATGTAACTCTAAGAGACGTCCTTACTGAATCCATCAAGAACGGCTCCTCCAGTGTCACCAGATGTCGCCACTACGATCATGTACCTGTGTGGTGAGCAGTAAATATTCTGAACACATATTCTACCTCGAAGTGTTATGAACAAAAGTCCATCAACAGTTATTTTCTTTCTCACCTTTCATCGGTATTCTTTGCTCGTTTCAACATTGCGTGGTGGAAGAACTTGGGTGTAAGTTGCAGGGCTGCATCTTTGAAGGAGCCAGAAGGTCCGTGGAACAGTTCCAGGAGATACTGATCTATGTGTGTTGGTCTTTCGTCTAGTTTCTCCACAGGGAATATCTTGTCACTGGCATAGTTGTTGGTGTTGTAGGTGCTTTCCACCATGGTCCTGAGGTCTGATGGGTGTAGGTGTAGTGGGTGCAGCCACTGCTCTAGGATTCTCACTGCTCGTTCCGGGTACGACAGCGGCACAAGGCGCGACCACTGCCTCCCTGTGAAGTATGGGTGGCCTGTAACAGGGACATAAAGTCCTCCATCCCAAGCTAGACCCTCAAGAACCACTTCATGGAAAGTCCTGACATTGGCCTTTGTGATGTCTTCCCTCGTAGATACAAAACCAGGCTGTTGTTCAAGTTTCATCAATGTGTCATAGGTTTTATCAGCTATACTTTCAGCAGTTTCGAAAGGTCCACAGACGATGCGAACATCATAATATTTCTCATAGAACTGTTTCCGGTGTGGGAGGATATCTTTCATTGGTGTGTCAACTTCTGAACCCACAATTCTGTTGACTTTCATGCTTTCCAGCCGGGCCAAAATATCCTTGTCTAAGACATCAATATAGACAACTAGTCCAGCCTTCTTGATGTGTTCCATTCCAGCTGCGTGCATTGGATTCGATCCAGAGAGGGAAACTATGGAGTTGACTGTTTCGAAATTCAATAAAGCATCTCCTTCTGCTTCAATGAATCCATCACTGCCCACTTCCTCCAGCTGAAAATGAAATGAAAGTGTTGTAAATTAAATACATATTATTGTGTCAATATAACATAGAACGTGAAATGGAAATATATACCCGGTATATATATATATGACACAAAACACAGCACAAACTGATTTAGTGTGTACCTTCTGTGAGACATCTTTGTTCCAGAGATGTTTCAGATAGTCGTTGTCAATATCAACAGCTGGCTTGTTCAGTTTCTGAGCTAACAGACGACCAATTGTTGTTTTACCAGCTCCTGGGCTGCCCATCAGAATCACGTTACCCTGAAACAATGATTTGTGCCTGTTATGACAGTACACAGGACATTTATCATGTTTATAATAACATTCTTATTCATAACAACACCTGGGTAAAAATGTTAATGTAGGCTCACATCATCAGTCTGAAGTCTAAACCAGTGTACAGTTGAATTTGATAAACATCATTTCATAAATTTCATTTTGTGTCGATGAAATTGAAGGTCTTTGAAATATCTCTAATTAATATTGTTGAAGTTATCAACATGATCAAGGATAGAACATTATTCTCGCAAAATTTCACGGAATTTTTACACTGAGTTAGTCTGTTCAGTGTGTTCACAAAACATAGATCTAACACTTGATATCCAGTGTGCATGTCGTTACATATTGTATCACTCACTGTGGTAAAATTCAGGGTTACATGTAGAACCGATAAATGATCAATTTCTGCTGTGCTCATGGCTGACCTATGTCATGGCATGGTGTGCCTTAATTATTGTAACAATAACATGATTTTAGAGGGTGTTATACTTTTATGCCTGGTTTACACGATCAAACTACTTCAAACTTTGGAGTTTTACGCCAAGTTTGATCGTGTAAACCGAGACTTCAAACTACGTCAAACTACTTCAAATATTTCAAACCCCACCACAAAGTTTGATCAAACTCAATCAAACTATTGAAGCTCTCATCCATATCATATGGAGGAAAAACATAATTTTCACTTTGAAACTCGTGACATTGAAGTATATAACACAGTCATTCAGTTTTAATGCAGCTTTTAACAAAGGAGTATCAGAAATTAACATCAAAATTTTGATGGAGTTTGAAGTAGTTCGAAGTAGTTTGAAGTAATAAGTTTGACCATGTAAACCAGAGTTTTAAAGAGTTTGATGTAGTTTGAAGTAGTTCGACGTGACGAGTTTGATCGTGTAAACACCCACCATCAAACTATTTCAAACTCACGTTTTAGGAGTTTGAAGTAGTTTGAAGTAAAAAGTTTGAAGTAGTTTCATTGTGTAAACCAGCCATTAGGTTTTGACCGTATCAATTTCGCCACATGAATAATTCACCACAGACATCTGGACATGTGTCCACATTATGACGTCATAGATTTTGCGCACCAAGCACATGAATGCAAGTATCTGTTAGGAGCCTAATGAGTCTGCCCTGCCATTCTCAACCCGCGACTGTTTTGACAGTTTACATGGAAAATATATCTTTTCACGGCCCTAAAAATTGAGGTATAGGCCTATTCACTGGTACATGTATGCTTTCATAGCTGATAATAATGGTGTTACTGTTAGCCCACTGCATCATTCAACATGTGCCAATTTATACCTTTCCTTTGTATAAATCATCATTCGTACTGGTTGTGCTATATTGTTGTGCGCAGCTTCGATTAGATTTTGCAGTGTTCTTGCAGTCTACACTAAAAACGGAGCTGAGCGGCTTCCCAAACGTCACGGACACGGTCACCAGTTGACGAGCGGGTGTGTATTGCTTTGACTGCAGAATGCAACCGCATCTCTGCATCGAAGATGGATATTTTTTAGGAAGGCATTTTGGTGCATTATTTATGAAGCTTGTGCAGAGTCGAAAAGCAGACATCCTTGACGAATAAATCAGTAAATTAACAAAACATTAAAATAATGTTTTTCTTGAGTTTGGGAAAATGGAAATCCCCAACTAAAACCTATGACACAATAGATAAGTATAAGTTTTGTAATCTCCGTTACATGACATAGCATGCTCGCTCTCAAGGCTACATTTAATTATATTGGCCATTCAACTCAATGTTAAATAATCTTACTTTGACGATCCATAGTACCTTCCTAAAAAAATCCAAGCCTAAGCACTATGCTAGTTTTGTCAACTGACATATTGGACATCGCGTGATAAGCATGAATATATTTGACGACACGTGCATGGGATTTTTTTGCTATTCTGCCTTGAATGGACCCGGGGTGAAAATACCCGAAAATGTGGGTGCTGATGGCCATGCAAAGCCCCTTGGCTTCCCCAGCTCCTGAGAAAAAAACGATAACATGATACTGCCTTGAAAACCTGGTTATTATTTCCCAACAGTGTGTTCTTACAAAAGAATATACACTCGTCCATAAATCTGGCATAAAAATTATATGGGGTGATGTTACACGATAGTTTCCCTTTAAATTGCCTAAATGAGGTGAACGCTGGCTGAACTGTCAGTGAGGTGAACTGTCAGAGATCGGAATCCTGGAAAAGGAGAGAGAGCTCCAGAACAAGGAACGCACACTAAAACATTACTGTGCTGCTGCAAGCGCTGTATTGCATTATACATCGCTGTGCCGAGTCAATGGCTGGCCCCTGTCCGGGAAAAGTGTAAACATTGATCGAAGTATTTGATTGGTATTTATCGTGCAGTGCATTCCAAAAGCTGGGCGATCTGTTGCAGCTATCGTGCGGCGACATCGCTGTGGTGTTGGTTGGGTGATTTCTATCGAAAATTTCAAACAAACTGACTTTATGAAACGCGTTCAGATTTCGTTGAGTGTTTGTTGATATCTCAGGTAGCCTAGTATGCTAAATATTTGCATACTAGGTAGAAGTCACATTATCTGCCCATGCGCATGTGCACATAATGTGACCTCAAACTAGTATGTAAATATTTAGTTGACCTCTGACATGTGCATGCAAAACAGCCTAGAATATGGCGCCAAATGTCAACAAAAACTCCACGAAATACGTGTGGAAATAAAGTCAGTTTGTTTGAAATTTTCGATAGAAACCAACCAACACCACAGCGATGTCGTTGCATGGTAGCTGCAACAGACCGCGCAGCTTTTGGAATGCACTGCATGATAAATATGCCTCAAATACTTCGATCAAGGTTTACAGTTTTCCCGGCCAGGCGCCAGCCATTGACTCGGCAGAGCGATGTATATTCAAATGTCGTGCTGCATAGTGCACTGAAACACAAACTCTCTAGCCTTACAAGACGTGAAGATGAGCTGAGTGAACAGACAACACAAGTTGAAGAACTGAAAAATCTGACCTGCAATCTGGAGATTAGGGTGGATGCAGTACTTGAAGGAAGTCGTCTCCTGAAACTCACTGCAACGCCATCTGTGGCAGATGCATCACCGCCTGCATGGCAGCCGCCCCCACAACACGTACCATGGCAATCCCAACCATGGACAGCTGCACCTAACCACACAGCCTGGGCTCAGCAAAACTCCAACATGGCCGGCTCCAATGTCCCCTTGGTCCCCTTGGAGTGGTGAACCATACGGGTTGGCACCACCACCCCTCCGCCACCGTGGCCCCAAATGGAAGCACCACCACAGCTGCCCTGAGACAAGACCTGAGCCTTGGCCCTGTCAACCTCCATGCTATTGAATATTGGCGTTGTAAATGCAGAGATAGAGGTGGAGACGCCACACGCAACACCACAAGCCCCGAGCCTTTGAGTACAATCACCAGCAACCCAGCACTTCTCTATGGTCTTGAGGCTCTGATCCTGATCCCGTCAGAGTATGAGCTCCTTGAGAACTACTACAGAATCAGTCTAAAGTAGTTCCAGCATCTTACGTGCTCTACAGCGAATGCTGCAGTCTACCTGCTTGTAGGAGCTATTCCCGTCACTAGCCTCCTCCACAAGCAGCTGCTGATCTTATGTAGAATGCGCCATCATGAGACGACAGCTTGGGTCAAAATCATGGAGTCGCACAGCTGGACAGTCCAGGTATGTGAGCTACTCAGACAGTGTAGTTTGCCATCAGCCTTTGACCTCATAAAGGCCCTTCCTATGAAGACCAAGTGGACGCAGATGCTAACGCAGGCTGTCACCTGCTTCTGGGAGTGGAAACTCAAGGACAAAGCATCAAACACACGGACTCACAAGCACCTCAACCTAGATGCCTGCATTCTGAGTAGATGTCACCCTGTCAGGGAACAGCCTAACACAGACAAACTTAGCGTCCTGAAGTCCATGGTGCATGCTAAACTCCGTGTTGGTCGGTACCCGTCGCTCGGCGGCTCGACACGCACTATGGGAAGTGCTGCCACTTGCCCCATGTGTGCTCTGGAGCCAGAGTGAGAGACACACTTCCTGCTGAGATACCCATCACTAGCCAAAGTCAGGAAGCCCCATTTCATCAAACTCTTCAATCACCTAGACGACAAGGACGGTACATTGCCAGACGATGACCTGATGAAGATCATCCTTGACCTGACGTGGACGAGCCAAGAAGGAGATGACCTGGCCGATCTCCATCCCACATGCAGAAACCTGTGCTTTGCACCACATCATGCCAGAAATGTCCAAGTCCCTGGACAATCGCGTTATGCTCTGTGGCGGTTAAATCGGTTTGTGGCTAAAAGGGTTCAATTCAAACAACGCAGTGCGGTTCGCCTAAAGCATGACAGGCGGGAGTTATCGGACAAGTAAGTAACTCAATTGCTCGGGCTCAAATTCAGCAAATCAACGAGTGTTCGTGGCCATATTAAAGTTTGAAAATAATGACTATATATACAGTTCATGGGTGTAAACAACAAACAAACACTCCTCCACTCCACTTTCTCTGGGCTTATTTAATACCTGTCATATCAGGCTCCTCTTCGTCACAGATCATGGAAAAAATGTCCGCAGTACATCATAAAAAAGCATTATTTTATTTTCACTGAGCTTCGTCATGCATGACTTTCCAGAAACTATATAGCTAGTAAATGGTGTCATTCATCTCATATAATCACCATTATCCTGAAGCTGAATAATCCTACAGACCTTCATGAATTGAGCGTGCTAAAAACGTGTTGCAAGCATTTTCGGTTTTTATTCCAGGTTCAGCCATACTCCTCGAACCAAAATCTCTCTGCGTCTGTTACAAAATGACACCCCGCCCTGTACTAACAACACATACCTACAAATATGTCTGTATATGTCTGTATAGAGCCAACTGTATTTATATCTTGGAAACAGAAGCTGTGACGACAATGTGACTTCCCACGCAGCCCGAATCACCACAGGCACTGCGTACCACAATTTCAAATTCGACGAGACTCGTGAAGCTCAAATGCCTCGAACCAAATAACCAAGATCTCAAGAGAGCTATATATAGGCCTACTAGGCTATATTGATAGGCTTTAATTCAATTCAATTCAAAAATATTTATTCAACATCCAAATTCATGTACATATACAGGATATACACATTGACAATAAAAAGAATGTTGAAGGGGAGAATACTAGTACTAGAAGCTGTAGGCTTTGTATATTGTAACACAGAACAATAACCCCAAACAAGAAAATGCAGCAAACTGCGGAAGACGACATTAGAGCTTGAGCACATCATCAGCACCACGACAGCTGAATGTATCTTACACAACGTTACCCCCCCCCCCCCCCCCATCCTCCAAAGAAAAAAAGACGCCATAATTTTATCCCCTACATGATTCCAATTCATTTCCGTATACCAGGATGAAAAAAAATGGCCTACTTCATTCATACTACTAATAAGTAAACATTTATTTTAAAATCGATCAATGGAACAGATACGCCTGAACCTCATTAAAATATCCTCAAAACATTGGAAATTATGAGGAATATCTGCATCTGATATCATCAGATATACCGGTAGCCTAACACATGACTTTACTGGGCAAATTAAAATACCAGTTAAGACTTCGCAATCCAACACAGAACAGAACACCGGCTTAATTGGCATTTTATAAAATACGTCAAATTACGGTAAATGTAGCCGTGGCATCGCAGACGAATCGTTGTATTTACTTCATAACGCCAAAAATGTCCACACGCAGATGCCCACGTACATGCAACATGTATGCATGCACGGATTGCTGAAGAGAAATTGTGTTCCAAAATACGCGTGATTGTGGTAAAATTTGCTTTGCATTCTGGGAACGTCAATTTCCATCGGCTCCGCCATTTTGACGTTTTCCAAACAATCTCAGCATTTTGCGTAATTTTCTCAAACCTAACACATCGATTTATGCATCATACATGTGTGGAATATTCAAAGTTTACCATCAATTCGAGAGATTTCATGTCAAGGACGAAGAAAATTCTCATTTGAAGTAGGTTTTCAAACGTTCACATGCCAAAAGGGGCGTCGATAGGTTGGCGTGAAACCTCCATGAAAAAGTCAGCACATAGACATGTAGAGGGTTGGGGGCTTCGCCCCCAACGCTCTAATGTCAAAAATATATAAATACTCGTTCATAGGGTGACAACTTGGCGAAATATGGTGACATCATTGTGTTGGCGAAATTTGGTGAGGTCAAAGGTTTTGTTTTTCTACTATGGCGAAACATCAATTTCGATATTCCTTTTAACGGAGTTTCCAAAATGTACATTGAACGTTATGTCTTGCAAGTGCGTTTTTGGGAATTCCCCAACCAAACGTTGTCCTTGTTAGTTTTTGTATAGGCCTATTCTCCTATTTTCTTTTTGAAACGTTCCCCTACCATATTTTATCAAAATTTAAGTCGCACTGGTTGTTGGTAAGTTGGTGTCTTATTATTGGGTACGGTTATAGCCATAACAATGACTGGTATTAGCGAAATGGCAGTCTGAGCGACGCGGAGCTGATGGTCATTTTTCTCACAGTCACAGCGACTGTGAGTCACACCCACACTGGCTCGCCACGATACGAGCCTACCTATTATACGCAGATACGCCATAGGTCGTGGCAAACATTGACCTGTAACATATTCTGTGGAGGGTATAAAACACCACGGTTAGGTGCCACTGTGGTCCATGCTGTGGTCAAACCTGTAGCAGTAGGCATGCAGTTTACTATAGTCTATGCACAGCGCGCGATTGTCGACATCGACGAACTCCCACACTCCGTCGATAACAGGTCTGTGGGCTATCGTCACGATTGTCGACATCGATGAGCCATCAGATCCCGTCGATACAAAGGCTGCTGTATCGTCACGATTGTCGACATCGACGAACCCCCAGACTCCGTCGATAACAGGTCTGTGGGCTATCGTCACAATTGTCGACATCGACGAGCCATGAGATCTCGTCGATAGGTAGGCTGCTGTATCGACGTGATTGTCGACATCGACGAACCCTCAGACTCCGTCGATAACATGTCTGTAGGCTATCGTCACAATTGTCGACATCGACGAGCCATCAGATCCTGTCAATCACATAGCCTGTGTCATACAGTCATGCAACCAAATTTTGGTGTGTCCACGAAATTACGTCGAAGTTACCATGAAGAAGTAATTTAGGGCTGTATTGAATATAGAATCTACATAGCTGTGGTGAGTCAATGGCTGGAGTCATCAAAGTGCAGTGCATTCCAAAAACTGTTGCAGCTACCGTGTGTGACATCGCTGCAGTGTTGGTTATGCCCACTGTCCTACATCATACATGCCCGTTTTACATAGCACCAAACTCTCTCTGTCAAGTATAAGTAAAGATGACATAGTGGCACTAGGTTGTGGACTGGTGGCTACGGGGTATATATATAAATTTCTATACATGTATATATATATATATATATATATATATTTGTTACATGTATCTATTTCTTTATAAAACAGATTTAATGTTTTTGACCAAACATTATATTTGCTTTCAGAATTAGATATTCAACATGGGAAAAGAAAAAGGAGGATTCCTGACGCCCAAGGCCATTGCTAACCGAATCAAATCAAAAGGCTTACAGAAGTTGAGATGGTATTGCCAGATGTGCATGAAGCAGTGTCGCGATGAGGTAGGTGAATATGTAGGATGTGTCTGTGTGTGAACATTCTTGTTAACACCACTTCTTATCTGCTATTTCATGTTTGGCTGATCAAACATTTCTTCAAATTGTATTGTTGCACATATATATCTGACTTGTATTTCAGAATGGCTTCAAATGTCATTTAAGCTCGGAATCACACCAGCGTCAATTGCTACTTTTTGCTGAGAATCCTGACAAATATATAGACTCCTTCTCAAAGTAAGTACTCATAAAATTTATAATTCCTAATGCAGTTCAGATGCTTTGTTGAGCCATGATAATGTATTTCTGTTATCATGCAAAAATTAGCTGATATTGTTAACATCCTATGAAATAACTTTGGATAAATTTCTTCCATAGAGAGTTTTTGGATGATTTTGTGGAGCTATTGAGGAGAAGATTTGGGACCAAGCGTATCCATGCCAACCAGGTGTACCAGGAGTACATCTCACACAAGGAGCACACTCACATGAACGCCACTCAGTGGGAAACTCTGACAGACTTCGTCAAATGGTTGGGGAAGGAAGGTAATGTTCTTAAAACACTAAGCGCTTCACCAGGTATTCTTCAGTGTACCATCACTTTCACTTTGTTTAGAAAGCTTCAGATGGACAGTACTTTTACTCGAGTATTTTCATGACTGAGCCATTCTGTTATCTGCCTGTTCTCTACATGTATTTATTGCTCCTGACAGGTCATTGCGTGGTTGATATGACTGAGCCATTCTGTTATCTGCCTGTTTTCTACATGTATTTATTGCTCCTGGCAGGTCATTGCGTGGTTGATGAGACTGAGAAAGGCTGGTTCATCCAGTACATAGACCGCGATCCGGAGGCCATCAAACGTCAGGAAGCCGTCCACAAGAAGGAGAAGATGGACGTGGATGATGATGAACGCACGGCAAGGTTTATTGAGAAGCAGATAGAGCGTGCCACTGCCCAGTCCACTAAGGCGGTCCATGAGGCAGAGGCCACGGAACTACAACGGGAGAGTGAGGAGGAGAAGGTGGCCTTCAGCATGGACAAGACAAAGGCTGAGCTACCGAGCACCTCCAGGTCAGTGGCAGGTTGGAGGTCTCTCTGGTGGAGGGCGCTTGTGGATGTGTTGCGTGGCCGTTACTTATGCGATGCACATTCTCATGTACATGTATGCCAGTCCAGTATAATAGCATTGATGTACTTTATATTTTACCAGACAGTGTAATTTAATATCATGAATAGAAGTTCAGACAGTATATTCTGCATTCTGTAGTGGTATTAGTTAACAGATATTTATGCAATGATTGTTTGGTTTTACAACTCCAGACTCGCACCCGTGACTAACCCACTGAAGGGAGCTACAGCAGCTGCCCCTTTCAAAGAACCTGCTGCTCCGCCCAAATCTTCAAAGGGTCCAGTAGCAGGACAGAAACGCAAATCTGCGCTTGAGGACATCATGGAGGTTTGAAAAATTCATCTTTTATTGTGTTTATTTGCCATCGTTAAGAAAGCCACGTAATTCTATGGCACATGCTGGCAGTGGGATTTTCCTGTCAGGAGAGTTTTATATCGCAAGCGGTAGTTATATATTTATTGAGTTACTTGTACAATCAGATACACATACACTAAAATGCTAAAATATTCATGTTTCCAGATGGATTTACACAAGAAAGAAAAAGTAAACAGGTTGGACTTTATGAAAAGTTCTGGGTTATTCTGCAAAAGATAATTGTAATAATATCCAAAATCTGACATATATCTGAAATAAATAATTGTAAAATTATCTGAACATTATAAGCTTATAACTCAATGTTTTCAATGAAAAATCATGAAATTATATATCCACATCATTTGTAATGCTGGCTAAATTACTGATTTCATCACAATAATTATGTTGATTGTTTTCACGAATGTGTATTACAAC
Organism: Terebella lapidaria; assembly: GCA_949152475.1. Lineage (NCBI taxonomy): Eukaryota > Metazoa > Annelida > Polychaeta > Terebellida > Terebellidae > Terebella > Terebella lapidaria. Next base: position 86,615,991 of record OX424555.1, read on the forward strand.
TGCTGCTTTATCAACTCTTGTGATCAATAGATTCATAAAGATATGTGAGCTATTTTGATATGTTAGATTGGCCATTTGTATGTATATGTATTTGAATATCTTCCAGGAAAGATTACTGGCTCTGTATGGATATCATGGTGAAGGTCATTACCAAAAAACTGGGTGAAAAATACTACAAGAAAAAGGGCATTGTTAAGGTGAGCCAGCACCTGGTGATCAAAAAATTTATGCTTGTCCATGGTCTATTTATGAGTGATATTTCATCATTATGAGTGTAGTAAATACACCTGTAAATATTTTGAATTCTCTGTGACAGGAAGTGATTGACAAGTATGGAGCCATCATCAAAATGGTTGACACAGGAGTGAAGATCAAAGTTGATCAGTCTCATCTTGAAACAGTCATACCTGCCCTAGGTCTGTCTTTGTATAATAGTTTTACAAATGAAATGATACTTTATTCGGATCCTAATGAGCATCCTGATAATGCATTCACACTGAAACTGATTAACTGAGGCAGAGAATACAATCGTGTTCATGTGATTTCGGCAGGAAAGGCAGTTATTGTGCTGAATGGGGCATGCAGGGGTCAGATGGCTATGCTTCGAGACATCAATGAAACTAGGTTCAGCTGCTCAGTCAAGCTTACTTCTGTAAGTCAAGTTATGTTTTCTGATATAACATGGAAACAAATAATTGATATCAGATTGGCTTTGGTGCTAAGACAACACTTTGATGAAAAATAATGCTCACAGCTTTTATACTTTTCTATCCTGACAGGGTCCACTAAAAGGAAAGGTCGTTGAGGATATTCAGTATGAAGATATTTCAAAACTCTACATGGAAAGTTGATAAGAACATCTCATTTGAATTCATCATCGTTTATTGTAAATCCCACATTCATCTCTACCATTGTGTAAATTATGCACTTCATATCTCATGCACTTCTCATTTGGTTTTTAATGCGAAATCATTTTGTGAACCAAAGCTGAAGTACACATGTAAAGTATTGTCATCCATTGGTGAAATGAAAAAAACAGATTTGTGTACAAAATGGAAAGTTTGTCGATCTGTACAGTTTGTAATATATCATACCAGTAGGCCACGCACAACTCATGGAATGTAATACTACTGCAGCATTCATGTGTCCTTTGATATTCATATAGGAACTAATTCAAAGTAGATAATATCAGTTTCTATTTTAGAATAATATGAATTATGTACATGTACCTGTAGCTGTGTGGTGAAATGGGCAGGTCATAAACACCCTGCTACATACCTATCACAGTCTATAATATGTAATACTATGTGCCATGAATATGACTAAAACTGATATGTCGCCACCTTCATGTTCCAAAATGTTCTTGAACTCGGATCTCTGACATCCGTTGTGAAGCAAGAAGGCAGTGATCGTTATAGATGCTTTGCTGTGACGTCACACTGGACGGCAAAGTCTGTGTACAACGTCCAGAGTTTGTTGGTTCTATTGTGATTTCACTGTGAATTTTGCCATCCAGTATGGCATCATAAACAGAGAAGAAATATGTTTACATCACTTGCAAAGCATCTATACTACCAGTACCGTATTGGTCCTAATAGTGGCACGCACCCCAATAGTAGAGCGCCCCCCTCTTTTCCCCCAAAATGTTCGATTTTTGCAATCTTATAATTCACTTCATATCTTTCTGATAAGATCTTAGAGTGTTCCAATCCACATCTTTAGGCTATTTGAATCATATTAAAGGGGATTGAAGGCCATAGGTATAGTATTCAGTGATTTTCTTTAATTTGACCTCAAGTTTGACCTCAAATTTAGCGCGTTGCTGCAGGGTCTTGCTTTGGCTCGCCGTGCTACTATTAGGACCAGTTCGGTATGTTCATTTTTATACATTTCCATCATAGAGTAATGCCATAGGAGTAATATTGATTATTCAATACAATTAATAATGTTTACCTTTGTAATGATGTGCATTTTAAATTTCAATATAAACAAATATCCCAGGGGCTGGAAAGGTTCTGGGAGAAATGTGTTGAGCCACAAAGTCGTGGATAGGACCAAGGGTCCTGTAGCCAAGGGTAGGACCAAGGGTCCTGTAATGCGTGCGGCAGGTTACCGAAATATTCCATCAATTGTACATGTGTACTTGTTTTTCATCAGCAATAAACATTTTATTCCCAGATTGTCCCAGATTTCTCCCAAAATATTGTAAATCATATAATGGGATAGTAATTTACGTGAACTACTAGTATTGGTCAGTGGGGCATGTCATTACCCATTCAACAGTTGGCAGCATTGTAATTGAGGTAAATTTTTGGCGCCAAATCACTAACTAAAATCGTCTGTAATCAATAATGACGTAAATGATGGCGACTGAATTCTGTTTATATTGATAACGCAAAAAAAAGAATAGTGATGTCAAGTTTACCCCAAAAATAGTGCTGCCAAGCTGGCGATTGCATATACAATGTATGCACTAAACATGCCACGTTGCATGCAAGTTCACTTTTTAAACAAAAAATTTCTCAATTTGTCCGACACATTCTCGGGATTGTGTACTAGTACATGTATATATCAACTGAACGATATTGCTACTGTACATAGTTACCATTTCCGTAAAGTGTGTTTATCATGAGCTTGCCAGTTATAACTCATGGTGCACATGTTTGGCCATTACGATACTGGCCGCAGCACAAGCCTATAGAGCATTTAATGGCCATAGCTGCTTCTCATGTGGTGTCCTCTGCCGCTAATCGGACTGCAGGACCTCACAACTTTTTTTGGTGAAAAAGATGATGGAAGCCACAGACCTGCACTACTGAAGAAAGGGCATTCTACATCGACACTGATGTCAATGGAGCAGTGGACAACCGACTTTGAAGAGAAGGAAGCCCATACTCGGCACCAAGAAGAGGAGGAAACCCAGACAGGGCCCGTGGCTTGAGTTGTGAAGTTTGATGGGGACAATCCTCTGGCTGGAGTATGAAGCATATCTTGAGAGGTGGGCAGCCACCCATGATTGGAGCGAGGTCAGAAAAGCCCAATGCCTCGGTATGAGTATGTGGGGACTCTGGGGAGAAGTGTAAGAGGTGCTGCTGGTAATCAAGTCATAATAGAGATGGGACTATCAGGCCGTAACCACCACTCTCAGGCAGAATTTCTGCCTGGTGGGCGTGGGAAAGTATATCTGCAATCCCAGGAGGAAATGCCTTACCTGGCCCGATATATCCAGACTAAGGCATGATTGGCATACCTGAGGCTGAGGCCCAACACACCTGGGTGCTGACCAGTTTTATGTTGAAGTACCAACATGCAGTCGTTTCTCGAGGAAATCCAACGCTAGATGAAACTCATTCATCTCAAATTGAACAACTTAAACAAAGAAGTCTTACTGCTTGGCAGCCCCTATTTTTTCAGAAGATAGTATTAACTTCTGTGGTTATCGATGATGACGAGGTAGAACTCACTACATTCGCCAGGAACGTCCGTGCTGTACTGGAGCGTAACCTTGACATGGACGACAGCGTGAATGGTGTCACACGCACACGAACAGGGTGCTATATGAAATTCCAAACAGGGTCGAGCTCCATAAACCAAAACTGGTGCAAAATAATACGGCACATCTGGTGTAAAGCCGCAGAAAAATGGAGCACCTGATGTCACTCCTCCAACAATGTCAATGGCTTCTCATCAAGCAGCGCATCACATACAAGGTCAATCTGATGACATTCAAGGCTCTAAATGGACTTGCTCCGAGTTACATCACATAACTATTCCAAGTGTTTCAGCCCACTCGGTATCTCAGGTTATCTGCAAAGAGGATTTTGGGTGGAGAATGACCAACCAAGAAAAGCTTAGGGAGTAGAGCATTCTCAGTGTGTGCTCGAAAGCTCTGAAGCAAGCTGCCAACAGAGGTTGCGACCTGCACCACCACAGGAACGTTTAAATATACATGCACATGTAAGTTGAAAACTCATGCAATACTCATTCAATAGAACATTCAACACCTAAATTCATACATAGACAGTGCCTGGAGCATGATTGTGTTGAATTAGCACTTCATGAATTTTAACATTTTCGGATAAACGCACATGCGACTGTATGCGCACGAATACGGTACTTTTATTACCGGTATATTAGTAACGTTGGGCCATAACGCAAAGCCACTTCTGTATCAAAAGATTTAAGTCATCAACTGTGAAGAGTCGGTAGTCCAGGGTACGGACATTCTGAGACCCCACCGTTCAATATGGAACACCTTCCCTCAACTTTGTACCAGGAGCCCGAGGAGACCACGTCGAACGTTGCTACAATGTCTGAAACAGCCGGGCTGACCTCATGGCAACAAGACTAGTTGGTCTCCAGTCAGCTGTTATACAGTAGTGATCACCATCCGATCAAACAGCCACCAGACGAATCTCTCCTCCACAACGACAAGGCATGGAAGATCTAGTAGCTCGGGGAGAGCTCTAGCCCTTAGGCATCCCTGATCGTCCTCCTGAAGAACAATGGGAGCCTTTATTTCTATATCAACTACCATATGCTGAATGCAGTAACCATCAATGACGCCTACCCCCTGCCCAGAATCAATGAACACAGCATTCCAGAATGCCATGTGGCTCTTTACAGTCGACTCCACCTGTTTGTGGAGACCTTAAAAATTCCAAGGTAATGAAGTTCGGCCTCTGTAATGCACCAGGGAGCTTGAACAGCCTATGGAGATGGCCACTGGGCTCTCGTGGAAGACCCATTTACTATCTAGATGATGTCGTGATATACTCGAAGACTTTCGAAGATCATGTGAGGCATCTGTAGAACGTCTTCAAACGTCTAGGCGGAGCCGACGTCAAGCTCAAGCCAAACAAATATCATCTATCCCAACTGCAGATATCATTTCTTGATCATATCATTGGCAGAAGTGGTAGTCGAACCAACCCAGGGAAGACATATTCGGTAGAATATCACGGACCTCTGGAGTTTTGTGGGACTAAACAGTTAATATTGTATTCATCAAGAGCTTTGCAGATATCACCAGTTCATTGTAGCAGCTGAATTAGAAGACACCCTTCTACTGGGGAACCGGCAGCAAGATACACCCCACCAGCTGATGAACCTTATGGTGGTGCCACCCACATTGAGCTCCCTGAAAAACGAGGGCCTGCAGGAAACAGTAAAAAGAAACGGGACCAATGAACCAGTTCCAAAACCGCAGAATGTCAGCAGGAGCAGCAAAAAGCGATCCAGAGCTAGAGACAACAAGACACAGGACCGATGGACCAGGCCTAAACCGCAGTGACAACTGGTAGCGGAGGAAACAGAGGTCTGTTGCCACATCGGGATACTGCAGCAATCAACTTGGTCTGAGGATGACTCAGATTAAACCAGCTGAGCAGCAGTAACAGTCTACTGAAAAAATAGTCGGCTTTCAGCCTGTAGAGGAAGAAACCTAAGGAAGAAATTCTGTGGTCATGGTAGAGAGACAGGTGCATGTTTTAGGAGAGCCAGAGGACAGGTTATGGTATGAGGCTGGCAGTGAACTGTAGCAGAGGAGACAGGAGAGTCTTAGAAGTAAATGGAGCATCTCAGTTGGGCAGAAGGGGCAGTCGTTTTAGGAAAGGTCAACAGGAGCTGAAGCTGTTGATCACAATACCGAGACGTTTGAGAAATCTTCAGGACTTTCCAGAATATCGAGGACTGGTGCAAACCCTGTAAGGTACATCAATAAAGATGAATTTAGAATACAATCATGTTATAAAGAAGCATGTTGAACTTATATCTCAACGAAATCAGGTTTTTAGTTCCTTCCTGAAATTGTATGTTGGTTTTCATGACATTAAATTGAACACATTTTTATAACTAAATTTATTTAGTTGCCATTTTACAACAACATTATACCACATACTGAATATCTCTTGAATCTGTCTAAGACGTACAATTTTCTGAGAACACACAATATTTCTGGCACAACATTGACCACTCCAAAAGTTTATGGCATGCATTTCCCATGGCTAACTCATATAGCTAACATCCCAAATACTACAAAGTGTGTTCCATGACACAAGGCTCAATACTGAAATAATCTGTTTAATATTGAAAGACTTGCAACAAATATATATATGTTTATTTCACATTGACAAGTAGGCCCTCAAATCAAACATGTGCGAACCAGGCCACCACAACAGGAACTATCCAAGATCTACTAAGTTTATTGTGAACAACGACTCAACACAAAATCAACTTCACGTAACAGTCTCACAGTGTAGATATATATCATATTTTCTATATAAATACAACTGTTAAGCCTTGTGGCTCGAAATCACAATTCACAAACAACATAAGACTCACTTTGTATAAGGACATGAACAGAAAACATCATGACTTCATTGGTTTTTGTATAATTATTATGCTTCTTGCACCAGGCAAAATACATCATTTTCACAAATGGCAAATTTATATCATTTTCACAAATGGCAAAATCATTTTTCACAAATGTAAATTTCTTGTTGTACAAATTCAAACAATACGTGTACATAAATAGTCCATTACATCCACATACTGGCATATATACATGAATATGTGCACATGTAACAAAACAACACTATAACCATACAGTAGAATGTACTCCCATATACATGTATGCACAAACACAAACAAAACAGCAGTGTTCTCTTTGAGGCGACTGGTTTTATAGCAGATCAGTACCAAACGAACAATGTATCTTGGTAAATCCTAGTGAGGTGTCGCATACTGAACTCTATTTCATATTATCATCAATGCTAAGTTGAGCCAAATAAGCAATAACAGCCACACTGTTCTGTGTCTCCGTATTGTCCAAAACAGACCATAGTTACAGGCTCAAGTTAAAATGCAATACTGGCATGATGTAGATAAAGGTACACTAAAGCAGAATGCCCTTACTATGGACTTGAATTCTGAAGCACCCTATAGGTTTAGCAGTGATCCAACTACATACACGATACATTGGAAAAGCAGATACTGACCCCAAATAAATAATGAAGATTATATCAATAGAAATTGTGCGTTGCATGGCTTGCAACTTTCCTTGTGACAAATAAATACACAAAACAATAACAGTAATTTGTGACTAATATTTATAACAATGCAAAGTTTGCTATGGCTGGAATAATTCCAAATACAAAGCTGTATGAATAGGTAATACGTTTATCTTGGATATATAATATAAATCATATTTCCTTCGTGGCAAAACAAAATCTAACACTTGTAAAACACCCACATCTTCATGAATTACGTGTATTTCTACCACAGAGGTACACTGGGGGGAGACGACAACAATTGTAGCGATGGTGAGCACTGGACATTGATGGGAACGAGGCAGTTTTGTAGGTACATCACATCACTTCACATCACATTAACTCAGTTGTAGATTGACTGCACGAAGACCTGAAATATATTGGCAAGGTGAAAAATCCTTAATTAGATTTGGAACCACAGCGTGCTGAGTTGGCAAACAAAACAAGCCACAAATGTGTTATTTGTATAAGAGAGTTACTAGCTCTCCTCAATCAGAATTTCCAACAGATTGATATTGTTAGAGTTGTTTCATGAAGCCATACCATATGAACAATTCACAGAAGACAGGATGAAGGTCACGACCTTGAGACCCCTGGAGAGAGTTTTGACTTCTTGTTCTGCAAGAGATTCAACGAGAGAGACTATCAATGAAGTATTACAAGTAATCTATTGATATATTGGGTCATTTGTGAATGGCCTACATGTAACTAAGGAACACTGTCACAGTGAACATTACCATATGAAATTCAACATACTACTTATTCAATATCATGTTGGCACAAGTATATATTTACCTTGTGTTTGACACAAAGCAGGGAGAAGTTTTCTTCATCAAAGAGACAGTCTGGAAAAATCGAAGCACAGAAGTTTTTGCAACAGGCACTCATCAGATCCTTAATACTTCCTGTACTCATTATCATGTTTGAAATTTTCAAAGCTCAATTATTTCAGTTCCAGCTTGAAATAATTTTCTTGAACATCTCCATCGAGCATATTGCTCCATAATTTTCTTTTTAAAAACCAACCTTTTTCTATGGCACACATGTAGTGGTATTTCTGATTGCAGGCTTTCTGGAAGCATCCCAGTGTGGCTCCGGTCGTCTTACACACACTGCAAACCTGCAAAAACACAAGAGATTAAGTTCTTTTTCACAACATAGTGAATTGATATTGTGACAACTTCTGTGATTCTTTCCTACAGTGGTCCCTGTAAGATAAGACACCTCCGAAATAGGACTTCCCTGTCTATAAAGACTTCTTTCTATTCCCCAAAGATCAATTTAACATGTAAATGAACCTGTGAAATAAGACTTCCTGTAAGATACGACCTCATTTTTCCTGCAAAAGGTGAGGTCTTATCTTACAGGGACAACTGTATATCATGATGCTGGATTTTTGTTTCTATGAACACTGGCATGATTGCACACACCAGATGGCAGCACAATTGTAGTAATAAACTCCTGTATGGTAACTCCTGTAGTAACCACAAGATGGCAGCTCTGCCAAGGCAGTTGCTGTTGCACTGGATGGTAAAAACTCTATTAATCTTGAATGAAAGGGATCGAGTACATTAGCCTCCCTTTGCAAACACACAAAAGACCGTCCAACATTGAAAGGATCGACAATACATCCGTTAGCTGGGAACCAACGACAATAAATACCTGGTGCCGAGGCTGGCGTAGAGGGGTCGAGGCAGTGTCGTGGGCTCGTGGCACATATTGATGTCCTTGGGGGGTTACTGGGAACAAGGCCAGCTCCACTGGCAATGAAACCCGGGGAAGCGAGAGAGAGTGGACCAGAGACCTTAAAGCCCCTCAGACGGGCGTGTGGGAACCACCTCCAGTTCCTGACCACACACAATAAACACACGACAAACTCTGGAAACCGCTCTAAATTAGTCTTAGAGAAAGAAGCTGCCCTGTGGAGTGGCGGACAGATCTTTGCCCTAGACAAGAAGAGCTGCAGCTGAATGCAGATTACGCCCGTCTGGGGCCATCCGGCTCTCTTCAAAAGGCAGGTTTTCTTGTTTAGAGGGGCCCCCACAATCTACACGGTTTGAAATATCAGGGATCAGTAAAAGGAGAAAATAGAGGGGAAGTGTGCGAGAGAGGAGATATCGCAGGAAGTAACGATGCCGCCCCGATCTATAGCGTCTTCTATCGAAGCAGACATGGCAAGAGACAGGAGACCCGCGGCTAAATATAACACGTCCTTCCTGACTGTTCCGGAGTGCAAATTTGGAGACGATATTGGTACTGCCTTGGATAGTCTCCGCCAATACAGAAAACTGTTGCTAGGGAACATCGACACTCATTACCACAAACGAGAATGGTATCGTGGCCGAGTAATATTGTCAGCGTTGCTGCACTTGTATCACTTGAATATCTGACGAGAAAGAAAAGATAATGAAAAAAGTTTCAAAGTATGCTACATGTAGTTTGACAGGTAAGCATCAGACGTTTGAATGTCATGGTAACTTGATGCCTAATTCCTGGGAGCCTGGTCAATTAATAGGGATAAGCTCATTTCAGAGCAGAATGGTTTTCTTTGCCTGCTGAACATTCTGAAGACGAAACGTGAAGGAATATTGCCGGCTCAGAATATTTGTTCTGGCCAGCAATATTTCCTATGTGGCTATCTTTTTGGCACCTTTGAAATATGATATGATAATGAAGAGCAGACTAGAGATTAATTAACCTGATATTTCATCAATAAATGCAGATGCTGCATTTCCTGGAAAATGTAAATTCAAAACAAAACAGTTATTCTATGACTGTTATATAATGGTTATGTATATATTGACAATAAACTGCCAGAGGTTTCATTTGAAATGCTAAAACTAACCATCTACTGCCAATAGTAATCAACTGAAGTATGCACACATGAGCCACATACCAGCAAAATTGCATGATCAAAACTTGTACTGACTATACTCTGTGAAATCCACACAAATGATAAAAAATTCCAGGTACAATATATCTTATGCAGCATAAACAAAATGCGAGTTGCATTGCTGCGCATCAATGGTGCAATATGGTGCATTACTGCTGTCAGTATTGAAAGCCTATCACGGACTACTGCTGGCTGACAGGTCTGTGTATGCCTCCCCGACATCCTTTGTTTTTATATGGATTCAAAATGTCAACGGGTCACGAATGGTAGAACATAGATCTCCACGAGAACATTCCACAAATCCCCACCAGCGCAAGAGCGTGCACATCAATAAACCCAGTACAGGAATCTGCCCATGTTTTTGCCCTTGCTAAAAATGGCCCACCCTCAAACATCCCATATCCCAATGGATGCCAAAGCCACGCCAGCAATTCCTTATAGCACAGGGACCTCAGCAGGCTATCAGCTGTTTGTCCAGGCTTGGGTCTGCCAGGAAAGCTGACAGGAGGTCTCTGACTGGGAGCAACACTGGCCTGGTTCATGGAGGGAAACTCCCACACCAGACACCACATCAGCTCTGGTCCAGAAACTAAACATCCCCACCCTCCATCTCCACCTACACACCAGGGAACATAGACCCATACACTGAGCCAAGTGACCAGCCCCACTCAATGGTAAAACCATCAACCATCATCAAGTCAAAAACTACTGAGAATCACCAACAGTAGAGGGAACTGATCCAAGACTGTTCACGCTGACAAATTACCTACTCCATCATTTGCGGAATCCCTCATCATGAACAAGATCATTGTGTTGGGGAATACACAAGGAACGTGTATACGCAGGACATAGGAAGAATCTGCCAGGGTTTTGTTTTCGAATTTCATTCTATAAATTTTCCTTTGGATAAGCGGCAGACAGAGCCGATCAGCCATGTCATGTAAACGTCGAGAGAAGATGAAGCATGGCCTTTCTAGCAGAGACGATTGATTCCCCAAAGCTTCATCAATTTGTCTGGAGATTAATTCGTCAATACCTTGGTACGTGTATGTGTGCGTGTGTCAGCGACATGAGACATCACGTGTCCTCAGACCGACCTGCAGGCGGTACACAATCATGCCGAACTAATGGGCAGATGAACGCAGCCGTATGAACTTATCTCTACAGAGAACAAGCCTCAATCAATGGCTGTCTGCTCGCTAGAGTGTAAACAACCCTTTGTCCCATCACAGACCTTTTACATACACATGATACAAGGGACGTGCACCTGATGATCATGTATATCACAAGATGTGCCTACAGGGAGCCAGATCATGGTCATTGACCAACTGTACCAACATGCAAATTGCTTCGATAAAGTGTCTCGAAATCTCAATAATAGCATGTAAATTGCACAACACGACATGAACCTGGTTCATGTCATTGGGCCTTCATTCTCAGTATTTGGTAGAGTATACAGCCAACCTTTCTGCAGTAATTTACTTCAGGTCACATTCAATAGATCGATGGAAGATTCATTAATCAAATGTAACAGTGATCACCGAGCTTGATATGCATCACTAGTCATGTCATAACATGGGTATCGAGATGATAACAGGAGAGATATGCCTGATATACCATGGAAGAATCATGGCCATGTGACATCGCAATAGATTTTACACAATCTAATGAACAACAACAAAACGTTTTCCATAATCATGCTGGTAGCAGACAACTACATCAATAATTCAGGGATCTTTTCACAAATTTCTAAATGTATATGACTAGAGAATTGAACTGTGGTACATATATTTTGAACAATGTAGATGTATGTGCAGAATTCTGTCTACCTTTGCTCGGCTTTTCACCTGGTTTGAAACAAACATCACTAATTACCACTGTAAAAAGGCTCATCCTCACAGTTTTTAGAGTTTTTTTTTCCATACTCAGAAGCTGGACAAACATCAAGAACATGAGCCAGAAGCCATTCATCAGCAATTTCAGCCCTGTGCATGGAGTACATGCTAAACATGGGACATCGTGTCCTGAAAGCTTTGGAGAATGGTGGGATGTGGGGTGAGTGAGACGAGGAATGGGGGGAAGGGGGAAGAGGGAGGGAGGTAGGGTTGTGTGTGTGTGGGGGGGGGGGGGTGACAGCGAGCAGTAATTTGCTGCAGGCTTGTAGCTATGGCTGTAGACGGTCGTGGACGAGACACAAAGCGATCGGTGACAGGGTCCCCAGCGTTGGAGTGGCGGGGTTCGGAGTCGGCTCGCAAGCTGCGGAGCTCTGATAAAGCCTGCTAAATCACTGCGTACCTCACTCCGGTCATCAAGGGCCAGGGAGAGAGACAAACCCCACATCTATCACAGCCCCACACCACAGGACACTCGGAGGTAGAAGGTCGAACGGATGTAGGAAGGGAGGGGGGATAGTCAGGGATAGATTGACTTGGAGCTCCGAGGGGGGGGGGGGGGGGACGCAGCTGCCATGAAGGGTTGCGATAAAAATTCCTCTCCTGTCACATGGCCCATAAGAGCGACTCAGTGTGTGGACTAGGCATGACACACCCACACACAGCCACACAGTGACACAAGCAGAATGACGACGGCTAATGGCGAGGACTTGTCTTGTTCTGAGACCGGTCACATTCATGCCTCGTGGGTACTCCAGCTAATCTGGATGAATCGACCATTATAACCACACACTTTTGTCCACCCTAACTGTTGAATATGCTTGAAGTCAATGCAGACTCTTTGCTACTTTCCTGGCAAGAATATAAATCAACAACTTTGTGACCTACGAGCCAATATCCTGCACCTTGTCAAGTAGCTGGAGAATTTAACACTCACCGACTTTTTCGTCGGGCTGTGATGACTCAACACGTTCAACATAATATTATTGTTACTTAATTTGCTTAAACTATGTTGTAGAAAAGCCATTTTCCTTTTTGAAACATTCAACATTGATAAAAACAATCCTGAATCAGGCGTTATCAGGTGTTCGATCAGTCATACTCACGGACTGTTTGGCGACAGTGAGAGCCTCGTCCAGTCCGTGAAGCTTGCCACCCATGGCGATGACTCCGCTGGTCCAAACTGCGCAGTCCTCGTGCACCCACACCTCAACGTCTGAGTCCCTAGGGGGCACCGCCGCGGAGGACACCGTAGCCTTGGAGTCGATGCTTGCTCCAGATCGAGACCGACTGCTTCGCTTCTTGCCGATGGCGCTGGTCGGTGGGTTCGGAGTCGTAGTACGATTCCGAGATCGGCCCCGGGCCGACTTCGGTGTGGTCGAGCTGCCAGTGGATGTGGACGGTTTCGGGGCGGGAGAGATGTCTGCAGTCATGGGGCTGAGAGGAGATCCAGCATTGTCAATGTAGTATGGACCAAACAGGTCTCCTAGAGTCTTATAGTTACTGCCTTTGCCACAGAACGCACACACCCATGGGCCTGTTTTTGACATTTTCGTCAAGGCCTCTGAACTGGGAACAATGAACGACTCGGACTTGGTGGTCTGGGTCCGAGATTTGGTCTTTTTTCCCAGTTTGTCTGCATCAAGGTCAGACAGATTCACTACTTTACAAGAAAGCGGGTGCTCTTTGGCCCCTGTCACTTTCAGAAATGGACCTCGGGGTGCATTAGACACTTTCTTTGATAATGTATTTTCATCAAGTTTTCTTCGTTTTTTCCCTGTTTTACCATCTTTGGACAGTCCGTAAGTCTTTTGGATTCGTTTTATGCTTTCATCTTCTGAACCATAGTTCTGACTAGATAGTTTTGATGCTCGTTTGGCAGCACGTTTCGATTGTTTTCCAGTTCTTGTGCCCCAAGGCACCGAGTTTTTGCTGCCAAAAGGACGACCTTTCTTTTTCTGTCCACTGATTTTGCTAGAGTCTGGGTCTGATTTTTGGTTGGCATCACTGGTAGGAGTTTTCAGTCCTGCACTCACATTGGACAGCTTGTTTTCCTGAACACTATCATCATGACTGGCCTCCCTTTTAATCACAGTCTTTTGAACACTATTACTGCTTTCTCCATCAGAATCCAGTCCATTTACTTCAACACGAGACCGTGTATCACCTTCAGATTTCACAGAGTGGTCTTTACCATGACCATTTTCCATATCATGTCCGAAGCCCACATCACTTTGATTCTGACTGTCATCATCTGTCAAACACATTTTAGGCCCCTCAGGTGACATGCCAACAGTAGGCAGTGGTCCTGAAGATATTACTGGTGATTTTTTACCAGGAACATCACTGTCACTTCTGATCACACCTGTATCTAGACAGGCTTCCTCACTTTTGGGTGGAGATTTTGAGATATGGACTGGAGCTACAGTGATCACCTGTTTCTCCACCTGCTGGTTCAGCTTGGTGACAATCATATCCAGAGAGAACTTTCCCTTACGTCGGTTCAGTCTACAAGGAGACCGTATTTCTCCATATTTTTTGCTCTTGGACTTTACGTCTGCAACAAGTCGCTGCTTAGCACGTTTCAGTTCCTCTAGCGAAATAGATCGAATATTTCCTTTGGCGTTTTTATTCTCCACACAACTGAGCTTGGTAAGCCGACTCATTGGTTTACGTGTACGCTTCGAATGTGAATTATCATGAACTTTAGAACTGTCCTCATCACTACTATCTCCCACAAAACGGGAGGACGCCGGTCGTCTGCGTTTTCCTCGCCGCAAATTCCCGTCCACCGGGTTTTCCTTGTCAGAGGCCTTGGCAGGACTGTCAGATCCCGTGGGACTTGTGCCATTACATATCCCGCTGTCATTGTCTCCAGACATGCACCGATCAGTGACTGTAGGAATCTGCTGCGGAGGACTTTTGTCCTTGACGGTCTCATCCATGACGGACTCGGAGTCACTGCTGGCCCCGTCTTCACAACCTCCGTCTGTCGATGGTGCCTTGAGGCCATACAGATCCGATCCTCCAGCCTCTGGCTCACTGTCACAGGACTTCACTGTTGAACTTGGAGTTGTACAGGAACCATTTTCACATGAACCATTGGCACAGTCATCCTCATGATTGTTTCTGTCCAAGTCATCTCCCCGAATAGCAATGTTCATATGTGACACACAAGTATTGGGTTTGGTGGACTCTGCTAATTCTGTTAGGAATTCATCGTCCATTACAGTCCTTGTTTTTCTGTATCCACCAGGAGATGAAGACTGCACAACTTCCTCACTATTGCCTGTGTGTGCTTCTTCATTATTGGCAGTATCTTGAGCGTTACCATTTTTTGAATGACCAGATACAATTTCAAAAGATGATCCAGTTGAGGATCTCCTCATGGTTAGCTTTTCAACAGCAACACTGCTGGACGTTTGCAGTGTTTTGTCAACAGCATCATTTTCAGATAGTTCAGACACTGAGTCTTCGGATGTTCCATATTGCCTTCCCATTTCAGAAGAAACCACTGAGGACTCAGATGAAGCTGTGAATTTTTTCACCATTTCCTTTTTCAATCCAAGCCTGTATGAGGATTTTTCAACTGTCTGTGGGTCTCTGAAGTGTGAATTCATTGTGTCTGGACCAGGCGCAGAGTCAGACCATAGGTATGAACTCATCTGTGCCTCATGCTCTGAGTGACCTCGGTCTTGAGAGTTGTCAGTCAAGATGGACTGCAGGATGCTATCTGGAGCCTTTCTGACTGGCTGTGGTGCAACCTCGCTGTACGAGTTACAAGGTCCAGAGAAACCATTGCTGGGGTAATGCCCTTGGTCAGAATATCCATCATAAGACCAGGACATTCTGGGTGGGACATTGACCTCACTGCTTGTGGAGCGTGGTGCTAGCATGTTTTCAATAGAGTGGATCGCCTTCGAAGGTTTTGGTGGTGATTGTTTGAACACTGTACGGTCTTCCACATTATTGTACTCACACTGAACGCTCTCTCTGTGAACACTGTCCATGGTATCCAAGCCATCTAGAGGCGACACTGCTGAGGTGTCGACCCCTTCCGTCACAGCCTCACACTGCAGCGGTGAGAGAACCCCGCTGTATTGGTTAGGGGACATCACCTTGTCAGTGTGACTTTCATGCTTATTGAACGAGTTCATGTTAGTCCATTTATCATGTTCACTCGCATTTTCCTCCAAGTGATTCAAATCAAGTATTTCTTGGACAGTTCTGTGTTTTTGCGCCTCCTTCCGTCCTCGACTCTGTCCCCTCCGGCCCCGACCCCTCAGAGGTCGACGCTTGGCATCACACACTGTGAAGGCTTGACGCTGCAGATTTGACTTTTCAAGTACATGATTAATTTTAGATTTCCGCTTCATGCATTTGAATTTACATCCAATACGAAGAGGTGGCACTGTCAATTGTTTTACACTGTACGATGACTTAGGATTTGGAATTTCCGACACTATACAGGTTGGAGAACGCCTATATTTGATTGGAGAGATATCCTCCAGTTCAACAGTACAATGGCGAATTTCTAGTTCACTATAATCCTTTGGGGATTTGGTAGGAGTAACTTTCGAAGTCTGAACACAGTTTCTCTGGTCTGAAGAACACATTCCCTGATCACAATGAGATACTTTCCTAGTCCGTTCACTGATTTCTCCATAATACCTACGGACGTGTTCATCATCCTCACTCTGATCAGAGGGACTGCTGCTCGTGCTGTCCTCAGGCTGGAGTTCTCCGTTCTCGTCGGTGTACGCTCCAGAATACCGACGCATACGCTTCGGCTGTTGTCGAGAGGGTGATACTGGTGACCTGATCTTTCCTTCTGACTTTTTCGGAGATCTGTGGCGGACTCCTTGATCTTGGTGGAGATCCAAATCATGATCGGACGGGTTTCTTGCAACAGATGACCACCCACAACCTCTGCTGCGGACACGCCCCCTGCCACGCCCCCGACCACGGCCTCTCGTTCGTGGAGAGCGTAGTGAAGATGATGACCCTGGTGGTTGCTGGTCTACAGGTATAGCTGTAGGGTCTGTTGTTACGGGTAGTTCTTCTGGTGGACACCACTCGGTTCCAGGAGCAGTTGCAAAGTCAGATGACAGACCGCCGCGGGATGGCGAGCTGCCAAGTGATCGTCCCCTGGCACGCCTTCGGGATGGGGCTCGGCCACCCGGAGATCGATCTGTCGCAGACCGAGCCCGAGCCCTGCCACTTCCTCTTGGTGACCGTGGTGACCGAGGAGATCGTGGCGACCGAGGTCCACGCGCTCTGGTCCCCGTGCCTCTAGCTCTTGACGGTGATCGAGGTCTCCTGCTCCCACGGCCACGCTTCGGAGGCTGCTGATCCATCGGTATGCTGGGACCATAGAAGTTATCACTTGGAGGATAATAGTCACTGCTCATTGTTGAACTCACTGCAAACTCGGTCGAGTAATACTTAGGATCATGTTTATTTGTCAAGTCAGTACCACAGTGTTTGCTATCATGACACATTCCATCAGGTCTTTGCGGACCAATACACATTCCATCAGGTCTCGTCGGGCCTGGCGGTGAACACATGTACATGTTGGGTGGCATGGGAGGCAGCTCATAGTGCTGCTGCTGCTGCTGGTGATACATATTCATTTGGTCATGCCTCCCATCAATATTATCCATCATATTGCTCGAGTCATTCACAATTGCTTTGGGATTCACAACCTGTCCTTCGGGTAACATGACTAGATCGTGCAGGGACTGAAGGGGATTGGCTGGCTGGTTTTGCGAGCGAGAAGATGAGGGGCCAAAGTTCCCATGAGTAAACGAAGTCCCCTGTGGAGGTCCCGGCATGGGAGGCCGAGGTCGGTGAGTGAGATCCATGTATTTGTTGGAATTCGAGTCTGGCATTTGGTCCTGTTGATGGTTGGAGAAGCCACCAGAGTTATTACTGGTACCCTGGTCTGTGGGGGAATAGTTGTCCATGGAACCTCTACAGGACATCACGGGCGTGGGAGAGAGATGATCGGCAAGATTTCCAGAGTTCACTGGCGACTGGGACTGGAAAGTGGATGCTGGAGACTTCATGGAAGGGTTGCTGTTGGCTGGCGAGGGCAGCGGGTTGGGCATTCCCATCATGCTGCTTGGTGGAGATCGCAAATTGACCATTGGGGATGGCCCACCAGAAGACATAGACGACAGGGAGCTCCTATCAGTGCTCATGTTCATGGGAGTGGGAGGCATTGGTCCAGGGCTGGCGGAGGGTAAGCTTGGGTTGCTCTGAACCGAGCCAGGGCTCCGGACCTGGATGGGACTGAGTGGCGAGGCTTGGCTGATTGATGGCGGATTATTGCTGGAATACTGCTGGTACTGGCTTCCTTGCTGCTGCTGTTGTGGTTGTTGCTGTTGTTGTTGTGGCTGTTGTTGTTGTGGTTGTGATTGCTGAGAATGTGGCATGCTGAAGGGGTTGGCGTTGTTTGGGATATGTGACGAGGGTGACATCTGTCCTGGACACGAACCAAAGCTGGGTTTGAAGGAGTTGTTCACTCCTGTAGGTAGACTCTGAGGACCATTAGTGTAATTAGACTGAGCCATCTGTAGAATACTGTCAGCAACTTGTTGGGGACTCTGTTGTTGTTGCTGTGACTGCTGCTGGTGCTCGGCGTTGCCCATGTTCACTGAGGGAACATCCATAGTATTACCCCCTCCATGGTGACCAAGGTTACCGCCTGGATACATGTTGTTGTTGTTACCATACATGTTCTGTCCATGTTGGTACTGGCCCCCACCATACTGTCCGTGGGGTGGCGTCTGTCCCCCAGGACCACAGGTTCGGTTGATGCTGCCATGGTGATGGGCCTCCTGCTGGTTTGAGTAGGGCTGGGGACCTCCGTAATTCGGTTGGGACCACTGGTTTGGGTAGCCTGGTCCATCCATTCCCATCTGGCCAGGCATGTAGTTGTTTCTGTAGCTTTGCTGCTGGTGTTGTGGACGCCCATACATGTTGCCATGGTTATAGTAGCCCGGCCCCTGGGACATTGGGTGCGGCTGTGTATTCTGCCCCATGTTGTTGAAGGATGGGTACTGCTGTGGTTGATGGTGTTGTGTAAAGTGTGGGTTGTTGTGTTGGTTCTGGTAGTGGTACTGTTGGTTAGAATGTTGGTTCTGTTGTTGGTGGTGCTGGTTCATTTGATTCATCTGATACTGATTGTGTTGCTGTTGTGGATTCATTGGATGATTTTGTTGATGGTGAATTTGTTGGTGATTTTGTGGCTGGTTCTGAGCCATGTGTTGACGCTGTGGGCTCTGTGGAATATTTTGAGTGTTTTGCGGCTGGTGGTCGACATTTTGTTGATTTTGTGGGCTGGGTTGAAATTGTGTGTTTTGTTGATTTTGTGGGCTGGTTTGAAACTGTGTGTTTTGTTGATTTTGTGGGCTGGGTTGGAACTGTGTGTTTTGTTGATGTTGTGGGCTGGGTTGGAACTGCGTGTTTTGATGATGTTGTGGGCTTGGTTGGAACTGTGTGTTCTGCTGGTGCTGTGGGCTGAGTTGGAACTGTGTATTCTGCTGGTGCTGGGGTGTTTGGTTGGGCGTCGTTTGCTGCTGACTGAGTGGAGTCATTGGCGTTAGGGGAGTCAGCGATACCCCGTCGCTGGACTGCTGTGTCGGTGACTGTTGCTGACTGCCTGGCCCGGCCTGGTCCTGTCCCACGCTCTGTGGGTCTGATGGGCTCTGCACTGACAACTGCTGACCGACGGATAGTGGCTGGTCTGACATTGGCTGGGACAAGTCTTGTGGCATTTGTGGCAGATCCGGGGACACATCTTGCGGCAGATCCTGCACGAGATCCTGCGCGAGGTCCTGCGTGACATTCTGCGATATCTGAGTGAGATCTTGGGCCATCACTGGCTGCTGTTGGTGACTCATCTGTTGTTGCGGACTCTGATGTGGATTTGTTGTAGCATGGTGCTGATTCATGGAGTAGTTTTGGAGAGCAGACGGTGGTGACCCCAATCCCTGGAAAGATAATAGAAATGTATCATTCAAGTTGGACCCATCAGAACGAACATTCATATAAATATGAAGTATTAAAGTCATAGTAGCAAGGTACCATTATATGGTTTTACTCCTGTTCATATAAAGACATTGTGGACATTTGGTGATAAAAAAAGGTGTTCGCGTTAATAATAAGAGCGACATGTGATGGAGAATATTGAGCCAGTATTGCAATCGCCTTCTCCAGCCGATGAAAGAAATAGCTTCGGCAATTTCCGTAATCGTGACGTCAGTTGAGGCAGAATGTGCTTTGATGGCTCACCGAAAACGTAAAATACGTTATTTGGTGGCCAGCTCAAAGACGGAAAATCACTTCAAAATGCATGCGATTCAACAGAAAACACGCAAAAACCAGCAAATACTGGACATCTTGCAGTTCAACAAACCTCCGTTCTGGGTGAATAAATAGTACTGATTCTAAATATCAAGATCAGAAATGCCGCATTTCTGCGATGTCACCCCTTCACTTGAATTGTCAAGCATACATCAGGGGAATGAATATGCGACATGCAGTTTATCTTGCTGGCTACATGTACTTTCAGGTCTGCCTCAACTGACGTCACAAACCACGTGACCCACACTAAAATCAGGATCAAAATCTTCGGCAATTTACGGTAGGAGTGCCTATTTGGTTCGATATCTCGAAACCCATTGATTGTATTTGTAAAATTTGTTCGAATTTATTGAAAACTATTCATAATAGACTAAATGAAAAAGAACTTTCATCGGCATGCTACTAGGTCTTTAATATCGTACTGAAAATAATTATACACATCTAGAATGTTCAGTAACTTGAAAACACATGGAATCAAGTTAGGCGATTGGGAACGTCTTTTTTGAAAATTATTTGTGTTTGTTTTCGTGACTCCTTTCACTCATTTACTGATTCTGTAATATTCATTCTTATCAACACTCAGATCTATCACAATCACACCAGCAGGAGCCAAGGACCTTATGTCAATTTTCCCACACCATCTACAAAGTAGGACAAGCAATTTTAAAGACCAGCACACAGCACTGCTGTTTGCACTCACCTTTGTCCCGAATGTTCACATAAGCGCAAAGTACATACCATTTGATACTCTTGACCAAAAATCAAATGCCAGAGGTCTCACACAAAATTTCATGCTGTTCACTACATACACATTAAAACTTCTGGCATAAATTATGTTTTTTGCCACTTTACATGTACAACACTTCCTCAAATTGACTTCCAAAGTGTGTCCTGCACTGAATAATTTCAAATCGTCGCTAGTCAATTATTTTTCATTCACATTTCATTTTCATTCACAGTGAGTACAGTTTTATAGAAAACCATAGTTCACTAGAGCTATATTTTCACAGACGAGACATGTATTTCACAATACTGAGACACTGGTCTGGTCAAGCTTGGATCTGCACAGACATTCATTATCCAAGTTGGCTTTTCATCTACTTTACTATACAAAGAGAAAGGGAGCTGGCTGCTAAGCTGGTGTGAAGACAGCTGCGAATGGACTTGTTCTGACCTAACTACCGCAGCAGGACTAGCACACAATACCACGGACAGGAAGAAAGAGTGGTATTAAAGCTCAGTAGCAGGGCCCGGGAGGAACTAAAAAACGCCCAGGGAAAAAAAAAATAAACATCAGTATGGAGCAGAGAAAGGAGGAGCGAAACTACAAGCACAGCAGTAACGCTGCCGCGGTCCATCGATGGACTTTTTGCCTTCTCCTCGTCGTTTCTGTGACAAGTAAAAGACAACTCCTCACCATCTCAGGGCCTGGTTGTGTGGGCTGCATGAAGTTTGTGTTCGCTGGCATTCTGTCAGAGCTGGCCAAGTAGTTGTTGCTGTCACTGCCGCCTCCTCCCTCACCACTTCCCAGGGGGTTTCCTCCCATCCTAGTGCTGGACTCAGGGCCGCCCGACATCCCGCCTGCGGAGAAAAAACCCAGAAAATCAAACAGTTCAACAAAGTAGCGGTACTGAGACAGTAAATTCTCCCACTAATATTCATCACACTGACTTGCCTCGGCAGCTTGGGGCAAAGGAGCGAGAACGAATCGAAGGAATATCGAGCATCACTTTCATATTCTCAGAATCAAGCCAAAACTCTAACCTTCAATTCATTCAATATTTTTACCCCCCCCCCCCCTTTCATTGTCCTGACAAAAGTATTCTCATCAAGGCACTGCACTCAACATGATATGTGGTTTTTCTCCATGTGTTCATATTCAAGATAACTTTAGAACTTCAAGACGGAGCTGAGCATTTTCTTCAATTTACTACATGCACTACTACAAAACTATTCAGAGTTTGTTTTCAATGTCGCTGAACCATAAAAAAGCCTCACAAACAGGCCCTGGTTATATTTGGCATCCTCTGTTATTGTTACAAATCACAAGAGTTTTTGTTCTCCGTTTTATTTTCTGTCAAAATCAATAAGTTGCTGGGTACTGCATTCTTGAGCAGCTAATAAAATTTCAAGGCTTTTTTTATCTCCTGTACTACAATTAGCAGTAACACAAGCAAAGAAAGGAAGCAGATTAACGTCGAGAGAAAACAAGTGCCTCGGTCCGCACACATCTCCTGGTTACTGTGTTTCTCGCCTCGGCAACACGAGCTGTTCAATATGACCAGCGTTTTCTTTGGCAGCAATCCTAAGGGGAGAGGATTAAGACATCACCTGACATGGACTAGATGAAACGAAATGATTGCAAGGATTCTCCCAGGCTCTCAGCTTAATGTTGCTGAAGGATCAAGCACACCAGACCTGATAATTGTTGCTTGAGAACGAAGGGCAAACCAAAACCCAAACTCCATCATGTCGCCACGTAGAAAGCGTAGAAAGCGACTGGCAAACTGACTCCTCAATTTAGCCTTTCAGTCATTCGTCCCAGGGTTCTTAACGGGCTTCAGCAGTGGAGGTATAAAGAGCAATATTAGTCGCCTAACCCCTCAAACAGGATGACATTGACGGGGTTACCGTGGGAACGGACTCGTGGGTGCCATGGCTCTGTGTGATGGCTATGTGGAGCCTGCATTGCTCCCTCCACGTTCACGGAGAGTTGCAGCGCCATCTTGGGACCGTGCGGAGTGACGAGAACGACGTGACTAGACAAAGAACAGCTCCGGTAGCGCGGTCGTTGTGGCGAGGACGCTCGGTCAAGTCGGTCAGTCGACTCTTGAGAACAGGACACTTCTAATCTGTGCAATATTCCCAGATAATTGTCAGTAGTGAACAGCACACAGATGTGCAGTCAGAGGGATCCGTTTCTACTGAATATGGATGCCTTCCTAATATACATGGATATAAATCAAATACAATCTTTCTATACAACACAATAAAATATCAATACTGGTCTGCATTCGTTTTTGGTGAATATATATGGGCAGAAACCCATAAGAGAATCTCTTATGGGTTTCTGATATGGGTTATTGGCAACAAATGCATGAGCCTGACACTAAACCAATTCAAATCAGTCCACTTTTGATGTTAACATGCCTTCACATTCAAGGAATTGCTAGTTGACCTTTGGCTCACACACCAGTAAAACTTGCAAAAAGTCACTCTCAACAAAACAAGCAGTGGAGCAACAACAGAGTGAGGCATCTGAATCAACCTATTAAACTGTCCCATATGTTACAACAATGGCAGTACCGGTACACTAACAGCCAGACAAGCCACCAACAGACCAATGGCAGATCAGAATGATAATCAGTGCTCAGCAACCCCTCTAATGTAGGACCACATAATATTACATAAGGAAGGATATTGTAGTTTTAGCTTGAAACTTTCCATTGTAGTGAATAGTGATAGAGCTTCGGTATGCCATGATTCCAATCTCAACCTCCATATACCAGTACATACTTCACCAGATGATTAATGTATTTAAACAGTGCCGCTTCTGATCATGTGTTACTGTATAAATGGACTTTTTAATGGACAATGGACAAATGGTATACTATTTATGTGCGTACACAAATGCATGTGTATGTAAAGCAGATGTAGTTTCACAAAAATCACCTGATAGGTAATTTATTATTACGCACAACCGTATGCTTGTATATATCAGCAACATATTTGTATGGAAGTTTGTTCTCAACCATAATAGTCAATACTGTGCAGAGACATCAAAGCGACCTGGGTAGTTACACAGTAAGAGGCTACTATTATCTCTCAGAGCTGCAAATCATAGACTCGCCTTGCAGTGACTTTCCTAATTTAACCATCTATTATGTGCACAGTCATTGTCAGAAGCCAGAGGAGATCTATATCAAGCCAGTTTACCTGTTCCACTCCAGCTACATGACAACTCTTCATGTCATACTAAATTTTTCGTTCTGCACGAGACCAGACAAGTCAAGGACTCCTGGCGACGTGCACAGCCAAGATCCAGCTAAATATCGACAAAGACACCATCAGTTTTTGAGTGTACATCCAAATTGTAATTATACTAATGGATGGTGCACAGGTACTGAGAAACACAGCTGACAAATGCTAGAAGTTGGCTAAGAATTGGTTGACAAAACATATCCTTAATGGCAGATGAAAATTGCATCTTTCAAATGGTATCTCATTAATAAGAATATTAAATGATTCCATCCATCAGAATATTTTGGAAACATTTTCTTGAGGGTATAACAATATATTAGTAGTTTATAAGACATAAATACTGCCAGCAGGTTAAGCATTGCTTTCGGTGGTTGAGATAATATGGCCAAGGTGTAATTTTGGTTCCGCTTGTAGGAATGAGGAAGATGTCTGCTTGTGTGTCCACTTCATCAACCCTTACCACTCGGACAGCTAAGGAAACACACAGTATTGCTTCCCATCTCCTCCTCCCCCCCACCCAAACCCCCACTCCTAACTCCCCTCCCTACCATTATCATAGAAGCCTCAGGCCACACAGGAAACAAAACGCGACAGAAATAGAACCAGCAGTACCGTACTTTTGTATTCCTTGTGGGCATTTCCTCAGACTTTTCATTTCTCCCACTCGGTGACACTGGGGGTAAGGGAATCTAAGAGACTGTGGTTCACCAGCTGATGGCTAAGATGCTTTTAAAGCTGTGTTTTTACAGCGCAAGGCTTCCCATGTCACGTTGGTGTACTCAAAAGCTCACTGCCAAGCCTTTCAGACAGCTTCTGCTCACCAACGAACGAACTAAGCTTGCATGTGAAGTTCTACTTTTTCCCTGATGCCTCAGAAACCCAAATGAAGCATCCAGCCCCATACGCCAATCAATGGCAGAATAATCAATTGGACAACGAGCTGCTGGCACCAGCTGCACAGAGAGAGGTGATGGAAGCGAGCGGTGGGCCGCCGGGGTTCCTGAAGCACATCCAGCCAGGACCATTGTCTGACAAGGCAGCACCTGGTACTGCAACCCATCCACCGAGCAAGTACCGCAAAACCCCGGCTCACTTAACACCTTCCATAGATATTGATTACATTGTTGCTCCACATCTGCATCGATGTTCGAAAATATTCTGGAACTCTGGAACATCTCTATTTAATATTAAACCCGACTATGTGAAATATTTGGCATCTTGGTATGAGCAGACTTGACTCTTGACCTTGCAAAGAGAACAGCAATGAATCTAGAGACATACATAAATTCAAGAACACTTGCAATGTCTTGCATTTACCTGGCTGCAGTATGAACATGCAGACAAAAAGAAAGTTATGACCTTCTACCAAGACTTGTATAATTCCTTCATGTCACACACATTTTATTGTCACGCTCAAGACGATGACTGACAATTCCTAAATATTTGATGAACCGAGTGCGTTACATGGTTCAGTAGTGACCCTTGCGGCACCACTCCAAAGGCAGAAGCCAAGGCATAGAAATGATAGAATCCCCCAGGATGCCAAGTCTATTTATGGCTGGAGAGGCAGAGCGCCTCAGATTCTAGCAGAGTCTGTGGTTGTGCCAGGACACGTTACCACAGGGCCGTAAATGAGACGGCGTCATCCTTCTGAGACACGTAGTTCACAATATAGTTCTTCTCAGCTCTGCTCGGCCAAAACACTTTCATTGATTTTTTTCCTTGCACAAAATAATGCACCCTGCACATGTGCAGCTTTAATGATATTGATAATTGTTGAGCAATATTGCCCTGAGTAAATGCCCTTTAACAACATCATGCTTGTGATCACTTCAGCTTGATAAAAAAATGTATATCCTGGAAAGTAAGTGAACAAGCATATCCTCTGATTGATGTGAACTGGTCCATATGATTGGATGTATGGGAACAAACATACATGATGCAGATGACTTTATCTGTTCATCTAACTAGAAGTTCTTTGCTGAGATCAAAAGCAATATATTTCTCCGAAAAGCAAATGTAGTAAGTATCTGTGAAAATACCAGTATCTTACTGTATGGGTTCGGATGTTTCAAACATTATTAAGGCATTTAAGGCAGAAATGCCTTTAGGGTTTTAGCAGAATTTTTTTTTTCTTCTGCCGTTTTCGATTCCGCGCGATAACCAAGAACGCCTGAACGGATGGACTTGAAACTTTCACTACAGCTCAGGCATTGTGCAGATGTGCTGTATACTTTTTGAGCAGGATCCAAGGTCCGTGAGGATGAAATTTACGTCGATTTTTGGACTTTATTTCCAAGCGATAACTCAAAAAGTATACAGGCAGTGGGTGCCAGCATAGAGTTCCATATACCACCAGGGAAGAATCCTATAGAGTTTGGAATCAATCTGTCAACCGACCTTTGACCTAGAGGTCGGAAGAATTTTTGTCTAATCATCCTTGAGGTTTCCTGCATATCTAAGAAACGGTGTGTCGTAGAGCGAAATGGACGTTAATTTCGGACTCGTCACCCTAGACTAACATGTCTTTAGAAGGGGTAGTATAGATGACCTTTGTTCTTGACTTTAATTTTTTTTGCTGAGTCAGCATTTTTCGTTTTCGTCGATATCTCCAATACAGTGCATCATAGAGCGAAACAGACATTATTTTCGGACTCCTCGCCCTTGACTAACATGTCTGGGGTATTAAGGATGACTTTTGACCTTGACCTTAAAATTTTTAGCTGAGTTGGCATTTTTCGTTTTCGTCGATATCTCGCAAACGGTGCTTCGTAGAGCGAAACGGACGTTACTTTCCTCATGTCTGAGGTGTATTAGGTATGACCTTTGACCTTGACCTTAATTGTTTTCGCTGAGTCAGCATTTTTCGTTTTTTTTGACATCTCGAAAAGGGTAAGTCGTAGAGGGGAATGGATTTTTTTTTGACTCGTTGCCCTAGACAAACATGTCTTATGGGTATTGAGGATGACCTTTGACTTGACCTGAATTTTTTTTGCTGAGTCAGCATTTCTCATTTCGTTGATATCTCTGAAACGGTGCATCGTACAGCGAGACAGACCCTGATCTGAATTTTTTTTTGAGTTTTTGAGAGCATTTTGTTTGTTTGGTATCTCAGTTCGATGTGTCATACAGTAAAACAGATGTCATTCGTGGCAAGCATATCAAAAATGTTATAGGTTAGTCTCTACACCCAAATGCCTCCAAGGACTTCTTTGGGCCTTGACGTCTAGTTTTTCAAGATTTCAGACCAGTACACAATGTGACGATTGACAAATATCAGCGCAACAAAAATAACTATACATCAACCTCAAGTTTCTAAACTTCAGAGAGTCATTACACATCCAGATACAAAAGTACAATGATAACTTCCTAAAATTTACCTTTGACTTGGTGGCAAATAAGAAGGCAAAGAAACTTACCGCCAACATATGACTGTCTGAGTACAGACACATTTTCCATGATTTTGTCGAAATCTTCAGGTATCACTCCCATAGAACCAAGCTGATGGTAGCTCAACTGGCACACCTGTGTGAATACCATGATTGTTTGATTGAATTGGCAGTGATATATATTGCTGATTTACAGTCTATAATGAATTGAGCTCACAAGCATTTGTAATAATATGCAGACTTTTAATTAAACAATCATGCGAATGGTATCTCGTTCTCAGAATAAGAACTACCATCCAAAGCAAGACATTCTGAATAATGTACCAGCATTGTATTTTGGCTAAGTAAACATACTGTTCACCAGTATTGTTGGTACAGTGACAACATGCAACTTATCAGATGTAATTTGACATATCCCTACATACAGTAAAACATGAATTACACTGTCACAATATTCACATTGTTACCAGTGATTAACATACTACTGATCATACTAATTGGCATCCTGGTTAGTTACAGATGCTGGTGACTGACATGAACAGTACGAGGGAATAGTGGGGTTTTCATTGTTCAGTAACGAAGATCTCGGAATGAAAATAAAAATGTCTAAAAATGATAAGGCTTTTCAATGACATTTAATTTCAGGCACAGGCTGCAGTGAGCACTGATGCCGAAATTTTGCAGAATGGAGAGAATCGGACTCAATCCTTATTCAAAACAAACAAACCAAATCAGTGAACTCCTATGCAAATTACTACACTCCCCTAAACAACATGTCAGGTGACTCGAGTCACGAACCATTCAAAAGGTAGCTGGACAATATCATGCATAGATAGTAGAATTTAAAATTAACATTTTGTGCATATCATGATACAGTGTTACTATGCAAGTGATGTATTGACTACATATATATATTCAATACAGCGCTTGCACAGTAAGATACAGCACTGGAAATTCAATACATTCAAAACATCTGGTCAATCTCAATTTGAAAAGCCTCAATTTTAACCTGTTAGGTCTAGATCTACCAATACTAGATCTAGAATCTATATATTGTAATATTATCTATTGTAGATCTAGTAGAGTCTGTCATTAATTTGTTTGTTCCCCAGGGGGCGACACCTTATATTTCCATGCTCACATTTTGACAGGTCATCAATACAGTGAATACATCAAAAACATTAACCTTTAACTTATTTCACATTAATCGAAGTAACTCTACAATTATTTCGTTATCAATATCGAACACGTTGACTAGGATGTTTGAGAAGATACCAGACAGCTGTTCGAACTGAGGGGATTTACAAGGCAGCCATGACAGGCGCGCGGCTCGAGTCGCGAAAACAACTCACATAAACCTACCGACTGCAGCGTTTTGTAGCCGTGTGCTTCAAATGTGTCCGAATATTGTGCGCACATGAATGTCCCAAGCCATCTCTCCACTGGTCTCGACATCTTCGAAACGACTGGACTCTCGGGGACAGTGACTACAGGACGAATTTCACCAGTAAACACATTTTACTCCGCACTTCTTAGCATAAATGGTCGAAGTCACGTGACCAGAAACATGAACATCAGACATTGCGCTCACAACAAATTATTGCTTGTGTATTCAGTTGATGTTTGCCTTGTTGTAGCGCTTGAATGAATTTTCGTTGCATATTTTATGATGGAATGTTGTACGGTATATCAGTTTACAAATTTTAAGGATGAACACAGCAATGAAACGCAAGAATTTTCAGAGAAATGTAACGAAAAGACGCTTCCCACTTCAGTAGCAGACGCTCTATTTATGCCACCTGGCGAATCGATTTCACGAAATAAAAATATTCGGTAGATGGCGCCACAATGACAATCCGAATACTGTAGCTTACCGAACGCTACTAAACATTATTATAAATTCATAGGTATTTTTGTTCCACACTTGTGCATATCGGAGAGGCACCAAAAAGAGGTACGTGAATTTCGTTTTTACCTATAGGCACACGGCCTACGGACATTTTTTTTAGGTTACCGGACCTATGGTCCGATAACCTATTGCCATGGCGTTGCGTCCGGCGTCCGTCCGTCAACAATTTTATCTTTAAAGTTTACGATCGGATTTTTCTGAAATTTTGCACCAAAATGCCTAAAAATATTATGAGAGGGAGGTATTTTTTAGTTTTTTTTTTTTCGCATTTTTTTTCGGCCGTTTTCGTCGAAAAATGGCCAATTGTTATGCTAAGCGATACTCTGGGGGGGGGGGGGGGGTCGTGTAATTGGCGAGCCCTCATTCGCCAACCACACATGAAATATGGGTGAAAAAGCTAAACGAAAGTTAGCCGGTCCGTTTAGACCCTGCGTTAGTAATGGTAGTTACCTGAGCAGTTCACCCTCCGTGTGGTAGCATGATCGTGCCGGTCCACTGCCTCCCAGTTCACTTTTGTTTTTGGCGAGCTCCTGTCAACAACAACTTTGGGTCGCTCGCGATTGCCCCTTTGAAGTTTGGATTTTGGAACTTAGCTGTTTCTACGATGGATTCGTCTTCTGTCAGGAGATGTACCAAGTGTGGACACTTCTTGGTTCCTCTCGACCTCGATCCTCACGATCGTTGTCCGTCTTGCAGACCGTTTGTTTGCTGTGCGTCTCAGCGCTGTCAGATCTGCGAAACTTGGCCCGATGACAGATTCAACAGGATAGATCAGCGTAGGATCGACAGGGAGAAGAAGAGGTCGCGTTCTGCGGATCGACGATCTCTGGATTCCTCTTCCTCCTCTCGTCTTGATTCCCTCGAACAGACGGTTGGGAATTTGCAGACGTCCATTGCGTCCATGTCGGCGATGTTGTCGTCCCTGGTTGGGAAAGGAGTTGCGACACCGGCCACCCCCACGGTGGAAGAAGTTCCGACGCCGCTTCTCTCTGGTGACCCGTTCGTCGGCGGCAACCCCCCGAGCCACAGTCCAGCTGACCAGCCTTCGTGTTCCTGGGGTTTGCCTTCGTTGGACCCGATCTTCTCGGAGCCCGTTGACTCGGCCACGGTGGATTCCCGTTCCCATGCTGCCGAGACCGGCGAGTCAGTCTCGGAGGAACAGTCAGGTGAAGGCAGGGGCCCCGTCGGTCGTGCCAAGTGTGGCCCCCCCCCCCCCCCCCGACTACTCCACCGTCCAGCTCTCCGACGGCCCTGTTGATGTGCTTGTGGTGGACAAGTCTCTCGCTGGTAGCCCGGGCCGTGTTCAGCACCGTAACACCTCTTCAGCCCAGGGTACCTCTTCTCCAGCCGCCGCGGTGCCGCGCGGGTGCTTACCCGACGGTGACCGTGATCAGCAGCCACCGGTGGCCAGCCCGGGGGTTTCTCAGCCCAGTGTTCTGCCCCGCGATCTACCACTGTCCGTCAGTCGACGCGGAGAGTTTCACCGCGGGTCAACAGCCATGGCGGATAGTGTTCTTCCAGCGATGGGCCGCCCGTCCTCGCCTGACCGCCGCCACCGTCCAGCTCGGCCTGTGGATCAACACCATTCCAGCGATTGGGATCATCCGTCCTCCAGTCGCACGGATCGGTTCCGTGATTGGGTTTATGATCATCGTCGTGAATATGACTTTGACCGTGCTTACCATGAAGAGTTGGATCGTTACTACCGTTCCGGCCGTTCTCGTGACGATAGGGACTACTACTACCGTCGGGAGCGTGCAGACCGCAGGGACTACTCCTCCAGGGATTCTCGCGGTAGCCGTGGAGAGAAGAGTTCACGCTCGGACTTCGACCGTGTGAGGGAGCCCAAGCGTCCCGCTTCAGACCACGCCCCTAGGTCTGAAGGTGAGCAACATGCGTCCGAGTCGTCCGCTGTTTTGGAGCCTCCAGTCTCGTTGCCTCCCCCCCCCCCCCCCCCCCCCCGACAGACCAGACCCCGGATGAACCTCCAGTCAAGAAGCCGCGGGTGGCTAGCCCGGCTAGGTCGGCCGACTCCTCAGCTACGGCCGGTACCTCCAAGCCTTCCTCCTCCAAGTCTGACGACGACACCTTTGCCCAGGTCCGCGTTTGGGTTCAGGAGGCCTTCCCTGACGAGATCGAGCTACCTGCAGCCAAGGGGACTTCTTTTACGTCGGTGGGTGAGCGTGTGCTTCACGCCCGTCAGCAGCCGGAGCCGGACGTGCGCTTCCCGTGGTCCGAGGGTATCTCGTCAGTGCGTACTCTAGTGGAGGAGAAGATCATCCCCGTCAATGGACAGCCCCTACGAGCCGGCAAGTTCGCCTCGTGCTTCCAAGGACAGTTAAAGCACTACCAGACTACGGATTGCGGTAGCACTCTGGAGGCAGCGGCGGTGAATGACGACCTGTCAGTCATCGCCCCTGGGCTCAAGTCCTCGAGTGTTACCGCTACACTTTCGGACTCGGATCTCAAGACCTGGGAGTCTTACCCGCGTCGGGTACAGCTGGTTGCCAACACCCACGACTGGCTCTTGGGCCTTCTCAGCGTACAGGTCGACCGTCTGGCCCCCGGTTCGGTTCCAGCAGACGCCGATTTGGACACAGATGCCACTGTTCAAGTACCGGTGTCGGAGTTGCTGCGCATCAAGAGGACTCTTTCCTCCGTTAACAAGTGTGTGGGACAGATTACGAAGGAGTCGCACGTGGAGTGGGCCAACGTTGTTCTCAGGCGACGGGACGCCTTTCTCAAGAGGTCTACCTCCAAGCTGTCGGACGCCTTCAAGTCCAAGTTACGCACGTCCTCGGTCTTTGGTCCTCACCTCTTTGACCTGGATGTCCTGGCCAAGGCCGGCCAGGCGGTTGCCCAGGAAGCGGACCTTCTCAGTAAATTTAACTTAGTTAATTGGTTAATTGGTGGAACGCCAGGAGAAGAGGCCTGCGGCATCTTCTTCCTCGTCTTTCAAGATCCCGAAGGTCAAGGCCACGGAGTCGAAACAGCAGTCTCAGTCGTCTCAGTTTTCTAAGGGCTCCAAGTTTGACAAGAACAAGAAGTCAACTAACTCTTCACGTGGAGGTCGCGGTGGCAGTGGATCCTCGTCTTCTGCCAAGCCTCAGCCCTGCTCCTGATGTGCCCCAGATGCTCCCACGGAACCACAATTCGGATGTATCCCCCGTGGGAGCTCGTCTTCAGGCCTTTTGGCCAGTCTGGGATACGGAATTCGAGGACTGTCTAGTAACTACCATACTGCGTCACGGGTACCGGATTCCCTTCAGTCAGGCGCCTCCTCTCTCCCCTCTACCAATAGCGTTCGCATCCTACGCCCCGGGGTCAGGGAAGTTTGCGGTCCTGGACGCCCTTGTGTCCGAGATGCTTCTCAAGGAAGCCACGGAGAAGGTGACCCAGAGCTCTCCGGGCTTCTACAGTCGTCTGTTTGTCGTCCCCAAGCTCACGGGCGGCTGGCGACCGATAATCGACCTCAGTCCCCTGAACAAGTTCGTCTCCAAGGAGAGGTTTTCCATGGAGTGCCCACGGACGGTTCTACTGTCTCTGCGCAGCGGGGACTGGATGACGTCCATAGATCTGAAAGATGCCTACTTTCACATCCCGATTCATCCCTCATCACGGCCCTACCTTCGTTTTCAGTGGGGCAACGTGGTCTATCAGTTCCGTGCTCTGTGTTTCGGCCTCTCCACCGCCCCGTTCCTGTTCACCAGGGTGTTTCAGCCGGTATCGGCGTGGGCGCACCGCAGGGGGATTCGTCTCACGAGATATCTGGACGATTGGCTGATTACGGCCACGGATCAGCAGACGGTGGCCGCACACACGGACCAGATCGTTCGGCTTTGTCAGCGAGTCGATCTCATCATCAATTTCAAGAAGTCCGACTTGGCTCCTTCCCAGCGTGTCACCTACCTCGGGATGGACATCGACACGCAGTCCTTCCTGACACGTCCGACGGCAGATCGTATTCAACGTTTGAACGGCGTTCTACGGTCTTTCTCCATCGGGGTTCCCGTCGCGGCGGTGGTGTTCCTGAGGCTCCTAGGTCACATGGTGTCGCTAGAGAAGATCGTCCCTGGTGCACGGTTGCGCATGCGGTTGATCCAGTTCCACTTGAAGGACCACTGGTCTTCTGAGCAGGACTTGTCAACTCTGGTTCCGGTGGTTTCCGCTCTCCAGCCAGATCTCCTCTGGTGGTCCGATCCGGTCAACCTGCTGCGGGGTCATCCGATTCACGAGTTGGAGCCCGACTTTCTCCTGTTCTCCGATGCGTCTCGCCTCGGTTGGGGTGCTCACCTCGGCGAAAGTCAAGTCTCCGGTCTCTGGTCGGCGGCCGATCTCCGACATCACATCAATTGGCTGGAGCTCAGGGCTGTCTGGTTGGGCCTGCTCCATTTTCATCAGACGGTTGCCGGGTCCACGGTACTGGCCATGACCGACAACACGACGGTCGTCGGCTACATCAAGAACCAGGGGGGGGGGGGGACACGGTCAAGGGAGCTAAGCGCCTTGACTCGAAGAATCTTGGAGTGGGCGGAATCCCAGGATGTCAGTCTTCTGGCCCGTCACATCCCGGGCTCCATGAACACCATCGCCGACGCCCTCTCGAGGAAGGGTCCGGTTTCCACGAACTGGTCTCTGAACCTCCAGGTTTGCAGTCACCTGTGGCGTCTTTGGGGTCAGTCTCACTTGGACCTGTTCGCCACGTTCCAGAACAATCGTCTACCTCTCTATGTGTCCCCGTTCCCGGACCCTCATGCCTGGGCAGTCGACGCCCTCGCTCAGGACTGGTCCGTCCTATGGGCGTACACTTTTCCTCCTTTCTCACTGATTCCCGTGGTTCTACAGAGGATTCGGTGGCTCCCTGCTGGCCAGCCAAACCTTGGTTTCCGGAACTCCTGGAGCTTCTGACGGATCTTCCGCGGTTGTTACCACCGATCCCCAGCCTGCTTCGTCAGGGACGTCAGTTTCACAAGCATCTGGGCGTTCTGCATCTTCACGCGTGGAGATTATCAGGCGTTCATTCAGAAAGGCTGGCTTTTCGAAGAACGCTGCCAAGCGGATGTCCAGAACAGTTCGGTCATCCTCAGAGCGATTATATCAAGCCAAGTGGAGAGTCTTCTCTTCTTGGTATTGTCGACGGCAAGTTGATCCACGCCGTCCCCCTCTCCCTACGGTAGCGGACTTCTTTGTCTGGTTGAGAGACAAGCGCAAGCGGGCTCTTACTACTGTCAAGGGATACCGTGCAGCATTATCTAATGTGCTAGCTTGTCACGGTTTGGACATTTCTACATCACGGGAGATTTCGGCCCTGTTCAAGTCCTTCGCCCAGGATTTGCCTCCGGTCTCCCGCGCACCAAAATGGGACTTGTCATTGGTCCTTTGTAGCCTCAACGAATCTCCATATGAGCCTCTCACGCACAAGACTGTGTTCCTGTTGGCCCTTGCTTCCGTGAAGCGGGTCAGTGAGCTTCAGGGACTGTCTGCGGAGGTCTTACACCCGGTAGATTGGTCTTCTGTTACCCTCCAGTACCATCTGGGGTTTCTTGCCAAGACCGAAACTCCTTCTGCCCTGGCGGCTGGGATGCGAACGTTCTCTGTCCCCGCCTTATCTCAGTTGGCGACTGACTGTGGGGATCTGTCCCTGTGTCCGGTGCGTGCATTACGGTTGTATCTGAAGAGGACTAAGCCTTCACGACCAAGGGAATCTCACCTCTTTCTCCCGTTTTCGGCATCGAGAGGGCAGGTCTCCAAGAACACGATCTCGCTTTGGATCAAGGCTGTTGTTACACGTGCTTACAGTAAGGATCGTCGGGACCTCCATCAGCTCTACGGTCGTACGGCCCACGAGGTTCGCGCCATCTCCACGTCCTGGTCGTTTGCACACAACATGTCACTTCAGGATCTCATGAAGGCAGCCACCTGGAGATCTCACTCTACGTTTTCCTCATTTTACCTGCGCGATGTATCGCTCCTCGCGGATGATCTCTATCACCTGGGACCCATCGTCGCAGCACAAGTCATCGTGCAACCCACTGCTTCTTCTGCCAAGAGTCCGGGGGGGGGGGGGGGGGGGGCGTCTCAACACCTAGCTACGGCTCATCGCCTCACAAGGGACTCGACGACAGGTATGTAATCTCAGATTCTTCTGGATTACAAAGTATCTCTCAGTATACTATTAACTTCCGAGCTACTCTGTGGTTAATTAGTATTATAATTACTATAGGAAAGGAGCGGGTTCCTTATCCTTTATACAGTAATTATAGTCACTGGTATTATGCATAGTTCTCATCCTTCTACTTTCAGGGGATGATCTTGTGCAAGGCGTACTTTCTCTCTGAGGGGCCCACCACCGGCAGGCCATTCCCCAGAGTCAGAGGTAAGTATCGCTTAGCATAACAAATCAAAAGTTCTAAAATAACTTTTATTTTTAGGTTACCGGACCTTTGGTCCGATAACCTATTGCCGTGGCGTTGCGTCCGTCGTCCGTCGTCGTCATCGTCCGTCGTCGTCCGTCTACATTTTTATCTTTAAAGTTTACGATCGAATCTTTCTGAAATTTTGCCTAAAAATATTTCGAGAGGGAGGTATTTTTTAGTTTTTTGATTTTCGCAATTATTTCAAAATGGCGGCCGTTTTCGTCGAAAAATGGCCAATTTTGGACTTTGGCTGTCGTTTTCTCAAAATCTGTTCAGTAACTTTTTTTCTTATTCATGCATAACACTCCTCATATGTACCTCTGTGACATGTATAAATTTCGTTGCCCTTGAATCGCTCGAAGTGTGCCATTTTGGGCCCAAACTCGGCCCAAATGGGACTTTCCCATGTTAAATTCTCCTATGCTTTATAATGGGACACATTAAGCCTAATATCTCACTTAATATTGAGATTAGAGACTAGGAATCAATTGTGGACATATAGGAAATGATATATGCTGAATATTGTCGTGACCTTGAATTTGACCTTTGACCTCATTTTCAAGGTCACAGGACAAAATGGCTAATATCTCGCTTATTATCGACTTTACAGCTTACGATTCAATTGTGAACATATAGGAAATGATATATGCTGAATTTTCTCATGACCTTGAATTTGACCTTTGACCTCATTTTCAAGGTCACATGACAAAATGGCTAATATCTCGCTTATTATCGACTTTACAGCTTAGGAATACATTGTGAACATATAGGAAATGATATATGCTTCGATTGTTTAACAGTGTAGCTGAACGATGATTACAGATCATGCCTTATCAGAATACATGTATGTTTGTGTTTCTATGCCATGTGTCACGTTCCCAGTTGTAAAACAAGTTTCCATGTGGACTAAATAAAGTATCTATCTATCTATCTATCCATCTATTCATCTATCTATCTATGCTGAATTTTCTCGTGACCTCGAATTTGACCTTGACCTCATTTCCAAGGTCACAGGACAAAATTGCTAATATCTCGCTTATTACCGACTTTACAGCTTAGGAATCAATTGTGAACATATAGGAAATGATATATGCTGAATATTTTTGTGACCTTGAATTTGACCTTTGACCTCATTTTCAAGGTCACAGGACAAAATGGCCAATATCTTGCTTATTAGTGACTTTACGCCCTATGAATCAATTGTGAACATATAGGAAATGATATATGCTGAATATTCTAGTGACCTTGAATTTGACTTTTGACCTCATTTTCAAGGTCAACAGGACAAAATGGCTAATATCTTGCTTATTATCAACTTTACAGCTTAGGAATCAATTGTGAACATATAGGAAATGATATATTCTGAATATTCTCATGACCTTGAATTTGACCTTTGACCTAAATTTCAAGGCCAGTCATTTTATTTTCAAGGTCAGAATACAAAATGGTTTATATCTCTCTTATTATCAAATTCACAGCTTAGGGGTCCATAGTGAACATATAGGAAATGATGTATGCTGAATATTTTGGTGATCTAGAATTTGACCTTTGATCCAATTTTCAAGGTCAGAGAACAAAATGGCTAATATGTCGCTTATTATCATCTTCACAGCTTAGGAATCAATTGCGAATATAGAGGAATGATATATACTGAATCTTTTCATGAACTTGAACTTTGACCTCATTTTCTAGGTCACATCACCGATCACAGAATGGCTAATATCTCACTTATTATCGACTTTACAGCTTAGGAATTTATTGTGGACATACTAGAAGTGATATATTTGTTGAAAAATTATTTTCAAGGTCACTGGACAAAAGGCTAATATCTAAAATGTATATTGTCCGGTAACCTTTCTTAGCCCTTAGGCTAATTTTATACTATGCAAACTTACCTCTGACGTTGGATGGTCCCACCCTCCTCCCCGCTGATTATCTTCTTGTCTTTTCAGAAGATAACCTTCAGTGATCAAGTGTTGCAACTCAACAAAAGTGAACTGGGAGGCAGTGGACCGGCACGATCATGCTACCACACGGAGGGTGAACTGCTCAGGTAACTACCATTACTAACGCAGGGTCTAAACGGACCGGCTAACTTACGTTTAGCTTTTTCACCCATATTTCATGTGTGGTTGGCGAATGAGGGCTCGCCAATTACACGACCACCCCCCCCCCCCAGAGTCAGAGGTAAGTATGCATAGTATAAAAATAAAAGTTATTTTAGAACTTTTGATTTTTGGACTTTGACGGTCGTTTTCTCAAAATCTGTTCAGTAACTTTTTTTCTTATTGATGCACAACACTCCTCATATGTACCCCTGTGATATGTATAAATTTCGTTGCCCTTGAATCGCTCGAAGTGGGCCATTTTGGGCCCAAACTCGGCCCAAATGGGACTTTCCCATGTTAAATTTTCCTATGGTTTATAATGCTACACATTAAGCCTAATATCTCACTTAATATTGAGATTAGAGACTAAGAATCCATTGTGGACATATAGGAAATGATATATGCTGAATATTCTCGTGATCTTGAATTTGACCTCTGACCTCGGTTACAAGTTCAGAGCACAAAATGGCTAATATCTCGCTTAATATCGACTTTACAACTTAGGAATCAATTGTGGACATATAGGAAATGATAGCCGAATATTATATAGGAAATATAGCCGAATATTCTGATGACCTTGAATTTGACCTTTGACCTCATTTTCAAGGTCACAGGACAAAATGGCTAATATACCACTTATTATCGATTTTACAGCTTGGGATCAATTGTGGACATAAAGGAAATGATATATGCTGAATATTCCCGTGACCTTGAACTTGACCTTTGACCTCATTTTCAAGATCGCAGGACAAAATGGCTAATATCTCGATTATTATAGACTTTACAGCTTAGGAATCAGTTATGAACATATAGGAAATGATATATGCTGAACATTGCTATGACCTTGAATTTGACCTTTGACCTCATTTTCAAGGTCAGGGAACGAAATGGCTAATATCTCGCTTTTTATCGACTTTTAAGCTTAGCAATCAATTGTGAACATATAGAAAATGATATATTCTGAACATTGTCATGACCTTGAACATCACCTTTGACCTAATTTTCAAGGTCACAGGACAAAATGGCTAATAGCTCGCTTATTATCGACTTTACAGCTTAGGAATCAGTTATGAACATATAGGAAATGATATATGCTGAATATTGGTATGAACTCGAATTCGACCTTTGACCTCATTTTCAAGGTCACAGGACATAATGGCTAATATCTCGCTTATTATTGACTTTACAGCTTAGGAATCAATTGTGGACATGCTAGAAAAGACATATGCCGAATATTATATCGTGTCCTTGAATTGACTAATGACCCTTTTTTTGTTAAGGTCACGGGACAAAATACTAATATCTAAAATATATATTGTCCGGTAACCTTTCTTAGCCCTTGGGATAATTTTTTGTTTGGAATGGAGAAAAAATAGGCCCACTTCTTAAAAAATCTTTATTAGATCTATTCCTAAATGAAAACACCTAGATCCAGTGCCATATACTATTGATGTAGTCTACACGGCAGCCCGGCCATTCCCGGCCACTTGGTCAATAAGTGTGTTGTGCAATTGGTCAATAATAAGCTAATATAGTCGGTGTTTATGAAGGATCTGCTTCCCCAAGTCCTGTGGCCCGCCAATAACCATAACCAAAGGCTCTAGCTCCGATAAAGCCATAAAGTAGCCTAACTCTCATGTAGGCCAATACAACTTGTCTACGCCTGATTGGGCACGCGGCGTTGAGGGACATATACATCCAGCCTATAAAAGAACCAGCCCCATTACCCCGATTGTCGAGGGGACGGGATGGTGCAGTGGCAGAGTGTTCTGCAGGTCGTGGGTTCGAGTCCGCTCAGCGCCACTTGGGTCTGAAAACCTCCCACGCCAGTGCAGCCCGACTGGCGTTGAAAACAAAGGCCGGGTGGTGTCAGAGACTGTCTATGGTATCTGGCACCTAAAAGATCCCTTCGGATTTATCGTAAAGCGTAGTGGATTTCCCTGATCCCTGGCTTCTGTCTAAGGGGCATATCATCTAGTTATGGCGGCCCCTTGACCCCAAGTGCAAGTAACCCCCCCCCCCCCCCCCACCAAAGGTCGAGTTGTCAGTTGTCTCGAGTCTATCAGCACGTCTACCGGAACGTCTACCTACTGACCAGCCGAGCCGCCGCGATCAGGGGCAAAGGCAGCCAGCTGTGACCATTGCATGGTGACAAGCCGCGATCGTGAGAATCGCCGTCATTCCCTGATATGTAAGTCACACAGCTGGTAAATCTGTTAGAATGGCCGGGGTACCGTTTAAACTATATCAAGTATAAACCTAGATATACGGTCGTGAAGATGACTTACATATCAGGCAACGACAGCGTTTCTCATGATCGCGAATACATCACTACGGCACCAAAGAATCCTTTGATTTCGTTTGCTTGATATCCTATCTAAATTTCTGTCATTTGAAGCATGCATCGTCTCGATGACAGCAATCATTTATCGATCGGCTCTACTGTTGATTGCCTGCTAGTGACGTCATACCCTCAAGGAGTTGTCTCTGAGTTTCCTCCCAGGTGTGACGGCATGTGCTCCTGTCTCCCCAGTTCGCTGTAGGTGGGCCGTAGGGCTACTGGTGATAATTCACATGGGGGAGCCAGAAGGGAGGTTGGTTTGATCCAGCGCTCACACACCCTGGAGCAGTACGTACAGGCTCTGGCAGTCCACAGGGCTATCCGAGGTTCTATCCGCATGGTGGATCGTTGGCAGGCTGGTGAATTACACACCCACGTTTTCGTGTATTGGAAGCCACTGCCATGGCTCTTGGTCTCGAATACTCCGGGCTACATAATTGGTATATACATGTATACTAATCCATGTATACACTATACAGGTTGGCCTGGCCGACTCTAATAATACCTGGTCTGCACGCCGGCAATGATCATGCCACTGGTTGAGGCGCATATGCCCTAGACTTTACATTGGTGCTGTGACCAGTATTAGCTATTCTGATGAAGAACCCATCACAGCCTACCTCGTACCTGCCTTCATCCATGGGAGACTTTTTCTTGACTCAATCCGGACGATGGACTACGACAGTGTAGCAAAACACACCTGCTTATAAACTGGCAGAAAGCTAGCCCACGCAAGCCTCCACTCCGTGGAAAATGGCAAGGATATACTCTGCGACATGCCCCAGTCCCAGCAGGTGTATGCAACGTCCATGCGAAGTTTAACCCACGAAGGCTGCAACCCGAGGTTGTCAACTGGGTCCTACCCAATGACTTGTCTGTACTTGGCGCGGTAGGCGGGTCCGGAGACAGACGCATGCAGAATGTCCGACTGGCAGCGCCGACGCCACTGATGGTTCCCTTTCTTTTCACTCCCTTGGGAGCGAGGAGTAGGGTTCCACTGGCACACTCTTCTGCGACAGCCAGGCACAATGCATGTAGAATTTGCTATACATGCCATTTAGCCAGCTCAACTGGTCAATCGAGTAACATAATACTGGTGGAGAGAGATCTGTGGATCTGACTTCCAGTGTTTTGAGAAGTTCGACCATGTCAGAGCTTTCTGATGGGAGGAAATGGATGGGAAGGTTCCTCCAGAGCATGACTGCGAGGTTAGCTCTGGAGATGAGTCCCTTGATCGCGGTAACACACGAACGGGACGACTACATGTATGTCCTTCAGACAGCGATCAGTTGAGTTCGTCTAGAGTTGACTCCTCTTCTTCGAGTAATTCCATGTCGAGAGCAAACCTTGCCATGAGCAGTGGGCCTGAAGATACCGGGGGCCAGCAGCTGCTCTGACCTGATACTATTCCGGTCATGGAAGAGTTGATGGAAGTAGTCGAAACGGGGTCGTTGTTGTAGAGCTACAGCTACATACGACTGAGAAAATGCCTGCATCACTTTAGTTGGATGCGGAGACTCATCCATAGAAATGTCTAGATGGCCTTGTGGCTCTGCGACTGTGACAGCTCTGCGACAGTGCCAAAGTGGTTGACACATTTATGGGCTCGGACAGAGCGGGAGGGCAAACAACACATTTTGGGCACGTTGGCTTAAGGAGAAAGCCAAATGTGCGAGTAGTGTACCCGATCACGCCTAGTCACAGTCCAGTCCGTCCAGGTCTCAGCGAGCTGCATTAGAGCGGCCCGAACAACAGGGTGTGCAATTCTACACATGCTATGCCAAGGACTCCCACCTGCTGGAGCTGGAGGTGGACATGCTGCTACCCTGGGAAAAAAAGGACTACAAATGTCCGTACTGCCCCGAGTCCTTGGAGGAGTGTGCAGACCCTGACTTGGCACTCAGTCAAGCTTGATGGTACCACAAACCCAATCACCTGGACTGCCATCTCTTAAGTTGGATTCATGGCTGCTGCAGAGAGTCGACAAGCATCTGACTCGGCTCAGTTGTCCATTTTGCCCCGAGTCCTTGGAGGGGTACCCTCCTTTGGCACTCAGTCAAGATTGGTGGTACCTCACCGCCAATCACCTGAACTGGCAACTCCTCAGTTGGATTCATGGTCGCTGCGAAAGAAGTGAGGGAGTGCTGACAAGCATCTGACTCAGCCGAGGTACAGGTGCAGAGACTGCATGCTGGAAACGAGGAGCTACGGCATAGCTTACGCGAAGCCGAGGTTGCAGGCGATCATGCGCATTAGGGCATAGATGACTCCCGACTGTCTGCTCTCAACAAAGTCGCTGCCAATCGTTCCTACGCAGCACTGGAGCACCCGCTATATCATATTTCAGTATGGAAATAGATTGAGCGCGCCGGGCCGATGCGTGTTCAAGGCACTATCGAAATGTTGGGTGCCATAACTCACTTAGGTGCTTAGGTCTCCTACCGTCGATTACTGAAGCCCCAGAAGGTCCCGACTTTGAGTACCGATCACCTTGCTTCCTTCTGGTTCCGGCATGCGGTTCTTTGGTTGTGTTTGCCAGTTTTGGGCCGTATTGCAACATGCTGGGGATAACATTGTAAGAAGGAGGTTGAGGCTGAATGACACGGACTGTAGCAGATTGATCGGTTTAGTCCGTTATGACTTGTTTCGTATTAAAACATGGTTTATGGTTTGGTGGACTATGGTTTATGATTGGTATATGCTGGGGATAACATTGTAAGAAGGAGGTCGAGGCTGAATGACACGGACCATAGCAGATTGATCGGTTTAGTCTGTTATGACTTATTTCGTATTAAACCATGTTTTATGTTTTGGTGGACCATGGTTTATGATTTGGTGTGCGCCATCCTTCTTTCCCCACCACCTCCCTCCAGGATTCTTCAAGATATAGATATTCACTCAACATATCGAAATGGTGTTACTATTTCAACGGAATAAGTTCCGATTTTGAAGGTGGCGCTGCAGTAAAACCTGCTGCAGTCCGTGTCATTCAGCCTCGACCTAAGAAGGAGCCGCTTCACATTCGAAGCATGCGTCATCTTGACGACGCCCATCCTTTATCGATTGGCTTCTTTGTTTCAAGCCAGTGACGTCATACTCTCGTTCAGATTTCAGAGTAGGTGGGCCCTAGGGCTCCCGAGGACAATTCACTTGGGGCAAGTTGGGGGACCC
Organism: Terebella lapidaria; assembly: GCA_949152475.1. Classification (NCBI taxonomy): domain Eukaryota; kingdom Metazoa; phylum Annelida; class Polychaeta; order Terebellida; family Terebellidae; genus Terebella; species Terebella lapidaria. The sequence continues at coordinate 86,659,510 of OX424555.1, forward strand.
AGGAGGGAGGCTGCTTTGATCCGGCCCTCACGCGTGGTAGGTAAGGCTCTATCCTTGTGGTGGACCATCGGCCAGCCGGCATGTAACACACCCACGTGCTCGCGTACTAGGAGCCACTGCCATGGCTCTTGGTCTTGATTAATTCAGGCTACATGATTGGTTACTAATCTTGTATACAGGCCTGTCCAGTTGAATCTACTAATACCTGGTCCGGGTACTAGTGATGACTGAGCCACTCGGCGGGACGCACAGGGCCTCTAGCTCAAATGTTACATAATGTTCCACTATAGCTCCACTATACATGCAGTACTGGTACACAATACGTCGTCATCAAGTCCATCATGCACCACAACTTTCAGCTCTTTTACAGGCCCCTATAGGGCATACGTAGGGTAGGCCTACATATAACAGGCCCCGGCCTACATACAGTACATGGAAGGTTATGGATGTAGAACATAATGCAGGCTATATGCATATTATTGTATCCCCTGAACAAAGTTCGGCGGATACTATGGATTTGGCTTCGTCGTCCGCGTCCGCGTCCGCAGAGATTTTCTTGTGAACGCGCTACAGGCCGCAATTCTCACCCGATCACCATTATTTTTTGCAGGCACATATATAATGGTAAGATCCCGACACCAATCGATTTTGGTTGCCGTGGCAACTGAATTGGTCGTTTGAGGACACATTTTGCATTGAAAACAGCCTGTTTGAGACACATGGCTTGTGAACGCTCTACTGATGGCAATTTTTGACGAATCTCGATAATATTTATATGTCATATCATATAAATATTAATATGTTGACAGCCTAACTTATTACAGAATTTGGAAATATCCATTTTGACATGTGAGATCATTCCAATAGCGTGTACAATGGAAGGTAATGACACTGGTATCTTATTCAGAATGAAGAACTGATGTTATCAGTGAAAACGGGACAATATTACTGAATAAGTTAACATTAGTTTTACTAGTTAAGTCTATTATTGTCCACAATAAAAATAGTTAAGACGAGAAACGTTTATTATTAGGCTCAACAAGGTAAAGGTTTTGTCCAGTACAGATTTCATGGGTGTAACTGAATAAGTTAATATTATTTTTAATAGTTAAGTCTATTATTGACCACAATAAAAATAGTTAAGACAAGAAATATTTATTATTAACCTCAACAAGGTAAATGTTTTGTCCAGTACAAATTTCATTGGTGTAACCGAATAAGTTAACATTATTTTCACTAGTTAAGTCTATTATTGACCACAATAAAAATAGTTAAGTCTATTATTGACCACAATAAAAATAGTTAAGAGGAGAAATATTTATTATTAAGCTCAACAAGGTGAAAGTATGTCCAGTACAGATTTCATGGGCGTACTGAATAAGTTAACATTATTTTTACTAGTTAAGTCTATTATTGACCACAATAAAAATAGTTAAGACAAGAAATATTTATTATTGGGCTCAACAAGGTAAAGATTCTGTCCAGTAGACATTATATGTCTGTAACCAAATAAGTTAACATTTTTTTTTGCTAGTTAAGTCTATTATTGACCTCAATAAAAATAGTTAAGATGAGAAACAATTATTATTGAGCTCAACAAGGTTAAGGTTTTGTCCGGTAGAAATTTCTGGGTGTAACCAAATAAGTTAAAATCATTTTTACAAGTTAAGTCTATTATTGACCATAATGAAAATAGTTAAGACAAGAAATATTTATTATTGGGCTCAACAAGGTGAAGGCTTTGTTCAGTAGAGATTTTATGGCTGTGACCAAATAAGTTAACATTATTTCTTGCTAGTTAAGTCTATTATTGATCACAATAGCTTTTCATGAAAGCATTGATCAACTTTTACTTTGAATTTCAACTTGAGACCATGTTTGGCACAAATTATGAGTTAAAATATAACTTATGGTGAAAAATTCGATCTGACTCCAATTTCTTCATCTTGAAATGCAGTTTTGGTCAACTTTTACTTTGAATTTCAACTTGAAAGCATGTTTGGCACATATTATGAGTCGAAATATAACTCGATGGTGAAAAGTTCGATCTGGCTCCAATTTCGTCATCTTGAAATGCAGTTTTGGTAAATTTTTAGTTTGAATTTCAACTTGAAACCAAGTTTGGCACATATTATGAGTTAAAATATAACTTATGACAAAAAGTTCTATCTGGCTCCAATTTCTTCATCTTGAAATGCAGTTTTGGTCAACTTTTACATTGAATTTCAACTTAATACCAAGTTTGGCACATATTTAGTTTGAATTTCAACTTGAAACCATGTTGGGCAGGTATTATGAGTTAAAATATAACTTATGACGAAAAGTTCGATCTGGCTCCAATTTTGTCATCTTGAAATGCAGTTTTGGTTAACTTTTACTTTGAATGTCAACTTGAAACCATGTTTGGCACATACATGTACATGTATTATGAGTCGAAATATAACTTATGGTGAGAAGTTCGATCTGGCTCCAATTTCGTCATCTTGAAATGCAGTTTTGGTCAACTTTTACTTTGAATTTCAACTTGGAACCAAGTAAGTAAAATATTCTGAGTTGAAATATAAATAGGTGAAAAGATTGATCTATCTGTATTTTCGTTATTTTATCAAACATGTTGAAATGGAAATTCATATAAAGAGATTTCAGTGGTGATTTTGAATTCGACCTTCAATAACCTCGGAAGATCAGTGCAGCAATTTTGGTGGGGAAAAGAAAACAGTTGTGACTTGAGATTTAACATTTCTCTGGTAATCTTTTTTTTAGCCCTTGCTCTAGTTTTTCACACTTGACAGTGATATATTTGGGGCAACAGAGATGATAGGGCTACGGGGGATACACCCAAGCGGTCGTAGGCGACCGGAAGCGTCTAGTTGTTTAGTCATATTCATGTTTATTCATTTAGTTTGAACATAGTTTAAACATTTTTATTTTGATTGGAGTACAATAGTTCCCGGAGTAACTAATCTGGGTTCTGTGCAAGAAAAAAGAAAGAAAAAAAGGAATATATCTTGGAATATATATCTACGGTATTTCAAGCGCACATATATGGGCCTTTATTCAAAACAATTTAACACATCTTTTATGAATATATGGTATTAGCATATAGATCCCTTACAACAGACACTCGACTATTTTTGCTTCAGTCTGTAGCCTATGACTAAAAGTATATCCTAATCAGTAGAACTCAGTACTTTATTTGCACCCTTGCTCCAGCAGTTATTGGGCGACTTTTACCGCTCATCAGTGGCCGGGTAGATGGTGTTACAGTCACGCTTTGGGTAAGGATCGAAATAACATCGTCAGATGTTCCACCAGTTTTGTTTTGCTGTGTAGGACTTGGCTCGTTTTTGTTTGTATTTGCAAAATTTGCCTCCACAGAAAACTCAGAATTATTGTCACCGGAAATCCGAGATTTTGTACTCAGATAATTCCCACATTCCATGTTATGTTCAGTCTTCCCGATTGGCCACACACTATTGCTTGGTCCAGAGCGGATGCTATTTATAATTGTTGGCACAAGCAGTATATTGGGTTTATTATGAGCTGCAACATGCATACTCTGATTGCCAGCGTTGTGAATCTCAATAGCAGCATCCTGTTTTCCATTTGTGAGTTCTGACGATGCCGTTTCCACACCAGTGCCACGGCCAACAAGAGCTTCCTGTTGTGTGTTCCCGCTCGTAGATGCCCCATCGATTTCATCTATCAACGATAGTTTACTACTCCTAGAAGGAGCCCCGTCAGCTTCTCCAAATCTCAGCCTCCACCTGCCGATGGCACTTTTCATGGCCTCCTCATTCTCCTCCCTGGTTGATCTCCTCTTGAAGATGACGGAGACTCGCTTCTTGAGCACCTGTTTGGTGTAGTCGCTGACCTCGCTGGCGGTGTCGTTCAGGGCCTGTCGGTCGTGCACACAGTCACACAGTTTGGCCAGGCCGACTGAGAGAGCCGTGATGACGACGATACCAAGGATAGCTAGGCCTCCCTGAGGTAGGATCTCATGCTGTAGATACTCGAGAGTGGTCCGGTCATCCGACTTCACCGGTGTACCCGCCGTCGTCTCAGCTAGTGCGACTGGGACATGGAATCGCTCTATTGTCAGACATTTAATACTAACATGACTATGAATTGTTTTTGTCAAGCTTATTATTAATAATATTACACTTATTATTAACGACGGTCATATACGCACCTTGGATCAGATACCACACACTATATAGATCTAACACCCAATCCATGGGGATTTCGTTCTCAGTGAAATCATAGCCCTACAATGCAATAACTTATAGGGTACTGGAAGAAACAGAGATTCCTCAATTTCAATTGTGTCAATTCAGGCCCATAAAATGCATGGAAATCAACCTTTATAAGTATTCTTCAATAAAACACTGCATTTCATACACAACTTGATGTTGATTTGATATGTTCAAGCTTGGTGACTTCCTTTTTCACACCTTTATTCTAAGCTTTATCGAAGTACGAACGTTTGCCAAATTTACCGTGTACAGTCTATAGTTTATTGAATCATAAAGGCGATTACCATGTGTTTGCGCTCGATTGGACGTCTGCATCCATCGAAGAGTAGGCCTAGTTATGTAATATCTGGTGGGTCTATAGCATATACGGGTACATACACTCTAATGCATTTCTGCCAAAAATCGTGATTTTAGCGCCTAATCATGGATCACTAGCTCTAACAAGTTATGAATCACTTATTTCTGGCGATGTCTTGCACATTCGCCTATCAAAGAGGTTAATTATAGTGCTAATCAATGAACCATCAACTGATCAACAGATCAAGGCATATGGACATACATGTTAATGGCCTAGCTTATAGATCACCTCACTGGAATTGGGAAATATTTTTTTCAGACGTGCCGCCCGTGAAAGTCTAAGAACATTTTCCAGACATGCCCAGGAACTAAAGAACAATTTTTCAGAAGTGCAATTGAACTACAGACACCATTTCAAACGTGCCCTTGAACTACAGAACAACATTTCAGACGTGCTTTTGAACTACAGAACAATTTTTCAGACGAGCCCTTGAACTACATAACAACTTTTCAGACGAGCCCTTGAACTACAGAACAATTTTATTTCAGAAGTGCTTTTGAACTACATAACACCATTTCAGACGTGCCCTTGAACTACATAACATCTTTTCGGTAATTGAAGCCCAATGGGCCCAAATTTGGCCGAAATGCATGAATTGGCCTCCAGGACAGATTACATGAATAGAACTTAGGTTTGTATTATGAGCACATATAGGAAGTCATATATGCTATATTTTTTGGTTACCTTGAATTTGACCATTTGCCTTCAAGATCACGTGCGTCTGACCTGAAATGTGTAAAATGGGATGTGCAAACATACACTTGTAGATAAGCTTATGAATGCATAATTAGGGTATAGGAAGACAAGTATATGTGTCCGTAAAGTCAATCTGACAATCACATCTACCCGAGATGCGTAAATTGGCCCCTGCAAAATGCTTGTAGCTAGAGGTTATAGGTTTGTACTTTGGGCATTTAGGAAATAAAATGAAGTGGATCTTTCGATGATCGTGAAGTTTACGTCAGAATACTTTATGTATTCTGACCCCTAATCTCAAGGTCACATCGGCCTGAAATATGTAAATTGGCCTCTGCAGACAAAACGCATGTAGATAGCCTTATGAATATATTATGAAGTCAAGTATGACGGCTCTATTGGTGACCTTGAAATTGACCTCAAGTTTCAAGATCATGTCTGACCTGAAGTCTGTGAATCAGCCGCGGCAGATAAAACGCTTGGTGAACAGATTTGTAGTTTCAGCATATAGCAAATCATATAGGTTGAATCTTTTGATGGACTTGAATTTGACCTCATAATACCTTGAGTGATAAATGTCAAGGTCACGTTTGCCTGAAATATGTAAACTGCAGACAAGTAGAACGGGCTTAGGATTGTATTACGAGTGTATACGACGTCAAGTATGATGTTTCTATTGGTGACCTTGATTTTGACCTTAAGTTGCAAGATCACGTCTGAGATGTGTAAAACGACGTATTTTAGGCATATAGAATATCATATATGTTTGATCTTTTGATGACATCGAACTTGACCTCAGATGACCACAAAATGCTAAATCTCAAAGTCACATTTGACATGAACTATGTAAATTTGCCTCTGCAGACATGATCTGTAATCCTATGGTTATATATTATGGGCATACAGGGAATCCTATATGATAGATTTATTGGTGACCTTGAACATTACCAGATTACTCTCCGTACTAAAGCTCAAAAGCATGTTCGATCTCACGTGTGACAGTAAGCTACAAAACCCTTGTTGCCATGTCATGAGCATATGGCAAGTCAAAACTCGAACTATTCAAAAAAGAAGTCTTTGATCAGAAATATGTCGGTCCATACAAATTATATAATGTTTTTTAATAGAGTAGGCCTAATTGAAATGCAAGACACTTCCTACAAATTATATTTTTAAACAAGAGCAGACATAACTCAAGAAACAAATTGAAATACTGAGGTTCCATATGATGACAGATACAGTTGCAACTATCAAATACATGTATATCAACCTGTGTCAAGCATTTGTGTGAATCGAATGGACAAATATTTCATGACATTGGCATATAACCAATATATTTATTCACATTTTATTAACATTGCACGGTCACATTTCATTGTCTTAAATAAATATACAAATTCTTTCAGTTTGTACATGTATATATACACACACCACTGAGTTTTCCTCAGATAATATACCAAGATTTGATACAATATGTCAAACAAAAGTTGACTTCTCTAAATAAAAGCTCAGATGCCACGTATTTGCTTGATAACCTGCAGACTAATACTTCCAGAAGTGGTATTCACTGAAACCACTAATATTTACAGCCGATATGAAATGAAAATTTACATCAGTAACAGTGTCAAAAACCCCTACAAACTCTACATACTGGAAGCAGCTCTGAGCAAGTTCTGACAAAAACTGTGGCAGACGCCTTCAAGTGATGGTTGTCTTCTTAACATATAATGTTTCTATGACAAACAACACAGAAGACATGCCAACACGAACACATTTATGTCTCAATATTGAAACTGATCAATTAAATTGTGTTGGTAAATTTTGTTTCTATCAATAGACTCATAATCTCACAAAAGAGAACTATTGTGTGCAAAGTGGAGTATCAGACTTCAGGCAGTTTAGAGGGAAGTGAGAAGTTGTGGGATACAAGCAAAAAGTCATCCAAACCAAAGATGGGGTATGGCACATACATGTACCAGTATATTATGTTAACAACACAACATCTCAGAAGGCAATGTGAAAATACCAAGTCTTACGTTGATCAGACAGTTATACTGCCATGGTAGATATCTTTGTTACATCAGATATTACAACACTATCACATAAAAAACGTTCAAAAACAAAAGGGAGTCCTACAAAAAGACTTATTCACACAAAACACACTTGAGATCCAATGACAATCTTCGGTACAATAATTTACTCCATTTGCCTTGTCATGGAACTGTACAAAACAATTGACAACACTCATGAGAAATTTTCCAGAAGAGCAGACATACTGACAACACAGTCATACATGTAGAAGATATGGGTGTATCCTGAACTGATAACCTGTGTAATATACATATATTCAACAGTGCACATGTGGTGTTACTTTTTTACATTATATCAGTCACCGATTACATTCTGAGCTACATTATCCTGAACAAGCAGAGATATCAACAAGAAACGACTCTCAACAAAAACCATGCAATAAATAGTAATAATTCAAAGTTTTCTCATTGTTGCAAATTAGTAATATGTGCACACAATTGCACGCACACAAGTGTCTGGTATACAAATAGTAGTGGATTTCATATAATTCTTCTGCACCCGAAATTATGTCAATGAATTGCCAATATAAAGCAGGACAAAATGTAGTTGATTATGTACACAATCAGTCCTACTTTCAGTTAGTGACTAGCATTAGTACTTGAATATATCTTTGTGCAGAAATACATTCCAGAGTAAATCTCAATGACCTTGAACCTGACAGATTGTTACATTTACATGTATGTACACAACTGTGCAGAGCTACTGCATACGAACACTCGGGATCAGTCGGGATCAGTACCGACGCTTCTGGTCTCAACTGAATGTACTGTGCTGAGGACTGGTACATGTTATTGTACGAAATGGTGGAATGGAGAAGTTAATCACCCGGTAACATTGAGAACTCTGAATTGATACATCTTGAGCATTGGAAGCTACAGTTAGGAGCATGAACACCCTGTTACTTTGTTTCCATGTGGCCGTTTACTTGGTTTGCTTCAGTTGTATTCTGTAAAGCAACAAGTCATGCTGTTAGGAACATGCAGTCAAAACACCATAACAAAGAATTGGCTAGTCTGACAGGCTAATTATTAGCTTAAGAAAGATTTAATTATTGATTGTTAGTCATCCAGTTTGACTGGCAAGAAGAAGCCAATTAACTATAGTACAAAAAATTAGCCCAAGGGCTAAGATAGGTTACCGGACAATTTTGGCTTTAAAGTGATATTGGCAGTAAGATATGGATTTTTCCATATCTTTCTGATCGAACGAAGAAAACATAATAGTTATATATCTGCACTTGTATGCCCAAACAGACGCCCCTTTCTAATAGATTTCGTTTCGAGTTTCTGGTGGAGATATTTTGAGTTTGTTTACATTACTGTCATTCTCGGTGCTTTGTATACCGTGACACAGTACGATTCCAGCTTACTTGTGTATGTTCGAGCCAATCGAGCGTGAACTAGGTTAAGTCAGAGGTAACTCTGAGTGGCACACAAAACAAAAAAAAGCGGCTGCTAGTAATGTCATATGCTTGATTTATCCATTTGATCAAGCAAAATTTGTTTTGTAACCTATTATTCTGAGACCACAGGCATATATGTAATTGATTTGGAAAAAATAGTTTTCCTGCCAACATCACTTTAAGCATTGCAAGTGACATAGGACTTTGAGATTTACCAATCAAGGTCATCTTCGTGAACTGCAATATCACCATTAGGTATGCTGCATATGACTTCATATATGTTCATAATAAAAACATATAAGCTCTATCAACAATTTACACATGTCAGGTCAGGCAAGGTTGTGAGATTTGGATTTCAAGGTCATATATAAAGTCAAATTCAAGGTCTCCAAGAGATGTGCTATAAATACATGACTTCTTGTAAGCTTATACACAATCCTAACCTGTATGTGCAAGTGTTTAAGCCTCGGTGGCTTATTTACACATTTCACATCGGACATTTAGCACTCAAGGTCATCTGAGGTCAAGGTCATCATCAGTTGTTCCATATATGACTTCCTATATGCTCATAATGCAAACTTAAGCTCTATCTACAAGCATTTCATGTGTAGAGGCAAATCTGGGCATTTTTTTACCCCAAAATGGCTGTTTTGACCTTTCAAGGTCATCAAAGGTCAAATTCAAGGTCACCACACAAGTCGCCATATATGACTTCCCATTTGAAAGTGCCAATTTCTAAGCTCTATCTTCAAGCGTTCTATGAGTACAGTCCTGGCAGCTCCCATTATGAAGGAAAAAAGTGACGAAAATTTTCCAAGTCCAAAATTTTTTTCAAAGGGTGAAAATTTTTTTTTGCCTAGAAATGGCCCAAAATGGATAGTAATGCGATTTGGGCCGAAAAAAATTTTTTTCGTCGACCCGTCGAAAATTCAAAATGGCCGCCATATGCAGACCGGCGATTCAAGGGCAACCAAACTTATACACATCACAGAGGTACATAACAAGAATCTTTTGAAACAAAAATCTCAAATCTGATCAGACAGTTTTTGAGAAAATGGCCGCCAAAGTTCAAATTTGACCGTTTTTCGACGAAAACGGCCGCCATTTTGAAAAAAATTAAAAAGTCAAAAAACTAAAAAATACCTCCTTCTCAAATTATTTTAAGGTATCTTTTCCCAAATTTTCAGAAAGATTGGACCGTAAACTTTAAAGATAAAAATTAGGCCAAGGGCCAAAGATAGGTTACCGGACAATGTTTAATATTTTAGGTATTAGCCAGGTCACTGGTTGAATTCAAGGTCAAGAGAATATTCAGCATATATAACATTAAGCATATATCATGTCCACAGTTGATTGCTAAGCTGTAAGTTCAATAATCAGAGAGATATTAGCAATTTTATGCTGTAGCCTTGAAAATGAAGGGGCAAAGGTCAAATTCAAGGTCATCAAAATATTCAGTGTATATCATTTTCTATATCATGTATATCATGCCCACAATTGATTCCCAAGCCATACAGTCAATAGAGGAGCAAGATATGAGCCAGTTTGTCCTTGGACCTTGAAAATGAGGTCAGAGGTCAAATTCAAAGTCACGAGAATATTCAGCATATATCATTTCCTATATGTCCACAATTGATTCCTAAGCTGTAAAATCGATAATAAGTGAGATATTAGCCATTTTGTCCTGTGACCTTGAAAATGAGGTCAAAGGTCAAATTCAAGGTCATGACAATAATCTGCATATATCATTTCCTATATGTTCATAATTGATTGCTAAGCTGTAAAGTCGATAACAAGCGAGATATTAGCCATTTTGTCCTGTGACCTTGAAAATGAGGTCGAAGGTCAAATTCAAGGTCATCAGAATATTCAGCATATATCATTTTCTATATGTCCACAATTGATTCCTAAGCTGTAGAGTCGATAATAAGCGAGATATAAGCCATTTTGTGCTCTGACCTTGAAACTGAGGTCAGAGGTCAAATTCAAGGTCACGAGAATATTCAGAATATATCATTTCCTATATGTCCACAATTGATTCCTAAGCTGTAGAGTCGATAATAAGCGAGATATAAGCCATTTTGTGCTCTGACCTTGAAAGTGAGGTCAGAGGTCAAATTCAAGGTCACGAGAATATTCAGCATATATCATTTCCTGTAGGTCCACAATTGACTCCTAGTCTCTAATCTCAATATCAAGTGAGATATTAGGCATAATGTGTCCCATTATAAAGCATAGGAGAATTTAACATGGGAAAGTCCCATTTGAGCCGAGTTTGGGCCAAAATGGCCCACTTCGAGCGATTCAAGCGCAACGAAATTTATAGACATCATAGGAGTACATATGAGGAGTGTTATTTATCAAAAAGAAAAAAAGTTACTGAACAGATTTTGAGAAAATGGCCGCCAAAGTCCAAAATCAGGCATTTTTCGTCGAAAACGGCCGCCATTTTGAAAAAAATGCGAAAATCAAAAAACTAAAAAATACCTCCTTCTTGAATTATTTTTAAGTATTTTTGTGCAAAATTTCAGAAAAATTCGCCTGTAAACTAAAAAGATAAAAATGTGGACGACGACGACGACGGACGACGACGACGGACGCAACGCCATGCCAATAGGTTATCGGACCATAGGTCCGGTAACCTAAAAAAATTACTGAACAGATTTTGAGAAAACGACCATCAAAGTCCAAAATTAGCCATTTTCGACGAGAACGGCCGCTATGACCTTGAAACCAAGGTCAGAGGTCAAATTCAAGGTCGCGAGAATATTCAGCATATATCATTTCCTATATGTCCACAATTGATTCTTAGTCTCTAATTTCAATTTTAAGTGAGATATTAGGCTTAATGTGTCCCATTATAAAGCATAGGAGAATTTAACATGGGAAAGTCCCATTTGGGCCGAGTTTGGGCCCAAAATGGCCCACTTCGAGCGATTCAAGGGCAACGAAATTTATACGTGTCAAAGGGGTACATAGGAGGAGTGTCATGCATCAATAAGAAAAAAAGTTACTGAACAGATTTTGAGAAAACGACCGTCAAAGTCCAAAATTGGCCATTTTTCGACGAAAAAGGCCGCCATTTTGAAAAAAATGCGAAAATCAAAAAACTAAAAAAAACCTTTCCTGGAAATATTTTTAGGTATTTTTGTGCAAATTTTCAGAAATATTCGACCATAAACTTTAAAGATAAAAATGTGAACGGACGACGGACGGACGGACGGACGACGGACGCAACGCCACGGCAATAGGTTATCGGACCAAAGGTCCGGTAACCTAAAAATGTGGACAGACGCCGACGACGCCGACGACGCCGACGATGACGGACGGACGGACGCCGGACGCAACGCCATGGCAATAGGTTATCGGACCATAGGTCCGGTAACCTAAAAAGGCCATATACCACAGATTACCCATCATTGAGATAGAAACCAATGAGATTCGAAAGCAAAACCTAAGAATTTAAACAAATCATGCATCAAGAAGTCCACGTGGGTGCCCCTAGTGTCCGAAGTATGGCCCGGTCATCTCCATGTTGATATTCACCTGTGGGGAGAGGATGGGAATGTTCGCGCCCTGGATGATGTTAGGGTCTAGGAGGAGGGGCACCGTGCCCCCGCCTGCCCCAGGGACCCCAAGGCCTGAGGGCAGCGGTGGGTGCAGTACGTACTGCGCCTGTGAGGGGGCGCCAGTTGACGTTAGGTAAGACTCTGAGGTACGAGACTCCCCAGCTGAGCTCTCTGCAAAACAAGAAAGGCAGATTATGAAAATATAGAATCACAGCATCTTTTTTTTCAGCAAGATTCTAGTCTGAATTCTGATATACAGTACCGGCTATGCTTAACTTAATTCACCTATTTTTCTGAGAAAAGCTGATTCAAGTCTGGTTGTACCTGAGGCTTCTGATGCGCCGGTTCCATGTACGGGTACAGCTGAGCTCGGCTGTTGCTGTGCCTGCGCTGTAGCGGCGTGTTGTTGCTGGTCATACTGGTAGGCTTGCTGTGCGTACTGCTGCTGGGCGTACTGTTGTTGCTGGCTGTACTGGTGAGCTACAGTCTCCGGTGGCTGTGTGTACTGGTGAGCTACAGTCTCGGGAGGCTCGCTCTGTGTTGTGACGGGAGCAGGATTCTCACTCGGACCAGTCGAGGTGTGGGCTTGAACAGCAGGTTCCTGTCGTGGAATGCTTCTCCTGTGTTCTGTCAACGTACACAACAAAACCAACATATTTCATTGCAGTGCGGTAATTTGTGTTTGTTTTGAAAACTTGTGGTGGTCAAGTTGGTCGACTCTTCATACCTAACTCATGTGGTTTGAAGACTTCCTCTCGTAACTTTGGTAGGAATGTGTCGATTCTGTCCCAAGTAAGTTTCCATAGCTGTGATTCCTCAGTGCCTCCGTTTTGCAGAATGCCCGCCGTATGCATGACTAGTAACATGTTCTTCAAGGACTCGGGTATTGCTTCACACTGTCAATGACAAAGATTTCTGAGTATTATAGAATGAACATAACAAATTAAGTCATAGTGCGTTACAGTGATTTATTTTTGTCTGATCACTCATGTAGCAGGTTCTGCACCACAAAACGTTCTGGAATGTTCGCTAAATTATGGGATATGTATGACTGGAATCCGTGAGGATCACTTGGCAAACTTTCGTCTATCAGACGGATTTGAATGTGCTACAAGGTTCAGGGTTTCCGGCAGTCGGAGTTTCAACTGACCAGCAAGTCGCTGCGGTCAGCGTGCATGTACTTGTCCATGAACTCCAGGATGGTGAGCCACAGAGCAGTGAAGGTTGACAGCTGGAGCAAAGGGGTCAGGTGCTGCAGGAATACCTAGAAACAACAATACCTTATATATAATACAGATAGCTCCTGAGGTATGACCAAAAATTCATTCGGATTTCTTTGAGGCAGATATTTTCAATCCTTTTCAACCTGACCTGCAACCAGTGACAACATGCATGGTGTTCCTCGACTCAGAAATAAGCCATTTCTAATACCAGACTTACCTTGACATTCACCCAGTAGTGTAGGATACCAATGATACAAGTTTCCATGGTGATACCCACCTTACAAAGCAGGGCCGAGGCCCTCATGCGTGTCTCCTCGATGCCGCTGGGGTCCTGCGTGTTGATGTTCTCCAGGAGTTTCGACAGCAGCGGGAACAGGACTTTGTTGAAGCAGCTCTCCCACTCGAAGGCCGACAGTGTCTGCAGGTCGTGTACAAGTAGCGCCTTCTGTAGGTAGGTCAGAGCCTGACTGCGGACCTGACGTCGCGAGTCACAGCACAGACACGCGATGCCTGGCGGATCAACCAAAGGCGTAGTTCAATTTTTAGCCAGAGACATGAGAATATTGTAAATTTGTTTTCCTCCTTTTACTTGTAAAGCGATTGTAAAAGGAATATTCTAGAAATATACTGAGTGTTAGCATTGTAACATTCGGCTGGTGCAAACTATGACCAGTAACTGACCCTGTAGTAGTGGACACCAGCACTTCGTCCAGAGCGTGCTGGTGGCAGCGTCTATACCAGTTGCCTCATCCGAGTATGTTTCCTCTTGCCGGATTTTATCCTCTTCGGCCCATGAGCTGAAGATAGTCGCCGCTCGCGTGTGTAACGTGTGCATCAAGTCAAGCAGCTAAAACGTAAGAGAAAACAACAGATGCATAACTAAATCAAGGACAACATTGCAAAGTTTGACTTGATTCCACCATCTGTTGTTGGTAAATTTGATCTCTGTAAACAGATAACGAACACGTTGGCCCATTTCCCACACAAAACAGGAGACAGGGGTCCAATTCCACATAAATAAAAGGACAGATCCACATTGGTGTGAAGTTATAATGCTCAAGCAGCTTTGTGAAATGAACCACTCAAATGACAGTGCACCAATACTGTGACTCCCTACCTGTATTGAGAGGGAGTGATAGCCATCTGCCTCCTTCCCCTCCTCGTCCGAGTCGGGCAAGTTTGACAGGTGGCTGGGGGACGAGCGGGAACGGTTCATCTGTGACTCTGTCTTCTTTCGATGATGTTTCTCCTTTCGCTCAGGAACCTGCTTTGGTTTGATCGGTCGACCTGCAAGTGCGGAGTCAATAAAACCTTCAACTTGAACGTCAGAACTAACTAGACGCTCTAGCAAACTATTACTAGACTCCACTAGCAAAAAGGAAGTTTTAACTTGTTTAAAACCAGTATTTATTACATACCTACCTCTATAATAAACTCTTTGGGTAATCTTACCTTGGCATTCAAAGAAGAGGAGAGAGAAATGAATGTCACAAGAATTTTCTCAAAATTCCTGACATCCATCTCGAACTCGAAATTGAAGGAAATTACTCTCACACATCTCAGATTCCCCGCGGTGTAGATGTGACGTCACACCGGTCATATGATTGACCTTAACCGCCATTAATTTGCCCACCTGGTTAAGGCAGGGGAGGCGGGAGGGAGAATAATCGTGTTTATTATAGAGGTAGGTATGTAATAAATACTGGTTTTAAACAAGTTAAAACTTCCTATTTATTGCCATACCACTACCTCTATAATAAACTCTTTGGGTTATATCAGAATAACCAAAGGAGGTGGGTTTAACCCTCTCCCGGGAATTTCATCACCGATGTGTGAGAGTAGGAAATATCCATTGAAAGTAGTAAATATTGTGTTTTACTTTTAAATTATAATTTTAAGTCGAAAATACATATTTACAGGATATTTACAACTATACCATAATACACGCCTGAATTACCTTCAGATGCATGGAGACGAGCAGGGGCTCTGCAGAGGTGACTTTCCTCTTGCAGAAGAACAAAAATTTCCCTCGCCAAAGAAGAGGAGCAACTCCCCTGGGAGTCGACCTCAGGTGCATCTGTACAGAGGCGTGCTGATCTATTTACAGGTATCTACAGCTGGACTACACGCTCCGCCGCCACCAGTCGTCCAAGCTGGAGGCCGGAGTCATCCTCCCAAGCTAACTCCCTGAGATAGAAAGAAGTGAATGTGTTATGAGATTTCCAGGTACAGGCAGACATGACATCATTCAGAGACACTTTATTTGTAAAGGCAAGTGAAGCCGCGAGAGCCCTCACATCATGCGCTTTGACTCTGAAACCTGTGGATTTTTTCGCCTGTGACTTTTCATAGCAAAATCTAACACACTTCTTGATCCAAGATGAGATCGTAGCAGGACGGATATCATTTGGAAAATCCTTAAGATAGGACACGAAAAGCAAACGCTTGCCGAGATGCAGCTCACGCGTACGATTAACGTAGATGCGGAGGGCTCGCACGGGACAAAGCTTCGCGTCTTCCTCCAGGCCCGGCCCCAGAGAAGGAGTCAGGGCGGGAATGGAAAAGCTCAATAATGGCGTACCTGCTAATTGAGTTTTGGCCAGAAAGGAGGGAATGACTCCGAGGAGAACCGAGGAGCCATCCGACTTCCACTTAACTTTGGAAAAGGACAGAGCGTGAAGCTCACTCCGTCGCTTCCCGGAAGCCAGAGCCAAAAGGAAGACCGTCTTAAACGTCAGCAACTTTAGTGAGGCCCGCTCAAGGGGTTCGAACGGATCTTTTCTTAAGACGTTGAGAACAAGCGATAGATCCCACTCAGGAACCGGGTTCCTAGCTTTCGGTCTTTCGATCTCGAAACTATTAATCAACGCAGTCAAACCTTGATCATGACCAAAATCGATCCCAAGTTTGGGTTTTAGAGTCTTCGCGATAGCCGTACGGTAACCCGCGATCGTGGATGGAGCTCGCCCTTCATTGAACTTTTCGAGAAGAAATTCGGAAATTAGGGGAGCATCGACTCTGAAAGGACTAACCTTCCGGCGACGACACCAAGCACAGAAGGAAGTCCACTTCGATTGGTAGACTGCCAAAGAAGATTTTCGATTTGATCGGGCGATCCTAGCGGACACCTCCCTTGAAAATCCCTTCTTTCGGAAACATCGCTCGACAATATCCAGGCATGAAGCTTCAGACTTGCGGGAGCCTGATGAAACATGCTGGAGCGAGGTTGTTTGAGGAGGTCCCACCGATCCGGAAGCTGACGAGGGAAGTCTACTATCAACTCCAGAAGGTCCGGGAACCACGACCTCTGCGGTAGACACGGAGCAATCAGCAGGAGGCGACACTGGTGAGTCCGAAACTTGGCGATCACCTTGTCCAACAACACCGCTGGGGGGTAAGCATACGCGTACATGCCCTCCCAGGACGTCGACATCGCATCCACTGACATGGCCGTGGGATCGGGAATGGGAGACACAAACGAAGGAAGTTTGTGGTTCCACCGGGTCGCAAACAAATCGACCATCGGCGTGCCCCATAGGCCGCAGAGAGATTGGAATACCCTGGGGGCAAGACTCCACTCCATGGTCTGGACCTGGCCCCTCCGGGAGAGGCGGTCCGCCCAAACATTCATATGACCAGGGATATGCCTCGCGAAAAGCGAAATACCCCGGTCGTGACACCAGAGCAGGAGGTCGATAGCGGCCTGGCACAGCGACTGGGACTTCGTACCGCCCTGCTTGTTGATGTAAGCGACAACGGTGGAGTTGTCGGTGGCCACCAACACAGCCTGATTGAGGAAATGTGTTTCCCAATGCCTGAGAGCCAAGAACACAGCCTCCAGTTCCAACAGGTTTATGTGCCATTCCTGCTGAGACGAAGACCAGGTGCCCGAGACCTCGCTGTCGTCCCAGTGAGCGCCCCAGCCGTCCATACTGGCATCCGTAAATACGTGCCTGGATGGAAGCGGCCGGCGGAATGACGACCCTCGGAGCAGATTGACGGGATCCAGCCACCATTGCAGATGGGAAACGACTTCCGGAGAGACCTGCACGAGCTGGGATCTGTCTCCCGTGACCTGGGACCATTGAGAGTGTAGATGCCGCTGAATAGGCCGCATGTGCAGGCGGCCCAACGGAACTAACTTTTCCGTGGACGCCAGCATCCCGAGAAGGGACTGCCAGCGTCTGGCCGTCTGTGGAATGCGACGAAGGAAGCCTTCTGACAGCACGGATAATTTTGACTGACGATCCAGCGTCGGCAACACAGTCTCTGAGGTAGTCTGATAACGATACCCCAAGAAGACGAAGTCTCGACGCGGTGACAAGTCGGACTTTTTTTGGTTGATTTTGAACCCCATCCGTGAGCATAGATTTACCACAAACTGTGCTTGGACGATCAGCGTTTCGCGACAATGGTGCCGGATTAGCCAATCGTCGAGATATTGGTGGATAAAAATCCCCCGCTTGTGGGCGAGAATCTGGACTTCCCGAGCCACCATGGTGAAAATCCACGGCGCTGTCGATAATCCGAACGGGAGCGCCCGAAACTGCCATACGCGGCCGAGATAGAGAAATCTCAGGTATTTGCGAACTGCAGGTTTCATTGGAATATGGAAATAGGCATCTTTGAGATCGATCGTTACCACCCACGAATCGCGAGGCATGACTGAACGAACTTGCTCCGGCGTTTCCATGGAAAACGTCGGCACTATTAAGAACTTGTTCAACGGAGAAAGATCTATCACTGGTCTCCAACCCCCCGACGCTTTGGGAACCACAAACAACACGCTGTAGAACCCGGGAGTGTCCCCGGGAGCAGGTTCTATCGCTTGTTTCTCGATCATCGCCGTTATCTCCTCGTGGAGAACACGGCGGCGTTCTGGATCGTTTGGAAGAGTGAAACCCCTTGGGACGGGCGATAACGGTGGCAATTTCTCGAATTTCAGGCCGAATCCTCGACGGAGCGTCGAGACGACCCAGGGGCAAGCCCCGAGCCGCTCCCACTCTTTCCAAAACAGAATTAAACGAGCTCCTACGGGCTCGTCTGAGGAAGGAATATCGACCGAAACGAGCTGACCATGCAGCTCTTCTCGACACTCGAGCAAAGGATCCGGCCCGGAATCCGAAGCTATACGTACCCGGTTTCTTTTCCCCTGCGGGCTTGGGAGCCTCTCCGCGTCCTCGGCCTCGGCCACGACCACGGTCTCCTCGGGTGCTGCCGGCAGAGGCCCCGCGAAAGGGCAACCCTGAGGCCCTGCCTCTCGCTCTACCACGGCCACGAGTCGGCTGTTGCTGAGGCTGAGACTGCTGAACTGCAGACTGGGGCTTCTTAAAGGCCGAAACCATCTGTTGTGTGAGGCGTTCCAGAGACTTCGACTGGCTCAGGAGGGCATTGGAAGTAGAGGACTTCGCGGCCTTCTCGTCGGCCTCCTTCTTCACCTCCCGCAACTCCGCAGAACGGTCAGGGAGTAGAAGTGAAGTAGGGGCTCCGGAAGAGGGGATAACGGGGTGGAGAACTCTCATGTCTGTCATGAGCTGGTCCGGAACCTCGAACTTGAGGGATGAGAGGAAGGCGTCACGCCGCCACAACTCGGACACCCAGAGTGAGTGGGAGTCCAGGGCCACCTTGTCACCCACACCTTTGCCAATGGAGGTGACCAATGAAGCGCAGCTCAATAAGGCTTCTGCCAAATCATCCCGGTCGACGTCAGGGTTGTCCAGGACCTGGTCACGGCACTGAAGAATGGCCCGTCTCGTAGCCATCGACAGCCAGTCCATGGCCGAATCCGTGGCCAGCCCCACTCGAAACGTGTGCTGCAGCTCCGCCAAGGCCGCCCATGGGATCTCCACGGCCTTAGGCTCCTTGAAAAAGGCGTAATGGGGGTGATGCCTCCTCAAAGCTGTAGGCTTGTCGTCCAACTCCGACGACGTATAGTAGTCGTTGACAGACGGGCGAGCAGGATACGCGCCAATCGCCGACTTGTTGGACCTGATGGTCTCGTCCATGCGCTCCTGCATGGAGCCGCGAACTCCCTGTGACAGAGGGAACCGTAAGGCGTCCTTCGACGGCCGGGGGTGCTCTATCTCAGAAGAGATCATCGAACGAGCCACCTTCTTGACTGGGGCCGGAGCATGCTCTTCGGGCCACAAACCCGGGAGGACCCTCTTCACAAAATCCAACTTCTCCCCCCAAGAGAGAGGGTCGTCGGACTCGGGCTGGTCCGCCTCCTGGTCCGGGTCCGCCTTACGCTTTCGCGGAAGCGTGAGGCCTGACGGGCCAGGTAACGGCTGGTCAGCCGACTGAGAGACCTGTAGGGAAGGTTCCTCATCTGAAGACGGCTCTTCCCTAAGCAGAGGGGAAGACGGGGGCGGTGGCGGCTGTGGAGGCGTGAACCTCGCCAGAAACTGCTGCCACTGGCCTAACATCTCTTCCCGAAAAGACTGAAGCTCGCCCCTAAGGCGCTGCTCTGACGTCGTGGAAGAGCTCCCCTGGACAGGAACACCGGACGGCTCCGACGCACGGGAAGACCCTTGGTCCGCCAACTGGGCGAAGGACAACATACCCTGGCTAGAGGCGACGAAACCGGAGGGCAGGGCCGTAAGAGGGGAATCGTCCTTGATATCCTCGGCGATCTGAAACACACAGGGCGAATCAGAAAAAGGAAACTCTGGAAACCGTGGAGACATGGAAACTCCAGGAACCCATGGGTTTGGACGGCTCATGGCCCTTGGCTCCCGGCCCCTACTGGCCACGGCTCCGGTAGCCACGGCCTGGGGTCCAGTAACCGACGGGAAATCGGGTGCCGGCGGCCGTATCACTGGCGACACGGGCCCGGACCGAAATCCGCCCTGGCTATGGGGTTGAAACCCAGCTCCGGGGGCAGGTGCCCGACCCGGAGGGGGAAACAACACTCTCTGTCCAGAGGGATCCCGGGCGCAGGGAACCGTCGTGAGCCCGACGGAACCGGCAGACCCCGAAACCACACTCGGACACTGAAACCCAGGTCGTTCAGCCAGAGAAGCATGAGAACGAGGGGCCAGTAGAGAGGGAGCCAAAAGTGAGCCACACAAACCCGTAGGTTGTGGGGAAGTTAGGGTGCCGAGAGCCGAACGCGCGGCTCCCGGGACCCGTACCTGGCTGAAAGAAAATGACAATGATAAATCAAAACTTACAGCACAAACAGCATTGGTTAACTGCAAATCTAAACGCCGCTTGCGTTCCTCAGACGCCTTGGGACGCGGCCTGGCGCTATCAGAATCTGACGGGGAAGGGGGAGTAGGGCAACCAGCAAACCTGCGGGCCTGAATCTCCCGTAAGCCTTGAAGACAGAGTTTCCACTCGTCGATGGACCAATCCGCGCATAACTCACAGGTGGCTGAAGGACGGCAATAAACAGTGTCCCTACACTGCCAGCAGGCGTTATGAGCCTCCCACTTAGGAAGGTAGTGTTTGCAAACGATGCACTTCATATCTGAAACATATCAAACATCGAAGTACAAACGGGCGATAATGGGGGAAGGAAAGGGGCCTGGGGAGGCTTTACCATTTCCTCCCAAAAAAATCGCAAATCACTAACTCTAAGCTAGTCTAACAACGAAAGAACGATCTACTGAAGAAAAAGCTGTGCAAAGAACAGCCTAAAGACGAAGAAATTCGACTTTGAATGCCGAAAGCAAGACTTGCTGCACATCCAACAATGGAGGAGCAAATTAATGGCGGTTAAGGTCAATCATATGACCGGTGTGACGTCACATCTACACCGCGGGGAATCTGAGATGTGTGAGAGTAATTTCCTTCAATTTCGAGTTCGAGATGGATGTCAGGAATTTTGAGAAAATTCTTGTGACATTCATTTCTCTCTCCTCTTCTTTGAATGCCAAGGTAAGATTACCCAAAGAGTTTATTATAGAGGTAGTGGTATGGCAATAAATATTGAAGTTAACACTGTGGAGCGTTTACAAGAAAATCTCTACGGCGGTGGAGGCGCGACGTAGACAAATCCATAGTATCCGCCGAACTTTGTTCGGGGGATACAAGGATATCAAAGCACCTTTACAAATTTCACAAACATGCCAAAGTGCACATTTACTAAGTAGTACACACGATATATGCTGGGTACCTCTACATTAACGAAATATACATCAGGAAATTTTATTGCTTCATCATTATTTTCATCTGCAACTTACCCCCATTGAGCCCTGCCTCCACAAAAGTGCGTATGGCATGGACACAGCTCTCAAAGTTGTGTGGCGTGACATGTGCGGCATCTCGGACGAGGAAAGCAAGTGTCTCGCATGACTTCGTCAGCGCCTTGGGGTCATGTCTTGTGAGTTCCTCGTTCAAGTCGATACTGAACTGGTTACGTTTGAGGATCCGAGAGGAGGTCGTTAACGCGTCTCGGTCATCAGGTGGCGTCGTCGCTTGCTTGTCCTTGTTATAAACCTGAAATGATAAACGAATACAGTTGTGTATAACGGGTACTTAGTTTGAATAACTGTATTCTTAAATGGGATTAGGTGGTATGCAAAAGAAAGTACATTGAGTGATTTTATTCCAAGAAATCAATGAATATCTAACATAATTTTCACTGAAATAACGTCCAGCATCAGACCGTGCTGATACCAGGCCATCTCTAGTTATATAGCGGAACAATACACAAGCCAATACAGTACTGGCATACATGATGTACACGGTTATACCGGTAGACACAATAACAAGAGATGGCCCCAGGCTGACTTCTAAAATCAGGAGTATAAGTTATCAAGATAAAATCCCAAAAGAAAAGACATTTCACCTGAAGTGTGGAATTGTCAGTCTTTGCTTCAACATGGTCATTTTGCTGGAAAGAAACAGAAAATTCTTGCTAACCAAATATATATACCAGCAAACACAATACTGGGTATTTGTATATTTACAAGAACCGAATGCAAGAAAAAATTGAAAATTTCATTGAACCATGAATACACATACATGTACAAAGCCCAGGTGATGATTTTGAAAGCTCTATACAAAGCTGATATATATCTCTGGTTTGCAGAGTGAATTGGTTACAATGAGAGAGTAACTGTTAGCAGAGGAGAAACCATGTTAAACTGTAGATCATACACTACATATAATACACAAAGATGAATTTGTCAAAAGTAGCGGAGAGATATAATCTGGGCTAGGATGTGCATGGGAATTCTTCAGATTTGAGTTATTCAGTTACTGAATTTGAGTTATTCAGTAACAATCACATTGAACTGGTCATTAGTAAACAAATCAGAGGCATTCACAGCATCCATTAACACCATGACAAACTGTTAGGCAACCATGGTGATCAGCTACTGACCAGGACCCAGCTGCCATCCTTGTCTGGTAGCGGTTTGACCGTGATGTCTGGGCGTGTCTCTGACGGCTCGGCCGCGTGCGTCTTGCTGCCATGGCGACTGGCGCTCTCGTACAGCTCACTGTCGGAGGTGTACCCTCGTCCCGTGTCCTCGGGCCGCCCCTGCGTACTCGTCGACATCACCTCACTGTCGCTCTGGGCACCTACAACACAGAGACAGGGAGTGTAAAGTGACTGTGACATAGGCTCTGTGATGTGTTAACACACTGACTGGGAGGAAATACTTAACAGAAAGTAACATTATTTTGACAACTGAACATAATTTACTTCAACGTCTGATACGTTGATGTTATTACTCTCTTTTCAGAAATCAGCGAGCTACACACCTGACTCCGAGGCAGCGTCCTGAGCTGGGGGAGGCAGACTGCCCTCTGCGGGTTGGAACGGTACCGGGCTCGTCCCAGCTCCAGTGACTTCGAGCAGTGTGAACAGTGTGTACCAGTCAGCTTTCGAGTGGATGTTAGCCGCGTTGCCCTTGAGAAGGTCATGTAAACCATACGCCACCTGGCGGGAAATGTCGTGGATAACGTTCTTTTCCATCATCAGCAGGATCCGCAGCGACTCCAGCACCTGGGCATGATTGGAACAAATCAGTAACATTTACACATAGCGGATTATTTCATTGATAGTATTGTATGGATTTGTAGTCTTTGAATGACACTTCTGTTGCTGTCAGTTTATTGATTTGGAATCAACCCTCTATTTTTGCACAAAATAGCAGTGTTTGCGAAATAGCAGTTTGTTGCTTCACAAACACTGCGACACACCTGTGGAGCGAGGTCCTCTCTACAGAGCAGCCGTTTGGCGAGGGTCAACAAACCCACGACTGCTCGCTCCACCAACGTTGTCTTCTTAGGCACGTGTACGATCAGTGAATAAAAGTGGGCCCGGATAATCTGCCAGAATGGTCCAATTCTGTCCCTGCAAAATTGTCATCAAATAGTAGGTAAATAGTGATATACATTGTAGTTTCCTGTCCTATGGAAAAATAAAGTCATTGACATCTTCTAGTTACTTTATTACAATAGTTAAATTACAATTTACCTATTTTGCAGGATGACTTTGATCAGTAACTCAAGGAAGAAGACCGGAGACTCATCATCACATCTCGTTTGACCGTTCAGACTCTCCTGGGCTTCCAACGACTGTGACTGGAATATCAGCGCCTGGAAGAAGCAAACACAATCATCATACACTAAGAGTGAGTCTTTCTTGAGCAACTGATGTTTCCCTAGCTAGTATGAGTAACTGCTGCTTCTTGGAAACCCAACCCAATGAGCTTGACTTGCTTTTCCTAGTGGAAATATCATGATTTTAAAAGTTGTCGATGTGCAATAGTACAAATTGCTTGAATACAAAAGAACAGACCTGTGTGAAATTTATCATTATAGATATTTTGTGAGCTGCAATAATAGGCACTACCATAATAATTGTAACAGTTTCTTTGTCACTGCAGAAACATCTCCTGCCAGTCATGCCGCTAACCTTGATGAGGTCGTGTAGGGAGTCAACACGGAGGAACTTGCTCTCCTGTATCAGCTGCTCCACATGACACTCGTCTATACACTTGGCGGCGCGACGGGACGCCTCCTGTTCCTCTGGGGTCGGGCCACGCTGCTGGGGTGTCTCCGTCAGGGAGAACAGCGAGTAGAGACTGCTCAGCACCCCGGGCTCCGCTCTGTGTATGGGGACAAACACGGGAGAAAGACATATAGTGCATTATAGTGCATTGATGCTTTTTTAAAACATATTATTTGCAAAGTACACACCTCTGAATGGCAGCATTCTTCTCTTGGATGAGAGAAATCTTTCCACTGGGGTCAATGAAATCATCAACCTGTCATGGCAGAACCAAGATATTTGTTGGTGTATTTGCCAAAGGATATATGAATTCAATGCACAAACTTTCATTACTAGACAACTGAACGCACACAGGATGTCTCTCTATTATGCTCCAAGTAATCCAATACCTTGACTAGAGTCTCAGGTAGAAGTTTGGCTCTGAACAGCTGGAGCATGCAGTCCAATATATTCTTCCAGCCCTCTCGCAGTATGTCACCATGGCGATGCGCCAACGCAAACATTGTCCGGGCCGACAGCTGTGCTTTCTGATTGTTCCCAAATGACACAGGAATTGCCTCTGCTGACTGTGAGGGTAAACATCAGTGTGATTGAAAGCTTACTTCAGATTGATCATCCAACGAGAGTAGCGACACTTTGGGAGACTGCAATACCTGATGATTGGTAACTAAGGACACACAAAGCCCAGATCCAGAACCACATATTGTACAAAACTAAAAGTCAAGGCCCTAAGGTGCCTTGGAGGCATTTCAGTGTTTAGCATGTAAATTTTGAATGAGAAAAGATCTGACCAGAAGCAAAAAATTGGTGAAGATACATAAATGCAAACTGAAGTTATCATTTGGAAAACAAACTGGTGAAAAAAAAACATTGACTAAAACCATAAAGTTGTCAAATTTAGGGTCTTCATGTCAAAATGCGTTAAGATACAAATCCACATCCCATAAAGTAGATGTAATGATAATTACAATGTCAACATTAATTACAACTTCACTTCATATTCATATATTGAAAGGAAATGAGTATAAGGTACTTGGTGCATTTATTTAATGCATAAGCCAGTTCGGAAATGTTTCTAGGTCAGGTCAAGCGGTATAAACAAAACGTTTGTACACACCATGTTCAAATGAGAGTGATGTGGTAAACTCGAAGTAAACAAAGTATTTAGTATCGTACAGGAAGAATCAAGTAGTGTGTAAGTGAAAGCCACTCGACAATGGTAGCATGGCAACTCGAGGTGGCTTTGTTTATACCACATGACCCCGACCCAATTCAGGTGACCTGACCTAAAAACATTTCCGAACTCGGGTATTGTTCCAGAATGTTCAGGTTACTGTGTGGGAAAACTGACTACATGTATGTGTGTACCTATGTAAAGTTGGATTACTAATGTCATTGTTCATTTGATCAACTGTTTTTCTTTACACGAACAGGACTTTCACACACACACACACACCTATCTATATTACACCAAAAGTTAAAACTCCACCATGTTGTATTAACCTACTATTCAAAAGTCATAAATTTGTAATACATTACATGAGAAACCACTACTTGTATATGTACACTCGCATCAGACAGGAGATATTTTAGTGTACAAAGTTAGATAGACGTAAACACCTCCACAATAGTTTAACTGGGGTTTATTCTCCCAAACAAAACACCACCGTAAGGGTTGAATCCACTACATTGTGGAGTGCTTACCCCTCCAGATCTGCCTTTATGTCTAGGCTCCTGTAAGTGTAGTCACAACTTGGTTCTTACTGACAACACACTAGTTCACATACGAGACTACCAGAAAGGTGGGGTGACAAAGTTTTTTTTTTTTTTGAGGACAACAGAATGATGGAAATTTCTACTTGACTGGCCTACACTTGTTGAAATATCGTAATTACCAGCATGCAACGGTAGATACTTGGATATACATTCAAAAGGGATTTTCTGGATAAATGCATCACATATAACTATTGACAGAAACTTACACCACTGAAAACACTATTTCTTAAATCTTTGAAGTTCATTGAAAAATCGTTGAGAGGCATGTTAATACACATTAGTATTTACATGCACAAAATCAGTGAGTATTGCTGAAGATACACCAAACACGATGCCAAGTGAGTTGTAATAAGAACATTTTGTATTGTACACCCCACCATGCAGGAAACAACAGTTTGGATGCCACGGCAACATGCCTAGTATTGCTTACCTCCGCAGTGCTCAGTAGCGTGGTAAACTTGCACAGTGAGATAATCAGGTTATCGAACACATCGCTGATGCCGTAGTGGGCAGAAATCATTGCACATTTCCTGAAAGTCGAGAACATGTTCACATGATTCTGAATGTTTTGACAAACACAAGATGTGGTATTAAATGTAGAACTGGGCGACATCATTGTGATAGTACAGTGAATAAGTGTTATACCAGTAAATTTGGATGTGTAAAATCTGTATCACATCTTTTTTCCACAGACTGAACAGAGATATAGGTATTTATTCAATTCTCACAAACTAAGACAACCGACTGCAGACCTGAAGCCTGATATGGCTTTCTGTATGATTGTCTCGTCGACGCTCTTGTCAAAGACGAAGGAAAGAGCAGCGACTGTCGGTCCCCAGACCAGCGCGAACAGGTCACGGTCGAAGGCACCCGTCGGGGCATGGAGAAAATCTCCATCCTTCGAGTTACCTCGGCGTATCAACATCTGTCAGGTGGCAGAATAGAGTATATCTAACATGAATAGAAGTAAAAATGGCAATTTTTGTCTCAGAATACCTTCAAATGATACAACATTGTTATCAACATGTTATCAAGGATATTACGATACACAAAGCATTATACATGCAAATCATGCACAGTTACCTTCCAAAGGTAGTTTTCTTTGACAATTCCGACTTGCTCTGAGGGCATTACAATCTCATCACTCCTGAAATCAGATATTTCAATCCTGTGCATACAACAAATTTCCACTCGGAAGTCCAGCCGTTTAAGTCAGTTTTGTTTAGCTGTTCAATGCTGCAGTTAGCAGTTCTACATTGTAAGTAAGACATACTTGATGGCACAGAAAATCTCCTCCAACATATCTTCGTCAAAGTCCTGTCCTCCGTTAACCTTGCGTAAGTTTCTCTTGAAGTCCTGGATCGAAGAGTTATAATCATTTCTTGATTATTCAAAATAATGACAGAATAGAAACCACACAGAAGAGTGAAATAGGGGAATCAGAAATGCTAAAAATTTGAAGAGTACAAGACCAAATTGATATACCTCTGATGTCATTGGAATGTTCTGTTTTTTGGCGTTGGTGTTGTGTTGATCCGTGTTCAGCATCAGTACAGCATAGGCCAATGTGAAAGCGGCGTCCGTATTAGCAAAAGGCTCATTGTTCATTTTCTGTGGATGTAAAGTGGATTATACAATGAATATGCATGAGCAAAGTTTATTGACTGAGGGTATTTGAAGAGCTTTTCTCAATATCAAATTCACATATATTTTGCAAATTCAAAATTTACTCAGTAAGGATTGAACTGCATGCATGAGTATTATGGTGTATTTTCTGTGGTGCTGGATACTGACATGCCAGTGATCTGCGAAGTGTTCGAGGAGATAGGAAATGACAGGAGCCTCGCCAGGAAGTCTGAACGACTCCAGGTACATCCTCAGCGCTTCATCGATACGTGCGTCCTCGAAGTTGAAAGACCTAGGAAAATGCATCACATTAGGTGGGAATCATGTCTTCTTCTGAAACTGGTTTGCTTTTGTACTCAGCATTTATACTCAGCATCTTCCGAAGATATGGTTATACACAATGTAGTAAAGATTTCCACACTTACTTTTGGAATGCTTCAAGTACAGTCATATTTTTCCTGGCGCTGATAAATTCGCCGATCTGTTTTTTGTCCAGTTTAGGGTTTTCCTTGAGGAAGACAACAATCTCCCCAGCGTCGAGAGGATCGGTGAGCAGTCCGTGCTCCTGGAGGAAAGCGATTCCCTTCGTCGGCTTCATGTTGAACTGCTCCGAGCCCGTGTGGTACAGCTGCAGGGAGAGAGTGTATACCTAGAGATTACTTCTTTTCAGTATTGATCATTGTACAGATCTGGAGAAGTACTGATTTTGTTTCATCTAATCCTTGAATGTTACTGTGAGAGTTAAGAAACCTTTTTCTTGTGTTTGATGGCGGCCAGCTCCTCCTCACAGGGCATGTTGCCGCAGACCTTCATCCTGTTTGGCCGTATCCTGGGTCCAGAACGCACCTCAGCCGACTTATTCTTTGTTCCTCCTATCAATATAAATATTTCCATGATAGAAACTGGAAATTATGTTCATACTACAAACAAACTTTAGGTCAGGAGTAAGGAATACCTGTTGTTGAATCTTGAGAAGCCTGCATTTTATCTGCCACAACATAGCCACTTGGAGGAGGTGTTGGTGGGACTGTGAACTCTTCATCTGGAGCCCCTTCTACCATTCCTTTACATTATAAACACATTTCAGGAGTTGATATGATGAACAATTCTACACTCAATAAGTCATGTTCAAGGACTGAATCAGAGACCAAGTCTGATTTGAAAATTTAATTGATGCTTCAAATGGTAAATGTCAGTGACCTAAACCGATGCTGATATATACCTTCAGGTGACTTGCGTCTGTTCATTGTTGGACTATCAGCGTGTTTTTTGTTGGTGTGTAGCACACGGTGGTGACAGTGTTGCTCGATGGAGTCAATAACGGCCAACAAAGCATCCAGAGACAGCAGGTTGGTTGTGAACAGGCCCTTTACCGGAAAGGCATTCTGTCCAACAAATGATTGATCACACACTCAGTAAGTGCATACAGATATCACATCGATACTTACATGTACACAGTATATTTTTCAGCAAAAATATGCTCACGGCACTGCTCGATATTGACGAAGCACATTGATGAGGTGCATGATGATTATGCAAACTTTATACACCAAAAACAAATGAAATGTACAAATGACACAAGGCAGTGAACAGACATTTCATGGAAGATCACATTACCTTAGAGAGTAGTTTCATGAGGTCCTCAAAGAGGTTGGTGCAGTAGAGATCACAGTCGTAGTTGAGATAGAGTTCTGTGACGAGCCCAGGGATCCGCAGGATTTGTACAACCGACTCCAGTGCCACCTCGCACTGCTCGTAAGATATCCTGGTCGACTCGGACACAATGATCTCCATCAGTCGGGTTAGGTACATCTGTGTGTGACAAGGTCGGTGTTTGGTAAGTATTTGTCGCATGTGATTAAGGGGTTATCTCAAAATTGACTTTATCTAGTCACGATTATATTATTCAAAGCTTACCTCAAGTTGGAATT
This sequence comes from Terebella lapidaria, assembly GCA_949152475.1. NCBI lineage: Eukaryota > Metazoa > Annelida > Polychaeta > Terebellida > Terebellidae > Terebella > Terebella lapidaria. The sequence goes on from OX424555.1 coordinate 86,689,407, forward strand.
TCAGGTGACTCCTCATCGACTCAAAGAGGAGGAAACAAACTCGGAGTGATGCAGCAAACAGTGAAAGTCTCTCTGACTGCATCAGCTGTCAAACAATGAAGATTGAACATTGAATGAATGTTGCAGTTCTTTTCAGCAAAAACAAAGTCAATTACATACACAATATGTACTGGATTTGAATATTGATGAAGATGACCTTCATGCTACTCAAACGGCCATGCTTTGTGCTCACAGCAAAAAACTTATAACATTCAAGAAGAAGGTCCTGCTCACAAAAAACTTTGATGAGCTGATGAAGAAGAAGGTTTTTTTACCCTCACATAGATGAGTAATATTCTTTCAACACTCACAAAGAATAAGTTTTTGCACATGTCGTCCCTGACGAGGCAGAGCAGGGAGCTGAAGGAGGCGATGTGATCTGCTCCAGCCTCGAGAGCGACCGTCAGCAGACTTAGGCCCATGTGCACCATGACATCTGTGTTGTGGCGATCCAGCGGGTTGGTCAAGGAGACCAGGAAGCGGAACAGCTCCCGAACACATGGCAGGCCATACGGGATCAGCGGGCCAGAACCTACAGGGGAATCGGTGATAGATTGTATATATATGGCAAACGAATGACTATAGAAATATAATGTAACAGTCACAATCTCTTAATATTCTGTCTGGCAGAAACTGATAGGTTCTGGTGACCAGCTGATGTAGAGTACTGTGGCTCACCATCCCTGCCGTGTTGGTGATGCTGCATGAAGCGAACTCCGCGGGGGTTGACGTATTCCGTGTCGTGTGGCGCAGTGCTCTCGGACATATCCGTGGCCGAGTGTGTAGACTCCCCGTCCTCCCCTCCATCCATCGACACACGACTGACCTCCACTCGCAGGTCCTGCTCACTGTCCGCTCTCTGGGAGATACAACAGTTCTCTACTTGTATGCAATAGCATATATATTTGATACCTGCACACAAATTTCTGCATATACATGTAGCCTTGAGCCTACCATTGCACGACACTACTTTATTGGTGAATTTTCATCAAACGACAATGTGTACACATGTGTAAGTTAGATTAGTACCTCAGTGGCAAACACCAGTCACCATCAAAACTACATATTGTGCTAGAATATCCTGGATCAGAATGCTTCAAGATTGATTAATGATAATTCTAGAGCATAGAACCACCATTGAATGGCCCTTGCACGAGCCGTGAACCACCACCCCCATCTACACATATATTAAACATACCTGCATGTCATCACTACTGGGCACCTGCAGCGTGTGGCTTCGGTCCGGAGACTGTCGGCCAATGTAGGAGTCTGCTATGTCCAGGGAGATGGAAGTCCTCTCTACGTCTGTTTGGTCACGTCCATCCGAGTCAGAGTCCTGTGAACAACATACATGGACTGTCATACTAGCGCATGTACTGCTTCATTTGGCAAATTTCACATGGACCCTGAATTTTAAAGGTCAGATTATCCAATCGATGAGACTTGTTTGCCTTTCACTCAAAGGAGTTTAATAAGGCTATATACAGCGCCAGTCTATACAAGCTAAAAGTACAGTGTCAACTGACCTTGAAGCCCTGCTGTATGTCGACCAGTGTGCGGTTGCCGGCGGTTGGTGTTGTGGCGATAGTTACGGAGGTGGTGACGGGTTCTTCCACGGGTGATGTCAGGTTAGACTCAGGCGGGGTTGGCAGGAGATCTGTAGGGACGCGTGGCGAAGGCTTGTCTGTCCCGCTCACCACATAACCATAGTCTGGGCGGGACTCCACCTGGCCCTTCTCCTGGGTGATAATGTCCCTGGCGACCTGGTCATACTCCAAGGGCAAGTCTTGTTGTCGAGGGTCCTCACTGGCAGGCTGGGTGTCACTGCTCCTCTCACACCCATCTTTGGTCTCTATTTGCTGCATAGCACAAAAGATTGTCAGTCATGTTGTTATTTGATCATGTAATACATATAATTTGACAATAATTATTCATCACAGAAGGAATTGTTGAGGTCAGAGAAAAGTATATAAATTTTTACGAACTGGAGCAAATTCCACAGTTTTCTTTGGATGTTCAACAGGTTCCGAGTAGTTTTGGCTGTGTGTCAGAACTGCAGCAGCTTGGGAATGACTCTTGCCCTTCCGTCCTTTAGGTTTGGGTGAGCGCTTCCTGAGTCTGCCTCCTCTTGCTTGTTCTATTCCTCCAGTTCTCATTTTCAACTAGAAAACATATCCACCGGATTTTCATTCGCAAGCAAAAAAAAAACATTGGTATATGCCACTCTAATTCAGACCATTGCTAGTTTGTCAGGTGAACAATTTAAAAACGAAGTACAAACCTTTTTCAAACTTGTTGCCCATTTAGGATCTTCTTTGAAGTGAGGAAGTCGAGAAAACAGTAACTGTACCATATCCATCAATGTATGTTCAGCAGATTTTCTCAGCAATTCTGAAAATGTGCACAAACATGCAATACAACAATACTCACATCCAAACAGCCATTGCATCAAATGCAGTTAATGCTGCAGAATACTCACCACTCAGTCTCATTTCAAAACAGATTCTGAAGCAGGATTGCATGATTTCGCACACTGATTCATTCGTCAACATTGCCCCAGCAGCCGTCAGCAGTAGTGTTCTCAACACCTAGGGAAGATGAAATCAATACTTCTTGTCAGATGTGAAGCAATATTATATATGTATATTGTACATAGCGAAATACAGAAGACATAATGTTTGTGGCATGTCTGAAGAAATAATCTGGTTCAATCCACTCACATGTAAAATTTTCATGAGAACAACTTCATCATTGCTAGGGTCGGTTCCAACAAATCTTGCATGAGTGACAGCATCGGCAATGTTTTCTATAGCAGCAGCCGCTGTAGAGCTGTTAGGATCTGTGTCACAAAACAACAGACATTGCAGCACAAGCTAAGTGACATACAAGATACATGCATTTGTTGTAACATACATAATGTAGGTAATGATGTGTAATAGACGCTGGTTTACCTATGAGTCCGTACGACAGGAATTTGTTGACGGATGTCAGCGCTAGACCAGTGATTGGTCCAGTCGTGTCCTCTGACCTTATTACTTCCAGGAACGGGCTCAGGAACTCATTCGGGGCCAGTTCCTGGAGAGCTGTAGAAAGAAAAGAAGGTATTATCCATATCTGAACTATATTATGTTCATGAATGAATGTTTGCTTGATGTTTGTCATCTCCCACTCTTCAAGCTTGATTACATTCTGTGTGACAAGCTTATGTGACTGTTTTACGTGTTCATGTAATGACAATTAGTAATGAGTACATCATATCAGATGGCATGTGAGTTGAGAAGTGAATCAGTTCTTACATGAAATGCTATTGAGGACATCTTTGAGCTGGGAGAAGCTGTTGAGGAGTGGGTCCTGCTCTTCATCCTGATGAGTAGAACATTCATGAAATGAATGTCAGGTGAAAAAATTTGCACAACAACAAATGATGAAATGTAATTATTTGTTGAGAATACCTGATGTGTCCTGGATGACCAGCGAGAGTTTCGTCTCATGGCGATCACAACAAGGTTGACCTCCCCTTGCACAATACATGCTCCATTCTCCGGGCGACCCATCTTGTCTGCAAAGCGAGAAAATGGCGTCTACAAATCTTACATATGATACAAAAAAAAACCAAGCAATATAAATTGTGAACTTGTAGAAGTAACCACAGTCCTGAGTCTGAGTGTTAAATTGTTCTTTGAATCAATGATGTTTTCTAGATGACACCGAGCAATGAACAGTGTGGACTCATGAAAATTGAAGTCAGAATAGATTGAAGAAATGGATTGGCATTAAATTTCTAGTTCAACTTGATCTATGTCCATCTTGTGTTTGGTGGCCTCAAACGTGATGTCATTGGCTGCATAAATAAATAGCATGCGCATTTTGATTCATAACAGACAGTACTTTCTTGCAGTAATTGCAAAATCAGTTTGCTAACGGAAAATTGCGTCTGATACAAGGCGTTCTCATGAAATATTCCCTGCTATATTATGACGAGACTTAACACTTATTCAGTCAAAATAGTAACACCATGTTAATGTTTTCAGTCAACTTTATATCTTGAATAATCCTGGCAGGAGTTGATGAGGATGGAGGCACACGCTAAAGTCATAACATATGAAATAAACGGCAACCAGATCACGAGCCCAGTGCAATGCTGCACACTTAGAGGGTGAAAAAAAAAAAAATAATAATCAATGTGTGTTGTATTGACCATTGTCACTGAAACTGTGTTATGGTCATAGTGTGTTGTGTATTCATTCGCCCCATTAGGTTACTGTGTACAGCGCTGTATGGACTCAATACATCGCTGTGCCGACTCGACTGTCTGCGGCTGGCCGGGGAAAGTGAGAAATTTGATCAAAGTATTTGAGGCATAATTATCGTGCAGTGCATTCCAAAAACTGTGCGGACTGTTCCAGCTAGCGTGCAGCGACATCGCTGCAGTCTTAGTTGGGCGATTTCTATGAAAAAATACAATGCAAATGTCCATTTATTTCAGCACACATTTATCGAGTTTCCGTTGATATCTCAGGTCGCCATATGCCATTGTGCGCATGTGCAGGTCAGAGGTCAGCTAAATATTTGCATACTAGGTCGAGGTCACATCGTCTGCCCATGCGCACGAACATGCGCAGATAATGTGACCTCGACCTAGTATGCAAATATTCAGTTGACCTCTGACATGCGTACACAAAACAGCCCAGAATATGGCGGGAGATGTCAACAAAAACTTCACGAAATCGTGCGGAAATAAAGAGTGAATTTTGTTTGGAATTTTCGGTAGAAATCGCCCAACTAAGACTGCAGCGATGTCGCTGCAAGCTAACTGAGAAGGACTGTGCAGTTTTCGGAGTGCGCTGCATGGTAAATATGCCCCAAATACTCAGATCAAATTTCTCACTTTCCCCGGCCAGCCACAGACAGTCGAGTCGGCACAGCGATGTATTGAGTCCATACAGCGCTGTACACAGTAACCCATTAGGCTAATTTGCCACTCAAAATATGTTTACCTGTATCGCGTCAAATATCTAACTTCAAAGTGTATCACAAAGAACAAAAGCTTGTTCTATCCGTTTATACGGCACTGTTGATCAACAGAGAAATGCATCTCACAATAAATGTGCCAAATCTAAAACAAATAATTCATATTTTGAGCTGTGGTCTTCCGTCACTTGTCAAAATTCTGCAGGTCAGAATGACGTGGAGCGCATGCTCGACAATCTATGACGTCAGTAATACTTCCGGTACATGTACACCGATCATTCAAAATCGGCCACCTGCTTAGCGTTGGTACGGTCGAAATAGACATAGAATCAATACCCAGTATTCCGAGCAAACATCCAATCCGTTATCCAATCTCATTGTCCGGGGACAGAAAGTCATATCAGACATACGAAGTGAGAGAACACAAAAATGACAAGGAAACTCATGAACCCCCACAAATGGCCATTAGGAGGTGAAATCAGGTGTTAAGATGATGCAAAAGATGACGCGAAAGATGAGCGCTCACACTCAACAGCTGCTCATTGGGCTAGCTTCCTAGTGCTCACTGCTTAGAGTGACATGTATACAGTTATGTATTTGGGAATACCCCAGAACGAATCATTGTATCCTTTTTGAAATATATTAGCGAAGTTGCTCGCGTCCATGTCCAAAATGAACTCACTGTCGGGGAGCGGGTGCCACCAAGGCTTTCCGGAGTTCTGCAAAAGATAACTCAGGACTGGGAAGTCTCCCAGACGAAATCGACGAGTTACAAGGCCAGAGCCAGTGCTGTACGCATCGATCTTCGCAGGGTCCGAACGAACATCTGTACCTGTCACCATGAAGCCCATATGCAATATGCATCCCCACATGGGAAGAGTTCACACTTATTAGGCTTCAACTTAAAGCTCTGGGTCCCGGATGCGATGGAGCACCATCCGGAGGTTGGTGAGGGTTTCCTCGAACGACCGGCCACACACGATAACATCGTCAATGCACACCATACTTTTAGCATCATTTCCATCAAGCGAACGTCGCGGGGGCGTTGCAGACTGAGCCCGAATGGCATTACTTTGAACTGGTAAAGTCCGTTCTTGGTAACAATGGCTGTTTTAACCTTATTGCTTTCATCCATCTGGACTTGCCAGTACCCAGAGGCCAGATCCAGAACACAAGAATAGTGCGATCCGGCCAGGACATCGAAGGTGTCTTCGATATGGGGGAGAGGATAACCACAGGACTCACCCAAGCGCTATATCACTGGGTTCGATGATGTCTATGCGGATGCGTTCATGAGTCCGGGCAGTGCGGTTGGCAAAACAGATCTTCATCCAACCGGTCCTTCAGAACGCGACATTCCAAAGGGTCCAGCAGGGTGAAGGGGTCATCCCTGGTGGCCGCCTATGCACAGGTCACACGACAAACCGGGTGATTGGAGAGAACCCTACTGGACGCCACGAGCATGCATATATGGCTGCAATGCAGCAGAGGCACAGTGGAACCGGAGTATCTGTGGGATTTACCACGAGAATGGGCATCATGCCTGGATTGGACTTGACCAGAGCCCATCCTAGCGCTAGTCTCATATCTCAGGCGAAATTATTCACGGGCTGTATTATACAGGGACGACCATTAAGAGGCATGCACAGGTGGTGCGGTCGGGCCTCTATGATCATCTCACTGTAGGGTGGCAACACAGTAGTGTGTGTCACCCGGAGCTGGAACGAGTGGGCCGGACCCGCCCGAAAGAGGTAGTTAACATCCTCTCCCATCTGGAGTTCGCCAGAGCTAAAGTCCGTGGTCACCTGGTGGGTGTGGAGGAAGTTCATCTCCACTTTCCCGGCTGCACTAATATCCACAACGATCGCTTCTGTTTTATACACCTTGTCCCCAAGTGTAATCGGCAGATTGATCAATGCCAAAACAGAATCCTCGTTGTCTGCCTCAACAGCGGAGGATCCATACTGATCCTCAATGTCAACTCCAGGATGAGTTATATCTACTTGAGGGTCATCCTGATCATCCGCAGATGGTGCAGACTCGAGTGCCACGTCGGGTTTATCCCCGGACGCAGTGTTGGTCACCATCATGTCCGGATCTAGTTTCCCTCACGTGGGGGTTGGCATTGCGGTCCCGAAGGACCTTCCTCCATAATGATTGTGGCTTGGGCATGTTGCCTTTATAGCCACTGGCCTGCAAATGTTCCAGCAACTCTGGACATTGCAACTAAAAGTGTCCCTGTTTACTGCAAAAGTAACAGGCCTGGTTGGCGTTCGGTCCGGAGGTGAATGCACAGCAATCTGCAGGGCTCAGTGCCTCGATCTCAGTGCAGTACGCAATCATTTGTGCAGAGCCGAGATCATACTCCTCCACTTCTCACTCATCTGAGGATGAGCACGAAGCAGCAGGTGGAGGCGCTCGCACCACCATCGTTAGCTGGTGGGACGGTGTGCTAAACCCTGGAGGATTATGGTCCACGGCAGGTTCCCGGCAGGCCGGAAATTGCCATGGGACCACTTGTGATGCTGCCGCAGTAGGAGGTGGTGCAGCACTGGCACGGGTACAGCTGTGGCTGCCTCTATCGCGAGTGCTATGTTGATAGCCTCCTGCATCGACCGTTTCTCTTGGGCGGCCAGGGCATATCCAATGTGATAAGCTGCGCATCCATGAACTGGTCAATCAGCATCAGCTCAAACCTAGAACCTAGCCGAGTATGAGAAACTGGAACGCAAACTCGGTGACGGACTCAGTAGCCAGGCGGTAATGAGTGTTGAACTGTAGTTTCTCGTACATCCGCCTATTCGCCGTGGGTGCGAACAGTAAGCAAAGTTGCTCAGCAACCTCTGCAAACGTTGCCGGCACCGGTGGGATGCTGGCCATAACCTGAAGGGCCTTGCCTCCAGGCTTCCTGTGAGGATGTGACTGACCTCGACCGGCATCAATCGCTTGTAGGAGGTGGTTCTCGACATCTGCATGAGGTAGTACTCAAGATCAGCGTTGTCACCATTGAATTGCTTTCGCCACGATCACTGATCTGGTTTCCGGTCATGCAGGGAGCACTCCCCAGAGTCTAATCCGGACCCGGAGTCAGTAGCGGAGAAGGGGGCAGCTCAGGCTCCATCTCTGGCTGCAGCAAGACCTGCAGATGGGGGCCCTTACACCATGGATGCGGACGTAGCAGGTACTGGAGCTGCTGTTGGGTAAGCACCAAGAAACACTCCGCTGCTATTAGGCACGGAGGGTGCCCCCGTCAGTTCTAATGGATAAGACGCTGGAGAAGCAGGGTAGCCGGTGTAACTAGGGGTCGAAGCCACAGGTTGCCAGTCACTTCCCGAAGCACTAAGCGGAGCAGGGTAGTTTGACCACATGGCCACAGATCCCACTGCCGGAACAGCGCCTTAGCCAACGTGGTGCCTCCAAGCCGCGGGACAGGTGCGAGGCCCATGTTTGGGAATAGCAGCACTTGCGAGCTCGGGACAGCCTGAGGGAGGGTAGGCGGGCCTGCCAATCCTGGGCTGTAAGGGACAGTAGGGTCCAGACTCAGTCGGTTGGCTGACTGTGCTTATATTCATCAAGTGAAATTTGTATCAGCCGCCACTCCCTCTCAGTCAACCGCTCCGAGGAGGGCTGATATCGTGGAGAAGGCGAGCGTGCCCTACGATCATATCGCTTCAAGTGAGGCAATCGGCCATGGTCATAGCAGCCAGACGGGGCCAAGCTCATTGAGCAAGTCAGTGAGCTGTTCAACCGGAGATACACAAGACTGTCCGGCGGCCAGTCCGTGGGTCCTCGAGGGGGGGGGGGGGATTGACCCGGTCGGGTGAGGGAGCTGTTACAGTCTATCCAACTGCCCAGGGCCAACCAACGTCGCCGGAACCTTCTTCCTCGTGCACAGGGGCGTCAGAGGGTACAGTACCAGCCGGATTGGCTGTTCGGACAGTGGAAGGCGCGAGGTGAATCCGTCTCTAGTTCCGCCGGTTGCGCCTGGTGTAACCTGAAGGCCGGAGGGGGTCTCCGACCATAACGTCTGTTGCAAGCCCACAGAGTTTGACTCTACATCCGGAGACGGAGTCGGGAACGTCACCGCAGACTGGGACATGTCCTGAATGTCATCCGGACGACCTTCCACGGGGTTGGAGCCACCACGGGCCAGCTCGCGGCTGGCCTAATATCGGGTTCGATCTGACAATTTCCGTTGTCTTTGCTCATAACTTGAGTTTGTCCCGGAGGAGAGTAGCCGGTACTCAGGGACAAAGACGATTGCGAGTTAGGAGGTGATGGGACACAGTCGGACTATTCTGGTCACAGCACCAATGTGCATCTGAGCATGGTCATGGCGGGCGTTGTAATGACTTAACTATGACCAGGTAACAGTCCGGCCTCGATACATCACTCAGATATTACATCATCATAGTAATGTAGCCCGGTGTGACGAGCTCGAAAGCCATGAGGGCGGCTTCCGGAACCCGCACACGTGGGCATGCTGCTGGCTGGCCTCGCGACGGTCCACCACGGGGATAGAACCCTAGATAACCCGATGGTGTGCCAGAGCCTGTACACACCATCTCAAGGCGAGAGACTACCAATCCATGGGGGCATGAGCCCCCGGATCAAAGCAGCCTACCTCCTGGGCCCCCGATTGGAATTGCCCTCGGGGTACTCCCGGACCCTGGACCCAGATAAAGGGGACGAGGAGCACATGCTCATCATCATCCTCTCGCCTTGACTGCTCTGGGACAACTCAAAGAAAGCAGGACGGGCTGCTAGCTAGCAGCGCATGAGAGCTAGGGTATGACGTCATGACCATTGTTACAGTATAGTGGAGTAAGAGAAGACAATACGTCTCCAGGGAGATACACGAGCTTCGAACGTGAAGCGGCCAAAATAGGTAGGTATGGACTACGATAGTGCCATCATAGTGGCCGAAACCCCTATCGCAATCTTTGGGCTAAATCACCACACCTGTATGCAATTTTATGATATTTAGTAATGATGTCTTCCCTAGGCAGATCCAGGGGAGGGGGGAGGAGGCATGGCCTTGTCCCACACCCCTGAAAAATATGTGTAATGTCAAAATATATTGGAAAAAAAGGCAAGAACTTGGACTATGCCCATCTTGTGTTCGGTTGCCTGAACCGTTATCTGATATCATTGGTTGCGTACATAACATACGTGTGTTGTTTTGTCAACAGACAGCACCTTCTTGTAGTAACTGCAAAATCAATTTGATTTTATGTCATCGACGGTGTTTAAGCGGGCCCCAACCGAAACATGCTTGAGTATAGCTTCAGCACCTTTCCTTATAAACTTTTCAGAGCAGAAGCAGCCATGTATTTTTAGGTGAAAATTATACCAGAAGGGTTACCTCAAGGCCGCAAGACATAAAAAGGCCCTTGAGAGCAGACCCCAGAGCACCGGGATCACTTCAAAAATTATTTTTCATGATTCTGAGAACAGGTATCAATGGGCATTGAAAGTATATTATAATTTATACCCAGGAGAGGCCAGGAAGCTACCTCAAAAACAAAAAAATCCTCTGGATTCTGGGGCCCTTCAGCAGACCCCAGACCCCCGACCAAAAGGCTCGCTTTGGTCCCCCTTCTCCCAAATCCTGGATCCTGTACATGTTCAAATAAACTGGCGTTAGTTGATAAGGTGTATGGTATGAATTATACCAGGTCAATAGATAGATAGCTACTGGTATTCACATAAATATAGCAAAGATATGATGACATACACGTACATTGTATTAATATAGAAAATACATAAATCTGAGGCTTTCTTATCTTGCAGTGTTATCATTTATATGTCTAAAAAATTCTGCGGTACCTGGTAAATAATGCGATTGTCTGATTCACAAATGTTCTTAGAGATTGCTGTCACCTAAAATGTGAGCATCTGATAATACCATTGAACAATTTGTAGTTGAATCAGACCATGTATCAGTATAAATGCCATGCTGGGCAATCAGCATGGAATATATATTCACAGCTGAATCTACGAGTGTTTGGGGGCTTGAATTATAGATCTTAAATGAGTGCCCATTTGATATCAAATTCATCAAATGAGTCAAAAAACTCATTCTTTGCGAACCATGGCAAAAAATAATAGTTTTTCTACATGTACTTATCACAGAAAATATCAAGCGGCTTTTTACCGTGGTATTTCACCATGCAAGATGATGCTATTACCATGGTTATATCACGCAATATTACATGTACTGAATATGGGAAATATGCTATGGGTGTATGCAGTGTAAACCAGGAATTCATGTGATGAATAGATTTCATTTATAGGCCAACAATTTCCCTTGACCCAATTCAACTCATCTCTAGACAAAACGGACCCTCCTTGCTCTACCTCCTTCATGGTGGAACGGTACACTGAATTGAATCCATTTTGTCTCTGAAAATCATATGGAATTTCACTTTAATATGAAAAATTTGATTCGATTTGCTAGCCAAAGCTATCTGTGCCTAGCCTCATGGCCTGAAAACATCCAATTGACAATCTGATATTTAGCTGTTTTGTTTGAACAACATGTCAACAATTAAATATCAGATTGTTAATTGGTTGTGCTATGTTTATATGATATCAATTGTAGCTCCACTGATGTTATGCAACACATCGGAAATGTCTATTCTAAAAAAAATGCACCACATTATACATTCTGTATGTAGCTGACAGGATGGTAATAATATGGCAGACAAATCAACATGTATTAAATATTTATTAAATAGTTATCAATTTGATAACAAAAGTACATTTATCCATAGCAATGTCAAACAAAACTCTGTGTTCAATACACACAAAATTCAGATTACTTTTCGAACACAAATATGGAAAATCTTCATTCTTGGAACCTTGTATACTTGGAATGACTCTCTCTGACAATGCTTCATGATTTGATGATTTTTTAGAAATAAATTCATTTCTAATGTACATGTATGTCCATAACAAAATATAAACATGTTAAATGGAACAATGTATTACATCTGGCTCAGAAACATTTCCACTTGCATTGCAAGATAAATATCAGCACTTGACCAAAATGTAGACACTATAAACATACATGTAACTCGTATCAGGACGTCATCATTTGGTGAAGAGATATCTATGAGATAGTCAAATATATTCAACAAAAACAAATACTATACCAACCCCTACTTTGTTGATAATGACATGATCAACATGTTCTAGTTATAGCCTGTGTAGTGTACTTGATTCTTAATACAGATAAAGGATTCTCAACAACTAGATATGATATTTTGTAACAATATCTGAATCATTATGTTATACATTATGTGCATTTTATGCAGTACTTTACCCATGCTTGTTTCCCAGTAATAAAAGCAAAGTGCAATGCTTTCATCCTAAAAGAATTTTTACCCCAATTCGAAGCATGCAAACAGCATACAGGTAAACATCACACACTATGCAACAGTTTTTGTTCACAATCCTTTCCTTTGCATGCGATCCATTGCAACAGTTCAGTTCAGGGTCCGAGTATCGTTGACTAGGCAGACGTGTTCACATCACCTCCACCAAGTGATTTTTGATGAGTGTGGGCAGAGGAAGCCGTGAGACGTCTTCCTTTTTGGCCATGTGTCGCACTACCAGGTGGCAGCACTTCTCCTGTAGTGACCAGAAGCGGCAGGTCTGGAGCCCGACCTCCAGTTCTGAGGTGGTTGCGGTTGAGCTGATCATTGGATAGAGATCCTGTGGTACGCGGTTCAGGTCGTGGAAGGCCACGCCTAGACTATGTCCATCTTTGTAGAAAGCGAGGACTCCTGTGTACAGATTCAGGTAGACTCCGATCACCGTCGACTGGAGGTAGAATGGTTCACAATAATGACTAGAGTGCCCGTTGTGCCAGATCGTTCCTTTGTAAGACAAGCCCCAGCTCTGCTCGTCATGACCTGAAAAGTGTAACATAAACGTTAGCATGAACAGAAAAAGAATAGCCTGGTTTTTTACACAAGACACACAAGAATAATGTTTCATGGGAACAAATGACACTGATTCAGAGAGGATTTCGGCACTAGGCCGTTATCATCACACACCAAGCAAGTCGACAAAGTTGTAGTTGTCTGTGTGGAGAAGCGCCTCTTTGGTGCCAACTCCGACCATCATGGACGTGCCACATGGAGGCTCCAGGAACGTCACCTCCCAGTAGTGCTCTCCCTCAGTGAATGGACGCGTCCCTCGTACGCCTGCAACAACAGAACACAACCCACGCATGAAACACACAGCTACCATATAGTGGGGTCTTCTGTATCATAGATACTAGGATAAAGGAACATTATTGTTGGTATAGTATTGTTGACGCTTTCTTAAATCTTTCTCTATTAAAAGTCCTAATTTGCTACACTAGAGAACCAGACTTTTGATAAAATTTACAAGTTCTTGCTATTGTACTGTACATATTATGATATTTCTATCTATTACATTTCAGCCTTTCCCATTTCAAAATGCTTCAGTGATGGTACATGTGTTTATGGTGCAAGTAAAAGGTGGCATTTTGCACAGGCCACATACATCACAAGAAAACAGTTCCCCTGCCAGCCAACTCCATGTCTTCTTCTTGTCAATCTTCTTCTGTATGTTGGCGTCACTCGCCAGATGGCAGCAGCAGGCAGGTGAACTTTGTGGTCAGATCTCGATTTTGGGAACTTTATACTTATGAATGCGGCGTCAAATAAGCTTTTAGCCCTCAAGTAGGAGGGTATGGGCAAATTAAACACGTCGCAAGTTTCACGTCTGTAAAATAAATATACCATAATGGTAGACTTGGAAAGTATCCATGGGGGAAGCATCAGGATAGTATTAAAAATTTGGGAATCAATCAATTACAATACTGAATACTAGTGTATTGGCTCTGACAGACTTATGCTATTTCAGCTGTATCAACATCATCGAAAGAAAGAAAATTTTATTATAGAATATTTATTTATAATATAGATCTATAATATATTTGTAAAATTATAAATTCATTGTTTGCAAAGAAAAATGAATTGATTGTCTTCATATCACTTGCTAAAATTCTAAGTTCAAAATTACCTCATTGAAAATTTGATTTTACAAAAACTCTCAAAAAGGAATATGAACATATTTATGCCACACTATGAGGCAATACATGTATAAGGTGTCATGAATATTTAAAAATCAAGGTTGATTCAACATTTTGAAAAACTTGCCAAAAACTACATCTATGTCTAGTTTTAACTTTAGATCAGAGTTGTTAAAATGCATGTCTACTAGTGATGTTCAGGTAGGCTAATTGCTACTTATTATTAGTAACTACTACTAAATACTACACTAATCCTTACTATGTATGGTTTGTCATGAGTACAGCTTTGTAGATATGTACACACAAAGAAGTGAGGAAGGTGGAAAGCGAGTAACATGTATTTCAACAACTATTCATGGTATACTGACCGGCCGTTCCAGTGCTCTCAAGCACAGGATCTGTATGGAAGTATGCTGCCCGTTGTGAGCTGGATAACAAAACAGCATCAGCCTTATTGGCTGAGTCCCACACCCACGACTCCTGCAGATACTCTCTTCTCAACTTGTCAACAGGTGCTAGTTGTGCGTGGGCTGAAAACAGAAATGTCAGAAAGACATTAATTGGTATCCATGATTCAATGGATTCAAATTCATCATTAAATCTATTAGCGGTAAAATTTCCACATCAAGTTAGTGAACCAAAACAAAGAAGCCTGAGGTGAATCTATATATATATATATATATATATTTTTCAAAACAATTTATCGATCTACAGAATATACACCACAGCTGGTAGTAGTAGATCAAATATAAGATTAATACATACCCATTCCAATGAACACTTTTATTTTGAAATTCTGCTTGCTAAAAAATAGAAGATTGGCCTCAAACTTCGTTGTACATGCACGTCTGTCACAGCCTGTGTAAATAAAATAGGTATATGTAGGCCTAGTCTAGAATCTACATCATTCATTTAGGACTTGGCATCTTCACTTGGCTAGTGTAATCAGCTGCAGGGTAATAAATAGCATGACGCAATATTCATTGTTCGGGAATATTTTGTTTCACTTCAAGTGATATTCATCTCAAATAATATAATAGATCTATATATTCGTTTTTTTCCACTAAATCCTAGAAGATATTCGGACTCTAGATCTATTTCTCCATTCCTTGTTTTCGTGCAACTTTGGTCCACATCTACTATCTAGGCCTACTGATCTAGATCTACATCAGTCTAGATCCTACCACACGTTTCGGTTGTTTTGGCTCCTGATCAAAAGCATGCTTTTTTATTTTTCATAAACTAGAGTCTAACGCTACTGTACGCTTACCTTTTCAACGAAACCTTCCAGTATAAATACAGTGTCTGTATCTGTATTTTCAGTTACTGAAACTTCAGATACGTTGCACAAGTTTGGTTGCTCTAACATGAACTGCCCGTGTTGTTTACGTGTTCGCCTTATAAACACGAGGGTCGGTGCGCGCTGGTTTGTACCAGTCTGAACGACCATTGCAAGCACAGAACATACCCCCTCTGCTAGTGTATCTCATATTTCTATACCGTTGTTATTTTCTGTGGTAATTTACTATTAAAGCGAAATGGCAAGTATATTTTTTATATATTCATGAAATTATGATGAGGAGTGGATTCGTTGTAAATGCGTATATTTGAATATCATTGGAAATAAACAAGTCATATGTATGTTGAGAACAGCCGCCGATTGTTTTGATCAGCGTCTGATTGGCTGATGACAGTCGCGCCCACGACACACCCCCATCATTGAAGGTCACCACGAGAGGGCGCTACATTGGCATGTACCACATCCGGCCAGCTGTCAACATCACAGCATTTTTGATGAACTTTTTTCGGAGACATATTTTGCTGTATACTGTACCATAATGGAAGAATATTACCTGGAAGAAGATAAAATGTAGGCTATCTAAACTGAAATACTTGTTTACGAATGCTTGTTCGTTATCTTATCTTATTTCAGGATCGTCCACCCAATAACATGTTTCAGTCCGGCAACGAGTTGACCCCCCCGCCGCCCCCGCCTCACGATGCCACCATAATTCATGTTGCCGTCCATCTGCGGACCATTTTCATGATTTTTATACGGGTACCAGAAATTTTATATAGATTTGTTAACAACATAATTTTTTTAATTCATTTATTCAGCAAAGAACACCGGTAGCTTGAATATTTCTAATCTAAACTAAGATCTAACACTGTTACCAGTTGGTTACTGTAACAGTTGCTACTCATACTAGCAAGAACAGCGTTTCTGGAAAATGGCTTCTCCCATCTGTCACCATGCTAAATGGCTAGTGTTCATCACCTCATGGAATGCTCAAATTTCTTTCTAAAATTAAGCAGGTATGTTTTTCTGGAAGAAAAATACAACCTCTTCCATATGTATATTTTTAAATATTTTTTTTAAATCAACAACACATGTAAATAATTATTTGAAGCGGGGTGGGGTAAGCGAGTCGAACGGAAAAAATGCACGTTTTTTTCGGGCGCTTTCAGTGGGGTTATAATTGTTGATCGGTGTTTAGAGGGATGCTACTCATGTCGCGGTTTCGTTTTCCATGTCATATCACAGACGAAGGTTTCAGCTCTCTACAGATGTGAAAATTTATGAGATTTGATATGTTTTTCTGGTGTTGCTGAGCAACTGAAGTTCGTCAAAGTTCGGGTGATGATTTCTATACCTATTTATGAACGGATAAGCTCGAATAAGTTCCTGAATGTGCAGTATTGTATGGGCTTCAAGATACATGTATCAGTTTTACTAGGGCTATCAGCGCATCCCAGCGCATGACCCATATATGACTGCACCCCCCTTCTGGCAATCGTAATTTTTGGCAGTTTTGAACGTGCACGATTGACTGTACGCTTTACTGCTCGGTTTCAATAAATTTCTTTCAGGTTTGTTGTATTCCCTGGCGTTTGCTGATTGATTACTTTTGTAATATGATGTAATTGGTATTTTAATATTGTTTGCTTAATTGTTTTACAGTTTATCTTCATCTGATAATTTTAGGTTACCAGACATATGGTCTGAAAACCTATTTGCATGGCATTGCGTTCACCCATCTGTCATTCATACGTAACAATTATGTCTATGAAAGTTTACGGTTGAATCCTTCTGGAATATTGCACACAAATATGAAAGAAATATTTCAAAGAAGCTTTTTTCAGTTATTTACTTTTGTTCAAAATGGCAGCCATTTTCAACCACCAAAAACACCCAGTTTTGGACTTTGAAAGTCATTTTATCAAAATATTCCCATATGTTCCTTCGTGATGTCATCCTGCTTTTGATTCTTTGAGAAATTCCATCTTTCCCCTCCCTTTAACTAATTTTTCCCACATACAGTGACACATTGGAAGTGACTCCTGTATTTCTGAAGGTAACATTTATATACTATGTATCGACACAAGCCTCACGTTCGTGAAGTAGTGAATTCCATTCTGCCCCGTTCCGGTGATGTCCACCGAGAACTGCCTCAGCGTCCACACCACGATGTTCATTGCATGATTTTCGCATTAACAACAAGAATAAACATAGACTATAGTAAAATACCATCTGATGTACCCCGCCTCATCGCTTGATGCACTGATTGAACTGGATACATGGATACCATTGAAGACAACAATCTCATGGAAGACAACAATCTGATGGATAATAATCGTTTCACCATCATTGATCATTTTGATGACTCCCTCGCAGATCACCTATCACAGTTGAGTGTGTATTTAAGTTTGATCAATTATTTTCCTTTGCAGTACAGCTGAATACAGAACCTGCACCTTGCAGTACATTGTCATCAACACAGTGAACTTAGAGAAAGAGAGTCAAAGATGTATGTTTTTTTACGATAAGAATTTATTTCATCAATCAAAAGAACATGCCTATACAATAATGAATCTTTAACATAGAGCCATGCGGTCTCCTTTATTTTATCCATGTATCCTTACTGATTACCATGCTTTTTACAGCTTGTCATTATGATGAAAATTGGTGCATTTATAGTAAATTATACGAGTACACCCTTGGCAAAACCAAAACGCACCAATTTTGACAGACAGATATTTCATCATAAATTTCTTTGAATATTCATAACTTCGTCAATTTTCACGATAGAAACGTGTTTGAGGTGTTTTTGTGTTCCTAATTTTGAGTTCTAAATGGGAAAAATATGTAAAAATTAATTTTCCCCCAAAATCCAAAAACCACTGTTCTTGCTACTCATACAAATTACAAATACAAGGTACAATATTTTAGGGCCCGGATGAGTTGATGGTACTCGAAGATGGCACATATCAAAGCAATGCCCGGGTCAGAAATTTGTTACCTGTACCCATGAGTGATATTAGAGTAGTTTCTAGCTTGAATTGGAATTGAGTGTGTGTGAGGTTGCTGGGGGAATCTTTCGATTATGTCCAAACAAACACCAACCATAAACACCAACCAACGAAATAGATCCATGTATAGTTTCCACCTTTATATCAGGCACCAATTCACAGTTCAATAGTGAAGTAAATTAGTACGGGTACCTGGGTCGAGAATTTACTACTCGTCCTGGCCATAGAATATATGATATAGATCTACTTTACTTTCTTCTCTAATCATGCTAATGATAATCAATAAGCCAGTGTGGAAATGTTTCTAGGTCAGGTCAAGTGGTATAAACAAAACATTCGTACACACCATGCTCAAACGTGAGTGACGCGGTGAACTCGAAGTACACAAAGAGGTTAGTATTGTACAGGCGAAATCGAGTAATATTTTGGTGACAGTGACTCGACAATGGTAGCGTGACAGCATGGTTTGGTTATGTTTATACCGCTTGACCCCGACCCAATTCCACTGACCTGCCCTGAAAACATATATGAATAATATGTTTGTCTTGTACAGTATTGCTGATGCGTTTTGTGATGGAATTCTGCATTCTGGTATTAAACAAAACATTTCCTTAGTTTTCATTTATTATGTAGTCAATGTGTACAATCATTGCAGACATGTATTTTAGATAGATAGATAGATAGATTATACTGACATAACCCTGTAAGGGAACTTGCCCTACCACCATCCGACCAACTTTGGTCCGCGATATATTGGTGGCGCGTCGCCGCAGTGCAGCGCCTGGCATATTTTTGGTTCCCGTGTATGTATGTAGTGTATGGATGGGATTTTCTGGTGTACTGCATTGATGGGTATTTGTAGCGCGGCCCATGACAGATCCAGGTACGCCGAGTCAACTAGGTTTCTGCCCCTTCACCACCGCCGATACACCGAGTTCAGTAGTCTACAATGTATCACCTGGTCACCATATTAGTGTCCGCTCCAGGCCGACGGACTGAGAAGTGAGGGTAACCCTTGATCCACTGAGTGAATTTTGATCGTCGAGAGCGGGGCTCGAACCCGTTAACGACGAACATTGAATTCCCCTCAGCACCGCACCGGGCGAACGACTTAGTGCGTTGCGCCACGGCCACTTAAATTTTGTATTTACATGTACATTCATAGTATCACAAAAGTAGAATTTTCTGTTGATGTTTATTCATCATTATCTGGACCGAAACTTGAGTTATATACTTGTACATGTAGTAAACAACTTGCTGTTTTCCTTTGCACTGACTATTGGACAAGATTCATCAACAACGCCAAGGTTCTGAAAATATACATGAACCCATATCCTCTAGATAAGATCCCCTTAGATTAGAACCTTTGAGGTGACTGGTTGTATATTATGATAATGAACCACTAGATAGATGTGAGATAATATACCTATATCGGTACATACCGATCTTACTCTATCCAACAAAAAACATTGTTCGCACAGGTAATAGAGCAGTGTACCTTTGACCTGCTGATTTGATGAGTTATCATTATTTACTGGCTGAGTTTTTGATATATTCCTTTTTGATGCAGTGACAACTTGATGCATACGTTGTATCTGTTTTGTACCAAGGTTTGGAAGATTGACACTCGTGTTTACAAGGATGATGTTTTGGGCTAGTCAGCGTTCAATTGTATCGTTGTCAGCTAGTGTCAAATGGTATGTTTACCCCACACCATGTACTCAACATGGTCAAGTACTACTGCATTTAATATCATACTGATATCACGTGTGCATCCAAACATGCATGCATCTTTATATCATTCTGATGAATGCTAGTGAAATCTTGTGTACAAAAGCAGTGCAAAAGAGGATGTATTAGTGACAGAAACATAACTTTTGTGCCACAACTACATATTTACTATAAATGTTGATCATTATAAATCTTCCTTTACTGATGCTTACAGCACATTTTCAGTTCCAAATTTGCTGTGCACATATTATTTTAGATACCATGATGTCTTGTGTATAAAATTGTCAATTAGTGAAAGCATATGACTTGGTCCCAAAACTCTTATGATTGGATAGTGATAGTGATACATACCTGGTAATGTGGGCCTCCGTCTATCCAGTGGTAACTTCTACTCATTCAGGCCAAGTCTACCTTTGTGATTCTGACTGTTATACTGACCAGTACTGTGCTGTCCTGTGTGGCTGTCACGAGTTAGGCAAGAATATGACCCGGTCATGGCACATTTGAGCCGCACTGGCTAACAGAGAGGTCATGACCCCAGGGTCAAATGTACATCAGCAGGCATTCAGACATTGCTCTTGGTCTGCTTGGCTAGTGCTTTCTGACATAACTCTCTCTGACAAGTGCTTGCACAGATGTATGATCTATGTTGTGCCGAATACATGACTTGAGTATTATGGTATAATATTCTCATAGTTGTGTTGCATTCATGACCACATACATTATTTGCCAATCTGGGCTTATGTCCTGTTTTGTCATTACATCATGTTCACATTCACTAGCTTACCGGTACATGTAGTGGTTTCAGAAATTTTATATTTATATGTGTTTATAACTGGAAAATAATGGTAATTGTATGTATACAGTAAGTACTTCTAGAATATTTCCAGATGGATCTTGGTGACTGGACCATTCTGTTGGGAAGTCATACCTACAAGACCAAAGTAACCTTGAATGGCCATATTAGTCAAGTACCCGTACACAATTTGATCTTTGATGACCCTGCTGGCTCAACATGTCTAAATGTGTGCACTTGTCTCATAAACTTTGACATTTCTCATATTTCATCTGTATTAAGGTAGTCCGCTCCAAACAGTGAGGGGAGGGGGTCAAAGAGTTTTTTAAAATGAATAACTGTATCAACATATTCTGAAGCTTCAAAATGACATATTTTATAGAGTAGCTGATCAGCATCATAAAACTGAAAAGAAAATAGGAGGTCACCATATCTGTTTGCATGGAAAACACGATGCAAGATGTGAATATGGACTAAAAAACATGAAAAATGTACAAAATGTCATACTTCATTTAATTTTTGGTAAATATTTGTGATTTTGATCGAATATGTCAAGAAAACCAGCACGGTGACCCCCTATTTTCTTTTCAGTGTTAGGATGTTGATCAGCTACTTCATAAAATAGGTCATTTTGAGGAGATATTATTCAAGAAATAACTTTTAAATTTTGACTCTTCGTTACCTCACTGTATGTAGCGGACTACTTTAAATCAAAAGTTGGTTACCAGCTTGCAGTTTTGTGCTTGCAAATTGTACATTATGATACTAAGCCATTATGATATTCAGGTACTGAGAGCATTATGATACATGATTTACATGAGTGTGTTATGATTGCAAAGTACATGTAGCATATTTTGAGCAGCTGTAAACATGTGTATTATGTAGTTGTGTTTCATCAGAATGAAAAGATAAATCGGGTAATGACACATCGGGTAATATTGAAACATCTTGTTGGTAAACAATGCATCGAATCGCAACTGCTGAGTCGTTTTCTCACCTTCTATCATGGTGTTCTTTGTAGTGATAACCCTGTGATATCAAATTGTGCTAAATTATGTCAATATTCAAATACTGCTGTGGGTGTCAACAGAAGAAAACTAATGTACAAACTTAATTTGGATGATAACCGTTTTACCCAATTGAACTTACATAGTTTGAAGAAAGATCTCTTGAGCTCGTTTATGTGTAACGAGGAATGTGCCTCTATTGGTAATACAGTTCGTGAGTTATGTCTTATTAGAGATGGTGCCCTGCATCTATCTGATGATCATTTTAATGATATGAACGATTTTATTCATGACATATGTGTGAATTAATGTCAATTTGATGTCATCCACTCAAATCTTTGCACTGTTGGTTATTTGTAACTTGCACCATTATATTTGATTGTACAACAGTACGAAATAAATGATATATATATATAAAATTATGAATAAATATCACTTGAGTATTGATTTTTAAAAAAGATTTGCAATATTTTAGTTATCAAATTCAGTTATTATTTCCTCATATTTCTTTCTTTTTATTCTTGTGAAAGTTTACTGTGAAGTTTCAAATTTTGAAAACATGTGCGATTTATGTTTCTTGATGTACTAGTAGCTTTTTTCAATGGATTTTTCTCAATTACTTAGTATAAGCAATATACATGGACATAGTACACCGACATGTAAACAAGAACAAAACACATACTACAAGTACATGTATATATCTGATTGTGTAGTTTGTAGGTGAATAATGTGTATGCTGGCCTCAGTATATATGATGGTTTCTGAAAAAATATATCCAGTTGCAAACACATTTAATGTGTTTGTACGTGTATACAGAAATACATGTCATCTGATGTGTACGTGTAGAGACCACTCAAGTGTATATGCCAAGCATTGACGTGATGCATCAGTAAAGTGTGCCACTTACATATGCGCTGGTGTGCTTGAAGTGATGGAAAGTGACAAGGATATATATGTTCACTATATATGTGTTTATCACTGTGAAGAGAATACAATGTACACCTTTGCTTATCACAGTGTACCAACAATCCAACATTGATGAGGCATGGATATAGACGTAACACTGGACTTTGCCATGATTTGCGATCACTTTAATTTGCTGCATTCGTGTGCGCCTTTTATCACTGATGACTTGTATCAACCCTGGGGCCTAGAACATATGTACATATACATATACATGTAGTGTATTGCCACAGCTGTAAACAAGCTGAACGGACTATTCCTTTGAATTTTGTTGTTGTCTTGATTTATATATGTGAGGATTTCTGATGTCGGATTCAGACTTGGAGGAGTATCACGTTATACCCAGC
The DNA here is from genome assembly GCA_949152475.1 of Terebella lapidaria. NCBI lineage: Eukaryota > Metazoa > Annelida > Polychaeta > Terebellida > Terebellidae > Terebella > Terebella lapidaria. The sequence goes on from OX424555.1 coordinate 86,712,642, forward strand.
ATGAATGTCGAGGAATTTTACCGCGATGAGAATAAATTTCGTCAACTACCATGGGAAGACTCCATGTAAGGGTTTGTTACCATGGTTACATTGTAAAACATGATCTCTTCTTGTTATTATTCTGTAATGTCCACTGTTTGACAGTGTTGTATTAAACAATATCTACATTTTTCATGGTAATTGGCATTTTATTAGGCATTGACTGACACACACATAGTCCAGGTTGTCTACATGTGGATCTCAACAGTTTATTTTACTGTACATGTATTGCTGGCACTTTTGTACACATTCAGCTGGAGATTGTATTTGATGTACATACAAAGTGAGGTTGTATCAAGATGAAAAAAATGACATTTAACTTTGTGTAATTGCATGAGTGACTGCACAGGTACATCGAACACTTGTTCACAATGATAACATTCAGCCAGTTTCTATTGTCTGCTTACTGAGGAACTAAATTTTCATAGTTGTAAAATTATCCACTTTTGTGATAGGGCAATTGTGACAGCTACATGTAATGTTGCCCTAATGACCATCAGCTCCATGCCTGGGCATACAAGGCATGCAACATCACATGCTTGTGGTGTACTTTTAGGAAACTTCTCTTACAAGTTGAAGAAATTGTCAAAGATGCAGACGTATATGTTTACCAGTATAAAGTGGGGTGGTATACCTTGTAAAGAATACTGAAGCATTCCAGGGTGGTAGATGTCCCTGACAAGTCTTTGGAAGTGAGGTGATGTGTGACTTGAGTGATGTGGCATCACCGTGGATACTGCTGCCCCCACCCCCTGGTTGTCACCCCGTGGGCTGAGATTCTACCCTGAGAGCTGGGGTCCTATTGTCAGTGTCTGTGACAGGTGACTGCACAGGAATGAATTCACCCCATCTACATCCACTAGTGCTGCTCTGTCAACTTCTATCAAAACCTCTACTTTTATAGTGTATGGCCCCATTTCACTTTTGTGTGCTGTGTTTATAGCATCTGTACCAGACTGTCCAACATCACAGTATTTCACGATAGGAATTGATAGGACAAGATGAATTTCTTCAGGAGAAAGAAAAAAACTTCGATTCTGGACACAATTATCATTAACAAAATTGACAGTAATGAGAACGATGATCAGACGCCTGATGCCGAGGCAGGAAGCTCCACTGAAGGCGCTAGCCTCATCCCTCACGGGACGGATGAGTAAGTCACTCACTCTGGGACTCATTCTGATCAGTAATAACATGGAATTCTGATACTAGGATTCAGAAACAAATATGATAGGTTTTGAAAACAGGATCATACACTGTATGGAGCAGTTTATTCAACCTATTCTACCAAAATTAGCTTTATTTAATGTACTAGTATCATAATGACATGTACGATATTAGTTTTCATTTAAATGTGGGTACAGTGTATACATGTACCTCATTCGGTATTTACCAGTGGTACATAAGTTTCAAAATCAAATGTACCAATCCATATTTGATGAAAGGTGAAATGATAACATAAGAATTGGAAGAATGCAAACTTTTAAATACTTGTAACAAGACTCCACCTGTGGATCACTGTGTTGTGTTTGCTTCATCTTGTCGTGAATGTATCTTCTCTCCGGGTTCGAGTGTTTTGCTTCAACTGATGCATTGAGACAGGGTTCATCGTGATTCATCGAGGCTTTTAAAACATTCCTGTATGTTCTGTTACGGGTTGGTGAAGCTATAATTGTGTAGCTTCGGTAGCACACACCATATATCTTGATTCAATTTCTTTCAGCAAAAAGATGCTTCAGCAAATTAGTGTAAAATAAGTGGTACATGTTATCGTACTGAATAGTGATTGAATAAAACATGACTGTAGTAGTAGTAGTAATATTTATTGACATTTACAAAATAGTATACTTTTGCGGGATGAAATATCAATATCAAAATATGTCCAATTTATAAACGAGTTCATAATTATAGTTCATATACTCCAAGTTCACGTTGTCCATCAAACACTCCATTCAAAGAAGGTCAACACCTGAAAACATAACTCTGCATGTACATATTTTCAAGGTTTTGTTTGCCGATGAAAGTTAGAATGCATGTGACCTGGTACATTCATGTATTATGTTGTTGATAAATATATATAATCAGTTACATTGATGAAATATATTTCAAGTTTAGTTTTCTTTTGTAAGTCATCCACTATACAGGAAATTTAGGTTCTTGTAGAAGAACTCTCTTCAATAACAAAGGAATAGCCATGTTCCTTGGATGTCTGTTCCAGGGTTGGGTCTTCATGGTCTTTGTATATGTAGCTACTATTTTTTGTCCCTCAGGAAAGCAACAGTGACTTTGATAAACACATATCAGTTGAATAGTCCTGCGTTGACCATTAGTTTCCGTGTTTGTCCCCAGGGGGATGACGGTGACGTCGGGGAGCGTGAAGCTCAAGAAAGACGGCCAGAATCTAATCGGCATCAGTATCGGCGGTGGCGCCCCCTACTGCCCATGTCTTTATGTCGTCCAGATCTTCGACAACACACCCGCAGCTAAGGAGGGCACTCTAGCCGCGGGGGATGAGATCGTCGGCGTCAACGGGAACTCCGTCAAAGGACGCACCAAAGTCGAGGTGGCTCGCTCTATCCAGTCAGTCAAGGTATGGAGAAGAAGTTATTGAATGAAGTTACAATGAGAAGGAAGCTGTGTGAAGATGAATTGAAATTACCTCTTGCAGTGGAATTATGTTGTATATAAATGTGTCAATGAATGTTTGTATTTTGCAGTCTGAAGTCGTAATAAATTACAACAAGCTTCATGCAGACCCCAAGCAGGGGAAATCCCTTGACATTGGTGAGTGTCTTTTGCGTGTGCTCAATTGATTTCACCACATTGACTTATAGCTAAACCTTACTACCGGTATATACAATGTATGCCTGAAGCAGACTGTGACACATGTCTGGTACGTTCTGTTCTATTGTTTCCCTGCAGTGTTGAAGAAAGTGAAGCATAGAGTGGTGGAGAACATGAATTCTGGCACAGCTGATGCCCTCGGACTCAGTCGAGCTATCCTCTGTAATGGTGAGTGGGGGAGGAGGTTGGGGGTTTGGGGGGTGGGGGGGGGGGGGATGCATTTGGCAGAGGTGTCATAGTTCAGGGCTCACATTGTTCAGGGTTACTTTTTAAAAACATTAACATTTATTACCATAGATACTTTTGTATTATTGGTAGATAAGTGCTACATCCCAAGAATTTAATTCATGAAAAAGTAATGTTGGAAATATAATATCATGGTGATATATCTAACAAGTGAAATAGTGGTCAATATTTGAAATAGAAGAAGAAGAAGAATTTATTTCCGATTTCATCAGATAGAAATACACAGATAGAACTTAATTACAAGTACACAGATGAAAACGTAAGGACGTGGTAGCCAATTGGCTGTCTTCCCTACGTCCTACGATTATAATGTCAGTCACATTATAATATGACGATTATAATGTCAGTCACATATACACGGTACTTGTACACCCTATATGTTTGCAGATGGACTTGTCAAGAAGCTGAATGAGATGGAGAAGATAGCCAACATGTACCGGTCCCTGGTGGAACACTCCAAGCACCTGCTCAAGGCTTTCTTCGATCTTTCTCAGGCTCATAAAGGTCACTCATTTAGTCATTTATTCACACATAGCATTCATTCAGATAACTGTTGTGTATTTGTTGAATTACAGCTGAAAGGAAAAAAAACCAAAACAGTCGTGATAACCTGAAATGGGTTTTTACAATAACTCACTGTAACTGCCATTTCATTCATGCTAGATAATGTGAATTTTCATGACTTGTCACCAACAGACTTCGGAGACGTGTTTGCGGGTATTGGAGTACGAGAACCACAGCCACGAGCCAGCGAAGCTTTCACGATGTTCGGTGAGGCGCACCGTGACATCGAACGTTACGCCATCAGCATGCTGAAAACTTCCAAACCTGTGAGTTTTTGATGGCCTGTCACAAACACCCTATGGAAAACTACTACATGCATCTCATGTATAACACATTGAGGCGTAGACTTATTTACCATGTTGCGTTTCAGATAATATCTGACCTGAACACCTATCTACTCAAAGCTGTCCCCGACACTAAGCTGACAATTAAGAAATATCTGGATGCCAAGTTTGAATATCTGGTGAGTGACTAATTCTAAATCCTGGTGATTTTACACATGGAGTACCATTAGGGTAGACTTCTATATAGTGTACTGAAAAGCTAGAACTACTATCACCTATGGCTATGGATTCTCAGTTAAAATAATCTAAAGTTGAGTACATGTTTTTTTCAGGAAATCGGTGTAAGATGTATTACATAGATTTAGAATACATTTAGAATGTGCATTTACATGTATGTTCATTGTATCCTCTCTGTTTGGCAGTCATACTGCCTAAAGGTGAAAGAACTGGATGATGAGGAGTACAGCTACGCTGCCCTCCAAGAACCGCTTTATCGTGTGGAGACAGGCAACTACGAATACAGGTAAATAGCAAACAAGATATTCTACTGGCATAAACCCTCAATTGTAAAGTTGTCATGGGACTTGATTTCATATTGTTTAGCACTGGTTGATTAGACTCAGTCATCTGTGAAGCAGATAGAAGAGCACTAAATGCTGACTTTTGTGAACACCAGGTTGATTCTCCGATGTCGTCAAGACGCCAGGACAAGATTTGCCAAGATGAGAAGTGATGTTCTTGTCAAACTAGAACTACTCGACAACAAACATGGTAAAGTATATATAACTTTGTATCTTGTGTACTATTCAATTGATCAAATCAAAACACAAAATTGTATTGTATATCTTTGCTGACTCACATGTATTGCATGTTCACATGTACAAAATGTTACAAAGTGGTCTGGAAATTAAATTAAATCTCACCTGTTACTTTCCAGTACAAGACATAGTGTTCCAGCTGCAGAGACTGGTCAACAGCATGTCCAAGTATCACAACGAGTGTCACTCGGTGCTGAAGGACGCTATCGTCTTCCCGATCGAGGTGGACCTGTCGCGAAGCACCTTCACCTACGACACGTCCAACCAGTTTGATGACGACGAAAATGATGAGGGAGAGGAGGAGGCGGCCGAGGAGGCTCAGGAGCCGGCGCCGTCAGGGACCGCAGACCTCATCAGTACAGATCTCATCAGCACAGACTAACTCATTATGTCCTAACTTCTCACCAGTTGGCCTACAAACTAAGTTTTCAGTGGTACTGATCAAGTTAACATCCATACTGATCACACTTTAGAACAGTATAGACAGTTACCAAATTAGACCACTTTAGACCGAATTAGACTCATCATTATCGAATTAGACCACACCCGTACCAACTGAATTAAGACTCCCTCCAGATCAGAACTGATATCGTCAATACCAGTTAACTCCACATCAGTAGTAACTTTGTCATGATAACCAATTTGATTTTGATTCTCTATCATCACTGATAAACCGGACAAGCTTCTATTTAGTGCAACTGCATGATCCATATTGGTAGATTGAATTACACTGTTTTGAAAAATATGTGACATAACTGGCAGGACGAAATCTCAACCGTTGATGCTGTTATTATCTTATTCATTATGGTTAAGTTTTTGAATTGTGTTGGGAATATTGTGTTCAACCTGCGATACACATTCCTTTGTCTAGTCAAATTTTTGTACTACCTTATAAATGCTGCCACAAGACATACATGTAAAGCATATATTAATTTGACTGATCAACAAAGCATCCAAACTGATACATGGATTTGTCTATGATGTGTACATATGTGCAATACCTGTACTGTATTTTCCACCCTCGCTAGTCCTGGCATAATTGACCTATCCCTGACTCCAGCCGCTAATCTCCACACCATATAAATGTAGCTTTATCCAAAAATTAGTGTATTGTGTGAGTAGCAGGGATTCCGGAATAGGTCAATTATTGCCCAAGAAAACATTGTTGTGTGTACATATTTGCATATGTTTTGTAATTATAGGTATTTGTTGTTATTTAGAATATCCAACAGGTGATTGGAAAGATATATTGCATTTTCTTTGTTGAAGAGTAAATATGTGTGTCTGAATAAATTGAATGAGTGAGAAAATATGTTGAAAAAATTACATGATTTCCAATCCACTTTGTGAAAGTTTGATGACGTTATGACGCGCACAAATCTACATTAACTAGATTAACACGTTATGATTCACATAATTACATTGCATAGTTAGGCCGTGTTGTGTTAAGGCTTTGTTTAGCGTCCGCCTGATCTCGAAAAGGTATCAGATCAGGCAGCACGGAATATTAACACACACACAAATTTTAACACAAGGTAATACAGCCGAAACTCATCAATCCATGTGTACATATCTATTATCAAGTGGAAAATTGTTATATATATCGACCCCAGAGCAAAGAAGATGAGCCCTGCACAATATGTTCAATAAGAAATTTCGTTTTATTGCGCATTCATCGGACATTGAGACCGATTGGATCTTGAAGAACAATTATCTAAAAATATTGTTTCAACACTTACATGTTAAGATTTTCTTGTGTGTGTTTGTGCCAAATTCCGTGGAAGAACTACTTGCACTCAGACACTAAACAAAGTCTTAATACGACCGAACAGATAAACTACTTTTTAGCTCCGCTATGCCGAATGGTAAGCTTTAGCGATATCGTGTTGTCCGGCGTCAGTCCGTCAGTCCGTCTGTCGTCAACTTTTGCTATCTTTAAAGTTTACAGCCGAATCTTTCTGAAATTTTGCACAAAGATACCTAAAAATATTTCGAGAGGGAGGTATTTTTAGGTTTTTGATTTTCACTTTTTTTTCAAAATGGCGGCCATTTTAGACGAAAAAACGGCCAATTTTGGACTTCGGCGTCAATTTTCTCGAAAATTGTCACTGTTTTTGAGATTTTCTCTTCAAAAGGTTCCCCTTATATACCTCTGTAATGTGGATAAGTTTCTATGCCCTTGAATCGCCGGTCTTCATGTGGCGGCCATTTTGATTTTTCTGCGGGTGGGCGTAAAATTTATGTTTTTGTCCCAAATCAAGTCACTATTCGTTTGAGCCATTTCCAGGTTTTTCAGCACTTTTTTTCCTTCATAATGGGGACTGCCACAACTGTACTCATAGAATGCTTGAAGAGAGAGCTTAGATATTGGCACTTTCAAAATGGGGAGTCATATGTGATGATGTGTGTAATGACCTTGGATTTTACCTTCTATGACCTTTAAACGGTCAATTCGGTCACTATTGATGAAAAACACTCAATTTTGGCAATTAACAGTCATTTTCTCAAAAACCGAAATATCAGTTTTGAGATTTTTGTTTCAAACGATTCCCCTTATGTATCTTTGTGATGTGTATAAGTTTCCTTGCCCTTTAATTGCTGGTCTCTGTGTGGCGTCCATTTCGATTTTTCGAAGGCTTTGTGAAAAAAGTTTGTTGCCCAAATGAAGTCACTATTCATTTTGAGCCATTTCCAGCCAAAAAAGATTTGCATGAAAGATCAAAATAGCCTCATTTTGTCAAACATTTGGATCAATTTTGGAATTTCAATATTATTACTATTTGAACTTTTGCAGTGGAGTTTTCAAGGCCGAGAGGCCTCTTGTTTGATACAATATCTATTAAGCGAGGATGGTGGATGCCAATTCTTAGCACTGGCTGTTTTTTTCCTCAAGATAAACTATTCATACTGAAATTGCCAAATGCTTTGACAAATATGTTTTGATCACTACATGACATATTCGATCAAAATATAGAGCTCGTTATATTATCGTGACGATACTTGTCCAATCAACTGAAGGCAGTCTGTTGTCGAATTATGCATTAGTATTATTTATAAGGCAGCTCAGCTAATTTAGTCTTCATAATCAAAGTTAGAAGTTCAGCCTCAAATTTACAAACGACTACTGAAACACTCGTTCCAATATATATCCAGACAGTAGTCAACGTATATAAACAAACCCAGGTGGAAGGTGTTCTTATTTAATTTCGCACATCTGACATAGCATATATGTATACCAAAAAGAATGCAATGCATATTATCGTCAACTCTAAAAAATACTTTTGGTACAACAAACCGAAAAAAAAAAGGGAAATGAATCTCTACTTCTGGAGAAGCCCGGGCTGAACGATGCACTGATGTTTGACCATGCATATTTGATACTGGAATGGTCTATCTTCTATAGCTAGCAGCAAGCGTACTGCCTGTCACCCTGCACAACAGAACAAGTACTTCTCCTCTGCTCAAAGTCCCAACCATAGCCGAATATCTTCATGTCTGCCTTATAGACATTGGCGAGGTTCTTGATGACGTCATTGTGATAGGGTTGTAGGTCCTGCAAGAGACTGTCATACTTGAAGGCGTCAGTATGCTCTCTCTCTCTGTATACTTTGTTAACATGTACCCGCGGCAGGGATATATGCGTGCCAAGCTCCGATGCGAACATGTGGAAGTCCGAGTCGATAGTCTCTGTCTTGAGAATATAATCGTACTTAAGACGACACACCTGACAGTGGTTAATGTACCGCGCCATCTGAACTTGTGGGTGAATCTTCTTGCGGGCAACCATCGTGGCGAACTCGGTGAAGGTTGGGAGGATTCCACCACGTTTTCGGAAGTGGTGGTTCTTGATGACGGCCTCGAAGTAGGCGGCACTGAGCCTTTGCAGAGGGTGGCGCACGACCACAAACTTGGTATAGTCTTTGTAGTTCTGTTCGACCTCGTGGACGGGGAGTTTTTGTCTGTATTCTAGTCCCGCAGACTCCATGAACTCGGCGTCTCTGATCCTCCAACTCTCATCATGACGTGCCTCACTGGATAGGTTCACCATGAAATTCAACCACGACCTGTTTACGATACGAGAGTACATCGGTTATTCGATGTTGTAGACCAATCTATCTAATTTACAACGTACCCAACATCGGCTTCTTTAACAAGCCAACCATACTATGCATATTCCAGAGAATATCCCACTGGTTAACTTCAAGCTTCGCACTTTGCCATTAGTATTTTCATGGACATAGGAAGAGATGATAGGTCTATGTATGATGGTCTCATGTGCTACAGACCTGGAACCGGTTTTAGCGAGCACACAGTACATGAGTTTACGTCTGTGGTTAATAGCGACCAGCTTGAGGCGCCTGGTCATGTACTTTTCCTCTTCCTTCTCAGGATCAGCCATTGACTGACAAGTCTCCTGTAGTAGTGCCTGCCTCTGACGCTGACTGCACACGTGCAGACCTGAACCTAAATCATATACTATGACATTATATACATAGGTTCCATGAATGGGACCATTTGCAGTTATTTTGTTTAGCAATTGTAAATAGTAGCGGATGTTAGACTACATGTGAGTGTTTTAAAGTAAGATTTAGGAGCGATAAATGTTGTTCATCTTGTATGTACCTTCTTCATGTTGGTTTGAAGGTTTCCATTGGACATCAGGCAAACTGTCAGTGTAGAAGTTCTTCTCGTCTGAAGGAAAGCGTGTGATAAATATCTAGGAGCAACCTGAAGATATCTTCATTTTGTGTAACGATTTCAAGTAAACCAGGATATACTCACCCTCATCGATTGGTTGTCCCCTGTATAGTTCTGGTGTGGGTCCTGCAACTGTTGTAGCTTCTGGAATCGTCAATCAGACGTTAATATGTACAAAAAGCAATTCAAATTGAAAAGGATACAACATTATCACAGTAGAGCTGTGGAAGTGAAAGTATTACCATCTTGTTTGTGATTGCCCTTGTGCTTGGAATTCAGGCCTATCGGTTGGTAATCTGCGAAAAAAAAAATCCATACCATCTTTGTCATGTTCTGACCCAATCTGATCGTGGAAAATTATTAGTCACCTGGATAAATTTATTAGAACTGGCCTTCAACCAGACAGTGAGTTAAAGAGACATATTGTGAAAGATATGCACGCTTGTCTGTGTGACGGTTTACCTCGATGATATCCTTGACTTTCAGCTTTCCTGTCACTGTATTCATCCTCAATATCATACCCCCTCGATTTATGTCTTTCTGTCGTTTCCACTCTGAATTCATCCGTCTCATCTTTGAATTCCTCAGATGTGTGGTGTTCGTTCCGCTCCGACAGGCGCTCATCATACATGTGCTTGTCCTTAGATATTGGTCTCCTCTGATGTTCATCATATGGCGATTTTTCGTAGTCGTAGTCTCTTGCTCCATACAGACTTTCCTTGTGGTGCGAAGGAATTTTATCACCATCATCAGAGTAACGCTTGTGAGTTTCTGTTTCGTGATCACGGTTGAAATTTATATCCTCATATTTGATATGGACTATAGATTTGCCACCCTTTTTAGATTGCTTTGGCGTGCCTAGGTAATCTTTGTCGTCATAATGTTTTGTTTCGTGTGTATCCTGTTTGATGTAATCCGCTTCATACCCAATGACTTTTCTATCATCAATTCCCTTGAACTCTCCGCGTTTGAAATCTTTTACTGGAATCTCGAAATCTCTCTCTTTAACGTGATGATGATGTTCCATTGAGTGTCCCATCTCATGCAGACCGTAAGTCGGAGAATTTCCCTCTTCACGTGAATGGGCCTTGTTCTTGTTGTCACTTGTGCCATGAACTATTCCATAGTAAATATCTTCGTCACTCTGTACCCGTTTTTCCTTTTCGGACTCTCTAACAAGTAGTTCTTGTTCTCTGTGTTTTGTTTCCAGATAACTTCGTTCTTTTTCAGCTTTTGGTTTGCTATTTCTGTCTTGGCGATATGACAAAGCATCATGCGAATCATGTCCATGCATGCTATCGTACGAACGTATTTCTCCGTCGTACTTCTTGTCAGCATCGTGCATTTCTTGACTTCTGAATTCACCTTGTAACGCTATTGCAGGGATATCAACTGCTTGGTGGATGATGTCACGATCTTTAAAGCTGTCATAATATGGTTTGTGTTTCGCTTCTCTCTGAACAGATTTCTCTTCACGATCATATTCATTGTGATCGTGAAGATGACCTCTTTGGTTGAAGGTAGATTCATCGGCATCTGAGTCTTCATCACGTCCGACATGGTGTGAGTCACGCTCTTTGGTGTGACGTGGTTTGTAAGTTGGATCTTCTTCGTCATCGTCATCGAACTCAAAATCCGGGAATGAATAATCAGACTCATCACTGTCACTTGAGCGATCTTTCTGATGACTAGGACTGTTGTGATGTTTTTCCAGTTCATCATATGTCGATTCTCTTTTACCATGGGAAGGTCTATCAGAGTTCCAATCTCTGTCATGGTGTTTGCCTTGATCCACATCCTTATCGTGGTGTGCTGTCTTGTCAGACACGAACTTATCCCCTTCATGGTTCACGTCTTTAGCGTCATATACGTGAGCCTTGTCCTTGCTTCCCTGTTTCCCTAGGATGGAGTCCCGAACAGGATGTCTGGGTAGCTGTGTGGTTCCCCTTGCATGGTGCCCGTGGCCGCCCTTTCCTTGCCCACCGTGACCATGTTGCCCATGGTTACCATGGGATCCATGTTTGGAAGCGTGAGTTTCTGGGTGATACTCAGGTTTCCACTTGTGTCTTTCTGTAATGACAAATTATTATTTTAATGGGATGTCAAAATTCTAATGAATAGCTTTCAACGTTAAATCAAAAATTCAGTTGCAACGTTTCTTTCCTGGTTTTTCGGTTGTGGCTTTCAAAGACTCAAATGTGGTTGCCTCCATGGCTTCTTCGTCTAAACCTAGAGAAACAGTAAACCAAAAGGGTCTAACGGTTTGTATCTATTAATCAGTGAGAATGACATGTTCTCATCCTTTGCATGTGGTTGCTCCATGGCTTCTTTGTCTAAATCTAGAGAAACAATACACCAAAAAGGTCTAACAATTTGTATCTAGTCAATGAGAATGGCATGTTCTCATCATTTGCATGGGTCTACCTTGTCCGCCATAATCATCCTCATCGTCGTCTTCTTCTTGAACATCGCCGCCGAAATGGAAGACCTTCTTCTTTGTGTCTTCGTGCTTGTTAGATCCTAGAGTGTTTCATTATATATAAAAAGGTCTAAACCAACAACGGTGTCTTCGTTAGTTTCATGCATCAAATGTTTAATGAGTTGAATTAATTAGTATACAACAGCCCTCACACTGACCATGCTGGTATTCGTCCAGAACTACCAATGGATCGGTGTTGTAGGTGTGCCCTACAAAAAAAGAGCATGATATATTTTGCTTTTTCAGTATTAACGTTCTTAGTCTTACCAGTACATACTTGAGATATGTATGATTCACCCGCAACGTTGGATGTTTGATTCTCACCGCGAGGCCTATGTTTGTTGTACTGGTGGTGTAACCTGCGCCTGTCCTTCAGTATTCTGCGGATGGAAACGAAAAGCCAGACAGCTGCACATACCAGCACTACTCTGAAGAGAAAACTGCGAGAACCGCGGAAAGTACGGAACATTATCACCGCCATGACTCAAACAAGTGCTTCGGGAAGTCTCAGTGCCTTCGAACGCCAGACGTGGCATTGGGACATTACATTGGCGCTATAACAAACATGCGATCGTTACAGTTCGATATGTGCATCATATTTGGTTTTTCGTTTTCAGGCGAGGCAACTCAATTATACATACCAGTTTTATTGAAATACTTGTACTGGTTACGTGTTTATTGGTGTGGTTTTGTGGTTTGGGAAATTTGATGCAATATCGACCGAAAAAGAAACTCTGAAACAATAGTATGACACGATTGAAAATCGATCATTGTACTAACGTTTTCAATCATGATTCTTCTTGCTCTTCAAATTTGCACAAACGTCAGGCACCTCCATAATTTGTTTGATGTTTTCAAAAACTACACCGATGTTTTCGAAAACCATATGAAGATGATAACGACTCTGCTCTTGATTCATGCATTAGGATTTTTTCATTCAAAACATAATTCCAAAGCCATCATACTATTTCTCTCGTCGATCAGACAGATTATCTAGGGTTACCTGCAGAACTAAATATTCCAGTGTATAATGCTTTGTAAAATCAATTCATTCTGTTACCAGCTACTTGTTTTTTTAAATGACATAAGTTGCATCAACGTCTCTGTCGAAATTAGATTAAAAAAGATTAAGGAAAAAAAAATCACAAACGTTATAGCGCATTGAAGTCTCTCCTGTCGTCTTCGTTGGAGTTACTTGATGGATTAGGCCTAGGTGAAGTAATTTGATAGCCTCATCCAGTGTTTGTGAAGTTCGGTAGAGCATTCGCTACTCATTCAGTTATCTGGCGGAGGATAAAACGGGAATCCAGGTTCCGTATACATTTCAACATCAGAAAATCTATTATTTTGGAACATGTCATAAGGGGACAATTATTCCTTTTCAGTGACAATATGCAACAGTATGTCAAAAATATGATGATTGTATGGTGTCTGACCTGGAGCAGTGACAAACGATTCCAGTGACAAGCGAACCAGGAGCAATCCGAAGTTCACCAAAATCAACGCTAGGATCATCACCAACCAGAACCTAGGCTTAGGTGAAGGATAATACTTTGCCATAACAAAACCATCAGTTTCAAGTCTGGTACACGTCCGTCATGCTCGCAAGCTCCACAAGCGATCGAATGAAAACGTCAACGTTATTTCCTCCATTTTTGCACTTTGATCCATTCAGAAGTCCATGTACTACTTATACGACATCAATAAGGTTGTAAAGTCGAATACAGAGGTACATAATTATGTATATATATATATTCACAGAAAAGGCATAGCTTCCTCCCACTTATAGGTGCATTGCCGGTGCGGTGCGGACTGTATACGATCAATTACGTAGCCTTTTACGATTGATAGATCTAATATCGATTTTGCAATGTGAACAATGTTTTGCAATGGAAGCAGGCACGTATGGAGTAAAATTTGCCAAGAGCGATGATACGAACATAATTGGCATGACACACGCGTTCATGATTGATGGCCTTCAGCTAACAGATGACGTGATTGTCATTCGCTCTGGCCTTGTATAGACAGATGAATTCGGGTTTTCCGATAAACATTTTTTTTCTGATGTTTCATCTTCAACTTCATGTTTATTATGTTTCGGAAAGAGTTTTTTTTTATTGAATGACACAATTGAATCATTGGTTATAGCAGCAAGTGCTAAAGTTTTGACTTCACATTCCTATACACAACACTTCCTAGTTCTATGGGTATGTGTATTTAATTCCCGTTCTTCAAGTCCATCACACCAAGGCGACGTTCTTGACATCGTACCTGAACAAGAATTCTCCAGATATCACCACAAGGTTTACAAACATTGAAGGTCAATCTAGATTTTCATATATGTATATATTGCACTCAGTGCGAAAGAATTCGGTCTGGCCACATCCTTGTACCGATAACTCATATCTAACCAGTGCCGATATCTTTCAACATATCGACTCATGATGGTAAAATTCCCAGCCTTCCTGACTGGGCCATGTATGTGAGTGAAGGCCGCCTGTACCTATATCAGACCCGAGGTAGTCGCGCCTCTGTTACATAGACACGACTGATGATGTGGAAGGTAGCCCTGTGTCTCCTGCTGGCCTGTGGTGCCACACGGGCCCAGTATTTCGGGACGTACCAGTGTGATGGAGGGAGGGATGTGATCGTCCACCTCTTTGAGTGGAAGTGGTCGGACATTGAAGCCTGGTGCCCGACACTCGCGGACATGGGTTACTGTGCAGTCCAGGTAGCCTAATAATTTGAGTATTTTCCAAGTCTTTAGCACTGAAGGATGCATGGTCCACCTGGACCCCCTCAAAAGGCCTATAATTTGAAATTCATTGTATGATTTTCATACTTAAAAAATCATCAATATGATATTATTTATTCGGAAAAAGAAATTTGGGATTGAATTTTCCATTTAGTATGGAATTATGGTTAATTTTATGCCCAAAATACGTGAAAAAGGGCCATTTTCGGCAATTTTGGACAAAATCATTTTCTTAATAACAACTACTGCAAAACAAAATCTGAGATTTTGCCAGGTTATCAACTAACCGGTGTGCGTGTTTTTGACACCTAAAAATATGGGGATCACCATGTTAATTTTTCCGCTACAGTCATCCATATCATCTCAGAAGAGAAACTTTTTAAAATACTTAAATTTGTGAAAATTTTGATAAATTCACTTATCTTGAAAACTTAACTCATATAACACAAAAAATAGCAGGGAGCGACATTAACACTGGCCCACTGGCCCCACACCATATTTTGAGCCTGTGGGGCCAGTAGGGGCCACCAGATTCTGTAAGTCACTGGCCCCACTGGGCCAGTATAAAATCTTGCATTCTTTGAATTTTACTTCACAATATTTCACTTCCCTTGGAAGCCTTTCCATGTTGCTTCTTTATGAAAATGCATCAGTGTTTGATATTCAAGTGTGCACTGATTGTTATTGAACTTTGAAAGTGGGGCCAGTAGATTATGAATGGGGCCAGTAACTTCCAGATGTTACTGGCCCCATGGGGCCACTGGTGTCATATGCCTAATGTCGATCCCTGAATAGTATGGTGACCCCGAAATTTTTCTGTATCAGAAACATCCACACCGGTTTGATAATAAATGAGCAAAATCTCATTTTTTTGTATTCATTGTTATTAAAAAAAACATTTCATTGAAAACGGCCAAAACTGACCCATTTTTCAGGTATTTTGGTCGTATAATTACCCACAATTCCACATTGAATAGAATATTCGATCCCAAATTTCTAATTCCGAATGCACAATGCCATATTGATGACTTTTTAAGAGTATGAAAATCATGCAATGAATCTCAAATTTTAACCCCTCTGAGTGGGTCCAGGTGGAGCGTGAACAAGGCAACAACCCCATCACCCATTTCATTCTGTTGTATCCTCCTCACCAGGTATCGCCACCACAAGAGCACGCGGTACTGGGCTCTAACAACCCGCCATATCCGTGGTGGCAGCGCTACCAGCCCGTCAGCTACATCGTCACCAGCCGAAGTGGGGACGAGTCTGCCTTCCAGAGCATGGTGTCCGCGTGTAGTGCCGCCGGGGTCAAGTGAGCGCAATAAGAAATCTGGGGCCGGTTTCACTAAGATCATAAAAAGCTCGTTAGCAGCAAAATTCTCGTTAAATTAAAGAATCCTCGTTAATAACGAGGGTTTATCAATCACTAAGATATCCATCGTTAAAAATCCTCGTTGTATCCATCGTTAACAATATGTTGTCATAGTTATTTTTGTGTTTTTATTTCCATTAGTAGAAACTTCAAGGAGGACTTTATATAACGAGCTCGCTTTCTTAGTGAAACGGACCCCAGGTGTTCTTTAATATTGTATTGGTGTCTTTTGTATATCATCTCTGTTTTCGATAGGATCTATGTTGACGGAGTGATCAACCACATGACTGGTGGAGGTTCTGGGTTCGGGTCAGCGGGTAGTTACTGGGATGCCGGAGATGAGTTCGGCCAGGATTACCCGGGTGTTCCATACGGTGAGAACGACTTCAACGGCCGGGACATGTGTGACACCGAGAACCTGGAAATCGGAGACTACCAGGATCCAGTCGAAGTGAGGAACTGTCGCCTGGTGGGACTCAGGGACCTTCGACTGGGAAGTGACTATCCTCGACAGAAGACGAGAGAGTACATGCAGAAAGTCATCGACTGGGGTGTGGCTGGATTCCGCATGGACGCCTGCAAACACATGTGGCCGGGAGACGAGGAAGCAATCTTTGGTGGACTGACTGGGCAGCCATTCATCTTCCAAGAAGTTATCGACCAAGGTGGAGAACCAATCACTGCTGGAGAATACACACATATAGGACGAGTTACCGAGTTCAAATATGGACTGAAGTTGGGAGAGGTCATCATGAAGCAGAATGGGCAGAGGCTCGCCTACTTGCATAACTTTGGTGAGGCTTGGGGCTTCTTGAATGGGCTGGATGCCGTCGTGTTCATAGATAACCATGACAACCAGCGGGGACATGGTGGCGGTGGTGTTATCATCACCTACAAGCAACCGCGTGAGTACAAGATGGCCAATGCTTTCATGTTGGCCTGGGATTACGGGTATCCCCGGGTGATGAGCAGCTATTTCTTCCCGGATGGCGCTGGAGATCAGGGTCCGCCCTCAGACGGGAACGGTAACACGAACGACGTGGAGTGCTTCAACGGCGACTGGATGTGTGAGCACGCCTGGCGACAGATCTACAACATGGTCAAGTTCCACAACACCGTGGTGGGTGAACCGGTCGCCAACTGGTGGGACAACGGCTTCCACGCCATCTCATTCTCCAGAGGTAGCAAGGGCTTCATCGTCATCAACAACGAGGATTTCACGATTGACGAGACCTTCCAGACGGGGCTCCCGGCCGGAGAATATTGCGATGTCAACTCGTGTGACGGAAACCTGCCGCCCTGTGGGGGAAGCGAGTGTGTGGGGTCCATCACTGTCGATGGTAGTGGTTTTGCCAGCATCCAGGTCGTGAATGACGACAACCCTATACGTGCCTACCATGTGTAATACAACTTGGTGCCTAATGAAATAAACACCCATCTAGATATCTATATCCAAATACATTGATTTGATATTTTACTTCCCAATAGATATCAATAATTGTCATTTTACAATTATTTACTTGAAATTCTGGGTTAGTAATGGTCAATTATTAATTGATAATTATTACTCCTTTGAGGAACATGTTGAAGTCGGTGTAAACACGAGTGGGTGTCGTGATAGCGTGGATTATATCTTTCAAAAGTGAAATTACTCGCACAGCATAATTTAAGATTTAAAGTTGGAATCACTTTTAAAATCAGCCAAATTTAGCATTCTTTTTTGTCACGCAAACTTGAAAGTACATCTCGAGATAGTCGGGAATATATAGGAAATATGCACAGATCGACAACAGATGCTCAGAAAATTGCCGTTGATCGTGCATGAAAACAGTGGATTGAGAATGATCGGCCTGCCTACATTGCCGGTTGCCACAGTATCTAGACAAATACCAATGACGTCATCAGACTGTGTTTAGAACTCGCCCAAAAGGCGGGCCGCTTTTAGGAAAAAAATGATGCAAATCTTGATTTGGAAACTCTATTTAGGCACGTAGTACACATTTCCATAACCAAATTTGTACTGTTTCTCATTCTATAGACAAAATAAAGCTATCGCAGAATGAATAAATTTTGTCAATTCTAAAAGTGATTATAGCTTTAAATGGCCAAGGGTAATCGAAAGATGAGGTTTCTTGAACGACTCTTTCGAAATTCAAGACCAGTTTTCATTGTTCCACCGAATCCCATTTACTATGCTATGAAGGGAAACAACCATATTCTCGGTCGATTGTATTGTTTTTGAGCCACCCTAAATTGGTACTACAGACCATGGTTCCAATTAGTCAGAAACATCGTTGCGTATGTGACTTGTTTGGAAATCTCAGTTTCGTGTGTCGTTGGGAAGTCCACAATGTGGTTGACTTTGTTGAAATTTGGCGAATCACAACAATCCGTTCAGCAATATGGCCTTGAATATCCGTTCAGCAATATGGCCTTGAATATGTTTTTAGTCCATAGAATATTCAAGTATTTCAGCCGTATCCATTTTATGGAAAAGTCATGAAAGTAAGCATAATGTAAGTTGTGAGCTCGGAAGTGTCTATATAACGTGTACCGGTAATGTGAAGTGTCGTGTTTCCTTTGACAAAAGATGCAAAGTTACTTCGAATATTTTGAGAATTTTCGTAAAAAAGAAACCCTTCACTGTTACATTCCAATTCGATTTATTTTCATGGAGTTCCCTTGCTGCTCTGACTATGATACCAATTAATGCTAGCTGGCCAATAGATATTTGGCAGACGCATGGGTCCATTCATTCCTTTAATCTCGACTCACTCCGTGCTTTATGACCGCGACAGCAGGCGCGTTATGCTCTGGAACATGTGACAATGAATGGTAGGGAACCTTAAATCTGACCTATGTCTCTTCTGACAACTGGGACTGGATGAGCTGAAACATTCGGGCGATAAACTTCAGAAGGCGCCCCAGTTCGCTGTGATGGTTTGATATTTTCTTATATAGCAGGGTCACTTATGAAACGAATAAACCAGACGTGATTTCCCATCAGTGATATCGTTTGGAGGTTATCTTATATCACAATGTATATTATCATGAACGACACATTTTTATTGAATTGCCAACCGAACAAAAGAAGCTTCCAGTTTGAGGTCATTTATCAGTGTTCATAGATAAGTATGGTTCATAATTATCTTGGTGTTGCCGTATTCATGAACTGCACATTCTAGATATATGTACGTGATTATAAATCAGAATTTAAAGAGACGAATGGACTGTCTCCTTGTTGGGTCCTTTTAACTGGCTCACATGTACACAAGACCCTTTCAGAAGTACTGGTTCACAGGTGCACGAGACCTCTTGTGCTGGGCACATACCCCACTAATATCTTCCCCAGGGTCAATGGGGGTCGTTTAGAAGTGGTCATATGGTGCCACAAAAGGGATGGCATAATATGCCAAAAATCACCCAAAATGAAAAAAATCCCGAATAAGTAACTGACTCATCCGGCACAGACCCTACTAATATCTTCCACAGGGTCAATAGGGATTGTATGAAAGTGGTCATATGGTGGCAAAATGGGATGTATGCCAATATCGCTTGGGTGAATTTGCAGGCATTGCACATGTATGCAGCGCTCTCGACTGATGGCCTACTAGATACAAGCGTGAGTTGACACTTTTCGGGTACCAAATTGGCTGATTGTCGATGGATTTTGTGTTCAGATTGACCTATTTATCATTAACACTGTTCCAGGGTTATTTAGTGTATTACCATGACATGCACATGACATCATCCGTGTGGGAGGAGAAATTCGGCTATGTTTCCAGAGTTAGCACACATGGTTTGTGAGCGCTCTATAGGTGGGAGCTTTCGCTGAATAATGCTGAAATCGCATGAGAACGACAGTCTCATGAAACCGATTGTTTTTTTTTTCCAGAATTATGTAATAAATATTAGTTTGCAGACTATCTTATTACGACCATTACACCACTCCAATATCTTGTACTATGGAAGCAAATGACACTGGCTTCTTGTTCAGAATAGAGAACTGATGCTTTTGACGAAAATGTAATAATATTACCGAATAAGTTAATATTAGTTTTACTAGTTATGTCTATTATTGACCACAATAAATATAGTTCAGGCCAGAAACATTTATTTTTAAGCTCTAAACAAAGTAAACGTTTTGTTCAGTAGAGATTTCATGGTTGTAATTGAACAAGTTCATATTAGTTGTACTACATAAGTCTATCGACCACAATAAAAATAGTTGAGACAAAAATAAAAAAAACTTTTATAATTGGGCTCAACAAGGTTATTTTTACTAGATAAGTTTATTATTGACCATTGAGTTTATTATTGTTGGGCTCAACAACGTAGAGATTCTGTCGAGTAGAGATTCCATGACTGTATCCCAACAAGTTATTATTAGTTTTACTGGTTGAGTCTATTATTGACCACAATAAAAACCAGAGGGCGGACGGGAGAGGCAGTCGGTCTCACAACCGCACAGGTGTCTTTCGGAACCATTCGGAGTAAAGTTTGTGACGTCGTTTCCCCGAAATTTTTTTTTGTGGCGGCCATCTTGTTTTTCAGATTTGGCTGAAATTCATTAGCAACCTCCCTCAGGGCCCGATGTATGTGTGCAAAAAGTTTCGTGATGATATCTTGGTACGTTTAGGAATGAAGTGCGTGACGTCGTTTTCCCGAAAAAAAAAAGTTTTTTTCCGTGGCAGCCATTTTGTTTCTCGGATTTGGCTGAAATTTAATAACACCTCAGGGCCTGATGTATGTGCACAAAAAGTTTCATGATATCTTTGTATGTTTCGGAATAAAGTACGTGACGTCCTTTTCCAGAAAAAAAAATGTTTTTTTAGGTTACCGAATTCATGGTTAATCTATTGGCATGGCGTTGCGTCCGTCGTCTGTCATCCGTCGCCGTCCACATTTTTATCTTTTTTGTTTACTCGCGACTTTTTCTGAAATTTTGCACAAAAATGCCTAAAAATATTTCAAGAAGGAGGTATTTTTTAGTTTTTTGATTTTCACACTTTTTTCAAAACGGTGACTATTTTTGAAGAAAAACGGCCAATTTTGGACTTGACGGACGTTTTCTCAAAATTTGTTCAGTATTTTTTTTTCTAATTGATGCATAACACTCCTCATATACACCCCTGTGATTTGTATAAGATTCGTTACCCTTGAATTGCTCGAAGTGGGCCATTTTGGCCCAAACTCGGCCCAAATGGGACTCTCCCATGTTAAATTCTCCTATGCTTTATAATGTACGGAGCCGTATTGCTGCCAAGGGAGTTAATTTTTTAACTCAAAATTTCGAGATAATTACTCAAAATTTCGTGATAATAACTCGAAATTTCGAGATAATAACTCAAAATTTCGAGATAATAACTCGAAAAATCGAGATAATAACTCCAAATGAACTAAAAGTTACGAAATAAATCATATATAGTAGTAGCTCCAACTTTTGGGTTAATATCCTGAAATTTCGAGTCACATCTCGAAATTTGGAGTTAATATCTTGGAATTTTGAGTTAATATCTCGAAATTTCGAGTTAATATCTCGAAATTTCGAGTTAATATCTCAACATTTTGGGTCACTACCTCGAAAGTTTTAGTTACTATCTCAAAATTTTGAAATGGAAAGTTCGACATACTATCTCAAATTCTCGAGTTAATAACTCAAAATTTTGATTTAATATCTCAAAAGTTTGAGATAATAAGTCAAAATTTTGAGATAATATCTCGAAATTTTGAGATAAAAGATTTCAGACCTGGCAGCAATACGCTTCCGTAGTAATGGGACACATTATGTCTATTATCTCACTTAATATTGAGATCAGAGACTAGGAATCAATTGTGAACATATAAGTAAAGATATATGCTGAATATTCTCGTGACCTTAAATTTGACCTCTGTCCTCAGTTTCGAGATCAGAGCACAAAATGGCTTATATCTCGCTTATTATCAACTTTACAGCTTAGGAATCAATTGTGGACATATAGAAAATATTCTGATGACCACGAGCTTGACCTTTGACCTCGTTTTCAAAGTCACAGGAACAAATGGCTAATACCTCGCTTCTTATCGACTTTACAGCTTAAGAATCAATTATAAACATATAGGAAATGATATATGCAGATTATTGTCATGACCTTGAATTTGACCTTTGACCTCATATTCAAGGTCACAGGACAAAATGGCTTATTATCTCACTTATTATCGATTTTACAGCTTAGGAATCAATTGTGGACATATAGGAAATGATATATGCTGAATATTCCCGTGACCTTGAATTTGACCTCTGACCTCATTTTCAAGGTCAAGAGCACAAAATGGCTAATATCTCGCTTATCGGCTTTACAGCTTAGGAATCAACTATGAACATATAGGAAATGATATATGCAGATTATTGTCATGACCTTGAATTTTACCTTTGACTTAAATTTCTAGGTCACAGGACAGAATGACTAATATCTCGCTTATCGACTATACAGCTTAGGAATCAATTGTGAACATATAGAAAATGATATATGCTGAATATTGCCATGACCTTTCGACCTTGAGTTCGACCTTTGACCTCATTGTCATGGTCAGAGCACAAAAAGGCCAAAATCTTGCTTATTTTCGACTTTACAGCTTAGGAATCAATTGTGGACATATAGGAAATGATATATGCTGAATATTCTCTCGACCTTGTATAAATGTAAACATAAACTTTATTTGTTTAGCGAGGATTCCCCACAGCCGAAGCCACTAGGGGGTCTCCTCCGTGCGTATACAACAAAGTGCAGTGCAATTTATTTACAACAAAATATACAATTATATACAAATATATACAGTGGTAAGAAAATAAAGGTTACAAATATATACAGTGGTAAGAAAATAAAGGTTACTTTACATCATTATTATTTTTTTGGTGTTTATGTCATTCGTTTCGTGGCAATAATATAATCATGGAAACAAATAAATAATTTAGTATTCTCAGATTGTGTTAAATCGATGAAACCGTTAAGAAACCCGTTAACAATATGATTTTTTTTTCTTCGTTAGTTTCAGGTATTAACATGTTATAATGAACCCTGGGCGATACAGTACTACAACGTTTGTTGGACTGGTAAATGTGAAATCAACACTAAATGTGAAACCTAACGGTAAATGTAAAAAAACAAAGCATATACCATGTGCTTGACGCTAAATGTGAATATATATATATAGTTACCACTCACAGTCATCAGACTGGTACGAACAACTAAGAACTACCCAAATCCCGAAATGGATAGCATCGAAATGGATAGCCTGCTCTTTTCCACTCCCGCCTGGTCGACTGTAGAACCGTTTCACCCTAGTTCGAATCGGTTGTGCAGGAAAGCAGGTGTTCCCATCACTGATCTGTCTTTTTAGGTTACCGTAGCTTTGATCTAAGCATACAAGGAATAGAATGCGTAAGAATATGTCCGGGTGACATGTTTTTAGGTTACCTAATAAAATGGATAATATCTCGCTTATTATCGACTTTATAGCTTAGATATCAATTGTGCACATATAGGAAATGATATATGCTGAATATTCTGATGACCTTTGACCTTTTCTTCAAGGTCAGAGCACAAAATGGCTAATATCTCATTTAGTATCGACTTTCCAGCTTAGGAAACAATTGTGTACATATAGGAAGTGATATATGCTGGATATTTTTGTGACTTTGAATTTGACTTCTGACCTCATTATCAAGATCAAAGCACAAGACGGCTAATATCTCGCTTATTATCGACTTTATAGCTCAGAAATCAATTGTGCACATTCAGGAAATGATATATGCTGAATATTCTGATGACCTTGAATTTGACCTTTGACCTCATCTTCAAGGTCAGAGCACAAAATGGCTGATATCTCATTTAATATTGACTTTTCAGCTTAGGAATCAATTGTGGACATATAGGAAGTGATATATGTTGGACATATTATCGAGATACTAAGTCGATATTATCGAGATACTAACTCGATATTGTCGAGATACTAACTCGATATTGTCGAGTTACTAACTCGATATTATCGAGATTCTAAGTCGATATTATCGATATACTAAGTCAATATGATCGAGTTACTAAGTCGGGAATTTCGAAAATATAAGTTTCCTCGGTGGCCCTTCTACGCTTCCGTAGGGAATAGCGTATAAGTTGAGAAACAAACACACCATATCGGTGACATAGGAATGTTGTTGCTTAGGAAAGGGAAATTGACTAAGTGATGAAATCATCACGTTTGTCATATAATCTAGTTGACAGGTTAGAATCATTATCAATCTCCAACCTCAGGTCTAGATATTTGGAAAAATTAGCGGAGTCTGTTAAAAAGATTAAATAAATAAGCGGTTGGGAGTTTACCATTGTCACAACGAGCGGGAAATTATATTTGATTGCAGTACATTATTATCGCTAAAGAAATGAACATATTTAATATTTATCAATATATGAATTGAGAATTTCGGATTTTTTTTTACCAACTTTGTATCTCCTCCAGCTATGCTCACGTTGCTCTGGCCTCTGAGTGCGATTATGTAGCTCAGCCCAGTTTTGGTTAAGGTACTGGCTCAGAGATTTCCGAAAAATGAAAAAAAAATTGTGCTGGATTGCGCTGTTGATCAATCAAACAAAATATTGTTCATAATAATATATTTCAACGTACCGCACGTAGGCCTATATTCCTTAACAGATGAGCCAAAATACACATACCTTATCACGTAATGTACACATATGATATCTACGGGCGGTTAGTGGATCATGGTGCCACCGAAGCCTCCATATTGATGTTGTAGACTGAGTTGTACCATAATACGGCTGGTTAGCTGAACATCGTATTACGAAGCCCAGTTAGATACTGTGAACTTAACGCTATCGAGCTCATCTGGGATGATGCCATCAATGAGATCCCCATTGATTTGGTCGTCATACATCTGGGTGAATCCAGCAGTTTAGATTCGGACTCAATAACTCCAGTGGATATTGTGTGATTGTGATTTCTTGAATGCGAAATATAATTGAAGCATGAGTAATAAAATGAATATTCATTTGTGACCATTGTATCTTCTTTGAGATGACCCCTATTCAATTATTCCATTGATTTGTCTCAATCCCCAACGACATCAAAGTGGCAAGCCAGAATGCTCATGGTAAAACCCCATAGGAATATATATTTTCCTAGATATACCGACGAGAAACGCACAGGACAGAAAAATTGCTATTGTTTCATAATGGTCATAGTGCCGTTTTGACTTGATATAAATTTCGATTAATACAAGTCAGTAAGTTCATGAGATATATTCACGCCAATAAATTATGCGCCGACTTTAGACGGGCTGAATCTTAGGTTTGTATTATGAACATTTAGGAAGCAATATATTACAGATATTTTGGTAGTTTTGAACTTTATTTCAGATGACCCCGAGTGGTAAATCCGACAGCAACATCTGATCTGAGTGGTGTATATTGGACTCTGCATTCAAAACGTCTGTAGATAGAGCTTATGTTTTTATCATGAACATACAGGAAGTTATAAATGTTGGTTCTTTTGGCGGTCTTGAAGTTGACCTCATTTGACCTTGAGTGGTAAATCCGAGGGTCACATCTGAAAGAGAAATGTGTAAATAAGACTGCATACAAAACGGCTCTAGGTGTAACTTATGTTTGTATCATGAATATATAGAATGTAAGTATCAATCTGTTGCCACCAATACGGTCATATTTTGATGATGCCACTAACAAACACAAAATATAACATTTTGCAATAGAAACAAAGCCCGACCACATAGTATATCCAAATATCCATATATTTCGAGTTTTCTGGTAGTCTTGAAATTGAACTAAGATGTGGTAAATCCGAAGGTGACATCTGATTTGAATGGTGTAAATTGAACTCTGTATACAAAACTGGTGTAGATAGAGCTTAGGTTTGTATTATGAACATATAGGAAGTTATATATGGCGGATATTTTGGCGGTATTGACGTTGACCTCATATGACCTTGAGATTGTGTAGATTTGACTCTGCATCCAAAACGTCTGTGGTTAGAGTTAAATTTGAATTGTGAGCATATAGGACATCATATATGGTGGATCTCCTGGTGTATCACATTGATTGGGCACTCTAAATACGTTGATATAATAATAATAAGAATAATAATAATAATAATAATAATAATAATAATAAAAAGCTTGAAGTTGGTCTCAGATGACACTGAGTGGTCATCATTTGGTCATCTTAGTGGACCTTGACTGATAGATCTATCACACCTGTGATGTTCAAAACCAAAATTGTCCGGTAACCTATCGTAGCCCTTGGACTAATTTGTTAAATTGAAAGATCTCAAACTCTGCCGAGCTTTACAAATCGTATCTTCTCTGCATAATTCAAAACGATGAATGATTTTCAATCCATCCTCCAATCTTCTCGACTTTCCATGATGTGAAATTATTTCATTGCTGCTCATCTCTATTGACCATGTCAACGTTTCCTACAATCTTCCTACTACAGTTACACATGCACATCTCGTTTTCAAGTGATATTGGCAGAAAAACTATTTTTTCCAAATCAATTACATATATGCCTGTGGTCTCAGAAAGATAGGTTACAAAACAAGCTATGCTTGATGAGATGGGTGAATCAAATATATGCCAGTACTAGCAGCCCCTTTTGTTTTGTTTTGTGCGCCACTCAGAGTTACCTCTGACTTAACCTATTTCACCCTCCATTGGCTCGAACATACACTAGTAAGCTGAAATCGCGTTGCATCAAGGGAAACAAATCACCGAGAATGGCGGTAATGTAAACAAACTCAAACTATCTCCACAAGAAACTCGCAACGAAATCAATTAAAAAGGGACACCTGTTTGGGCATACAAGTGCTGATATAACTATTATGTTTTCTTCGTTCGATCAGGAAGGTATGACAATATCCATAACTTTCTGCCAATATCACTTTCAGTGATAACATTCTTATCTACCTTTATATGGGATTATGATAATATTGAGATGATGATCTTTGATGAAAATGATGAAATAGGAATAGAAAGAGTCTTATAAGAAGGGGTATAAGTATAGATGTGTGACAAGTATGTTTTTTCCATAGAAGGTGAAGTAACCAAGGCTGCTGAACTGTTGAATTTATATGTTTAGTTGATCCTATGTGTTGACCATGTGTATATGTGTCTCAATGGTGGTACTACATTGACCGTGACTGGTGACTTTCTTGACTCTGTGGCAACTGCTGTGCTTGAGGTGACGATGGTCGCAACCTTCAAATTGTTTGGAGTAGAAAATGTGTACAACTCAACGCAGCGGACATTCCACAAAGTAAATAATCGACTGAAAACGTGTTATTATATGCATCATAAATCAAACTTATAATAAATTGGAACTTCAAACGGAGTCAATGTGATTCAAGTTATCATGTATTGTTGATAGCAAATGCTAATACCAAATTCCTTACTTTTACATAACCTGAATATCTTTAATCTTTATCGTGATAGTATGTTTTGTGTCAATTTTTGTGTGTGTAATTTTTGCATTATGAAGTATTATTATGAAGAGCATTTTTACATCAAATGAGTAGATTGCTTTGATTAGCTACGTTTAAGATCTTTTCCTGACGTACCTGTGAACTTTGTCGCAAATTAGTATCACATGAAGCTTGAAAATAGAAAAGATGGCAAACTCATCAAGTGTATCCGATCATCATTTCAAGCTTACTCTACATACAGCCCATAGGTATAGCTAAGGATTTAAATTCGGACCGATATGCAAAGGTACGTCTAAAAGATTAAATTGAATTCTGAAAACATATATTTTGTCGATTTTGTGGCACATAAACAAATAATCATGGCGCTCAGTTCCCTAGAATTAAAGGTTGGTACGGAACAGCTGAAAATTATTTGGGCACGGATCATATCTCATGCCAAAAAAATGTGAATGATGAATGCAGCACAGATTGCCATCAACAATGGCTGGAACGAGGAGTTTCATTAGCGTAATTAACTTGCACCCTATTGACGTCACGAATATCATTATAATATTCAAGTAGCGGTAGGTAAAATATTTACCACGAAATCATCCACTAAAACTGTCATGAAAGTTGGACAAGTTGAATAAACTATAATAATTCATGATTTTTACCATATAAACCATAATAATTCATGAGAATTATCCTATCCACGGTGGCTAGGCGTTACGCGTTATTCAGGGAGTGTCGCGTAAAATCGTGAGTATTACGCGTTATTCGTGAGGAAATAACATAGGAAACGACACCGGCCCCCACTTCAAATGGGAAAAATAATGAAAAGGTTCATTTTCTTCCCAAAATTTTGTTTCCACGGAACATTGTTTTAATTGAGTATTTTATGAACTAAAAATGTTTTTGTGGTTCACGCGTATCAGCCTGGGTGAGAAAACCTGCACACGCGTTACAGCATGAGGAAACATGTGAGCGTTATCGGGGATGGTTGAGCTGGTAATGCATACATGAAGATTTTTTAAGAATGATTTGAGGCTGCACATGTTCAAAGTACTGACGATACTCCTCATTTATCATTATCATCAATATTTCCCTCCCAATCTTCATAAATCTGAAATTGGCAATACTAAGAGATCTTCGTGTCTTTCACACAGAAGCTCACCAAGTGAAAACAGTTTATCTTGAACTTGAATTTATTTCATCAATTGAGCAGTAAAACTGGAGAAAGATTCACATTAAGAAAGAACTATCTCAACCTCAACAAAATATTTACTCATGCGCATACGCGTAATGCCCTCAGGCAAATCGCATAAAGTATAGCAAATAAGCAAATGATAAATTCAACCTAGATTTGTGCCGCCTGCGACCGATGTGAAACATTTTGAAGACTCCATATGTGGAGCCCATCCTATCACTATCATAAACCTCGCATTCTATCTATGTCAATGCCGATGCAAAACATTTTCAAACCCAAAACAGAGGAGAGTGGCTGTCGAAGCGAAATTGACGGATATTGTGCAGCCAAAGGTATCGCTACACTGGATTATTTCTCTAATCAAAACTCTCAGCAATAATCATGAATATGTGTAATGTTCCATGCAAATTCAAATCCGACATTTCAAAATGGTAAAATTAGCGAAATTGTATGTATTTTCTACTAACGGTCACTCAGAGGCTGCCATTTCCTCACGAATAACGCGTAATACTCATGATTTTACGCGGCACTCCCTGAATAACGCGTAACGCCTAGCCACCGTGCTATCATCTGCCAAAAATGCGTTTCTTGACTTTAGTTAGAAAAAGATTCTACTATAATTTAGGTGAATTGTTGATGTTAATTGATATGTATGAATATATACAGTGATCTACTTCATATTATTTTATTTCAAGTATGGGAGAGCAGGGATCCTAGTGTAGGTTTTATCTTGCCGTTCGACACTTGATACATGATGTATCAAGTAGAACCCAATTTTTTTTTCAGTTTGTGTAGTGCTTTGAATATGCATTTTTGTTAGAATTGTGATCCTGGAAATAGAACCACTGTCGCCTGCACAACTCCGGAGATGGAGGTCCCACAGGGTGAAATGTGGTAAGTTACCATTTCAACATTTGCCTTTTGCAGGAACCACTTTTATGATATAAAGAAAACATTTTTCTTTATCTTTTGTTAAGGGATATTAATGCACGAAAAGCATGAACACACAGTATAACTATGCCTGGAATATAGCATACAGAAGAATAATTTTCAAATCAAAGAGAGTAGCGAAAATTGTGTGGACAACAACAAACACATTTTTATGTTAAGAGAAAGATACACAGAGGAAGATATGGTGAATTTTGTGGGCGAGGAACAAAGTCTGGAGTTTTACATTGGCTTCAAGTTGGATGGGCTCGATGACTACAAGAACCTGAGTGCTAGGGAAGATTCACGTCCTTATTCTAAGCTCGATATTTTCGAGAATCCCACCTTGGAGTGTGAAAATACAAGGATTTGGCAATTTGAAAACGGCAAAGTGATTGATGACAATTCGGGTACGGTATTATTCCTGGGTATGGGATTGGTATATGGTATTATTCCATTTTATTTATGGACTTTTCCGATGTACCTTTAATAACCAAAACTAGGTTTCCAAATAGGTTTGGAAAACCTGTACCTTAATTCAAGTAATATAATATTGTTTGCCAGTCACCTTCTTGAATGCCTAATGATGTAGTCCTCGATTGGCAATGTTTCAATATCAAGGGTGAGAAGTTGAGACGAGGAGTGACAATTCACGACTACATAATTCAAGTGGGAGAAGGAGAGTGTGACATCAAAGACCTACAGGACACATCCCTCACCCTATTGCCACCACAGAGTACATCTGAGAGGTGCAGGTACAGGATCTTGGTCGGAACAGGATCTTGGTCAGTGAATAGAAACGCCACAAAAGAGTAAAACATGCAGGAAATGTATATGTCATTCTCATATGTACTACATTATGAGGGTTATACCATAATTGTATATTTTGATCATATCAGGTACACCTAGGTTCCAACAAGAAGCTGCAATGTGGCAAAGTGGTCTACCCTGGACCTGACTTAGCTACAATATTGTCGAGTGTATTCGCGGTGGTGATCGCTGTTGCTGCTGTCACAGTATTCGTTGTCTGTTGGTGCAAGAAACGTAAATCATCAACAAACCAAGAGGGTGGCGATGTTAACACGGCAGTTGACGACGAAGTGGATGAAAAGCGTGTTGATATCATTGACTTGGGACCTGTGAAAATGGATGATGCAGATGAAGCTGATGGCAAAGGACGTGAATCGGCAAATGTAGAGAATGATTTGACGCGACCTAACGTCCTGGATCACATGGTAGCGAGCGTGACCATCCCATTCTTGATGGCCCTGCCGAGGACGTCGGAGCTTTTGAAGACAAAGAGGGTCCACAGGATAATATTCCAAATGACGATGTAGAGCCAGATTATGCCAACTCTCTTTTCTTGCGAGGCATAGAGGGTATTGCGCATGGTGGTGCCAGATCTCGTGATTCTTTTGTATAATCACCGATCAGATGTAATTTCATCATAATATAATGAAGTCGACCTTGATGATGTGTACTCATTGTTGTCAGTGCCTTTGTACCTTCACCGACCTCTGTTTTTTTCCCCATGCATTACAGGGCAATAGTGAAAAGTAAGTTAAAAGCGGTAATCTTCATATAACAGTCCATTATTGATGTCAGAATAATACATATGTAATGTAATCCCATAATACATATGTTTGTCTTGTTATATGATGAGAATGTAACAAGACTTATGAAATATGTAATATATTGTATCCAATATGAGTATTTTTTTCTACTATACTGCCATTCCTGTACTGCCACTGCCTGGCAAATCCGCCTCACCATTGCTGTGCCTGTGACAGCCACCTTGCCACTGCTGTTCTGGACAAGACTCACCTGTGTCTGGAACAGCCACCCCATCATTGCTGTGCCTGGCAGAGTAACCTACCATTAATGTGCCAGGCACATATACCTATCATTGTTGTGCCTGGCACAGCCACCCTACCATTGCTCTGCCTAGCACAGCTATCCTGCCATTGTTGTGCTTGGCACAGCTACGCTATCACTGTTGTGCCTAGCACTGCCATCCTACCATTGATATCCAACAATATTCCCTTTCAAGGCGCCATTGTTTGTTTTAAGCAACTGCCTTCGAATGTATGCAATAATTTTTTGAAAACTAAATTTTGGTTAAACTAATCTAATACAAGACAACAAGCATGTGCACAATGATTTTGTCGATAACAGTCCGTCCGAGTTGACTTTTCATCGGTTTGAACACACATTTTATGCCAGTTTTGTATATAAACAAACGAAGTTTATGTGGAATGTGCGGAATTGTCAGTCCATCTTGCACTTTTATGTTTTGTTTAAATCTGCGTTTGGTGGATACAGTTTCTGTATTTACGTATGAACCCAGTTTAAATGAGCAAAATTTCGCACTGGTTGCAATCATAACATTTAATGTGAGTACGTCCCATTAATTTCATATGTTTAATATGACATTTAGTTTTAGAAAAAAATATTGCCTGTTTTGGAGGCAGTTGCTTTAAACAATATGTGCTTTTGAACATCCATTGTGGTACTTAACAATAATTTCTGCAAGACTAGACAAACTGTTGTAAAACAAGGGAAGCATTGGATAAAATGTCCAAATATGACTTCTTTTCTGAAATGATATGGTTCAGTGACTTATTCAATTTTCATTCAAAACCATTGTGTTTTAAAAAACTGGTTTAATGATGATGATAATATTTTAACGGAAACACAAATTACAAACAAGCTGCAAGGTACAACCAATTGGATTTCTGAGTGGATGTCTATCCGAAAACCGTTAGGGAAAAAGTTCACCTTTTCGATTGTTCACTAGTACACAATGTGAATGTAACAATAATAGGTTGTTACAATATCAGACCAAAAGGCAAGAGTTTATTATGTATTGAATTATTATGTATCAATGTCTGAAAGACACAAAAATTAAGGACATTTCATTAAATTAATTCATGATATACTGCCATGTGGTAAACTTGTTCCAAAATGGGATGTAAATACTTCAAAATATTGTTTGTACTGTAATGAGCCTGAAACAGTTGATCATTTGTTATTTTATTGTAAAGGGATTAACGGAATGTGCAAAATATATCTGCAGCTTTCTGGGTCAACATCAGTGAGAAATATTGCCATAGGATTTTCCGATAATAATCAATTCACTATGCATGTAAACTTTTGTAGTAATTTTAGCGACTGTTACTCCCGTCCCTCCCGCGCACTACACATTTCCACAACAAACATTCATTCTACATGACTTACATACAGGACAAGTACACACTATACGATCACAAGCATAAACTCCATGTAGTCATGGTTACATACACAGGTCAAACCACGCACCTGCGGCCCCGCTAGCTCAGTACACTCGGCCCCGTTTACTCGACCTTGACCTTTACATGCACTGACTTCTAAACATAGAACTTGACACACATACTCCATACATCACGTGCACACATACAGGCATTCCAAGTATTGACACGAGCCGGGGAAACCCACTTTCCCGGTGACATCAGCGCATTGCACCACACATTCAACCTATCACAACACCGCTTACACTTGGCGGGAAATTACACAGCCACATGGTCCCTCGGCCCCGGTTTACTGCGCAGAAGTGAAGTGAACATCCCAGTGGCAGGACGTATATACAAAAGTTCCTGTGAGACTGTCGATATTAATATATATAATCTATCGGATATATGTGCAAGTTGTATAAAGGACTATATTAGGAATATAGAAATATAGACTGGGATATCACCCGACGTAGGTGAGAGTGCGACCCTGTTTGTGAGTGATTGATCATCAGTCTTTATCACCACAATAAACAGTTAAATTGAAACTGCCGGCTTATTGTACCACACGACGACCCAGTTAAACCGGCTTAATATCGGCCGTGAACGATATTCTTCACATTGGCGCCGTTCGACCAGGATCTGAGCTAGTCTCGGATTATCGACCCAGACCTGACCGGCATTGATGGCATTGGCCCCGGGAGCCTCCCGCGGTGAGCCACTCGACCCTACGGATGATGAAGTGACGATCAATCCGAATCCGGCCTTCCGACCTTCCGGCCCTCGCTCAGTTGCCATGAGCGATACAGTTCCACTGTCGCAGGAGCAACAACCGTCCGGCCTTTTCGACTCCATTGGCGACCATTCGTCCCTGAGATCGTTTTCGCCGCCTACCGACCTGGTGCAGGAGTTCCTAGACGAAGACCCGCTCGACCCGTCACATACAGTAAGTGACATTCTGCGTGCGCACGCTAGAGCGTACTCGGCCACGCCGGCTAGAGCGACCCAGAAAAGTGACTTTGCCGACAGAAACTATACGCGCTCACGTCAAAGAGCGAGCATAGATTGTGATATCGACCCAGAACAATTAGCAGGGGACGTTCGGCCGGTAACCATAGACACGTCAATGGTTACGCACCCACCAAGTAACTCTCGGATACGACAGTGGGTTTGTCAGTCTGACAATGTTCCGGAATCGACCCCGCCGAACGCTTATTCGGCCAATCGACCCCTGGCGCCGTCCATGACGCCGAGACAACACGGCCCCGCGCCAGAAATGTACTCACGCATACCGACCGAGCCTACGGTGGTAGAGTACACACGACCCAGCCAGACGGGAGCGACATCCGAAGACATCCTGATGACGACCGCTACCCGGATCGCGACGCCGCTACGACAACAACGACCCAGCGACACAATGGCGGAACCTCGCGCCACCATGCGACAAGCGCGACCCCGACAAGCACCCTCGACATCAAGTCGCCGACCCTGCGACCCCGACACGCCGACTTCCGACACACGCGCTCCCGCGCCGACCACGCACCGACCATCGCCGACTACCGGAGAACAACCGCGCTTCGATCCGTCGCAAGATCAAGTTGTGTCTGCTCCGGCAGAAAGTGTTGTGCAAATGATCGGACCTCCGATCTCACAATCAGTCGGAAACACCAACGGATATGGTGTACCGCCAGTCGGATACCCTGGCGCAACAAGCGGTGTTCCAAATGGAGTAGCTGTCGGATACTATTCACCGCATGTCGGCTACGCGAACCCACCGCCTGGATATGGTGGCGTTCCCAGCGTGATCGCTGACACCGGCTATCATGGTGCACAACCCGGATTAGTGTACCATGGTGTATGCCCAGATGGATCGGTATACCGATATCCACCACCGGCTGTATTCCCACCCTCAGTCGGGATACCATGGGTGACGCCTCCATACAGTCAACCGGCCCCCGCTGCACAAGCACCACACGACCCCAGCCACACGACGGCACCACCCGCCGCATCGCTCGCCGTCTCCGCGACGACAGCACCGACCGCCCCTGCTAACGCGACCCCGATCGGCCCAGATACGACGGCTCCGGCGACTCCGGCTGTTCCGACTCCGACGGCCACTACAGCGACTACACCAGTTGCGGTGAGTGTTGACACGCCCACGCCACAGAGACTCACGTCTGAGCCCCAAACGTTGGCTACGGCTAAAATGGCTCAATGGCGTGCGACCTTTAAGGAGGGCAATCTCACTCAATACGTTCGGAGTTTCGAACAATTCACTGCGGCCTTTACTTACTCCGACCTCAACAAGACGACGACCTTCCGGAGCACGCTACGCGGCCGCGCTGAAGCGCTAGCTCTCAATATCCCGGTCGCAACTCCCTGGGGAGAGTTCCGTCGCCAACTCCTAGAGGGCTGGGAACCCGAGCCCCGTCGACAGTCCAAACGGGACGATTTCCCGTTCCTCAAGCGGGAACGAAAAGAGGACGCGGAACACTACATGGAGCGACTCCAGGCCCTGGCGGAGCAAGTGTTCGATGACGTTACGCCAACGTCGCGGCAACGAACTGTAATTGCGCAATTCGTGAACGGCCAACCCGACCCCATTGCCGATAAACTGTGTGCCCTCACTTTTAACAGTTACAGTGAGGCACTTACGGCCGTTCTCAAGGTAGAGAGTCATCAACAGAGGACAGCCAGAGATCGACATCGAGGCACACGACGTGCCGACATTTCCGCAAGTGGATACGCGGAAGACGACCCTGTCAATGAAGAACTGTCCTGTGCCATGGGACAAGTCACTCAGGGGGAAACACTAACCCCAGAGCAAATTGCGGCCTACTACGACCCCGCGGACAGTGGCACTACCGGCCTACAAGGTTGCGACGAACACTCAGTGCCGACCAGCTCACGCGAGTGGGTGGCTGAAGCCTTCCAGTGCGTCCTTAGTGACGAGAATGGACTATGCGAGGAAACGGCTATCTTCTCTGTCCTACGAACAACGGCCCCGATGAAAGGTGATCGACCCCCGCAACCCGGACGACCCATGGTTTGCTTCTTTTGCAAGAAGCCCGGCCATCGCTGGATGCGGTGCTTTCGGCTTAAGGATGTGCTAGTACGTAACGGCATGAAACCGCTAGCATTTCGGCCCAATGGTCCCGGTACTGACAGAAGGACAGCTCAAGTGTTGTCAGTACCTAACCAAACCGGTAACCAAACTAAACCGGCCCCACCAACACCTCCGACCCCGTCGTCAAACCAGTAGGGGAAGGTGCTGAGGAGCAAGGACCTTCCAGACAACAGGACAACGTTCCCCGCTCCACATCTGCGGTTGTCACGACTACTGTACCGGTAACGACACCAATAACGACCCCGCAGCCGGCCCAGCCCACACCTCAGCTCCTTGAAGGGGTGTGTACAAAATGTCAAGCTCCGACCCCGAAACCGGCCTCTTTTCATGAAGGGGTGTCCGCACCGCGACCGCAACGGCCACCACATGGAAACCGTCGTCCTGAAGGGGTGTTGCCCCCAACCGACCCAGAAACAAGTTCCGGGAAACCTCTAGTTCGTCGGATAACCGTTGTTCCGGCCAAGACAAGGGCAGACCTCCTAGACAGTGATTCAATAATGTCTCCGGTCTTGCGGTTGCCCCGCCTTATTTCGGCACGCCAAGTTGTTCGAGTCCGTGCTTTGGACACCACACTTGATGGACAAAAGTGGTTATCGGACTATACGACCCAGGACATTGTCGCGGCACAGCAAGCCGACCCCAGTGTCGGGAGAGTGCGACAATGGGTACTAGCTGGCACAAAACCAGACTCGAGAGAAGTTGCACGCCACGGGGAGGAGGTAAAGACACTTGTTTCTCGCTGGAACCTCCTGGTGCTACAAGACAGAGTACTGGTACGAAACACAAGACCCGACCCCGCTGGACGACGTGTGGTACAGACCGTGCTCCCCGTAGCACTCAGGACACAAGTTCTGCACCAACTACACGACCTCAAGATTGTCGGACATCTCGGCATACAGCGTACCATCGAGAGAGTCAGGCGCCGATTCTACTGGCCCGGCTTGGCGCTGGACGTCGCCCGCTGGTGTGCCCGCTGCCCGCAATGTGTGACCCGCAAGGGTAAACCGGCCCCAAAAAGATCGCCCCTGACACAGCTACCGACAGGAGCGCCGTTCGACAGAATAGCGATGGACATCCTCGACACCCACAAGGTCACGGGAAGAGGCTATCGGTATGTGCTAGTCGTGTCGGACTACTTCACGAAGTACACTGACGCTTTTCCGCTACGGCGACATACGGCCAAAAATGTTGCCGACACCCTGGTGAATCGGTGGATAGTCTACCACGGTGTCCCCAAAGCGGTCCATAGCGATCAAGGTACTGAGTTTGAGTCGTCCCTGTTCCGGCATGTTGTGCGTCTACTGGGCGCTAAGAAGATTCGTACGACCCCATACCGACCCCAGAGCGACGGCCAGGTTGAGCGATTCAACAGGACATTGCTCAACATGCTGAGTGCGTTCGTCAGCGATCGTGCAAACGATTGGGACTTGCACTTGCCATATGTGTTAATGGCCTATCGAACCTCAGTACACTCGTCCACGGGATGCACCCCGCATCTGATGGTGTATGGACACGAGTGTAACTTGCCAGTCGACCTCATGTTTCCGACCTACGACCCTGAGCCTCTACCTCCGTGTGGTCCGGAGTATGTGGAGTATTTGCGGCAAGCCATCAGAACGGCCCACGGTTTCGCCCAAGACCATCTCGAGAAAGCGGCAATTCGGCAAAAGTTGGGTTATGACGCCCACGCGAAACCACGACCCCAGTTTCAACCAGGCGAACTGGTCCGGTATTATTATCTGCCACTCACGCAGAATAATAAGTTCGCTCGGCCCTGGACTGGTCCCTGGAGGATCATCGACCGTGTAACCGAGGTGGATTACCGAATCGCCCTGGTTTCCAACCCTCGGAACACTCGTGTTGTTCATCTGGATGTGCTCAAGCCATACGAAGGTGACAACCAAGCGGCCCACATCTACTCCGACCCTGTACGACCCACGTCGTCGTCAAGCAAGTCCGACCCAGAACAGTCACCCGACCCCATGGGACTTCTCAAGGAGTTCTATTACCCTTGGGAGGTAACAATCCAAGATCGACATACCGATTCAGACCAAACAGCAGAGTCTGATTCGCAAACGACCCAGGATCGTCAATCGCGATCTCCGACTTCATCCGGCTCAAGTCGACATCGGCAACGGAAAAGATCACACAGATCAAGTTCCGACACACCAAAACCGGCACGCAAGACACGCAGGCAGAAGCCTGTGGTATCTTCCGACCCCGAGACAAGCGAGGCTACGCCCCCGCCTGCACGACCAAATCGACCCAGACGCCACGCACGCAGACCGGCCCGCTACAGATAACCCCGGCCTTGTTATCTGATTGATATCATTGATGATGAATTATGCATGTCTAACGGACTATGATATCATGTCTTTCCCAATAATAATATATTATATTACAATAACAATATATGCATTTAATATGTACAAGATGTCAGTGAGGCAAATTCGATATATACACACTAGATATGATATTATAATTATGATGCTGGTGAAAAATTGGTTGCGTTATGATATGTGTTTCGACCCCGTATAACATGTACCATTGATCAAGGCGTATGTTACGCACTGACTAAGATTATCATGTAAAGCTTCAATCCATGTGTCAGCCGAAGAGGATAATAACCAGTCACACCGTGAGTAAGGCCACTTAGTTGTCGAAGAGGTGATAGTGTGATTCGTTCTGGAGTATGCGTCGACAGAGCCTCTACTCACTCCATGTAATATTCGGAGGAACGGCCCAGTGGTACGGGAACCAGTCACGGAAAAGCTATCATGCCAAGATGCGGCCTGTCACCAAATTCATCACCCAAAATATTCAAAGCGCCGCGGTGTGACCGACCCAGATCATTGCAATTTCGACCCCTACAATATTTGCGGCCCCGTCGTCCTGTGAACTGGCTGAAAATGAATGGAACGATGTCCGCCCCTGTGAGTGATTGATATTCATATCTCAGCCTTTAATAACTGTGTGTCGTCTGTGAAACAGCAACTCGACCCCGTAGTTTATTGTGCGCTAACTTGTGGGAGAAGGAATGATGGACTGATGAGTTCACAAGGCACGCACGAGCGCTAATAAACATTTTAGCTGTTTACAGCACCTACATGAAGTCGCCCCTAATAATTATAATAGTGAGTCGTCGGGCAAAAAGAGCCCAGTAATCTGAACAGT
The DNA here is from genome assembly GCA_949152475.1 of Terebella lapidaria. Classification (NCBI taxonomy): domain Eukaryota; kingdom Metazoa; phylum Annelida; class Polychaeta; order Terebellida; family Terebellidae; genus Terebella; species Terebella lapidaria. The sequence goes on from OX424555.1 coordinate 86,751,911, forward strand.
CGACCAGTATAAATAGACAATGATTCGGCACGAGTTATCCAGGGGGCGGCAGATGGACATACGGAAATCTGGACAGTGTGAGGACACCCCTACTGTCGTAATGGACTGACCCAAGAGGTCAGAGAAGGATCGCTCCGCGTTTCCTTGACGACGGCCCCGCCTTGCTGTGTGTACGCTTGGAACAATGATACATAGCGTAAAGACGTTTTCTATACATATAGAGAGCGCCCCCCGGCCCAGTTCTGAGAATCGAGATGCTGTCAGCATCTTTGTGTACGGCATTGAAGATTAGCGGCAATCAGGTCACTTGTGCCTGAGACTTTGAAGGAGGAAGACGGACTTGAAGTTTCGGCTATTGAGATACAGACTATTGTTATAGAAACTGTGCTAATCGAACAATACTTATCGGCCTATAGACTGTGATATCATTGAAATCCTGGTCACAAGACTTTGGAGTTAATTCGGCTTGTATTGTCGGCATTTGAACTAGGCTGGTTTTGAAGAAATCCAGACTTTGTTACAGCCAGCCTAGTCAGTACTTGGGAAGTACTTCGGCTTAATTTCGGCCCGTCAGCATGGCTGACAAACCCGGAGACGACCGGGAAAATAGCGACCCAGGTGACAATCGGCCCCGCACAGTTAAGTTGGACGGCGATAACATCACCGTCCAAGTGATCGACACCGGGGATGAATCGGATCATCCTATAGTCGTCCCCGACAACGAAGTTTCGTCCGGCCCCGACTCGCAGCCTGAACAGCGCGATCCAGTCACGCTCAGTGACACGGCAAGCGGATCAGAAAAGGGAGCGCGACCCAAAACGGCCCGGAGCAAGCTGGCGCAACGAGGAGAGCGCCATACACCGAGCCCGACTCCGGATGATATCTTCAATATCGACCCCGAACGCTTCCGCCGACTCGAGGAGGGCGGAAGTATCGTCCAGCGTGCGATTGAGGCACGACAAGCGGCCCAAGAAGCTCAACGAGTCGCCACCGCGAGCCGCCAACCCGACCCAGCAAATCAAGTGATCGCCCCGATCGCTCCGGCCCCGACTTCACCCGCTTTCGGTTCAGCGGTAGCACGACCTGCGGCCTCCAGTTCTCCAAACAAGAGAACTTATACTTCTTTCAAGAAGAAGCATGGAGCGGGAGCCCGATCGACCTCCAGCAGTTCGTCACGCTCCAGCGGCGGATCTGCTATTACGGCCCCGACCTCGACTTTCCGTCGGCAAGTGGCGGAATTAATGGAATTGGTGCCACCTCCCGTGACACCCTACGGAACTCGGCCCATAGACTGGAACAAGGTTCCACTCAGTAAGCGAAATCGGAGCGCTGGATACGGCCACATCCATAACTTCGATGAGCAGTCGACCCTGTCGGAGGGAAACCTCCTCACATTGGCCCCGCTACAGCGTGGAGACGGTCGATTCGAGTGCCCCTTCTGCATCGGCGAAGAGGAGGGAGCAGGAGAACGACAGTGGTCCTCCGTGCCACGACGCGGACCTTTTCGGACGGCCCAGAGTCTTGATGCGCACGTGCTAGCGTATCATTTTCCGTTCCTGCGCTACTTCGTGTGTCCGGCCCGCGACGGCTTCCGGACATTGGCCCAGGAGGAGATGTTCCGGCATCTGTCTCAAGCGACCCCGCAACACGTGACGTCGTTTCCCTTCTACCAGGAAGGACGACTATCGGCATCCGGCCCCATGCTCGTCAGGTTCGCGCTACGCTGCAGAGTCGACATGCAGCCGAACCCGAATTATCGACCCCCAAGAGTTCCGGCCAACATCCCGATCTTCAGGAGGGATGTCAACACCGTCCTGACGTTCGGCATCTGGCACATGGCGCCAGAGCTCTTTGAGCAGTATCCGCCCAACTCGGCCCCGGAAGTGCAACAGGTACTCCGTCGACTGGAGTACAATCGTGCTTCGACCCCGGCAGACGAGATTCGGCTTACCCGCATGGTCAGTGACATCGAGACCATGAACACGCGGGTTCGAATTCGATGACCCAGTACGATCTTCTTCGTTCGGCCCATAAACTATCAGACAACATCGGTGAGCACGGCGGAGGAGGTCCCGACAACGACCACCGGTGTTTCGGCCTCGGCAGTCGTCACGACGGCTTCATTCGCGACAGTGGTGTCGCCAGCGACAACTCGACCGGTCACCACAGTGACATCCTCGACCCCGTCTAGAGCTCGGCCGTCGGATATCATACCCCGGCGGATGGTTGTGGAACGACCCACGGCCTCTAACGTCACGGACTACCGAGTCCGTGAGGGATTGGTCCCTCCACCTGAGGAGTATCCGCCACTCCCAAGTCGACCCCTGAATACCACACCGGTATCGTCATCAACCGGCAAGGAGACTCCCGAGCCGAAGAGCCCAGTTGAGGATCGGCCACCTCCACTCAGGGAGATTGCACCCGGATCTCCTGTACGTGCGACCCCGACACCGTTTTCGACCCCGGACTCTTCACCGGAGCCTTCACGACGGATGGTGGAACCCGTCCCGCTCCCACCGTACCTCACGGAGGAAGTGGAGCCTCTGCGCTCCGTTCCGACACGCGGCACCGATAGAGACCGGCCCCGACTCCAAGTGGACGACCCAGAGCAGCTCGAGTCACTCCACAGAGACCTCGACGAGCGTCTGCCGCTTCATGGATCCGGCGAGTTCGCGGCTGATTTCCAGTTCCTGCGGCAACACGGCAGACGTTTGGCGACCCGCTCGCTTCCCGGCCTGCAGGCACTACCCGGCCAGAATCCCGACCTCACAGACTTTCTGCGGGATGAGGACGCCCAGCGGCTCCCGAACTACCTCGGATTTCACGAGGACTTTTGGACGGCTCGTCTCGAACAGGCCGCCCATAACGCCGACCCCTTGCTCCTGCCGTCAGAACCGGAGGAGCACCTTCCGACCCTGTCCCTCGCCCGCGCTGACGATTTAGCGCACCAGTACTTGCGACTAATTCGTCGGGAGTATCTGTCGGCCCTGGACCATCACATCAGACAGGCAGAGTATAACGGCCTGTCTGTCGGCTTTGGGATGGGGGCTCTGCACGAGCGCCACCAGCCCACGTTCCCGGACGCCTTATCCGAGGAAAATCTACGGCTTCGAGTCCGTGTGACTCAGTTGGAGGACCAAGTCGCCCACCAACAACAGGAAATCACTCGGCTACAAGCGACTTCGACCCCGACGCCATCGGAGGCACAAGCTCCGTCGACCCCGACCACACCGACCATCCCGGGGGAGTTGTTGGCCACGATCGTGTCCATCCTGCCCAGACTGCCCCCGGACGAACAGCTACAGCTGATGCGGCAGGCATCGCCAGCGGCCCCGCCTCCTCCCGCCAGCAGGCGTGAACGGGAGGACAAGTGAAATTCGTCCCTGAACTGTTCGGCCCCTTGAACGCGGCCCCCACCGAGTGACCAAACAATTCTGGTCACGGCACATATATATTGTAAATAGTGTACATATACATTTAATATCCTAGTCATGGCTTTTTGTTTTTATACATGTAATTTAGTTAAATTTAATCTACATTTTATTTCAGTTCATTAGACTCTTAAAGTTATAGTTCCGTTTCGCTTTGAAACGTCGAGGAGTTTTGTTTATCATTCCATATCATACATTCCATTCATTGTTGTGCATGTATTTGTATATGTATCATCGTAGAGACTGCTGACGGACTGACTGCTGACGTTTATTTTGACAGTTAGGAATTTTTATTGTATGAAGTGTTTTCGCATTTCGCGCGGCGTGTGTGTGTGAGTGCTTTTGGGTTTGACCTTTAGGACTTTTTAGCTTTTTATTGTTTAGTTTTTGGCGACGGTAGGGTCCGGGGAGGGTAATTCCGAGGGCGTAGAATTAATGAAGGGGTGTTATGTAGTAATTTTAGCGACTGTTACTCCCGTCCCTCCCGCGCACTACACATTTCCACAACAAACATTCATTCTACATGACTTACATACAGGACAAGTACACACTATACGATCACAAGCATAAACTCCATGTAGTCATGGTTACATACACAGGTCAAACCACGCACCTGCGGCCCCGCTAGCTCAGTACACTCGGCCCCGTTTACTCGACCTTGACCTTTACATGCACTGACTTCTAAACATAGAACTTGACACACATACTCCATACATCACGTGCACACATACAGGCATTCCAAGTATTGACACGAGCCGGGGAAACCCACTTTCCCGGTGACATCAGCGCATTGCACCACACATTCAACCTATCACAACACCGCTTACACTTGGCGGGAAATTACACAGCCACATGGTCCCTCGGCCCCGGTTTACTGCGCAGAAGTGAAGTGAACATCCCAGTGGCAGGACGTATATACAAAAGTTCCTGTGAGACTGTCGATATTAATATATATAATCTATCGGATATATGTGCAAGTTGTATAAAGGACTATATTAGGAATATAGAAATATAGACTGGGATATCACCCGACGTAGGTGAGAGTGCGACCCTGTTTGTGAGTGATTGATCATCAGTCTTTATCACCACAATAAACAGTTAAATTGAAACTGCCGGCTTATTGTACCACACGACGACCCAGTTAAACCGGCTTAATATCGGCCGTGAACGATATTCTTCACACTTTGTTATTGTTTCAGTTGCATTCTCGATATATAAACAGTGGATAAAATGTAAAAATAGTAGTACTAACAATTACCTTTTGATAAAAATTAGGGATAGATGTTACAGTGAACAAGTACATAATCTATGTGGTAGATCAAACACAAAGTAATTTTTCCTCACAGTTCAAACTTTTTCTTGAACGTGTAAAACACACCTAATTATTTATATCATGATAGAAGGAGAAAACAATTGTTGGAAATGGCTCAAAACGAATAGTGACTTGATCTAGGTCAAAAACAATTCTTTCGCCGATCCGTCGAAAAATAAAAATGGCTTCCTCACGGATAAGAGCTACAAAACTTATACACGTCACAAAGGTATAAAAGGGGAATCTTGAAACAAAAATCTCAAAATTGATCAGAAAGTTTTGGAGAAAATGGCCAACAAAGTAAAAACTTTGGCCATTTTTCGTCTAAAATGATTGCCATTGTGCAAAAAGTGAAAATAATAAATACATCCCTCTTGAAATATTTTTTTAGGTCGGTAAATTGCATTCAGCATGGGGCTATTTTCTTAATAGTGACATGGAGCCTAAAATTGAGAAGAAGGGTTACATTTTTATTCGTCCTTCTTTCGCCAAAAGAAGTATTAACTTAAGGATAAGAGTGCTTTGAGTTAGAGGCCCCTGATCTTTATATGACACGACAATGAACGGGTGGCCTGACCAGGTCAGTTCGATTCAGTACGTGGTCGTGAAAGATGGCAAAACATAGTGACAAAAGACATGAAAAGATGGAAGCGGAATGATGATTTAATTTCTTCACCTGATCTTCAAATTGTACGGAGTCATCTGTCAGCATTTGTCTATGATCTGCTCAGAATCATGATGCATTTAATCAATCAAACGTCACAATTTGCAATTAATGATGTGTTGTATATAGATGTCAGATGAAATAAATCAATCCACCTGTTTCATTTAACGTTCAGATCTCTATTTCGTTTTTCCTAAGAGACACGCTGGTCGATTGTGTGGACGCCTCAAGATGTCAAATCCACAGATCAAAGCGGTGCTTGTACACACACCATCAGGTCCTGGTCACGGGGTATCGAGCCGTGTCTATTGAGACATCTTTGTTACATTTCCCCCATCGATCAGATATTGAAATCTATGATGTCGGTTGTACAAGTGCGCCTATAGGCGTATCACAGGGTGAGGAAACGTGCTCTGGAACGCTACTGTTTATCCCAACAGCTGAATGTCTCACTACAGAGCTGAAGATAAGTCTCCACTATGAATATATTGTATGTCAAAAACATATTCCAATGAGTAAAAATGTCTTTTCCTGCTCATCCAGCAAACATACCAATATAAAGATATAATTGATGAAATATATTGTATTCTTTGCAAATGATCCACATGGTGCGTTTTTTAAATACGCATTCAAAATGTGAAAAAGAACGTCTCCAATACTTGACCTGGGGATTCCACAATCGTGGACAGTATTTCGTTGCTGGGCACATATCCAACATGATATACAGAAGATGTACTACAACATCCGAGCAATATCTTGTTGGCATACCTTAACGAAATCACTGTATATCCTATATATAAGTGTCACTAGCCTACAACAAACCCAAAAATCAATATGACCCGTTGCAAATCAAGCGAAACTACTTTTATTCCCTCAATTAAAGCTGTAAACAGATTATGAAAACACGCGTACTCTAGTTGTGTGCGATACAAGAGGAGCTATCGGCCTAGGCTAGCCTGGCCTTAGGAATACCGGGCCAGAGTTTCAACGTCTGTGTGGTTTTTGGTCCTTGTGGATAATCTATTACGATGTTTGTCCTGCATACAATTTGTTAAAAATCTAATATTGCATGACTTTTGGTGAATAATATTCTGAAATATATTGCATAATACCATGTCTGGCTATGCGCGTTCGATTCTTAGTCCATGGACCAGGGATACGTGGACTCTTCCTGTCCATGTGCGAAGCCCTAGTTCACTGTCGATACACAGGCGATTACTCGCATGCTGCTATAGAAAAAAACTGTCACAGTATTTTCTTGAACGTGTCCAAACTCTTCGCAAATCAGTACTAAGGACTTGGTGATACTAGCGAGGGAGTTGAGAGCCCACACGTACGTTTCAATCATTTGAGAGACTCCCTAACGACTACCATTCGCAGTTTGTCGCAATCCAGTGTGATTGCAATTTGCTATTAAAAAAAATGAAACATTTGTTGCCACTGTGCAAATTTCTCACAATTTGAGCTTCATTGCGATACGGGTTTTAGTGTAAACTGCACTAACTTAAATTTAGCGAAGGTATATTTTCATATGAAAGCACTGCAGATGGACACATGTTTAAAGAATTAGTACATTATATGTACAGACGACAGCGGTGAAACTGACTGAGGGTGTAATAGATACGTGAATAATAAGAAATTTATACTGCATTACCATTGAATCCATTTGACATGCTGAAGTGCATAGATGTATGCTTGAAAATTTCCCTATCTCTGTCTCTTTCTCGGACATGTTGCATCCAGAACTAATGAACTTGAAGAGATCCGAACGGCTCATCATTTCGTGGGTAGTACAGAAAACAATGCATGCCTATTATCGATGTTGAAGATATGGCAACAGAGTGGATCCCTTCCACTATTTTCTTGTTCATATATACCATTCTATAACATGTTCAAGTGTGAAAACTCTTCACTTGATAATAATACTCAACTCGTGGTAGGCTCAGCCACCCAAAGTCTATCACCTGACCACATTTTGAAATGTGGCCTGCTTATCTGTGCTTACCATAAACAGATGTACATGAGTCACATTAAGTAATATTTTGGTTTCATTATATCTGAATGTGGCATATTATGTGTTCATGCAAATGAATCATATCTGGCAACAGGTGGAGCTCCTGGATTGTTGTCATACGTAATCCTATACATTGGAGAAACCAATCATGCGTAGCTTTATAAACAAGATTATCAGTTCCTGAAATATGACATGGAATATGGATACACTGAAGGAACATACCATTTGATGGCTGATTTGATGAAGATTCTACCACTGCTTTTTTCTTCTGGAATCGTTCGGTAACTTTTGGCCATGAATCCTCCAGTCAACCGGGCTACAACAGGTCAGTCGGCGCCATTTTTGTATAGTTTGCTCTCAGCCATGGTAGGGTTGGTATTTCAAAAATTATGTATATGTATCAAAATGAACTGTTATCACAAAACAACTCTCGTACATTGTGACCACTACCGCAGTAATGATTGATTACATTTTTAAGCCACACTATGTTGGCTGTAACAGAGACATTTTTGGGAATCCCTAACCCTGTATGTTTGGCGTAGAATTTAATAAGGAGATATTCGCTTAAAATGTCCACTATTGTCGGTGTTTTGTCCCCTAGTATCCAGAGATTCAACTGGTATGTCATGTGTAACAAGTAAGTACCCATTTGATGGTGTTTTTGGACCCACCAATTTCCCAAATTTGTACTGCAATACACATTGCAGTACATAGGTTCAAACTAGGTTCAGCTTCTGGGGCCTGTTCTGAAGCTTTTTATGTTCTATTTTGCGCCAAGCGATTGGTGTTAATTTGCAACAATCAGTTCTCTGAATAACGACATCCTTCTAGTCCGAGTCGTGAGACACAGTCCCGCCAACACAGTGTCAGGAAAATTTGCATCGAATGGGCTATTCTAAGCGAAGTCCTTCCTTTGGTATCACGGTGGTCAGGAATGCTCTCCTCGTGGACTCAGTTATCAGTATCAGTTATCTATAAATAAAAACGATAATTTCACTGCTGCAGTGTTTAGTACGGAAGAGGATTAGGGCCACCAAACGAAATGTTTTTTTTTCTATTTGTCGACTTATGTAACTCGATAAATCGACTTACGTAACTCGATAAATCGACTTACGTATCTCGATAAATCGACTTATGGCTCAGACATTTAAAGTACAAGTAAAATGAATATACATCGACCGTAATATAAGCAAGCCATATACCACTTCATCGGTTACCTTGGAAACGATAGGATAAAGAATATATACTGATTACTCATATTGAAAATTATATGGAGTTTAACAGTCATTACACTTATCACTGAAATAATACCAAGCTATCCAATTGAAGAAGCCGTTCCAGATAACGTTACGAATATACATCATTCCATGTTTAATAGCTAAATAATTAAAAAAAAAAAAACAATTATACCAATTTCATTCATGAACATGTTGCATCGTTTGAAGAGATATGATACAATAACTTCAGTATAGTTTTTATTTCGGTAGTTTGTTCTGTATTATTCGATATTTAACGTCATAATGGTCGATCATATAAGCCTACTCAATATAGTGTTCAATATAAATACTGTGACTCTAAGCATATTTCCAGTTTACTTGAACTTTAAATGCTTAAGACATAAGTCGATTTATCGAGATAACTAACTCGATTAATCGAGATAATAAGTCGATTTATCGAGATAATTAACTCGATTTATCGAGATAATTAACTCGATTTATCGAGATAAGTATGTCGATTTATCGAGATAAATAAGTCGATTTATCGAGATAATATCTCGATTTATCGAGATAATAAGTCGATATATCGAGATAATATCTCGATTTATCGAGAGTGTAAGTCGATATATCGAGTTACGTAAGTCGACAAATAGAAAAAAAAACTTTTAGTTTGGTGGCCCTAATCCTCTTCCGTAGTTTAGTATTTAGGGGATGTTTCATGATAGAATACAAATTTTGGATATATATTGTAGTACCCAGAAAATGAGTTTTTCTCACAATATGAGCTGTCCCTGCATGTATGGTATTGTTATATTTAAGTAAGTCATGAAGTCCTAATTTTGTCTTATCAACAGTTAGCTATGCCTTTGCATATAGTCATTTTGCGTCTCAAAAAATTCTTGAAATTAGTGATATTTGTGGACCTTGACAATTTTGGTGTCATCCCAAACCGTCTACTTAAATCATATCCAGAGCCAAAAGTGTTACGCATCGATGTCACCACAATCTATGATTAATGAATTCCTCTCAAATTGGGATCAAATGTGGAACGGAAAACAATGGTTTCAGGGAATTCATCACCATAATCTTCATTCCCCAGTGGTTGGGGTTTAGATATCAGTGACAGGATGTCTATGACAGACCACACTACGGTCAATCGATGCCATGTACCGTGGTTTGTCGTGACAGAGTTTGGGCTGGGACCATGCTGGGATTAAATGGTACGGTCATAACATGTGGTAATTAAACCGTAGTGGGTAGGAAGTGACTAAACGCAGAAAACGAAATCGGTGCTGGTGCTTTCCGCTGGAATGATGAGAAGGAGTGACCATGTTTTCAATGTATAATGAAAGAATTTAGCCTATTGCTGTGATTTTATCGGAATGACGGAGCAAATTGCATATTTGCCAGAGTGAGTTAATGACGGCGGCGTGTTATCATGACTAGAAATTTTCCAATCAGCGTAAAAGTTCTGGGGAACATCGGAAGAATCTTCAAGTTCGATCACTGAGATTAGGAACTTGACTACTTCTATTAACGACCTTGACCTTGACCTCAACTTCCTCTCTAGAGGCGTGTGACCATTTTGCGTTGATACTGATAAAAGAGCGATGGTCTATCAGAACATAGTCACAAACCCTTGACATAGATCCCTGATCACAGTTTCAATATTGACTCAATTAAATGGGAATATCACATAGCTGTGTAACTGACAAAGCAACCTCGGGAAATGGCTGTACACGTCAGCATACAAATCCGTTTTGCGATGGTTCGATCATTAAGACTAAGACCAGTTTGACGAACAGGTTCCGTGAGGATCACACGCTGATTGTGGAACAATCATGTGGTATATTGAATGGCAATTATGTTGGCTCGATCTACTCAATGGCACCTTAGATCACATTCAAGGCGATCAAATGATACACCAGATGTGACTTCCTATGTGTTCAAAATACAAACCTTAGCTCTACCTCCAACAAGTTCGTCCCAATGGAACGTTTTGTGGTGGAAATAATACTGAATTTGAGTGCTTGAGACAACCTTAGGTCCAGTACAAGCTCACTAAAAGATGCACCAAATCTTTTCATATACTCGGAATTCCCCAAGCTCTATCCCCAACAATTTTGTCTTTAGAGACCAATGTACATATCTATGGTGGAGAAGGCCTTCAGTTTGAGTACAGAGGGTCATCTGAATTCAAGATCACCACCAGTTGCACCATGTATGTTCATGATAACAACCTAAGCTTTATCTTCGAGAATTTGTATTCAAGGACCATTCTACACATTTTTTGATGGATATAGCCCTTAGTTTGGGCCATTTTAGGGAGATGTTCATGATAACAACCTAAGCTTTATCTTCGAGAGTTTGTATTCAAGGACCATTCTACACATTTTTTGATGGATATAGCCCTTAGTTTGGGCCATTTTAGGGAGAGATTCAAGGTCAATGTTACAAAAAGATTCACAGCATAGAATTGCCTATGTATGTTCATATTAGCATATGCAGTTGAGCTCCGAAAACCTGCCATAAATCATCATTGCACGATCATCCAATTCCTCACTCAAATACAAAATCGAATGTACCAAGATAGGGGATGTCCAGAAATATAGTGCTGATTACAATCCATTATATAACATAGATCAAGGGTATATAGCATGAGTTGAGACTTGATTGCTTCCATCACTCTCAACTCAAGGGTGACATACATATATCAAATTGTTATTGACACACTACTAACATGAAAAAAGCAATGTGGCGATCACAAGCGATCACGAGGAAGATTGACATACTATTGAAGACATAGTGAAGAGAAAATGAACAAACAACAGCAGTTTTTTTACATTATCATGCAAGGATTCCGCCAGCTTAGACAATCATTGCTCTTCATAGTGAGTTTCAGCTATGATTGGCTTTCGAAAAATGAAGATTAATCAAAGGATCTCACACTGACGAAATGATAAGGTCCAAAACTTTTCTCACTGTGCTTTTGAGTTCGAGAAATTCAATACATTTCAATCACTGCTTTTGTTATTTTTCTCCTTTTGGCTACACAACATGACAAATTCGTCATGGTTTCAAAATCGAACAGACGAGGGCAAAGTTTCTATCCCAGAAGGTAGCACATATTTTGTGACATCGCTAACCCATTAAATGGTATGTGCTCAACACGGAAGCAATATAATTCATATCCAATTTTGACCAGCATTGAGTTTGTTCAAGGTGCCGTTCAAAAACATAAAATGGACTGTTTCCATATTGCATAATGAACTATAGACACATTTAGTATGCTATGTTTTATTGCTACTCTTATCGAATCATGTTCTAAGGTTAGGTCGTATCTCCGTGTATTAGCTGAAGATAATGGAATATTCCAAGATGTTTCAAAATATACAAAAAAGAAATAGAAATACTTTTAGGTGCGATTGATGAACTATCGAAATTTGGAAGAGTTATTGCCTTTTCATGTTGATACCATTATAATTCATCACATGAATCACCTCAATAACAGCTCTTGAAATGACAAGTAACGCCAAATTAGTGAGAATCGTGGGTTTTGCGAATGAGGTCGACGGGTCCATTGGGGATTTTGGTGCAGTGACAGATCTCTTCAGAATGCATATTGATCCATGATTGCCCGCGCCGATTAGCCCACGGACCTATACCACACTGGTCCGCCTAGTGCTAGTGATTTATAACCAATAAATAATGCATTATTAGTTTGTGAGGACAGTAACAATAGTGGGCGTATACACCAGCAGTTTTTTTTAACAATACAAGGAATTCAGTAAGCCAGCATTGAGAATATGCAAATTGCCAATCTGAGCTTTTAAACCATATTATCTGTTGCTGGGAGGTGAAGTTGATTTATAAGTGGAAACTTCATTGTGAATATACTATATGGTGCCCTTAGCAATCTCTCCATAACTAGGCAAACCGCTTTTCTCCAAAATGGTAACATATTTTGTTCAGCACATACGGACATACCCAAGGACATATGCAGCATGCAAACAAAGCACTTCAGAGAAGGCAATGCTGACGTGTAATTAATTGATGAGGGCTTGTAAACGTTGAAATGCGAATACAAACAAAATGTAACCTAATGTTCAATGAATGCACTTTGCCCATTATTCCAGTACTGCTGCTTTTGTAAAAAAAATCACCTTATCAGATAACGTTAATAACTACTCCTGAGAAAAGATTTGTTATTAACTGTAATTTGGTTTTCTCAAACTGATAAAGATTTGTTGCCAATTATTCTGTCGTGTAAATTTCTATTTAAATGATACTCAATGAGTAAAGAAGATACCAAGAATTTTTATTTACTATCAATTTATTTTTTACAAAGATGTTCAATGAGTTTGAAGAACTCATTTTTTACATATTTATTTCACTATAAACGTAATTGTGCAATGCAAATTGGTGTTTTAAAGGGATGAGCAATGAGGGTTGGTATTTCAAAAATTATGTATATGTATCAAAATGAACTGTTATCACAAAACAACTCTCGTACATTGTGACCACTACCGCAGTAATGATTGATTACATTTTTAAGCCACACTATGTTGGCTGTAACAGAGACATTTTTGGGAATCCCTAACCCTGTATGTTTGGCGTAGAATTTAATAAGGAGATATTCGCTTAAAATGTCCACTATTGTCGGTGTTTTGTCCCCTAGTATCCAGAGATTCAACTGGTATGTCATGTGTAACAAGTAAGTACCCATTTGATGGTGTTTTTGGACCCACCAATTTCCCAAATTTGTACTGCAATACACATTGCAGTACATAGGTTCAAACTAGGTTCAGCTTCTGGGGCCTGTTCTGAAGCTTTTTATGTTCTATTTTGCGCCAAGCGATTGGTGTTAATTTGCAACAATCAGTTCTCTGAATAACGACATCCTTCTAGTCCGAGTCGTGAGACACAGTCCCGCCAACACAGTGTCAGGAAAATTTGCATCGAATGGGCTATTCTAAGCGAAGTCCTTCCTTTGGTATCACGGTGGTCAGGAATGCTCTCCTCGTGGACTCAGTTATCAGTATCAGTTATCTATAAATAAAAACGATAATTTCACTGCTGCAGTGTTTAGTACGGAAGAGGATTAGGGCCACCAAACGAAATGTTTTTTTTTCTATTTGTCGACTTATGTAACTCGATAAATCGACTTACGTAACTCGATAAATCGACTTACGTATCTCGATAAATCGACTTATGGCTCAGACATTTAAAGTACAAGTAAAATGAATATACATCGACCGTAATATAAGCAAGCCATATACCACTTCATCGGTTACCTTGGAAACGATAGGATAAAGAATATATACTGATTACTCATATTGAAAATTATATGGAGTTTAACAGTCATTACACTTATCACTGAAATAATACCAAGCTATCCAATTGAAGAAGCCGTTCCAGATAACGTTACGAATATACATCATTCCATGTTTAATAGCTAAATAATTAAAAAAAAAAAAACAATTATACCAATTTCATTCATGAACATGTTGCATCGTTTGAAGAGATATGATACAATAACTTCAGTATAGTTTTTATTTCGGTAGTTTGTTCTGTATTATTCGATATTTAACGTCATAATGGTCGATCATATAAGCCTACTCAATATAGTGTTCAATATAAATACTGTGACTCTAAGCATATTTCCAGTTTACTTGAACTTTAAATGCTTAAGACATAAGTCGATTTATCGAGATAACTAACTCGATTAATCGAGATAATAAGTCGATTTATCGAGATAATTAACTCGATTTATCGAGATAATTAACTCGATTTATCGAGATAAGTAAGTCGATTTATCGAGATAAATAAGTCGATTTATCGAGATAATATCTCGATTTATCGAGATAATAAGTCGATATATCGAGATAATATCTCGATTTATCGAGAGTGTAAGTCGATATATCGAGTTACGTAAGTCGACAAATAGAAAAAAAAACTTTTAGTTTGGTGGCCCTAATCCTCTTCCGTAGTTTAGTATTTAGGGGATGTTTCATGATAGAATACAAATTTTGGATATATATTGTAGTACCCAGAAAATGAGTTTTTCTCACAATATGAGCTGTCCCTGCATGTATGGTATTGTTATATTTAAGTAAGTCATGAAGTCCTAATTTTGTCTTATCAACAGTTAGCTATGCCTTTGCATATAGTCATTTTGCGTCTCAAAAAATTCTTGAAATTAGTGATATTTGTGGACCTTGACAATTTTGGTGTCATCCCAAACCGTCTACTTAAATCATATCCAGAGCCAAAAGTGTTACGCATCGATGTCACCACAATCTATGATTAATGAATTCCTCTCAAATTGGGATCAAATGTGGAACGGAAAACAATGGTTTCAGGGAATTCATCACCATAATCTTCATTCCCCAGTGGTTGGGGTTTAGATATCAGTGACAGGATGTCTATGACAGACCACACTACGGTCAATCGATGCCATGTACCGTGGTTTGTCGTGACAGAGTTTGGGCTGGGACCATGCTGGGATTAAATGGTACGGTCATAACATGTGGTAATTAAACCGTAGTGGGTAGGAAGTGACTAAACGCAGAAAACGAAATCGGTGCTGGTGCTTTCCGCTGGAATGATGAGAAGGAGTGACCATGTTTTCAATGTATAATGAAAGAATTTAGCCTATTGCTGTGATTTTATCGGAATGACGGAGCAAATTGCATATTTGCCAGAGTGAGTTAATGACGGCGGCGTGTTATCATGACTAGAAATTTTCCAATCAGCGTAAAAGTTCTGGGGAACATCGGAAGAATCTTCAAGTTCGATCACTGAGATTAGGAACTTGACTACTTCTATTAACGACCTTGACCTTGACCTCAACTTCCTCTCTAGAGGCGTGTGACCATTTTGCGTTGATACTGATAAAAGAGCGATGGTCTATCAGAACATAGTCACAAACCCTTGACATAGATCCCTGATCACAGTTTCAATATTGACTCAATTAAATGGGAATATCACATAGCTGTGTAACTGACAAAGCAACCTCGGGAAATGGCTGTACACGTCAGCATACAAATCCGTTTTGCGATGGTTCGATCATTAAGACTAAGACCAGTTTGACGAACAGGTTCCGTGAGGATCACACGCTGATTGTGGAACAATCATGTGGTATATTGAATGGCAATTATGTTGGCTCGATCTACTCAATGGCACCTTAGATCACATTCAAGGCGATCAAATGATACACCAGATGTGACTTCCTATGTGTTCAAAATACAAACCTTAGCTCTACCTCCAACAAGTTCGTCCCAATGGAACGTTTTGTGGTGGAAATAATACTGAATTTGAGTGCTTGAGACAACCTTAGGTCCAGTACAAGCTCACTAAAAGATGCACCAAATCTTTTCATATACTCGGAATTCCCCAAGCTCTATCCCCAACAATTTTGTCTTTAGAGACCAATGTACATATCTATGGTGGAGAAGGCCTTCAGTTTGAGTACAGAGGGTCATCTGAATTCAAGATCACCACCAGTTGCACCATGTATGTTCATGATAACAACCTAAGCTTTATCTTCGAGAATTTGTATTCAAGGACCATTCTACACATTTTTTGATGGATATAGCCCTTAGTTTGGGCCATTTTAGGGAGATGTTCATGATAACAACCTAAGCTTTATCTTCGAGAGTTTGTATTCAAGGACCATTCTACACATTTTTTGATGGATATAGCCCTTAGTTTGGGCCATTTTAGGGAGAGATTCAAGGTCAATGTTACAAAAAGATTCACAGCATAGAATTGCCTATGTATGTTCATATTAGCATATGCAGTTGAGCTCCGAAAACCTGCCATAAATCATCATTGCACGATCATCCAATTCCTCACTCAAATACAAAATCGAATGTACCAAGATAGGGGATGTCCAGAAATATAGTGCTGATTACAATCCATTATATAACATAGATCAAGGGTATATAGCATGAGTTGAGACTTGATTGCTTCCATCACTCTCAACTCAAGGGTGACATACATATATCAAATTGTTATTGACACACTACTAACATGAAAAAAGCAATGTGGCGATCACAAGCGATCACGAGGAAGATTGACATACTATTGAAGACATAGTGAAGAGAAAATGAACAAACAACAGCAGTTTTTTTACATTATCATGCAAGGATTCCGCCAGCTTAGACAATCATTGCTCTTCATAGTGAGTTTCAGCTATGATTGGCTTTCGAAAAATGAAGATTAATCAAAGGATCTCACACTGACGAAATGATAAGGTCCAAAACTTTTCTCACTGTGCTTTTGAGTTCGAGAAATTCAATACATTTCAATCACTGCTTTTGTTATTTTTCTCCTTTTGGCTACACAACATGACAAATTCGTCATGGTTTCAAAATCGAACAGACGAGGGCAAAGTTTCTATCCCAGAAGGTAGCACATATTTTGTGACATCGCTAACCCATTAAATGGTATGTGCTCAACACGGAAGCAATATAATTCATATCCAATTTTGACCAGCATTGAGTTTGTTCAAGGTGCCGTTCAAAAACATAAAATGGACTGTTTCCATATTGCATAATGAACTATAGACACATTTAGTATGCTATGTTTTATTGCTACTCTTATCGAATCATGTTCTAAGGTTAGGTCGTATCTCCGTGTATTAGCTGAAGATAATGGAATATTCCAAGATGTTTCAAAATATACAAAAAAGAAATAGAAATACTTTTAGGTGCGATTGATGAACTATCGAAATTTGGAAGAGTTATTGCCTTTTCATGTTGATACCATTATAATTCATCACATGAATCACCTCAATAACAGCTCTTGAAATGACAAGTAACGCCAAATTAGTGAGAATCGTGGGTTTTGCGAATGAGGTCGACGGGTCCATTGGGGATTTTGGTGCAGTGACAGATCTCTTCAGAATGCATATTGATCCATGATTGCCCGCGCCGATTAGCCCACGGACCTATACCACACTGGTCCGCCTAGTGCTAGTGATTTATAACCAATAAATAATGCATTATTAGTTTGTGAGGACAGTAACAATAGTGGGCGTATACACCAGCAGTTTTTTTTAACAATACAAGGAATTCAGTAAGCCAGCATTGAGAATATGCAAATTGCCAATCTGAGCTTTTAAACCATATTATCTGTTGCTGGGAGGTGAAGTTGATTTATAAGTGGAAACTTCATTGTGAATATACTATATGGTGCCCTTAGCAATCTCTCCATAACTAGGCAAACCGCTTTTCTCCAAAATGGTAACATATTTTGTTCAGCACATACGGACATACCCAAGGACATATGCAGCATGCAAACAAAGCACTTCAGAGAAGGCAATGCTGACGTGTAATTAATTGATGAGGGCTTGTAAACGTTGAAATGCGAATACAAACAAAATGTAACCTAATGTTCAATGAATGCACTTTGCCCATTATTCCAGTACTGCTGCTTTTGTAAAAAAAATCACCTTATCAGATAACGTTAATAACTACTCCTGAGAAAAGATTTGTTATTAACTGTAATTTGGTTTTCTCAAACTGATAAAGATTTGTTGCCAATTATTCTGTCGTGTAAATTTCTATTTAAATGATACTCAATGAGTAAAGAAGATACCAAGAATTTTTATTTACTATCAATTTATTTTTTACAAAGATGTTCAATGAGTTTGAAGAACTCATTTTTTACATATTTATTTCACTATAAACGTAATTGTGCAATGCAAATTGGTGTTTTAAAGGGATGAGCAATGAGGTTGTAATGGCATTAAAGGTGGAACAACAGTGGCACCTGTAGCTATCCGGGTGGTTGATACACTCAGGCAGATGATAGTACGCCTTATGACATTAGTGCTCATATAATAAATACCTATCTCAAACATATATTTATAATCATAACATGACGATACTGGTTTTTAAGGATACATGTGAGGTACAATGAATAATGTTCAGTTTTTTCATCTATATATTGCTAGAAGATTTATCGGTTCTGTGAATCTTTCACGAAGGTCATTGGGATACAACAGAGAAATAGTTATAACTAACGGTGAGTCAAAGAAATTATTGGGATACTGTTAAGCTCAATTGGTCAGCAGAAGATTCAATGCATAAACTTGACGTTGTCGACAAACATGCTACAACTTTTATTGCTGTCAACAGCCAGATCATAATCCTTATTCTGACACTCTTCTACAGCTTTAGTATTTTATATTACAATGTGACTCACTCATTTATGCTACTAAACAAACTTGACCCCATCTCCTATATCAAGTTCCTCTGCATGTGAAATTGATTGTTCCTCTGCATGTGAAAATAATTGTCATGTGAATACAATTAAAATGATTGGAGCATGTTGACAAGGGCCATCCAATTTGATCGCATTGTCTGGAGGGACTCATCCACGAAACATCATCAGTCAGTGTCTTTGTTGGTGTAACCTCCAGTACCATCCAACATTTCGTGCCTCCATCCTTCTCAACATTGTGTCTATTATTGCAAGTCCATTATTGCTAATGTGCCATGATTTCGATTTGACATCTTAGAGCAGAATATACGAGGGACATCTTATTGGAGATTTCATTAAAAAGCGATTTTCTTAGTCCAACAAATGAAACACATAAGCTTCAAGCTATATATTTGACAGCTCCGGTAGGAAATTAGTTAAATAATGTAACGGATCTGGGGATCAGCTGGAGCTGATGGAAGATACTCGGCTACTGCTTCTCGGTTGACTCGGTCAGTGATCCTTGAGGGTTGGTAGCGTGGTCTGGATCGGACCTCTTAACGTCACCGAGAGCACTGTACACCTGAAATGTGGTTCTCAGCCGCGTTTTCGCTTCCGTCTTTGCAACTGCTCCGTCGCTTCCGTCTCCGTCTCTGATGATCTGGGTTCTGGATCCCCACCCCCCAGACGTCCTCAGCTTTATTTTAAACTACTGCTAATTCATCTATGTTTCCCTGCTCTATATTATTGGTACATTATCACTTTTCAGTTTTCCTCGGGAACACGGAAAAATAACTCTGATAACGGATAAAATTTACAGCCGTTTACTATGCTCTGAAAGATGGGTCTGCACTGATCAACGTCAGGCAACCAACTTCACTGAACTCCCGGAAACGAGGCACACCCAAAGCTGAAACTCAAATCATGTTGACAATCACTCCCATAGTAACAAACAAGTAGGCC
Source organism: Terebella lapidaria (assembly GCA_949152475.1). NCBI lineage: Eukaryota > Metazoa > Annelida > Polychaeta > Terebellida > Terebellidae > Terebella > Terebella lapidaria. Next base: position 86,771,721 of record OX424555.1, read on the forward strand.
TACCCACTGGTTAAGATTGTTCCCTATCTGGGAATGATGTGTCTGGTGACCAACATGAGTTATGGAAGTGCGTCCTAGGTTATGTCCCGCTCTTTCTCGAAATTAAACCGAATTGAGCTATAATTCATCCTGATGAAGAGCAAACAGAAGATAACCTACAACTGATTTTCAAGGTTTAGAAAGCCATCTGCCAGCATTTGTCTACAATTATTTATCCGCACACAGTTACAATTCAGTTAATCAGTCGAACGTTGCATTTGCATTTGATCAATTCCTAATGTCATGCGATATCTATATGTTGGAAAAAAATAAATCAAGCCATATGTTTTTATTTATCGTTCAAATGTTTTCATTCGCAATTCTCCGAGAAACTCTGGTCTATTATGTGGACGACTCAGTATGCCGGGAAGACGTCGATCAAATCCACAGATCAAAAAGATGTTTATACACACATCATGGGGTTGCCACAGCGGTATTGAACGGTGCTTTTTTCTGATTTATCTGTTACGTTTATTCCATCGATCAGTATCCAAAGCTATGGTGTCGGTTACACAACAACTATAAACATATCAATGCGAAAAACGTGCTCTGGAACGCTATTGTTTCCAACAGTTCTCACCAACTACTTCCTTGTTCATTTTATCTCGCACCGAACGATTGCCAATTTGCAACAATCAGTTGAAGGGGTTGTTAAAGAACATGAGGACATCGTTCCTGATCCAGTCGTGAGGTTCATTCCCCGGCAACACCATATATCATATTCACTACCACAGAATATGAACAATTGTACTCTCCGATGCCCTCTTTTCTATATTCTGTTGATAGCTTGTTAAGTTGGCTTGCCACCAAAGACGTGTCTGATCAGTGGCGGGTGCTGGAACAAACACAAAACGCCGGTATGAGCATGGTTACATCATACCAATAATACCAGTGTTTATATGTATATGTTCAAATTACATAAAAATGTTCCTAATATTTCCCCGATTTTCATACAATATGACTCCAGTCTATACAAAATGATGTTTTTACCTGGACGTGATTTCTATCACATGATGCTAAAGTGGTTGAGAAATGATATCCACGTTTTCACGCAGCACACTCCAAGTCCGGATGATTTTTATTTACAAAGTATGGAAAAAAATTAAATTTATGGTGAATATATATTCTTTTGGCCCAGCACGGGTTTCATAGGCAAGTATCCAGGCATCATGTCTGGTCTAAAAACTAGATGTCTAATACATCAATGGCACTGAATTTGTCAGCAGTGTGAATGAAGTAAACTAGATATATTTGTTTACCATGTAAAAACCCCCAACACGTATTACAGTTATTTAAGGAAATACAGATTTTTGTGCAGGTACCCTTCGCAGTACTCATTGACATGTATCTGCCAGATAATTATCGCAGCTGTGAAACAAATGAAAAATACCCCCAAAAAACTTTTCGGGATTAGTTCCAATATATCAGTTGATGATGGTGGCAAATAGAAGTAGCAGTTGTAATGTTGTAATGAATGATGTGTAACGTGGAAGAGGAAAAATGTCCTATTTCATTAAACATTCGTTTTAATATGTAATTAGTGAGTTGTCAAAGTCTTGTCAAAAACACAATTCTATTTAAAACAATATTCAATACGGGTTGAGGGTGGGGGGGGGGGGGCGGGTGATAGGACACCAACATAATTTCCAAAAGGTGTTTTACTATCAATGAATGTCTTTTTGTTGCCCAATGAGTTGCTGGACTTCCATGGCACATCATATTGTGCCATGTAAATTGGTATTTTAGAGATGTCCGCTGAGACATGAACTGCATTACTAACCGACATATATGCGATGAACCCCAGTTCCAGATGAACTCCACGTCACTATAAAACCTTCTTAGGACCTCAAAATATGTTCACGTCACTATAAAGCTTTCTTAGGTCCTCAAAGATAATCAGTCTATGTTTTTACCTATGTGATGATAATGAAATTGAGAAAATATCAATGACCTGGTAAATATTACTGAAAACATTAAATTCATCATGTTTGCAGATGACAACAGTAGGATATATGATGATTAGGGTTTAATATATTCCCGGTTTTCCTCGAACCGGGAACCGGGAATAAAAAATGCTCAGAACCGGGTACCCGGGAATGGAATTGGGAATAAACTCGTAGCTTCAAAACAATAACACACATGAATTGGTTCGTTAGTTATCAATCTAGACACTATCTGTCAAAGAGTTTTCCTTATTAATCACCATGCAACCATGCTTACAACCATTTATGAAGCATGCAAATGTGTACATTCAGAATCCTAATTTACGTTGGAGGTATGATGTGTAGTAATTTTAGCGACTGTTACTCCCGTCCCTCCCGCGCACTACACATTTCCACAACAAACATTCATTCTACATGACTTACATACAGGACAAGTACACACTATACGATCACAAGCATAAATTCCATGTAGTCATGGTTACATACACAGGTCAAACCACGCACCTGCGGCCCCGCTAGCTCAGTACACTCGGCCCCGTTTACTCGACCTTGACCTTTACATGCACTGACTTCTAAACATAGAACTTGACACACATACTCCATACATCACGTGCACACATACAGGCATTCCAAGTATTGACACGAGCCGGGGAAACCCACTTTCCCGGTGACATCAGCGCATTGCACCACACATTCAACCTATCACGACACCGCTTACACTTGGCGGGAAATTACACAGCCACATGGTCCCTCGGCCCCAGTATACTGCGCAGAAGTGTAGTGTAAATCCCAGTGGCAGGACGTATATACAAAAGTTCCTGTGAGACTGTCGATATTAATATATATAATCTATCGGATATATGTGCAAGTTGTATAAAGGACTATACTAGGAATATAGAAATATAGACTGGGATATCACCCGACGTAGGTGAGAGTGCGACCCTGTTTGTGAGTGATTGATCATCAGTCTTTATCACCACAATAAACAGTTAAATTGAAACTGCCGGCTTATTGTACCACACGACGACCCAGTTAAACCGGCTTAATATCGGCCGTGAACGATATTCTTCACATTGGCGCCGTTCGACCAGGATCTGAGCTAGTCTCGGATTATCGACCCAGACCTGACCGGCATTGATGGCATTGGCCCCGGGAGCCTCCCGCGGTGAGCCACTCGACCCTACGGATGATGAAGTGACGATCAATCCGAATCCGGCCTTCCGACCTTCCGGCCCTCGCTCAGTTGCCATGAGCGATACAGTTCCACTGTCGCAGGAGCAACAACCGTCCGGCCTTTTCGACTCCATTGGCGACCATTCGTCCCTGAGATCGTTTTCGCCGCCTACCGACCTGGTGCAGGAGTTCCTAGACGAAGACCCGCTCGACCCGTCACATACAGTAAGTGACATTCTGCGTGCGCACGCTAGAGCGTACTCGGCCACGCCGGCTAGAGCGACCCAGAAAAGTGACTTTGCCGACAGAAACTATACGCGCTCACGTCAAAGAGCGAGCATAGATTGTGATATCGACCCAGAACAATTAGCAGGGGACGTTCGGCCGGTAACCATAGACACGTCAATGGTTACGCACCCACCAAGTAACTCTCGGATACGACAGTGGGTTTGTCAGTCTGACAATGTTCCGGAATCGACCCCGCCGAACGCTTATTCGGCCAATCGACCCCTGGCGCCGTCCATGACGCCGAGACAACACGGCCCCGCGCCAGAAATGTACTCACGCATACCGACCGAGCCTACGGTGGTAGAGTACACACGACCCAGCCAGACGGGAGCGACATCCGAAGACATCCTGATGACGACCGCTACCCGGATCGCGACGCCGCTACGACAACAACGACCCAGCGACACAATGGCGGAACCTCGCGCCACCATGCGACAAGCGCGACCCCGACAAGCACCCTCGACATCAAGTCGCCGACCCTGCGACCCCGACACGCCGACTTCCGACACACGCGCTCCCGCGCCGACCACGCACCGACCATCGCCGACTACCGGAGAACAACCGCGCTTCGATCCGTCGCAAGATCAAGTTGTGTCTGCTCCGGCAGAAAGTGTTGTGCAAATGATCGGACCTCCGATCTCACAATCAGTCGGAAACACCAACGGATATGGTGTACCGCCAGTCGGATACCCTGGCGCAACAAGCGGTGTTCCAAATGGAGTAGCTGTCGGATACTATTCACCGCATGTCGGCTACGCGAACCCACCGCCTGGATATGGTGGCGTTCCCAGCGTGATCGCTGACACCGGCTATCATGGTGCACAACCCGGATTAGTGTACCATGGTGTATGCCCAGATGGATCGGTATACCGATATCCACCACCGGCTGTATTCCCACCCTCAGTCGGGATACCATGGGTGACGCCTCCATACAGTCAACCGGCCCCCGCTGCACAAGCACCACACGACCCCAGCCACACGACGGCACCACCCGCCGCATCGCTCGCCGTCTCCGCGACGACAGCACCGACCGCCCCTGCTAACGCGACCCCGATCGGCCCAGATACGACGGCTCCGGCGACTCCGGCTGTTCCGACTCCGACGGCCACTACAGCGACTACACCAGTTGCGGTGAGTGTTGACACGCCCACGCCACAGAGACTCACGTCTGAGCCCCAAACGTTGGCTACGGCTAAAATGGCTCAATGGCGTGCGACCTTTAAGGAGGGCAATCTCACTCAATACGTTCGGAGTTTCGAACAATTCACTGCGGCCTTTACTTACTCCGACCTCAACAAGACGACGACCTTCCGGAGCACGCTACGCGGCCGCGCTGAAGCGCTAGCTCTCAATATCCCGGTCGCAACTCCCTGGGGAGAGTTCCGTCGCCAACTCCTAGAGGGCTGGGAACCCGAGCCCCGTCGACAGTCCAAACGGGACGATTTCCCGTTCCTCAAGCGGGAACGAAAAGAGGACGCGGAACACTACATGGAGCGACTCCAGGCCCTGGCGGAGCAAGTGTTCGATGACGTTACGCCAACGTCGCGGCAACGAACTGTAATTGCGCAATTCGTGAACGGCCAACCCGACCCCATTGCCGATAAACTGTGTGCCCTCACTTTTAACAGTTACAGTGAGGCACTTACGGCCGTTCTCAAGGTAGAGAGTCATCAACAGAGGACAGCCAGAGATCGACATCGAGGCACACGACGTGCCGACATTTCCGCAAGTGGATACGCGGAAGACGACCCTGTCAATGAAGAACTGTCCTGTGCCATGGGACAAGTCACTCAGGGGGAAACACTAACCCCAGAGCAAATTGCGGCCTACTACGACCCCGCGGACAGTGGCACTACCGGCCTACAAGGTTGCGACGAACACTCAGTGCCGACCAGCTCACGCGAGTGGGTGGCTGAAGCCTTCCAGTGCGTCCTTAGTGACGAGAATGGACTATGCGAGGAAACGGCTATCTTCTCTGTCCTACGAACAACGGCCCCGATGAAAGGTGATCGACCCCCGCAACCCGGACGACCCATGGTTTGCTTCTTTTGCAAGAAGCCCGGCCATCGCTGGATGCGGTGCTTTCGGCTTAAGGATGTGCTAGTACGTAACGGCATGAAACCGCTAGCATTTCGGCCCAATGGTCCCGGTACTGACAGAAGGACAGCTCAAGTGTTGTCAGTACCTAACCAAACCGGTAACCAAACTAAACCGGCCCCACCAACACCTCCGACCCCGTCGTCAAACCAGTAGGGGAAGGTGCTGAGGAGCAAGGACCTTCCAGACAACAGGACAACGTTCCCCGCTCCACATCTGCGGTTGTCACGACTACTGTACCGGTAACGACACCAATAACGACCCCGCAGCCGGCCCAGCCCACACCTCAGCTCCTTGAAGGGGTGTGTACAAAATGTCAAGCTCCGACCCCGAAACCGGCCTCTTTTCATGAAGGGGTGTCCGCACCGCGACCGCAACGGCCACCACATGGAAACCGTCGTCCTGAAGGGGTGTTGCCCCCAACCGACCCAGAAACAAGTTCCGGGAAACCTCTAGTTCGTCGGATAACCGTTGTTCCGGCCAAGACAAGGGCAGACCTCCTAGACAGTGATTCAATAATGTCTCCGGTCTTGCGGTTGCCCCGCCTTATTTCGGCACGCCAAGTTGTTCGAGTCCGTGCTTTGGACACCACACTTGATGGACAAAAGTGGTTATCGGACTATACGACCCAGGACATTGTCGCGGCACAGCAAGCCGACCCCAGTGTCGGGAGAGTGCGACAATGGGTACTAGCTGGCACAAAACCAGACTCGAGAGAAGTTGCACGCCACGGGGAGGAGGTAAAGACACTTGTTTCTCGCTGGAACCTCCTGGTGCTACAAGACAGAGTACTGGTACGAAACACAAGACCCGACCCCGCTGGACGACGTGTGGTACAGACCGTGCTCCCCGTAGCACTCAGGACACAAGTTCTGCACCAACTACACGACCTCAAGATTGTCGGACATCTCGGCATACAGCGTACCATCGAGAGAGTCAGGCGCCGATTCTACTGGCCCGGCTTGGCGCTGGACGTCGCCCGCTGGTGTGCCCGCTGCCCGCAATGTGTGACCCGCAAGGGTAAACCGGCCCCAAAAAGATCGCCCCTGACACAGCTACCGACAGGAGCGCCGTTCGACAGAATAGCGATGGACATCCTCGACACCCACAAGGTCACGGGAAGAGGCTATCGGTATGTGCTAGTCGTGTCGGACTACTTCACGAAGTACACTGACGCTTTTCCGCTACGGCGACATACGGCCAAAAATGTTGCCGACACCCTGGTGAATCGGTGGATAGTCTACCACGGTGTCCCCAAAGCGGTCCATAGCGATCAAGGTACTGAGTTTGAGTCGTCCCTGTTCCGGCATGTTGTGCGTCTACTGGGCGCTAAGAAGATTCGTACGACCCCATACCGACCCCAGAGCGACGGCCAGGTTGAGCGATTCAACAGGACATTGCTCAACATGCTGAGTGCGTTCGTCAGCGATCGTGCAAACGATTGGGACTTGCACTTGCCATATGTGTTAATGGCCTATCGAACCTCAGTACACTCGTCCACGGGATGCACCCCGCATCTGATGGTGTATGGACACGAGTGTAACTTGCCAGTCGACCTCATGTTTCCGACCTACGACCCTGAGCCTCTACCTCCGTGTGGTCCGGAGTATGTGGAGTATTTGCGGCAAGCCATCAGAACGGCCCACGGTTTCGCCCAAGACCATCTCGAGAAAGCGGCAATTCGGCAAAAGTTGGGTTATGACGCCCACGCGAAACCACGACCCCAGTTTCAACCAGGCGAACTGGTCCGGTATTATTATCTGCCACTCACGCAGAATAATAAGTTCGCTCGGCCCTGGACTGGTCCCTGGAGGATCATCGACCGTGTAACCGAGGTGGATTACCGAATCGCCCTGGTTTCCAACCCTCGGAACACTCGTGTTGTTCATCTGGATGTGCTCAAGCCATACGAAGGTGACAACCAAGCGGCCCACATCTACTCCGACCCTGTACGACCCACGTCGTCGTCAAGCAAGTCCGACCCAGAACAGTCACCCGACCCCATGGGACTTCTCAAGGAGTTCTATTACCCTTGGGAGGTAACAGTCCAAGATCGACATACCGATTCAGACCAAACAGCAGAGTCTGATTCGCAAACGACCCAGGATCGTCAATCGCGATCTCCGACTTCATCCGGCTCAAGTCGACATCGGCAACGGAAAAGATCACACAGATCAAGTTCCGACACACCAAAACCGGCACGCAAGACATGCAGGCAAAAGCCTGTGGTATCTTCCGACCCTGAGACAAGCGAGGCTACGCCCCCGCCTGCACGACCAAATCGACCCAGACGTAATGCACGCAGACCGGCCCGCTACAGATAACCCCGGCCTTGTTATCTGATTGATACCATTGATGATGAATTATGCATGTCTAATGGACTATGATATCATGTCTTTCCCAATAATAATATATTATATTACAATAACAATATATGCATTTAATATGTACAAGATGTCAGTGAGGCAAACTGGTTATATACACACTAGATATGATATTATAATTATGATGCTGGTGAAAAATTGGTTGCATGATGATATGTGTTTCGACCCCGTATAACATGTACCATTGATCAAGGCGTATGTTACGCAATGACTAAGATTATCATGTAAAGCTTCAATCCATGTGCCAGCCGAAGAGGATAATAACCAGTCACACCGTGAGTAAGGCCACTTAGTTGTCGAAGAGGTGATAGTGTGATTCGTTCTGGAGTATGCGTCGACAGAGCCTCTACTCACTCCATGTAATATTCGGAGGAACGGCCCAGTGGTACGTGAACCAGTCACTACATAGCTATCATGCCAAGATGCGGCCTGTCATCAAATTCATCACCCAAAATATTCAAAGCGCCGCGGTGTGACCGACCCAGATCATTGCAATTTCGACCCCTACAATATTTGCGGCCCCGTCGTCCTGTGAACTGGCTGAAAATGAATGGAACGATGTCCGCCCCTGTGAGTGATTGATATTCATATCTCAGCCTTTAATAACTGTGTGTCGTCTGTGAAACAGCAACTCGACCCCGTAGTTTATTGTGCGCTAACTTGTGGGAGAAGGAATGATGGACTGATGAGTTCACAAGGCACGCACGAGCGCTAATAAACATTTTAGCTGTTTACAGCACCTACATGAAGTCGCCCCTAATAATTACAATAGTGAGTCGTCGGGCAAAAAGAGCCCAGTAATCTGAACAGTCGACTAGTATAAAAAGACAATGATTCGGCACGAGTTATCCAGGGGACGGCAGCTGGACATACGGAAATCTGGACAGTGTGAGGACACCCCTACTGTCGTAATGGACTGACCCAAGAGGTCAGAGAAGGATCGCCCCGCGTTTCCTTGACGACGGCCCCGCCTTGCTGTGTGTACGCTTGGAACAATGATACATAGCGTAAAGACGTTTTCTATACATATAGAGAGCGCCCCCCGGCCCAGTTCTAAGAATCGAGATGCTGTCAGCATCTTTGTGTACGGCATTGAAGATTAGCGGCAATCAGGTCACTTGTGCCTGAGACTTTGGAGGAGAAGGACTATTGTCAGAAGTTTCGGCTATTGAGATACAGACTATTGTTATAGAAACTGTGCTAATCGAACAATATTTATCGGCCTATAGACTGTGATATCATTGAAATCCTGGTCACAAGACTTTGGAGTTAATTCGGCTTGTATCATCGGCATTTGAACTAGGCTGGTTTTGAAGAAATCCAGACTTTGTTACAGCCAGCCTAGTCAGTACTTGGGAAGTACTTCGGCTTAATTTCGGCCCGTCAGCATGGCTGACAAACCCGGAGACGACCGGGAAAATAGCGACCCAGGTGACAATCGGCCCCGCACAGTTAAGTTGGACGGCGATAACATCACCGTCCAAGTGATCGACACCGGGGATGAATCGGATCATCCTATAGTCGTCCCCGACAACGAAGGTTCGTCCGGCCCCGACTCGCAGCCTGAACAGCGCGATCCAGTCACGCTCAGTGACACGGCAAGTGGATCGGAAAAGGGAGCGCGACCCAAAACGGCCCGGAGCAAGCTGGCGCAACGAGGGGAGCGCCATACACCGAGCCCGACTCCGGACGATATCTTCAACATCGACCCCGAACGCTTCCGCCGACTCGAGGAGGGCGGAAGTATCGTCCAGCGTGCAATTGAAGCACGACAAGCGGCCCAAGAAGCTCAACGAGTCGCCACCGCGAGCCGCCAACCCGACCCAGCAAATCAGGTGATCGCCCCGATCGCTCCGGCCCCGACTTCACCCGCTTCCGGTTCAGCGGTAGCACGACCTGCGGCCTCCCGTTCTCCAAACAAGAGAACTTATACTTCTTTCAAGAAGAAGCATGGAGCGGGAGCCCGATCGACCTCCAGCAGTTCGTCACGCTCCAGCGGCGGATCTGCTATTACGGCCCCGACCTCGACTTTCCGTCGGCAAGTGGCGGAATTAATGGAATTGGTGCCACCTCCCGTGACACCCTACGGAACTCGGCCCATAGACTGGAACAAGGTTCCACTCAGTAAGCGAAATCGGAGCGCTGGATACGGCCACATCCATAACTTCGATGAGCAGTCGACCCTGTCGGAGGGAAACCTCCTCACATTGGCCCCGCTACAGCGTGGAGACGGTCGATTCGAGTGCCCCTTCTGCATCGGCGAAGAGGAGGGAGCAGGAGAACGACAGTGGTCCTCCGTGCCACGACGCGGACCTTTTCGGACGGCCCAGAGTCTTGATGCGCACGTGCTAGCGTATCATTTTCCGTTCCTGCGCTACTTCGTGTGTCCGGCCCGCGACGGCTTCCGGACATTGGCCCAGGAGGAGATGTTCCGGCATCTGTCTCAAGCGACCCCGCAACACGTGACGTCGTTCCCCTTCTACCAGGAAGGACGACTATCGGCATCCGGCCCCATGCTCGTCAGGTTCGCGCTACGCTGCAGAGTCGACATGCAGCCGAACCCGAATTATCGACCCCCAAGAGTTCCGGCCAACATCCCGATCTTCAGGAGGGATGTCAACACCGTCCTGACGTTCGGCATCTGGCACATGGCGCCAGAGCTCTTTGAGCAGTATCCGCCCAACTCGGCCCCGGAAGTGCAACAGGTACTCCGTCGACTGGAGTACAATCGTGCTTCGACCCCGGCAGACGAGATTCGGCTTACCCGCATGGTCAGTGACATCGAGACCATGAACACGCGGGTTCGAATTCGACGACCCAGTACGATCTTCTTCGTTCGGCCCATAAACTACCAGACGACATCAGTGAGCACGGCGGAGGAGGTCCCGACAACGACCACCGGTGTTTCGGCCTCGGCGGTCGTCACGACGGCTTCGTTCGCGACAGTGGTGTCGCCAGCGACAACTCGACCGGTCACCACAGTGACATCTTCGACCCCGTCTAGAGCTCGGCCGTCGGATATCATACCCCGGCGGATGGTTGTGGAACGACCCACGGCCTCTAACGTCACGGACTACCGAGTCCGTGAGGGATTGGTCCCTCCACCTGAGGAGTATCCGCCACTCCCAAGTCGACCCCTGAATACCACACCGGTATCGTCATCAACCGGCAAGGAGACTCCCGAGCCGAAGAGTCCAGTTGAGGATCGGCCACCTCCACTCAGGGAGATTGCACCCGGATCTCCTGTACGTGCGACCCCGACACCGTTTTCGACCCCGGAATCTTCACCGGAGCCTTCACGACGGATGGTGGAACCCGTCCCGCTCCCGCCGTACCTCACGGAGGAAGTGGAACCTCTGCGTTCCGTTCCGACACGCGGCACCGATCGAGACCGGCCCCGACTCCAAGTGGACGACCCAGAGCAGCTCGAGTCACTCCACAGAGACCTCGACGAGCGTCTGCCGCTTCATGGATCCGGCGAGTTCGCGGCCGATTTCCAGTTCCTGCGGCAACACGGCAGACGTTTGGCGACCCGCTCGCTTCCCGGCCTGCAGGCACTACCCGGCCAGAATCCCGACCTCACAGACTTCCTACGGGATGAGGACGCCCAGCGGCTCCCGAACTACCTCGGATTTCACGAGGACTTTTGGACGGCTCGTCTCGAACAGGCCGCCCATAATGCCGACCCCTTGCTTCTGCCGTCAGAACCGGAGGAGCACCTTCCGACCCTGTCACTCGCCCGCGCTGACGATTTAGCGCACCAGTACTTGCGACTGATTCGTCGGGAGTACCTGTCGGCCCTGGATCACCACATCAGGCAGGCAGAATATAACGGCCTGTCTGTCGGCTTTGGGATGGGTGCTCTGCACGAGCGCCACCAGCCCACGTTCCCGGACGCCCTGTCCGAAGAAAATCTACGGCTTCGAGTCCGTGTGACTCAGTTGGAGGACCAAGTCGCCCACCAACGACAGGAAATCACTCGGCTTCGAGCGACTTCGACCCCGACGCCATCGGAGGCACAAGCTCCATCGACCCCGACCACACCGACCATCCCGGGGGAGTTGTTGGCCACGATCGTGTCCATCCTGCCCAGACTACCCCCGGACGAACAGCTACAGCTGATGCGGCAGGCATCGCCAGCGGCCCCGCCTCCTCCCGCCAGCAGGCGTGAACGGGAGGACAAGTAAATACGACCCCGAACTGTTCGGCCCCTTTGATGCGGCCCCGAGTGACCAAACAATTCTGGTCACGGCATATATATATTGTAAATAGTGTACATATACATTTAATATCCTAGTCATGGCTTTTTGTTTTTATACATGTAATTTAGTTAAATTTAATCTACATTTTAGTTCAGTTCAATAGACTCTTAAAGTTATAGTTCCGTTTCGCTTTGAAACGTCGAGGAGTTTTGTTTATCATTCCATATCATACATTCCATTCATTGTTGTGCATGTATTTGTATATGTATCATCGTAGAGACGGCTGACGGACTGACTGCTGACGTTTATTTTGACAGTTAGGAATTTTTATTGTATGAAGTGTTTTCGCATTTCGCGCGGCGTGTGTGTGTGAGTGCTTTTGGGTTTGACCTTTAGGACTTTTTAGCTTTTTATTGTTTAGTTTTTGGCGACGGTAGGGTCCGGGGAGGGTAATTCCGAGGGCGTAGAATTAATGAAGGGGTGTTATGTAGTAATTTTAGCGACTGTTACTCCCGTCCCTCCCGCGCACTACACATTTCCACAACAAACATTCATTCTACATGACTTACATACAGGACAAGTACACACTATACGATCACAAGCATAAATTCCATGTAGTCATGGTTACATACACAGGTCAAACCACGCACCTGCGGCCCCGCTAGCTCAGTACACTCGGCCCCGTTTACTCGACCTTGACCTTTACATGCACTGACTTCTAAACATAGAACTTGACACACATACTCCATACATCACGTGCACACATACAGGCATTCCAAGTATTGACACGAGCCGGGGAAACCCACTTTCCCGGTGACATCAGCGCATTGCACCACACATTCAACCTATCACGACACCGCTTACACTTGGCGGGAAATTACACAGCCACATGGTCCCTCGGCCCCAGTATACTGCGCAGAAGTGTAGTGTAAATCCCAGCGGCAGGACGTATATACAAAAGTTCCTGTGAGACTGTCGATATTAATATATATAATCTATCGGATATATGTGCAAGTTGTATAAAGGACTATACTAGGAATATAGAAATATAGACTGGGATATCACCCGACGTAGGTGAGAGTGCGACCCTGTTTGTGAGTGATTGATCATCAGTCTTTATCACCACAATAAACAGTTAAATTGAAACTGCCGGCTTATTGTACCACACGACGACCCAGTTAAACCGGCTTAATATCGGCCGTGAACGATATTCTTCACAGATGTAACAGGAGAGGGCTCACAACCCTCCCCCCGTCTTTGTTCATATTTAATATGGACACAAATATTGTGAAGGGACACATCGTTGGGTGGTCCCACTGTTACATTATGTCTTGTTTTATATTTTTGAAAAAAATACCCGAGGTGTCTTTTTGCATGCACTAGACAAAAATGTCTCCGACTTTCCATGACAACGGCAAATGGAAGAATACAGTAAGATCAGTAAGTATACTTATTATTCTTTATTTTTACCTTATTTTGGCAATACATTGTCCTGCTATACCACAGAGTGTTGTAGGAAATGTACAGGAACGAATGATACCGTTGTTTTCTTCTGTTAATATGTAGTTTTTTCTTGGGGGAGCGGGCGATATATTCCCGGTTCCTGGCCACCTTATTCCAGGGAAACGGGAACTCTGATATCTTAATAATTCCCGGGAATTCCCGGGAATGGAAACATCGGGAATTCCCGGGAATTATTAAACCCTAATGATGATACTAATGACAAATCTATCTCTATGTTAATACTGAGCTACTCCATGTTTCTCATTCGTTTTCCGCCAATCAACCACAAAGATTCCGGGATGTCAACCTTCAAGTGTGAATGTGTGTTTGCATAATTATGACCAGATTGCAGCCATGTACTAAAATGTGTATGTTTAGGTCATTGAAAGAAACACCGGGAACTTCATATAACCATCCTCCAATTTCCAAATAAACAAGTGTTTTCCGTATGTGGTTTCTTTTGTGTTTTGCTGAATACCATCATGACACATTTCCATACACATATTCACTATGGATTATGTTGCACTGACATACATTATTGGGAAACAAACTTGGAAACAAACTGTCTATGTATAGAGTCGTGACATCAACATTTTCGATACAAATAAAGCACGACTACAAGTTGTTAAGTGTGGTGGGAGTTATTGTGATAGTTGGACGGTGAATATGTGTATTGAGAATAACAGGTCCTGTACATTTCCTACAACACTCTGTGGTATAGCAGGACAATGTATTGCCAAAATAAGGTAAAAATAAAGAATAATAAGTATACTTACTGATCTTTCTGTATTCTTCCATTTGCCGTTGTCATGGAAAGTCGGTGACATTTTTGTCTAGACCTGTTGATGGAAGAAAAACTCCACGGTGGAGTGGGACCTCGTCTCATGACCGAACCACGACGTAATGTTATATAATGATTGCAAAATTATGTTTGCATTATAACTTGATGTGTTACCAATAAATTTATTGCTATCGTTACAGGACCATTGGCTTCCTTCCACAACTTGTGTGTAATATACTATATTTATACCATTATATAAATGTTCATTCAAATACATAATCGAAGGTTCCAAGATAGTGACTGCTCAGAAATTTGATGCTGATTACAATGATTTAACATGAACCGATAATTTGGACCGATAGAGTTGAGACTTGGAAGCTCGGATCACTCTGAGAGTGACACTGATCTATTTTAGTGTGAAATGACTATCTACTGAAATGAATATAATTAGGCGATGTGGTGAATTATATCAAGCTGTGGAGTAAGCCTGACGGGAAATCAAAGCTGTGAGTAATTGATCTGCAGTATTTTCACACCAGCATGAAAGGATTCCAAACAACCATATTTTGACGATGCCAATAACAACATAAAATACAGCATTTTGGAAATGATAAGCTTCAGGGTATCCCTACAGTTTTGAATTCGGGAAATTCAACAATTTATTCACTTTTTCTATTCTTCTTTTGGCCACACAATATGAAGTTTGTCACAGTTACAACGTCAGTAAGTTTCACTCTTTTACAGGGAGTTGCATTCTAGAGGCTTGTGAATTTACGGCTTCTGTCACATGGTAGGGACCCCTTTTTACAAGACAAAAGCAAAGGTTGCGACATGACAGCGAGGATTTGTCTTGGAGATGACATGGAGGGAGTGTTACACGAGACAAGAGTGACGGGTGCTATCGGCTTCTCTTGCTCTGAACAGTGCGTATTCATAACCATATTATACGGCACACAGTACTTCGTTCAGGACCTGTCGCTAACCCATTGAATGGTAGTGCTCGACACGCCAGCTACTCCCCACAATCAATCAGTGTCAATTGGGATCAGCTTTCAGTGTATTTAATTCAGGTTTCATCCTAAAGCATAAAATGGGCTATTTTCATGTTTCGTAATGATCTATAGACACATTCAGTATGGTATTTTGTGTGCTACTCATATCGATGTTTTGAAGGTTAATTTACACGTACATATCGAAAATGCAATATTCCGAAATGTTTCAAAATACTAGTATACACGAACGAATACGAATACAATTAGGTGCGATTGGTGAAATTTGAAAGCGTTATTGCCATTCCATGTTGATAGCATGATTAATTTTCTCATGAATCACATCGGTGGCATGAACTGACAATTAACACTAACACTGTGAGAGTCGTGGTTTTGCGGGTAGGGTCGACGGGTTCATTGGGGATTTTGGTGCAGCGAAACCATTCCCTTCAGAATGCACATTGTTCCATTGCCCGCGTCGATTAGCCCACGGACCTGAACCACGCTGGCCCGTCTAGTGCTAGCGATTTATAACCATTAAATAATGCATTCTTAATTTGTGGCGACAGTATCAATACTGGGCGTATACACAAGCAGTTGTTGAACAATACAAGTAATTCAGTAATATAGCAACGAACATGTTGACCTTGGCAATTTGTGCTTTTGAACACTCATTCTGGTGCTGGGAGGAGAAGCAAATTAACACTTTAGAGCTTTGTTGTGAATATGCTTATCCATAGTAACTAATATCGAAGAGCAACCGTTGGTCAACCTGAGGACGTTAGGGACCCCATCCTGGTATGTATGCGACAGCACAATGCCCGGGTGGTGGGATGAGGTCAGCTCGATCCAGAACGTGATCGTGAAGCTCATCAGCTAGGGCAAAGGTTACATGTAATTAATTACAGTCTCAACGTTGAAATGCGAATCCAAGAAAGATGTCACATAATGTTCAGAGAAAAACACTTTGCCCATATTCCACTACATGCTGCTTTTCTCAACAAAATCGCCAGGCAACGTTCATAACTTCTTCATGAGAAAAGATTCGTTATCATCTGTGGCTGGTTTTTCAGAACTAATTGTGAAGATTTTTTGCTAATAATTCCGTCATGCGAATTTCTACTTCAATGATGCCCAATGACTAACGAAGCTAACAAGAATTTTTATTCACCATCAATTGTTTAAAAAAAAGATCTCCAATGCGTTTGAAAGACCTACGTAATGCTTTACCATAAACATAACTGTGCAAAGCAAATGGATAATTTAAAGAATATCAAGGACAGGAGGGGCTTTACAGACCAAAAAATGCATTACAGGTGAATCCGGTTCAAGGCAGTTATAGCTATATGGGTGATGTATACACCCGGGCAGCTGTTGTTAGTTTGTTCATAGCTACCTATCACAAACATATATTTATAATAATAACGTCACCACCCGTATATTGCCACAAATTCTAACGGTTCTGTTAATCACTCATGAATATCATTGGAATTAAATCATTAAATTCCACTGGTTAGTAGAAGATTCAATGCATGATGTGTTGACGAACATGCTACGATGTTTATTGCTGCAGACATCCAGATCATAAACGTTATTCTGACACTGTCATGCATCTTCAGTTGGTCTAATATGATGCAACTCACTTATTTATGCTACTGAGAATACAATAACCCAGCTCATATGTCACGTTCTTTTGCATGGGAAATTGATTGCATCAACCAATAATTGTCTTGTAAATAAAAATAAAGTGATGGGAGCATGTTGACAAGGGCCATCCAGTTTGAGCACATTGTCTAAAGGGACTCATTCATCAAGTTAAACGTCGACAACCGATTAAAGCTACCGCGAAACGACAATGTTTTTTCTTGTCGTCTTACTTGATTCGTTAAAACTATGTGTGACCGACTACTGAACCGTAGTTTTGCATTAGTTCAACAAATGATGCACACACATGTGATATCACTGTATATTGTTCACAATAATACACTCCAAATTGTGGTATAATACACAGTGGCGAAGATAGCAAACTGAGTGATAACTCGAAAGCAGACTGATTATTAAATATCTCTACAACCGATCTTCAAATTGTAGGAAGTCATCTGATAGCCTATGATTGGTTATCCACTCAAATCCACAATTCATTTTATCAATCGAACATATTGATTTTTAATACAATTTGTCATGTAGTTGTCACTAACTTGTCAGATAAAATAAATCAAGCCATCTGTTTTAACATTCAAATGTCTCTGGTCGATTGTGTGGACGCCTCAGGCTGCCGGGAAAGACATCGATCAAAGCCACAGATCAAAGTGGTGCTTATACGCACCCCATGGAGTCCTGGCCACAACGGTATCGAACCGTTACATCTTACATTTGTTACATTTTCACCGTCGTTCAGCTATCGAATCTACGGTATCGATTACACGAGTACACATATAAACCTACCAGGGTGAGAAACGTGCTCTGGAACACTACTGTTCGCTCCTACAGTATTCGCTCACACCAATCGATTGTCAATTTGCAGCAATCAGTTGACAGGTTGGTCCAACAACCTCTTTTCTGAATAATGCCATCCTCACGGTCGTGACGCACATTCAGCGCCAGCACAGTGTCAAGAAGATTTGCTTTGAGTGAACCCGTCTTGAATTATTCCTATGTTCTCTCAGCGGTTGACGAAATTCTTCCTTGATGCTCCCTTTGATGTTAATCGTGTGTTTATGTGGATTGCTTGGTCGATACCAGTTCTCCATAAAGAAAGATGATAGACTATAATTTCACTGCAGTGTGCAGTTTTTATACGAAACGTTTGATGATAGGTATATGATAGGCATGTCTAAATAAATACTGAAGTTCCCATTACAAGTCCTAATAACAATATGGGCTGTCCCTCAAGTAAAACACTGTTTGTTGCGATGTGGAATGGAAAACATGGAATTCATCATTATCATCTGGATTCTCCACCAGTGGTTGGGGTTTAGAGATCAATGGCGGACTATCTATGACAGACCACATTGTGATCAATGGATACCACGTAACCTGGTTTGCCAGTCTGAGCTGGAACCTCGCTGGAATTGATGGCAGAGTCACAGCAATCGTCAAGTGGTAGTTAAACAGTTAATGCATAGCCATTCCCATATATTTGATGGTGGCCATTTTAGATTTCTAAGTCAAAATGTTCTTGAAACTGAAAAATAACCATTCCAATATATTTGGCCTACTAAAATTAGTGGGAAAATACCTTTTATATGTAACTGTAGCACATCTTCCTCCAGCTCCAGATGGTGGCCATTTTGAAAATCAAGTCCTGCTGGAGTTATCCACCACTTTTGAAAGATGCATAGGAACTTTTGTTTTAGTTGAACTGATTCAGATAGTCGAATCAGTTATATAAAAAGGGTACACAGACAGCGGTCACGGATTCTACAGAAATGACCCCTACTCTCAGGAAATGATCTGTGCACGTCTGCATACATATCCGTTTTGAGGTGGTTGGATCACAAGTCCCTGACTGAGACTGGTTTGATGAACAGGTCCAGTGAGGATCGCATGCCCTTTGTGGACAGGTCATAGATTTAGCATGATTGCTAAATATGGGTTACTCTTGGGTGGGCGAAACTAATAAAGCCAACACCAGACAAGCCGGTAAATGTTTCAACGTTGAGACCAAATGTGTCAATTATATTGGCTCGATCGAATCAATGTCATCATTATGACACATATCCATATCATATATTCACTATGGATTATGTCGCAATGACATATGGCTAATACAAGCTCTCTACGTTAAGATACATTTTTGATACAAATAAAGCACGACCATAAGCGGTTATTTGTTGTGGAAGTTACTGTTGATGTTTACACGTATTGGGGATACCAAGTGTCAATGACGATAAATGAAGAATCACTACAGGGTGGATGGGATAGTCGCCTATTGACCGGATCATATGTAATGTTATAAGAATCCCACATTTCAACATCAGTGGCAAATTTCTGTTTACATTAGATCTTGGTGGGTTACCAATCAATTTATGGCCTATTGTTACAGGACATTTACTGTGTGGACGATATAACATTCTCATCATGTAACTATTCACTGAAATACGAAGTCGAATGTACCAAGATGTACTAAGAGTCATTCTGAACTCAAGAGTGACACTGATGTATTATAATGTGAATGACATTCTACTGAAAAGAAGGCGTTGTGGTGAATTGCATCCCACGCTGTGGGGGTAAGATTGACGTAAAATCAAAGCTTCCTGTAAAGTAAATGACTAAACAAGAGCAATATTTTGACACCAGCATGACATGATTCCACCAGCAAACACCATCACAGCTATTCACGGTGCATTTAATCCCTGATGGGCTTTCGAACATGAATATTAATTAATGGATCTGATATTGACGAAATGATAAGCTTCAAAACTTTCCCCACTGTGCTTTTGAGTTTGAGAAATTCAATACATTTCAATCAGTGATTTTGTTATTCTTCTCCTTCTCACTAATCAAAAAAACTTCGTCAAAGTCGCAAAAATTCAACAAAGGCAGGTGCGGAGGTTTGCATCTCAGTAGGAAGCACACATCTCTCTTGGATCACTCAATCACAGAAGTTACATTCGGCGTGTGGTCCTGTCGGTGGTATAAGACAAAAACATGGCTATTGACATTACTGTGAGTTGTCTTGGAGCCATGTCTTGGAGGCGACGTGGATGTTATGTTACACAAGACCGGGCGTGATGTTAGCTGTCGGTTCCTCTTGCTCTGAACAGTGCATAATCAAATCTAGACAGTCACGCTCTAAAGTTTTGAGATAACCAGATTAGGCACACATCAGTTCTATGTTTAGAGGTGTCGGTATCACGACCAGTCGTTAACCCATTAAACGTTACGTGCTCAACAACTATTCTTCTCAAACAATATTGACTAGCATTCAGTTTATTCCATACGAAAGGAACCACCTGAAATTGATTATTATCATCTTTCGAATAAAATTTTAGTTTGGTATGTATGCTACTTTTATAAAATAATGATTTAGGGATAGGTTATATGTCTTGTGTATTAGCTGAAGATGATGCCAAATTCTCTAGTAATATTCCAAAATGTTTAGTAGTATCACAGAAGAAACGCAAATACCTTTGAGTGCAATTGATGAACTATCAGAATTTTGAAGTGTTGTTGCCATCCCACGTTGATACCATTAATCATTGCACGAATTCCCTCGATGACAGCTCTTGAACTGGCAATTAACGCCAGCACAATGGGGGTTGTGGGTTTCTAGTTTGTGACCGTTTCCTTCAGAATGCACATTGTTCCATTGCCCGCGCCGATTAACCTATGGACCCGTGTCATGCTAGCTCGTCTAGTGCAAGCGATTTATAACCACTAAATAATGCATCCCTGATTTTCAGCGACATCTAGCAATAAAACACTGAGCATATATACCACGTATGCACAAAAGAAAATAACAGGTTTCTTATTAATAGGCCTACTTATTCATTATTACAGTAATGAACACGTTCACTTTGTCAATCTGTATAGATCTTTCCTACAAAATATGCTTATCAGTGGTAAGCCTATCCTCAACAACCTTTGTTGACATTTTCCACAACACAACAATCTTCGCCGTGGCGAATTACAAGTCTGCCAGGGCGAATTGGTATTTCCCCGCGGCTCATGCACTACGGAGTTCGTTGTAAACCTTCTGTGTGGAGAGTGCTGACATCAACATTTTCAATATAAAAAAAGCATTTATATGAGAAGATTAATTGAAGAGCATACCATAAGCCGATCTTGAACTGAAGCGCTGAATACAAAGTTATAAACATTTTCGAGATAGCAAAAATAAATCTTTAACATATCTCGAACGCTCGAGATGAACAAGTAGAGCACTTGCTTTGTTATGTAGAGCGTTCATTATATTAAGTTGAGCATTCGAGTTAGTTAAGTCGAGCGCTCTATATGAGTATGTTGAGCACTCGATATAATATCTTGAGCGCTTGCTTTGTTATTTCGAGCGCTCGTGTTAATATATCAAGCGCACTACGGAGTTCGTTATCAACCTTCTGTGTGGAGAGTGGTGACATCAACAGTTTCAATATAAATAAAGCACGACACACATGTAGTTAATTGTGGTGGGAGTTATTGCGGTGTTTATGCTTCTTGAAAATAACATGCATATGTCTAAATGGCAATCAATGACAAGAAACACTCCACGGCGGAACGGATCCCCGGCTATTGACCGGACCACGAGGTAATGATGTATAAACCTCCCTCATGCCAACGCTGATTGCAAACTTCTGTTTACATTAGACCTTGCTATGTTACCAATCAACTTATTGCTGTCCTTGTAGGATGATGTAATTCCTTCCACAAGTTGGGTGTACGATGACATACTATAATTATACCGTAAAGCAAAGGTTCGAATACAAAATCAAATGTACCAAGATAGGGGCTGTTTCGAAATTCGATGCTGATCGCAATACAATTATATAACATAGACCGATAATATATCAAGAATTGAGACTTGGATGCTGGGATTACTTTTAACTCGAGAGTGACACTGATCCATTATAATGTGAGAAATGACAATCTGCTGAATTGAAAGAATGTGATGCAGTGAATTGTATTACGCTGCGAAGGAAGACTGATGTAAAATCAAAGCCTTCTGCAAAGTAAATGACCAAACATCATCTTGACACGGTCGGTGGTCCTTGGTGGTAGTAGACCACCGGTACTGGCTGCGGAGGCGGAGCTCCCATCTGCGGAGCCATCTGCAGAGCCACCATCTGCAGAACCCTCTGTGGCAGTTGCTGCAGAGCCACCTGCGGAGCCATCACAAGCTCGGCAGAGCCGGCTGTACTGCGGAGGCCGTCGGCTGCGGAACGTACTCAGTGGTACGGCTCCCGTCATGCGGCCGGCAGCTGCTCCGTGCCCCAGGTCACGGCTGGAAGGCCCGGCTTGGGACTGATCGTGGCTCAGCCCCCTCTCTTCCTGCCACCCTCTCTGGACTGAAGGTCCCCCGTGGGTGAGAGACCTCAGAAAGGATGGGGAAGGCGCTCGCTGCCTACCCTCCGCCGATCGGCTCCCTCCGATGCGGCTCGTCCTCTGCCTCGCAGGTAGTCC
The DNA here is from genome assembly GCA_949152475.1 of Terebella lapidaria. Taxonomy (NCBI): domain Eukaryota; kingdom Metazoa; phylum Annelida; class Polychaeta; order Terebellida; family Terebellidae; genus Terebella; species Terebella lapidaria. The sequence continues at coordinate 86,794,239 of OX424555.1, forward strand.
TCAGACACGAGGATTTGCTGTCCCCCAGGGAAGAGCTGGGTCTCCCCAAAACTCTATTGAGCCCAGGCTCTCGCGGAACCTCTGCAGGTAGCGCTCCCGCTCTCGCCTCCTGTCATGTTCCGTCCATCCAGACCACTCGGGGGTCTTCTCACTCCGGATGGAGCGAGGACATCTGTCATCACCAGCTCCAGAGGCCTCAGATCTTCCGGAGTCCTCCGGACCCGCGTCCTCAGATTGTCTTCCACACTCCTCTGCATCACCAGATCCTCCACACTTCCTCGATCTTCCCTCGTCTTCCGCGGAGGACTTCAGGTCTTTTCCGTCGGTGTCGGACATCTCGGGCTCGTTCTTCTGAGCTGTATGCTTCTTCGAAGGATCCTGGTCATGGCACCAAGTTTCTGTAGTGATTTTATGATTGATTATTTGGTGCCGTGTTGTGTTGTTGTTGTTGTTTAATTTCACTCGTTGTGTTTATTTTTCATATAGTCGTTCAGATAACAATTCGTTATAATACAATTAGGTGCGATCTCACGCCAACACTGTGAGAGTCAAGGTTTTTGAGGGTAGGGTCGACGGGTTCATTCGGGATTTTGGTGCAGCAACAGTTCCCTTCAGAATACACATTGTTCCATTGCGTGCGTCGATTAGCCCACGGACCTATACCATGCTGACCTGTCTAGTGCTAGCGATTGATAACCATTAAATAATGCATTCTTAATTTGTGGCGACAGTAACAATACTGGGCGTATACACAAGCAGTTGTTGAACAATACAAGTAACTCAGTAATATAGCATCGACCATGTTGACCATGGCAATTTGTGCTTTTGAACACTCATTCTGGTGCTGGGGGGAGAAGCAAATTAACACTTAGAGCTTCATTGTGAATATGCTTATCCATGATAACTAATATCGAAGAGCAACCGTTGGTCACCCTGAGGACGTTAGGGACCCCATCCTGGTCTGTATGCGACAGCACAATGCCCGGGTGGTCGGACGAGGTCAGCTCGATCCAGAACGTGATCGTGAAGCTCATCAGCTAGGGCAAAGGTTACATGTAATTAATTACAGTCTCAGCGTTGAAATGCGAATCCAAGAAAGATGTCACATAATGTTCAGAGAAAAACACTTTGCCCATGTTCCATTACATGCTGCTTTTCTCAACAAAATCGCCAGGCAACGTTCATAACTTCTTCATGAGAAAAGATTCGTTATCATCTGTGGCTGGTTTTTCAGAACTAATTATGGAGATTTTTTGCCAATAATTCCGACATGCGCATTTCTATTTAAATGATGGACAATGATTAACGAAACTAAAAAGAATGCTTATCTACCATCACTTTTGTAAAATTGTCTAATGCGTTTGAAGGATATTTTTACGTATTGTTTTGCCATAAACGTAACTGCAATGCAAATATATATTTGATGTCCAATAGTATAGGGTTATAGGATAGGGATATAGCTTCAGAGACTAAAATTGCATCACAGGTGATTTTGGGTCAAGACAGTTGTAGTTATATGGATGGTTGATACACTCGGGCAGATGTTATTATGTTCATGGTAGCTACCTGTCACAAATACATATTCATAATAATAACATGACCACATTGATATCTTTTCAGGATACGGATAAGGTACCATGGATAATGTCGAGCTTTCCCCCAGCCATATATCGCCACGAATTTTAACGGTTCTGTTAACCATCCATCCCAATGTCATTGGGATACTACAGAGCAATAGAGATAACTGAAGATTATAAGAGTCGAAAAAATAATCGGAATATTGGTAAATATCACTGGTTACCAGAATATTCAATGCATAAGCATCTGCTTATGTTATGCATCTGCAGTTGGTCAATATGATGCAACTCACATATTTATGCTACTTCATGCTACTGACAGTATAACCCAGCTCATATATCACGTCCTTCTGCATGGGAAATCGATTGCATCGACCAATAATTGTCTTGTAAATACAAGTAAAATGATTGGAGCATGTTGACAAGGGCCATCCAGTTTGAGCACATTGTCTAACGTGACTCATTCATCAAACTAAACGTCGACAACCGATTAAAGCTACCACAAAACGACAATATTTTTTCTTGTCGTCTTACTTGATTCATTAAAACTATGTGTGACCGACCGCTAAACCGTAGTTTTGGCATTAGTTTAACAAATGATGCAGACACATGTGATATGTTCACAATAATACACTCCAAATTGTGGGATAATACACAGTGGCGAAGATAGCAAACTGAGTGATAACTCGACAAGAAAGTGAGCAGTCTGATTATTAAATATCTCTACAACCGATCTTCAAATTGTAGGAAGTCATCTGATAGCCTATCATTAGTTCACTCAAATTCATCATTCATTTAATCAATCGAACATCAGAGTTTGAAATTATCAATTTTTAATGCAATATGTCATGTAGTCACTATCTTGTCAGATGAAATAAATCAAGCCATCTGTTTTAGCATTCAAATGTCGCTTTTCCTCAGAGGCACTGGTCTATTGTGTGGACGCCTCAGGCTGCCAGGAAGACATCGATCAAGCCACAGATCAAAGTGGTGCTTATACACACCCCATGGGGTCCTCGCCACAACGGTATCGAACCGTTACATCTTACATTTGTTACATTTCCACCATCGTTCAGCTATCAACTTCACGGTTTCGGTTACACGAGAACACCTATAAACCTATCAGGGCGAGAAACGTGCTCTGGAACACTACTGTTCGTTCCTACAGTATTCGCTTGCATCAATCGATTGTCAATTTGCAACAATCAGTTGACAGGTTGGTCCAACAACTTTGTTCTGAATAATGCCACCCTGACAGTCGTGACGCACATTCCCCGCCAACACAGTATCAAGAAGATTTGCTTTGAGTGAACCCGTTTTGAATTATTCCTTTGTTCTCTCAGTGGTTGACGAAATTCTTCCTTGAGGCTCCCTTTGATGTTTATCGTGTGTTTATGTGGATAGCTTAGCCGATACCAGTTCTCCCTAAATAAAGATGATGGTCTATATTTTCACTGCAATGTACAATGTTTATACAATATGTTTGATGATAGGTATATGATAGACATGTCTGAATAGATACTGAGGTTCCCATTACAAGTTTTAATAACAATATGGGCTGTCCCTCAAGTATAATACTGTTTGTTGCGATGTTGAATGAAAAACATGGAATTTATCACTATTATCCGGATTCTCCACCAGTGGTTGGGGTTTAGAGATCAATGGCGGACTATCTATGATAGACCACATTGTGATCAATGGATACCATGTAACCTGGTTTGCCATAGCAGAGTCTGAGCTGGAACCCCGCTCAATTCATGGCAGAGCCACAGCAATCGTCAAGTGGTAATTAAACAGTTAATGCATAGTCATTTCCATATATCTGATGGTGGCCATTTTAGATTTCTAAGTCAAAATGTTCTTGAAACTGAAAAATAACCATTCCATTATATTTGCCATACTAAAATTAGTGGGAAGATACCTTTTATTTGTAACTGTAGCACATCTACCTCCAGCTCCAGATGGTGATGGTAGCCATTTTAAAAATCAAGTCCTGGTGGAGTTAGCCACCACTTTTGAAAAATGTATAGAAACTTTCTATTTAGTTAAAATGATTCAGATAGTCGAATCATTATATAAAAAAGGTACCCAGATAGTGGTCACGGATTCTACAGAAATGACTCTACTCTCAGGAAATGATCTGTGCACATCTGCATACATATCCGTTTTGAGGTGGTTGGATCACAAGTCCCTGACTAAGACTGGTTTGATGAACAGGTCCAATGAGGATCGCATGCCCTTTGTGGACAGGTCATAGATTTAGCATGATAGCCAGACACAATAGGCAATTTGACCGTCAACAAATCTGGGTTACTCTTGGGTGGGCGAAACTAACAGAGCCAACACCAGACAAACCGGTAAATGCTTCAACGTTGAGACCAAATGTATCAACTATATCGGCTCGATCGAATCAATGTCATCATTATGACACATATCCATAACATATATTCACTATGGATTATGTCGCAATGACATATGGCTAATACAAGCTCTCTATGTTGAGAGTAATTAACATTTTTGATACAAATAAAGAACGACCATAAGCGGTTATTTGTTGTGGAAGTTATTGCGGTTTTCTGTTGATGTTTACACGTATTGGGGATACCAGATTTCAATGACGATAAATGAAGAATCACTCCAGGATGAATGGGATTGTCGCCTATTGACCGGATCACATGTAATGTTATAAGAACCCCACATTTCAACGTCAGTGGCAAATTTCTGTTTACATTAGATCTTGGTGTGTTACCAATCAATTTATGGCCTACTTCAAATACGAAGTCGAATGTACCAAGATGTGAGTTAAGGTTGGGATTATTCTGAACTCAAGAGTGACACTGATGTATTATAATGTGAATATCATTCTACTGAAAAGAAGGAGTTGTGGTGAATTGCATCACACACTGTGGGGGTAAGATTGACGTAAAATCAAAGCTTCCTGTAAAGTAAATGACTAAACAAGAGCAATATTTTGACACCATCATGAAATGATTCCACCAGCAAACACCATCACAGCTATTCACGGTGCATTTATTCTCTGATGGGCTTTCGAAAATGAATATTAATTAATGGGTCTGATATTGACGAAATGATAAGCTTCAAAACTTCCGCTTGGCAACAGCAAACAAACGACAAAATTCGCTCTGCAAAAAAATTGAACTAATTGATGCTTATTCTGCTACATATTGCATTGAATGTCTCAAATTCTTTGCAATAGGTGGCACAGAAAGGTTTGTACGTAAATTTTAATGATTTTTTCTTCTCATCTTTCCAGAAATCGATAGAGAAGTGTACGATCCCCGTTTATCGCCCACCCTCCTTACTGGTTGGAAGCAGCATTATACGTGACATTGACGAACACAGACTTGACAACACGCGCGTGATGTGCAAGCCAGGTGGGAAGGTCATGGATATCCACAAGACACTTCAGGAAGCTCCCAACGCCCAGTACAGCACGATATCCGTTGTAGTTGGAGGCAATGACTGTGACTCAGATGAAGCAGAAGAAACAAGCGATATTCTCCACACCTTCGCAGACGTCATTGACACTGCAAAATCCCGAGCAAAGCATGTTGTGATGTCCAGCATCTGTCCCAGAATCACACCGACAGACTGCAATGAGAAGATCATAGAAACAAATGAAGGACTCAGGCAACTCTGCAAAGATAAAGCTGTGAGTTTTGTTGATCACTCGAACATATTCATCCTGAGAGACAACTCTGTCAACGATGCCCTCTTGATGGATGATGGCGTTCACCTGACAACAAAAGCAACAGAGAAGATTGCACTCAATCTCGGACTGAAAAGAAAAGACACAGCCATCAGCTACTGCAGCAATGGACGCAGGAAACGAAACCCACGAGGAAAGCGAACGGAGAAAATAAAAGTGATGACTGGGAAAAGATTCAGCGACAATGGCAGCACATTTCAAGCCTTCGGCGCCAAGGTTCACAGTCTCGAAGAAGTGACTCAGCTCCAAGACATGCTGAACAGCAGCTCACACCGCGTGGCCACACACAAGATCCTGGCCTACAGACTATCAGGGATGGAGCCAGCTGAGTCCTGTGTAGATGACGGCGAAACTGGAGCTGGTGGGAAACTACTACGGTTGCTGATCGAGAACAACGTGACAGACACAGCTGTTGTTGTCTGCAGATGGTACGGTGGTCACCATCTTGGTCCGAGACGATTCCAGCACATCACTGATGCAGCCCGTGACGTCTTAGCCAGCATGGGCATTCCTACCAGGCAAGACCAGGCACCCCTACATCACAAGACTACGGGCATCCGTGGAGGACATCAGCGGCATGATCTCCACACACCTCCGCATCAAACAAGCCCCGATGACACAGGCTGGACCACGGTTCACAGAAAGCGACAAAGACAACCCCATCGCCACCCGGATACCCCATGTGACTACTGTGGGGAAGAAGGACACCTCAAGGCACAATGTGGACATGGTAGGGTTATCCGCTGTTATAACTGTAACCGAATGGGACATAAGAACAAACTTTGTCATCTTTATGTGTAGGGAAACGGCAATGCAGGAATAGCCGGATATAATAACATTGATGTAACTGCTAATGACCATAATAATGTCCATGACTGTATTATCTCTAGTAATACTGTGAATAATGATCAACATGACATGCCCAGAATATTACCTTCTGATAATGAAGCCAGTGATACAATTGATGGCCTGAAGGCTTTTTACTCGCAAAATGTTTCTAATTTGAAAATTGGAAGCTTGAATATAAATAGTGTCAGGCACAAATTCCTACCATTGAAAACATGCTTGATGGAAAGTATGTTAGACGTATTGTTATTACAGGAAACCAAACTAGACGAAACATTTCCATCTGCCCAATTTAATGTACCAAACTATACTGTATACAGAAAAGATGTTCTGTCAAATTCTGGTGGACTAATGATGTTTATAAGAAGTGATATTCCTCAGCGTCACAGAGATGATCTGGAAATAGATAATAGCAAAACAGGTAGAGTAGAAAATATTGTTGTGGAGATAAAGCTTCAAAATAAGAAATTGCTCTTGTGTAACTTGTATAAGCAGCCATGTGTGAAAGATGTAAAACAAAAAACTGAACAACTTGTGATGAAAATAGAACAGGAAAATTCCCCATTTGTGATATGTGGTGATATCAATGTGAATATGCTGACCTCTAATAATCTAACAGATGTTCTTGCAACTCATGGAATTACCAATATGGTTAAACAACCCACGTGTTTTAAGGGAAAGGAACCATCTCTCATTGATATAGTGCTAACTGACATACCTAGAATTTTTATGCATGTAGCCTGTATTGATAGTTTAAGGTGCGGTATGAACACATTAGTGAGCTATAGTATATTTGAGTTGGTGCTAGGGGCTATCTAACCAATGAGGGGGGTTAGATCACCATGGTGAAAGTCGAATACCGCACCTTACTCTATTGATACTGGTCTTAGTGACTTTCACCATATGGTATGCTTTGCTACAAGGCAACATGTGCCAAAGAACGTACAAAGGAAAATACAATACAGATCCTATAGAAAGTTTGATGAATCTAACTATCAAGATGACTTGTCTGTAGCCCCTTTCCATGTTGGTGATATATTTGAAGATATAGATGACTCCTATTGGTTTTGTGAAAAATTACTGAGGAATATTGTTGATGATCATGTACCTCTCAAAACAAGAATTGTGAAACATAACCAGGTCCCATATATGAACTCTGAGCTCCGGAAATGTATCAACATAAGAAACATGTTTAGAAGAAAATATTATAAATGTAAATCTTCCAAAAACTGGGAAGATTATCGAAGGTTCAGAAATCTAGTTGTAAAACTCAGGAAAAAAAGCATCATGCTGTATCTGAAAGATAAATGTTCTGATCTGCAAAATCCCAAAGACTTCTGGAGAACAGTCAAACCATTAATATCTGATAATATGAAATCATCAACAGACCATGTCTGTCTGAATGAAAATGATGATATTATCAACAACCCATCTGATGTATGCAATGTTCTTAATAACTATTATGTTAATGTTGCCAATGACATTGGTTTTGATGATGAAATAGGGGATGAGCCCATAGAGCACATTATAGGCAAGCACCAGGGTCATGAAAGTGTCATATCTATTAAAAACAACCATTGCTCGAATGTATTCTCGTTCTGCCATGTAACACCTGAAGCTGTGCTGGAAAAACTGAGCAGTATAAATGTAAACAAAGCCACTGGGCATGACGCCATACCACCTAAACTCGTGAAATTAGGTGCAACTGTATTAGTCACTCCTGTTACGGGGTTGATCAATAAGTCAATTGACTCTAACAAATTCCCAAGTGAGCTCAAGTGTGCTGAGGTGAGACCTATATACAAGAAAAGTGACAGACTTCTCAAAGAAAACTATAGACCTGTTAGTGTATTACCATGTTTGTCCAAAGTGTTTGAGTCTGTGCTAATTGATCAAATGTCACGGTGTATGAATCCATTGATGTCAAATAGACTGTCAGGGTTTAGGAAAGGCTATAGCTGCGAAACTGTTCTAATTGATATGATGGAAAATTGTAAGAAAGCCCTCGACAACAAACTTATATGCTCAGCTCTAATGACAGACTTGTCAAAAGCTTTTGACTGCCTATCACATGGTTTACTGGTAGCGAAACTTGATGCATATGGGTTTAGTGACGATGCATGCACGTTGTTGGGCAACTACTTTAGTGGACGTAAACAAAGGGTGAAGCTTGGGGACAATCGAAGTGATTGGTTAACAGTAAAAAAAGGCACAGCTCAAGGCTCAATGATAGGTCCTTTTGCCTACAACATATATAGTAATGATCTAATGTACTTTATGGAAAACATATGTGATATATATAACTATGCAGATGACAATACCATTTGTGCTACTGGTACCAAACTGGAAGATATCATTGAGAATCTCACCAAATGTGCAAACTTGGCCATAACATGGTTCAAAAACAATGGTCTCCAGGCAAATCCTTCGAAATTCCAATTCATAACATTCAGCAAACAGTTTATGGATAGTCCTCTGACTATAGGTGATATAACCCTGGAACCTCAAAAATGTGTTAAACTACTTGGTGTTCACATAGACCACAGTTTGAACTTTGATGTACATGTGTCTGAAATTTGCAAAAAGCAGGCAGAAATCTTACTGTAATAGCAAGACTGTCGAAAGTACTGGGGGAAAAGCAGAAACTTATGTTGCTCGAAAGTTTTATATTGTCTTACTTCAACTACTGTCCACTAGTCTGGCACTTCTGTAGCGTAACTAGTTTGAAGAAAATCGAGAAAATACAAGAACGTGCACTACGATATGTTTTCAATGATTTTAAGTCATCATATGAAGAACTGAGAAAGAAATGTGAAAAACCACTGTTGTATGTACATAGGTTGAAACTCATAGCGATGCATGTATATAAAACGCTGTGTCATAATGTTCCTCCTTATATCGATGACCTTTTCCATGCGAAGGAGATAAAATATGATATGAAAGATTCTAGTATTGTCAAAATACCCAAGTATAACAACGTAAGTTACGGAAAAGAAAGTCTTAGATACCAAGGTTCGGCCTTATGGAATAAACTGCCTACCACAATTAAATCTAGTGAAAATTACAACACATTCAAAAGAATGATAAAAGCATGGACAGGACCAAACTGTGCTTGTACAGTCTGCAAAGTTTGTATTTTGAACCAGCTGTGATGCGCATGTGATGTTTCTATAGTGTATAAATATATTATGCACAACTGATCAATGTATGTTCATTTGTAAATATTTTCCTCTCATTGTACATTCTCATTATGATCATGTCGGTAAATAGCCAATTGGCTAATGTTTTATGTTTTGTTGATCCGACGTTAAATAAATCTTATCTTATCTTATCTTATCTTAAAACTTTCCCCACTGTGCTTTTGAGTTTGAGAAATTCAATACATTTCAATCAGTGATTTTGTTATTCTTTTCCTTCTGGCTACCCAAGTAAAAGTCGCAAAAATTCAACAAAAACAGGTAGGAAGCACACATCTCGCTTGGATCACTCAATCACAGAAGTTACATTCTGCGTGTGGTTTTGTCGGTGGAATAAGACAAAAACATGGTTATTGACATTACTGTGAGTTGTCTTGGAGCCATGTCTTGGAGACGACGTGGATGTTATGTTATACAAGACCGGGCATGATGGTAGCTGTCGGCTCCTCTTGCTCTGAACAGTGCATAATCAAATCTAGACAGTCACGCTCTAAAGTTTTGAGATAACCAGATTATGCACACATTAGTTCTATGTTTAGAGGTGTCGGTATCACGACCCGTCGTTAACGCATTAACCACATTAAATGGATTATTATCATCTTTCAAATAAAATTTTAGTTTGGTATGTATGCTACTTTTATGAAATAATGATTTAGGGATAGGTTATATGTCTTGTGTATTAGCTGAAGATGATGCCAAATTCTTTAGTAGTATTCCAAAATGTTTAGTAGTATCACAGAAGAAACGCAAATACAATTGAGTGCAATTGGTGAACTATCAGAATTTTGTTGTTGCCATTCCACGTTGATACTATTAATCATTGCATGAATTCCCTCGGTGACAGCTCTTGAAATGGCAATTAACGCCAGCACAGTGGGAGTTGTGGGTTTCTAGTTTGTGACCGTTTCCTTCAGAATGCACATTGTTCCATTGCCCGCGCCGATTAACCTATGGACCCGTGTCATGCTAGTTCGTCTAGTGCAAGCGATTTATAACCACTAAATAATGCATCACTGATTTTCAGCGACATCTAGCAATGAAATACTGGGCATATATACCGCGTACAGGGGCGGATTAAACGACAGAGGGGCCTGGGACTGGAAAATATTACTGCCTGACTACCATTGACCATCATCATACTCATCTGTACCGATTGTTTGTTTTCTATGCACAACAATATGAACGCGTTTATTTCTCACGGGATTAATATAGTTTTTCTTGTCTTGTCTTGACGAATATATATCAATCTAATACCACCAATATAACTGTATTTTGATGATAACAATAACAAACATAAAATACAACATCTTGGAAATGAAAAATCATACACACATTGTGCTTTTGAATTCAATCACTGTTTCTCTGTTCTTTCAATTTTTGGCAAAGTATGAAAATGTCACAGTTTCAACATCCGTAAAATTCACTCGGTTCACTCTAATAAAGGAAGTTGCATTAGGCTTGTTAATTTTCGCTTCTGTCACGTAGTAGCGACCCTTTTTACAAGACGAAAGTTACCGACATGACAGCGAGTACTTGTCTTTGAGATGACGTAGAGGGCGTGTTAGCCAAGACAGGACGTGACGGTAGCTGTCGGCTCCACGCTCTGAACAATGTGTATTCATTACAAGGCAGTCACGCTCTAAAGTCTTGAAATAATCATATTATTCTGCGCACATTATTTCGTTTAGAGGTGTTAGAATCACGGCCTGTCGATAACCCATTAAATGGTACGTGCTCAACACGGCAGCTACTCCCCGCAAACAATTTTGGCCAGCATTCACTTTATTAAAGAATAGAAGCATGAAATAGACTATTTCCATGTTTCATACTATAGCGCCACATTTAATGTGACATGTTGTATGCTACTTTTATATACTTGTAGTATATTTCTCAGTTATCTAGCCTCAAAACCTCGCCTCACGGACCTGCTTTGCACACCGAGTTACACAACACGTCCAACATACAACAACAGGGGCGGATCCAGGAAGATGTGTTGGGGTGGGGGGGGTGGGGGGGGGGGGGTGGGGGGGCAAGCAGATATGGCAATACCGACTAGAGTGATCGAGCGAAGCAAGAGATCATTCTGGTCTGGGGGTCCGGGGGTCGCCGTAAGCCCCCGGGGTAACATGGAAATTTATAGTTTTTATAGCAATTCTGGTGTGTATTTTAGGGGTCCTTTGGAGTTCATAATGGAGGAATAGTTATTTAAAAAAAAAATTCAGGTGTCTAGGGAGGAGGGGGGGGGGGGGCCCAAGGCTTCCCCTTAAATCCACCCCTGTACAACAAGATACAAAACTAGTATTACATCTCGCCATTTAACTGCACAAAATCAAACACGGCAATGAGCCTCGACTCCATGTATACACCTGTACTGTACCAAATTCACCACCAATGATACCACTTCACGTGCGTCTTATGGGATTATATGCGTCTGTAAGTTGTAATGTAATGTGATGTTTATTCAGAACCAATCGCATTCTGATTAGCATATATACATACATTCGAATTCATTTTTGGAGTATATTTCAAAATTATGCGTTTGGCCCTAGGAGCACTACAAGTCATAAATGTCTGTAACCGTAGTCTGTAAGTTGTAATGTAATGTAATGTAATGTAATGTTTATTCAGAAGCAATCGCATTCTGATTAGCATATATATATACATTCTAATTCATTTGTGGAGTATATTTTAAAATTATGCGTTTGGCCCTAGGAGCACTACAAGACATAAATGTCTGTAACCGTAGTGCCTCCGATACATAAATATATACATCAGACAAACTGAGGAATGTCCCCAGATGCATTGTATGTATGGGTAGCATTGACCTTTTCCTTGCGATTGAATAAACCAATGTGGTTGAATACATTCCTAGCTCAATATACGTCGACCAATACCACAAGGATCTATACTAGGCCCGCTGCTTTTCTTGTACGTGAACGACTTTCCCGGTTGTGTCAATTGTATCATAGACATGTTTACTGATGATAGCATACTATGGAACATTGTTCAAGATCGTCAGACTAGTATTGATCGTTGCGCACATTAAGGATAAAGTGCCACTCTGGGAAAATGTGGGTGTGACCAATCAGCGCCATGCTATCTGCATCTTGTGACCAGTTTTGGACCAATCACAGCCTAAATCTCAGATTGCCCATGTTATTGTAATCCAATCCTTGATGATCCGAATGAGGATATGTCTAGTGTATATCATTGGGCAAAACGGTGGAGGATGCAACTCAATCCTGAAATGTCATCAGTTCTGACCATCTCAACAAAGACGCAACATGTTAGCTACCCTAAACTACAGCTGAATTCCATACCCATACCTGACTTGAATATACATAGCCACCTAAGTTGACGCTCTCGGCTAATATGAGCTGGTCGCCACATGGTAATAGATTGATACTTACATTGACGCAATATGCAGGTCTGCTGTTCAGCGAATTAATATTCTAAAACAAAACTTGCTTTTAAAATGAATAGACTGAAGATGATGCAATATTCCGACACCTTTTGGAATATCACAGATGAATTGTATATAAAATTAGGTGCGATTGGTGAACTATCGGAATTTGAAGTGTTATTGCCATTTCATGTTGATATCATTAATCATCACATTAATCCTCTCGATGACAGCTCTTGAACTGGCAATTAATGCCACCACAGTGCGAGTTGTGGGTTCCGGGGTTGGGGTCGATGGGTACATTGGGATTTTGGTGCAGTAACAGATCACTTCAGAATGCACATTGTTCCATTGCACACGCCGCTGGTCTAGTGCAAGCGATTTATAACCAATAAATAATGCATCCCTAATTGGCAGTAAAATTACTGGATTTATATACAAGTTGTGCATAAAAGATAAAACCAGCAGTTCGGGACAATACACGTAATTCTTTAATACAGTTATGATATGCTGAATGTTTATACTTGTGCTAGTACATGTAGTTGAAGGTTTTAATACTGCAGCTCCTTCCAGCAAAGGGAAAATCAACGTCTCACATCCTTTCTACGAACAATGCTGAACTTTGGTACACTTAACAATCTTTGCAGCCAACCGCTTCTCCAAGAATACTAGGGTAAGTATCAACCTATTACCACTAATATAACTAAATTTTGATGACAACAAAAGCAAAATACACCATTTTTCGAATAGGAACAAAGCCCATCAAAAGGTTTATCTAAACACGCACTGGCGTCATCAGGGGCAGACAGTGTGTAAAATGTAGTTGTTCCTACTATACACCTGATGGAATTAGTATACAACTGTTCAACAACATATGAAAAGACTTTACAAATCCCAAATAAACCCCATGCAATAGACGTATGACAAGTACATATAAGTAGGCTACCTAATCACAAGCCGAAAGACGTTGTTCTGGTATGTATACGAAAGCACCGTGACCGGGTGGTAGGATAAGTTTAGTTTGATCCAGAAGGAGATTGTGAAGCTCGTGAGTTCACGAGAAGCTTTTTTTTACCATCAATGAATGTCTTCTTGAAAAGGTGTAACGAATTAGTAGAACCTATTCATTATTACTGTAATTATGCCATGCGATTCGACATAATAAAATGGTTTTCAATGGAAGAGGAGGGGTGGGGGTGGGGGGCGGGGCGGGGGGGGGGGGGGGGTGGGCGAGAGTTCCAGGTGAATCCCGGTCCACATAGGCAACCGTAACTATCCGGGTGGTTCATACAATCGGGCATGCTCATACAGTAACTACCTGGCTGTCACACACAAACTTTACATTATTGAAAAGTGTGGCTTCAGATATGATTGTTTGGTCGGGCTTTGTTTCTATTCTGAAAGTTTTTGATATTGAGTTTTTTATTGGCATCATCAAAATTTGGTTATCAGCGGTAATAGGTTGATTCATACATTATCACATGCTATGAATTTATCTTAAACTACAAACAGTGAGAACACACAGTGATTTCCGACAGTGTGATAACCTTTGCCGGAAACATCATGTTTGCACTATTTTTTTCTTCACATTTTTGCTTCACATTTCACATATTCACATGCACTTGTCTGAATGCGTTTTTCTTTAAAGAACAATTAAAGCACGTTCTATGACGTCACTATGAAACATCACGCGATTCAGCCTTAGTAACATATAACCATTCAGAAAACGTACAACCACTGTGACGTCATAATACAAAGTATTTGACGACCCGGTGATCTGCATTGTTTATATTGTTTCCTAGCAACGCACATGTTTACGGGTCTTTTACTCAGGGTCCTTGAGTACAATCAAAGATTGTAAGAAGTTCTTGCAATCTTTGGTACAATTTTACTTTGTTTTACAGGGGTTGGGTTTCCAAATATTTCAGAATCATAAATTCATAGCATGTGATAAAAACAAAACCTGTTTCGTGTGTTTTCCAGCACACGGGAAAGATCTCGTTTGAACTGGCGGAAGAACACCCTTCGGTCTTGTGCTCTCTGGTATTCTTCCGCCAGTTCAAACTCGATCTTTCCCGCGTGCTGGAAAACACACTCACCTAGTTTTGTCATTGTATAGATAGGTTTTACGGATAGTACAGCGTTTTAAATGTGTGTGCTGACACAAGAAATTGAAGGTCCTGATACCTTCTACGAGGGCCTTCAGGACATTGCAAAGGGAGAGATATAACCTAAAGAGCAGAATCGTGGAAGCAAAGTGAATAATCTTGAAATTTAATGTTACTCAAGTCAGAATTTCCATGACCATACTATGATGTAACGTCACAAAATGTATTGCTTCGACGGGTAAATCATAAACATCCGGACACTTTTGTGCAGCGCTTCAGTTCTCTTACAGTGGGCCTCACTTGATACTAGTGAACACACAAAATCCCAGCACATATGTCACACCCACCCCCCATCTGCATAAGAAACTGATTGCATTGACTAATGATTGTCTTGTGAATACAATCAACATGATGAGGTCATGTTGACAAGAACCACCTAATTTACATTGTTTGACGGGGACTCATTCATCAAACTAAACGCCGTCATCACTCTGTGTCGGTTGTTGGTGTCACATCCAATTCCAAAGCTCCCATGCCGTTATCTTCGTCAACACCATGTGCTCTGATTTGCATGTCTATCATTACCAGCGTGTGACGACTTAAAATCTACTACCGACACCCAATTTGAGCTGGCAAAAAACGGCAATTTTCTTTTCCTGTCGTCTTAATCCAATCTTACTCCAATGCCATGGTCAATAAAAAATGAGTACAGCAATGGTTCCAGCTGCCTTGCATAAATATTCGACAGATCCCATATGAAATTAATCAAAATACAAAACACATCGTTTCAAAGAATTCCTAAAGAGTTCTGAAGACAAAGCTTCAGAGATGCAGGTCGTTATAGTCTACTCCGATAACAGAAAGTTTACACTACGTCTAGTGACCAACATGGAATACACCAGTGCGTTCTCCCATCGATCAACTATTGCATCTAGGGTGTCCGTTAAACAAGAACACATAATATAAACATATCAGGGCAAGAAACGTTCTTGGAACGCTACTTTTCGTTCCTACAATACTCGCATACAGCAATCGTTTGCCGATTTGCAACAGTCAGTTGACATGTTTGCCCAACAACCTTTTCTGAATAATGCCATCTTACCGTCTTTAAATCTTTCTTCGGTCTCCCAGTGGTAAACGATGTTCTTTTTAATAATGATTATGTGTTTAGGTGAATAGCTTAGTCCATACCAGTTCTCTTTAAATAGAGATGATAGTATTTGTAATATACGTTTGATGATACACATCATGTCTGAAGAGATACTAGAGTACACAGACAAATAAGTTTGGCTCACTTCATCCTGAATGTATGATAATGTTTGTTGTAATATATCACTGAGTATATGATGAAGTTCTAATCGTGACTGTTATCATACACCTAGATACAAGTGCTTAGACGGAATGCATACATTCATTCGCGACTCAAACAGATCATGAAATTTGTGACATTTGCTGGCCTTCACATTTTCAGTGCAATCCCAAATCGTCAACCTCTATCATCTCTACAACCAACACTATTACACAGTGATGTAACCACATTCTGTAATTGAGGGATTCCTCGTAAATTGAGGTTGAAAGTGGAACGGAAAACAATCGTTGCACGGAATTTGTCACTATTATCTGCATTCTCTACCAGTTATTGGGGTTTAGAGATCGATGGCGGACTGTCTATCACAGACCACACGGCGGTCAGCGGATGCCATTTACCGTGGTGTGTCATGACAGTCTAGGCTTGGACCACGCTGGAATTCATGGTAGAGTCATAACAAACTTCATGTGTTAATTAAACAGTTGATTGGGAGTGATTAAATGCCAAAATCGAACTTAGTGCTTGTGTTTTCCGCTGGAATCATGGGGAAAATTGAACATGTTTTTACTCAACCGTGAAAGTATTTATTGTTGTCATTTTATCAGATAGGCAAACTAGAGTTCATATTCGCCAGAGAGAGTGAATCTGCTTTTTTGGCAGAAGGCACCGCGTATTTGGATACGGGTGGTTTCAAATCCAGTAATTTTCCAATCAGCTTAAAGCTCCATGGAACGTCGATAGAATATTCAAGTTCAATTACTTAGATTAAGAACTTGACCACTTCCATTAACCTTGACCTCAAAATCCCCACCAGAGGCGTATGACGATCGCTCGTTAGATACTAATAAAAGAGCGATGGTTTTTCAGAAGATAGTCACACACCCTTGACATAGACCCCTGATCACAATGTCAATATTGACTAAATAATGGGAACATGGCATAGCTACTGCCTGGCCGACAAGACAACCTCGGCAAGTGATTGGTACAAGTCTGCATACAAATCCGATTTCGGGTTGCTGAATCACTGCTCCCTTTCTAAATCCTGCCTGACGAACAGGTTCTGCGAGGATCACATGAGTATTGTGAACAGGTCAATTCGGTCAGAACAATCCATCACCAAGTATGGGTTATTCCAGGCATGCAAAACCAATGGAACCAATACCAGACAAACTGGTAAATGTAATAAAGTTGAAATTAGGTGTCGTAAGTTGAAAGGTAAATATTGGTAAAGTAATGCTTGGATCAAAGTTAATAATATCAGATTGATGGTCAATAGATAAAGTATGCAGTGTTGCCAATTTTTCTAAATTTTGATACCAAGGAGACCCAGCACAAGCCATTGACCAGACTGGACAGGGTTGGAGGTTATGCTTACGATGAATATGTCTCTATTTATGCCAGAGATCACCGGCACGAGGTCAACAATGCAGAATGCAAACGGTGGGGGTAACGTTACTGGTGTCACATAATCGGTTTGACATGAATTCATGTATTTACATGAATGAAGGTCCACATTTCATGACACCAAGTGTTTGATCTATCAGAAACAAAGCAAACACATTTCAATGTAAAATAAAAATGATACTAGGTCTCAAAACAACACATGGTACAATATATTTACTGACTGATTCATGACCTGTTGTGTATAGCTATGAACACTTATATCATCAATAAACCATGTATTCTGTTGTGTCCTACTAGGTTGTACCAAGAAATATTCACATCTATGCATAATTATTTAGTTGTACCAACATCCAGTTATCCGCATAGAAGCTAGGCAGGAGTATTTTCTCTGAAAATTAATACCAATTCAGTAAATCGTATTCATAATCCATGACCATGAACTCTGGAAAGAAATTTGCAATTATCCAGCAAATCATCTATAAATCATTAAAGAAATTTTATGATTCATACTGCCCTGACCTACAAGCAATTTCTCAAGGAAGAGATGTGTGGATTTATGTGTTGGAGAGTGTCGAGCCGGGCGTGAACGTGTAACGTGGAGTTTCGCGTGTACCTTGCCAAAAGATGTTCCCTCTTGGGGCTAGGTTGTGTATGAGAAAGAACTAGTGATTGATTTAACGTGAAGTGTCGAGTTTTTTTTACAGAAGTTATTCTCTCTTGGCTACATGGGGCGAACAGGTGTAAGATATTGATACCAGCCTAATTTCGTCAATTGATGCTTATTTTCGGAAAAAAACCCCACACTTCTATTTCATAATGTCGAGGATTTTCATGGGGCGCATATTCCTTTGCTGCTCTGACAAAGGAATCTTTGGCATCAATTTATGCTTATCAATTTATGTCAGATGCTTATTTGGCAGATGCAGGGTTCCCTGGGTCCAGCACCCGTCATACTTTATGACCGTGATGGCAGGTGCGTTATGATCTAGAACATGTCACAATAAATGGTGGAGAACCGTAACTCTGGCCTATGTCATCACGAGAAGTATTTGCGTGATAAACTTCATATGTCGCGCCTATTTTGTTGTGGGATTCCGTCTTCTCTTACATTTCAGGGTCACTTACAAACAGAATGAGCCAGACAGAATAAGTGATATTGTTTATCTCATAACACAAAGTATATTATAAACGATACAATTTTATCGAATTGAAAGCTGTATGATTGTGCAAATGGAGCTTCCACTTTGAGTCCATTTGTGGATGTTCATATGTAAATACAGTTCATAATCTTCGTGTTGTCATTTGCATGAAATGAGGATTCTAGATATGTACCTACATATGATTAGAATGTATTCAGTCATTACCACAAACACTGTAGGAACCCTACTACCGTAACGCGACGTTACGTTAGTCCAAACGATGGCGGAAGGTTATTAGCTTCGAAAAGTTTTTCTCACGATAAACTAGGTATTAGGCAGGTTTCGCACATAACACCTACACGAGGCAAATTGTCTTGATATACTTTATAGTGTGGGCATTTAATTTAACTGTGAATCTGATTGATTTGCGAGAAAAAACGGTTTGAAATATGCGACGATTACTACCGTAAAAAAAAGATTACTACCGTAAAAATCCTGATTACTATCAAAATAATACCATGCTGTAAAACTTTGATTTTGATCATATTTTATGATTTTCGTTATCGATAAATAGTACAAAATATTGTTGTAGATCGATGATCATAATCGGGACAATTTTTAGGAGTTTGTCATGCATATGTAGCCTATGTGAAAAATGCATCAGGATACATGTGTTATTACTGGCCATTCGCCAAACAGAATTTTAGAGCATGTTATTGAACATAATTCAGAGTCAGTTTGGCATCAGACTCAGATGTCTAGACGATGAATCTGGGGCGTCCCGTTCACTTTGGAATGGAATTCGAGGTTTTGGGTCCTGGTACGATTTTGACTCCAGACACTTACTCATAAACTGTAACTAATGAATACCTGGTATCCTGACAGAAATTCAATAATCGATACAGACTTCTGACGATGAATTCATGGGGACGGTATATACTAGTAAACGTTTTAAGAGCAAACCTTTGCGGTTCTTCCGTGGATACATTGCGGTTGGATCAGTGGCGACCTTTTCTTCAAGTTCACCTCAAAACTAGAGTTCATCTTATACCGTACGTTTCTAAGTTTGAATGACACCAAGGATTCACTCTTTCATAGTATGCATTATCTTTTGATATGATTTAACAGACATCGATGAAAAATCAAATGTCAAAAAAGGGACCATATCTGATGCATATCACTGTGCGAACCTATTTTCATAAATGATGCCAATCAAATCATTGTTTTAAACTTACTTTTTCCTCAGACGAGTGTATAATGCTGTGCAACGGTCAGCGTTTGCATACGTGTAAATGATACGGCTCGGAATACACAAATGTATCTCAACATTCTATATATTAATACGACAACAATATGGCATTGAAATAAACCAGAACATCAACATCATTATCTCAGTTAAGATACAAGTATCTTTTCAATATTATTTTCTCACTCATACCTTATCATAAAATTAGTACAACTAAGTTTTCTACGCTGGGATAATTCGAAAATGTCATCATTAAATGTATAAACATTGCTTACGGTATTGCTTGCTCACTTTCTGTTCCTTCGACAACCCGTGTAATATGTTCAGTTATAGACGTCCCAAACCGCCAAATTTACATTATCAGTAGTATAATATAGTAAACAATTGTACCTCGAAATCAATTTCGTATATACAAGCTCCTTTTATTCGAAATTCTTGTCTGGAACGATGCAAAAGAAATATTACGAAAGACCTAGTGTGAAACCAAGATTAACTTTACGGTCTACATGCTTGGCGTTACGGTAGTACCCCGCATCTACTGATCTGACTTTACCGTAGTAATCGCATGATTTTCATTTTCCATATCCTGACTATTTAAGAGCAATATTCCCACAAAACAATACGCCAATAGATGCGAAATTTCAAGAGGCATCAAAGCACACCATCGGAGAAGAGTGGAATGTGTTCTATAAACGATAATTTCACGAAAACCAATCGAACCACTCGCCTGTCTTCATCGTGCCGTACTACCGTAACCTGCTTTACGGTAGTGGGGTTCCTACAGTGATAAAGATTCTGGGAGGTCAATCGTTAATGTGTGGTTATCTTTGGTGAATTCAGATTGCAGTCATGTACTGTAAGTGTATGTTTTAGTTCAATGGAATTAAACACCCGGAACCTCATATAACAATTCTTCAATTTCCAAAAAAAAATTTTTCGTATGCCTTCTTTTGTGTGTTTGGTTGAATACCATTATAACACATTCCCATAACACATATTCACTATGTTGCACTGAAATAATTTATCATTGGGAAAACAAACTTTCTATGTGAAGAGTTGTGACATTAACATGTTCAATACAAATAAAATACGACCGCAAGTAGTTAATTGTGGCGGGAGTTATTGTGGTGTTTGGACATTGTTTATACGTCTTGAGAGTAACAGGTCTAAATGACAATCAATGAAAGAAACATTCCCAGGTGAAAAGGGAGCCCCAGCTATTGACCGGATCACAGAGTAATGTTATATAAACCGCCCACATGTGACGTTGATTGCAAATTTCTGTTTACATTAGGTGTCTAGGTGTGTTACCAATCAATTTATTGCTATCGTTGCTGGATCATTCGATTCCTCCCACAAGCTGTGTGTACGCCATAGTATCATCAAAAAGAGTGAGTATTTCCTGCCCTACATGTGGCTCCCGTCATGAATTCCAAACCATGCAAAAAAGTATTGCTGTATCTTGGTGATAGATTCAGTGTACTTATCAACCAGTTTGTGATGACGTCCATAGAATTTCTTGAAAGCCGAGAAGAACGCCAGCACAGTGTAATTTAATGTGTTTCGGGGGTGAGGTCGACGAGTCCATTGGGGATTTCGATGCGGTGACAGTTCCCTTCAGAATTCACATTGTTCCATTGCCTGCGCTGATCATGTCCGTGGTCTCGTACCACGCTGGCTCGTCTAGTGTAAGCGATTCATAAACAATAAATAATGCATCAATAATTGGCAGCAACAATTAACAGTAAATGCAGTGGGCGTGTACACCGTGTTACTATGAAAGATAAAACAACAGTTTTTAACATTCATGGAGAGAGTTGTGAACTAGTTCAGTTCTGTGGTAAATCTGGGCTGTTCAGCATTTATTTTGCTGCTAGTATAAGTAAAGCTATTTATTTACTTTGCTGCTGATATAGGTGAAGCTAATCATAGGTTCAGATTATATTATATTCATAAGTTCTAAGTTTCGATGATATTTATTTCCTACTGATATGCTCATCCGTGGTACCCTTAACAATTTTAGCATATATTTTCGTCTAAAGGCACGTATCCAGCTTAATAAATGAGCAATGATTGCCAAAAAGTATTACCAGTACTATATAATTTCAGACGGTGTACAATCAAACCCTCATAAATTATATGTAATCGCCTATGGCAATTTCAAGACTTCTTGCCCGTGATCATCTTGGGATGACTTATCTACACACCCAGTGAATACGGAAATTTCTTTATACGTCGTCTAACTTGATTCATTAAAACTTCTGTGTGACTGACCACTGAAACACGGTTTCGTATAAGTCAAACGAAAGAAGCACACATAACATTCGAGCTTGTGTAGAGATTTGACAGCTCCCGTGAGGAAACTGTCTAATTTCACATACATATGTTCTGACTGCTTCGCCAATGTACGCATGATATCCCTTTAAATTGTTTATGGTAGTACACAACAAATCAATCAAATAGATTGATAACCTACTAGAAAGGAAGAAAGCAGAATGGTGATTCAATATTCCTACAACTGATCCTTAAATTGTAGGAAATCATCTGGCATGTGTCGGCATTTGTCTACGTTTAGTTATTCGATGAAAGTCATCATTCATTTAATCTACCACACTATTTGCAATTTTCAATGCGACGTGTCATGTAGTTGTCGGATAGAAATAATCATGCCATCTGTTGTGTGACGTGTAGGAAATGACGAAGCACGCTACTGTTGCACTTTTATTGTACGCTGAGACAGGTAAATCTGGAACACATGGACAAGGACAACAAGCAAACAGCAGAAAAACACATGTACGAGATGTATCATAATATTTGACTCATTAATCGTACACACTGAACTACATATTGAAATAATCTATGTATATTCTATCCATGTATAGAATACAATAATATTATATAGCAAATATATTATACAGTATTTGGCTATCTTCAACTATGAATGTTTTAAATTCAGGCAATGTTAAATATACAAATATTATATTCTGAGTAAATATATTCTGAAATACACTATAATCAGAAGCATTTACATGTACTTACAACAATGTGCAACGCCATGAAGTCCACAAAATTTCATTCCAAATATTGAAACATAGTGACATAAAAATGCTGACTATTTCTGTTAGTTGTACACTGTTCAAGTGCCCGTTTCCAAACTGACCACTAGCTCAATAAAAATTGTATTCAAGTTCTGCCTACTGTGCTCATTGAACCATGAACCCCTTAGCAACACCAACCCATACAGAGTATTGCCCGTGAGTTACAGCAGTGCATACAAACTAGTATCACACACACAAAATACAATACACAAAGAAATTACAGGACCACAAAATGACAATAGAAAATATACACTTCAAAATAATCAACACTCCCCACCTTTGAATTCACCTGAATTCAAAAACCTTAAGCTCCGGAACCTTAACTACCTCCCAACAGGACAACTTTAGTGACTGGTCGAACTAGAACAGTAGATTTGGTCTTCACTGTGACAGACCTAACAAGACCATCTCTTCCCTGCTTGACGTCAACAACCAAGCCTAAAGGCCACAAACTCCTTGGACAATTTTCGTCTAGAATCAACACAAGGTCACCTTCCCTAATGTTAACATCTTTGTGAAGCCACTTGTTTCTCCTTTGCAGTTCTGGAACATATTCTCTCAACCAACGACGCCAAAACTGATTTGCCAAATGCTGTACATATCTCCAGCGTCTTCTATACATATCATGATCAGAAAATACACCAGGTGGAGGAATAGATCCGGACTGCAACAGCAGCAAATGATTGGGTGTAATAGCTTCCGGATCAGAAGCATCATTGCTAACTTTCGTAATGGGACGACTATTTATGATCGACTCGACCTCTGCGAAAAGAGTCCGAAGGACATCATCTGTCAACCTAGAGGCCCCAAACAAGAGAGCATTCATCACTTTCCTAATCGTGCGGATCAAACGCTCCCAGATACCACCCATATGAGAAGCAGAGGGAGGATTGAAAGTCCAATCGATATTACGGTGTACACTGAATGAATTGATTTTCTTCTGACTCAACTCTCTCATGCCTTTAGCAACTTCAGACTGTGCGCCTACGAAATTAGTACCGTTGTCAGACCAAACTTTCAAAGGTGTACCTCGACGAGCAACGAATCGACGGAAACCATTCAGGAATGAATCTGTGTCCAAACTATCTAACTTCTCCACATGAACTGCACGTGTTGTCAAACAAGTAAAAATACAACCATACCTTTTTACCTCGGATCTACCATATTTAACCATAAACGGACCAAAGCAATCAATGCCAACATATGTGAAACATGGTTTACTAGGCTCAAGCCTCTCAGCTGGTAAATCAGCCATCTGCTGAGAACAAGGAGGAACGAAAAGTCTCTTACACACAACACAAGCGTTCCTAACCTTTCTGATAACGGATCTTGCCCTGGTGATCCAATACTTGGATCGCAAAAGACTCAAAGTCCACTCGGTTCCCAAATGAGCGACATTGTGCAAATCTTGAACGATGAGGATGGCAACTGGATGATCATGAGGGATGATAACAGGATGTTTCTTCGAATCTGCGGCAGAGAGAAACCGTAGCCTAATCCCTACACACAACACACCATGACTGTTCACTACTGGTCCTAAGTCTTTGACGTTGCTGTGAGCATGTAACTTTTTCCCTGCAGTTAACTCCTGGATTTCTCTACCAAATCTCATGCCGAATCTCATGCCAAATCTCATGCCGAATGATCAGCAACTCTGCATCTCTGAGTTCATCGACTGTCAAATGAGGACTAGACACTGAAGCATCTTTTGACCGGAGTTTTTGCTTCCAACGCAACAACCAAGCTACAGCTCGCTTTAAGCGATACCAGCTAGAGTGATGAGCAATGAGAACATCAAGTGGATGCTCTGACACAACAACTGAATGAGATACAACCGCACTAGATGCATTCGTGGTTTCAGGATCATCTCCAGGTAAGTCTGTAACTGGTCCACTGACAGGCCATTGTGTTTTATACGTGTTTAGAAAGTCTGGACCATGACGCCACTTGTCCATATCCATTGATGTGGGATTCTGTACTCTGGTCAACAGATCTGCTGGATTCTCACTACCTGCAACGTGCTGCCACCGAGAGGGACTACTCCCTGAACGGATAACACCAACTCGATTACCAACAAACACATGGAACCTGCGCTACTCATTATGGATATACTTCAGGACGATTTCACTGTCTGTCCAGAAATATGACTGTCCGATGTCCAAATCCAACTGTTCACGAAGAACCTCTTCGGCTTTCACTGATAGTACTGCAGCTTGCAACTCCAAGCGAGGAATCGTAATATTCTTCAATGGGGCAACTCTACATTTACTCATGAGCAACTCCACGTGCACCTCACCAAACTTGTTCACACACATAAGATAGAAGCACGACCCAAATGCGATCATACTGGCATCACTGAAATGATGCAATTCCAATGCAGCATCATCGAATCCTGAAGGTTTAACACACCTTGGTATACTCAAGTCCCTGAGAAGACATACAGTCGAGATCCAACTAGACCATCTGTTGGCTAAATCTGGAGGCACAGCCTCATCCCATGATAGTTTCAAACGAACTGCATCCTGAAATAGCAGTCTTCCCCCGAGAGTAACAGGACCAACGATCCCGAGAGGATCATAAACCGAGGAAACTACACTGAGCATTACACGCTTGGTGATCGTCTCATGAACTTTGATATCAACCTCAAAGAAGAATACGTCTTCAGATACATTCCACTTCACGCCTAAAGCTTTACTTCTCAGGTTCGGATTCAACTGCTTAACCTCCTTGGCACGATCATCCTCAGGTATCTGAGACAAATTATCTGCGTCACTGAACACAAACTTAGTCAGCCTAAATCCTGCATTTTGCAGAACCTGTTTGGTATCAAGAATAACCTGCAACACTTCATCACGTCCGGTAGCCGAAAACAAGCAATCATCCACATAGAAAGCTTGACGAACAACATTAGAAATGATATCATCAACAGGCTGATCCTGAACTGCACGTCGCAATGCATAAGTCGAACTGCTTGCACACCACACACCCCCGAACAAATGAGACGTCATACGATAATGAACAATATTCCCCGACTCATCATACCATAGAAATCTGAGAGCATCTCTGTCATGTTCTGGTATTTTGACCTGATGATACATAGACTCAATGTCCGCCATAACTGCATGGTGATGTTGACGGAAACGTAGCAAAACATGAAGCAAACGATTAATCAAATCCGGACCCTGGA
The DNA here is from genome assembly GCA_949152475.1 of Terebella lapidaria. Classification (NCBI taxonomy): domain Eukaryota; kingdom Metazoa; phylum Annelida; class Polychaeta; order Terebellida; family Terebellidae; genus Terebella; species Terebella lapidaria. The sequence goes on from OX424555.1 coordinate 86,820,483, forward strand.
GACACTTATCATTGAGTGACTCGCCCATAAACTTCGATGCACAATCAAAAACGATTCTCAGTTTGTCTGGCTTTTTATCAGTGACTACAGCATGATGCGGCAAATACCAAACTTTACCATCAGCGACTTGAACCTCATCAACAACCTCAGCATATCCACGATCGAGCAGCTTATGCATCTCATCATCATACCTAACAAGGAGTCCCCTCTTGACCAAAGACACCTTTGTCGACATTAGCCTGGACATTGCAACCGTGACATTATTAGGAACAACAGCACCTTGTTTCCAAGGAATGGGTAATTCATAATGACCATCAACTACAGCAACCTTTGCATCCCACAACTTGATGACCTGCATATCTTCATTGGACAAAGATGGCTCCTTGACGTCGAAGCAATCATTTTCAATTTTCCACAAATCATTGACCTTATCATCCAAACTCGAAGTTGTGACAAAGTGAGCTATGACATCTCGACCAACTGGGCCATCTTGAAACACTGGACCATTAACTGACCACCCCAAGAGCGTCTTGATGGCAAAAGGTTCACCCGGACCACCTCGTCTACATTCTAGAGGACACAGAGCCTCGGCATGATCCTGACCTATTAGAAGATCAACACCTGATCTTGCATCATGAACTGGTAAGTCCCGTAGGTGAGCATAAGCATTCAGAGACATCTCAGGAACATTCACTGGAATGTTGTCAATGACATAGACGTTTGACAAGTTGATACTGGCTGAGCCATCACATGACATGAGTGATAAGTTGACCAATTTTGTGTGTTTGGGTTCGAACGAACCACTCAGAGTGTTCAAGATGTAAGTCGTGCATGCACCACGGATTCCGAGTGAATCAATCAAGCGTTGTGAACAAAAACTATTTGTAGACGCATTATCAAGCAATGCTGACGTAACATAGGAACCATTTACGAGAACCTTCACCAGTGGTACATGCACAGCCACATTCGGTTTCTGATTGTATGTGTTTGCTTGGTTTACATTGACACCACTTACACTCTGTTCTCGATTTGGAACTGCATTGGCTTGTGGTGATATGTGAATAAATTTAGTGTGCTTTTGACCACAGCCTGGAACACTACACACTGATGGTTTTCGACAATTCTGAGTAGTGTGGTTTGATAACAAACAATTATGACATAACCTTCTGGATATGACCAGATCTAACCGATCTCTAGGCCTCATGGCCTTGAACTTTTCACAGTAGAACAAACCATGACTCTGATCACACAATGGGCATGGCTGAACATAGCTTGGTGTGCGATCGACACTGCTGGCGAAGGACGAGGACTGTGATGACCTGTGGCTACGATCTTGTGACGATGTCATGGGTGTGGATGGATCGTGGACATAGACAGGATCTGATGCTTCCTCAGCTTGCTGGACGAGAAATTTCACAAACTCGGTGAAACACGGATATCTGTCAGTTTCCCGCTTGTTCTCAAGAGCGCGTCGCTTCCACCGGTTCTGAACGTAAGGCTGACATCGGCGAATTATATCGACGATAGATGATTGAGTGTCGATCTCTGATAGTCGGTCAAGTCGAGACAAAGTCGCGTGGCTGTTGGATATGTCGTCCGCTAGTTGTTGTAAATCACTCGGCGATCGAACTTGCTTCCCAGTCTTGAGATTTTTGATGATGCGATCAGCAATTAGATGTGTGCTGCCAAATCTGCGCTTGAGAGTCTCTCGAGCTTCCATGTAGCCCTTATCACCGCCGATGAGGGAACAATATCTGATGGCATCTCTGGCGTGTCCACTAGTGCACTGAAGAAGTCTGGTCAGCTTGACACTCGAGTCGGTTGTAACACGCTCTACATGTTCGTCGAAAGCAGCAAAGAAGCTATGAAACTTCAGTGGATCACCGTCAAAAGTCTCGAGCTCGAGTTTAGGTAAGTTCATCAACTCAGCAACTCGGTGCGACTGAGCTCATCTGGTGGAGGCTTTTCCTGCTTGATAGGGACGGCTTTCTGTTGTTCTGCTAACCACTGTTTCACAGACTTTATGGACGCGATGTATGTACTCTGTACATCTTCAAAATACTGGTCACTAGCATCGATATCATTATCATCAGTGAGTTCATCATGGTAAGTTGTATGAGCAATTTCAAAGTCTCTAAACTTCTGCTTGATATTTGCGAAGCGCTGTTTCACCTCATTTTCGTCATCTTCGGCCATGTAGCGTTGGGTTGCTTTCATCTCACGTGTGAGCGCAGACTTTTTCGCCTTGCGAGTGTTTTTGTTGTCCTCCGACATCCTGTGACTTCTGACGTATTATTGTTATTTACTGTTGTGTGACGTGTAGGAAATGACGAAGCACGCTACTGTTGCACTTTTATTGTACGCTGAGACAGGTAAATCTGGAACACATGGACAAGGACAACAAGCAAACAGCAGAAAAAACACATGTACGAGATGTATCATAATATTTGACTCATTAATCGTACACACTGAACTACATATTGAAATAATCTATGTATATTCTATCCATGTATAGAATACAATAATATTATATAGCAAATATATTATACAGTATTTGGCTATCTTCAACTATGAATGTTTTAAATTCAGGCAATGTTAAATATACAAATATTATATTCTGAGTAAATATATTCTGAAATACACTATAATCAGAAGCATTTACATGTACTTACAACAATGTGCAACGCCATGAAGTCCACAAAATTTCATTCCAAATATTGAAACATAGTGACATAAAAATGCTGACTATTTCTGTTAGTTGTACACTGTTCAAGTGCCCGTTTCCAAACTGACCACTAGCTCAATAAAAATTGTATTCAAGTTCTGCCTACTGTGCTCATTGAACCATGAACCCCTTAGCAACACCAACCCATACAGAGTATTGCCCGTGAGTTACAGCAGTGCATACAAACTAGTATCACACAAACAAAATACAATACACAAAGAAATTACAGGACCACAAAATGACAATAGAAAATATACACTTCAAAATAATCAACACCATCTGTTTTCAACGTTTAAATGCCGCTTTTGCTCAAAGGCACTCTGGCCCATTGAGTGGTTTGAGGGAACTGAGTTTAAGAACTTGATCACTTCCATTAACCTTGACCATAAATTACCCTCTAGAGGCGTGTGACGATCGTCCGTTAGATCTTAATAAAAAAGAGTGATGGTTCCTCAGAACATAGTCACATACCCTCGACACAGACCCCTGATCACAATGTCAATATTGACTCAATTAAAAAGGACTATGGCATAGCTGCGTGGCCGACAAGACAACCTCGGCAAGTTATCGGTACAAGCCTGCATACAAATCCGATTTGTGGTGGCTGAATCACTGCTCCCTGTCTATGGCCCGCTTGACAATCAGGTTCTGTGATGATTACACAGAGTATGGGAGATGCCTGAACATTGAGACCACGTGTGGTATGTTGAATGTCAATTATATTTAATTTGATTACATAAATTATATTTATGTAATGATATAGCGTTTCGATCACTGTTAAGATGTTCTCTAATATAGACATACCCAAAATAGTTGCATTTATGCTAATGGTAAAATATGGCTGATATGAAGGTAGTGTCATCCAATTCCGCATGTAGAAAGTTCAATAGTACATGTTATTTTCAGTGTTATTTTCTATTGTGTTAGATGGTCATTGTGAATGATAAGATATACTTTATTTCTATTCATAGAATTTCCACTATAGCTTTTATCACGTAAACACGAGCCGTTCACCACACAAGACGTTGACCACACTGGACATGGTTGGAAGCTATCCTCACAATGGACCGGCCTCTCTATCTTCGTCTGAGAGTAGAAAACACTAGCACAAGTGTCCCAGAGTAGCTCAAACAACATTTGTTATGCAGATCGTTATAAAAAGGCATATTACTATCGTGAATATACTAATAGTGAGTATTTCTAAATTTTCTTCTACAATTTTTTTTCTCTCAAAATATTTAGTCAAAACAATAACTGTAAATTGATGTGATTCCATTCAAAGGAAGTTATGAGGTTAATATTGCCCCTTTTCTGACACCTATTTGTGTTTTTAGTAGTTCTTGTTACAACATTTGCTGATAGGTTAATCCTCCATCAAATCAGCCTAGGATTGATGAAAACACATTCGGGGAAATGGGGTAATTATTCATAAAGTAGTGACAAATGTGAGCACAGCAATCAATATTATTCCCTCTGGGTTTATGAATCTTATATCAGCAACCACCAATAAATTTGTGCCAGACGACTCATCCTCATGGTTATATCATCTGTCATCAGAAATGAATACAACAACCTTTTGTATTCATTTCTGTAAACTTTTTTAAAAACTTGTTGGACAGTTGTGCATTATTTCATATGGTGTACAGTAGAACAACTGACAGTTTACGCACTGATGACGTCTGCCCCTAATGACGCCAATGTAGCTTCAGATATGTTTGGTAAGGCTTTGTTTCAAGGGCGCAACCACTGGGGGGGTGGGGGGGATTCGGGGGGTCGCGACCCCCCCCCCCCCCCCCAACTTTTGTGGTGACCCCCCCAACTTTTCCCAACTTTGGGACAGTTGTTGTTTTGTGAGGGAGATATAATGTTATTTGTGTGTGGAATTAATGCTGAAAAGCCATCAGATGAAACCAAATATCACCATTTATCATGTATATTTCCAAAAAAATTGCGGGGGCATGCCCTCAGACCCCCCTATAGTGTTGCTTCACCCCTTCGGGGCTCGCGTTAGAAAATCATGTATTATCCAAACATTGGACCGACCCCCCCAACTTTTACACCGTGGTTGCGCCCCTGCTTTGTTTCTATCCCAAAAATGTTCGCTGTTACGATTTTTGTTGGCATCATTGAAATCTTGTAGTGGGCGGGTATATTATGTACACACATTTCTCTCCGTGAGTTTATATCAGTACAGTTCCTTAACCATACGGCAAAAATATTTTTTTTCAAATGTTGGCAGGTGTTATCTGGTAAATAACTGATCGACCTGAAACTGATCATGTATTCGACAATATGAACCTTGTCCTGACCTCGCTATATACAGGATGAATAACAATATTCGGTGTGTTAAGGATTGATCGCATATAATTATCATGAACCTGGAACTGACCAGCTGTCCATTCACTTATAATGTAAAGATAAAGGTAACAAATTCATACATTTACATACTTCCAATCAACGTGAAACTTTGCCTTTCTGGTTGTTAGCCATCAAGGATTACCAACCGAGACTCCGTTTCTTACTAAGCAATGCTAAATTTGTTAAATTCCTCGTTTTCATATGTCATTTTCCGACCTTTTTCTCAGTAGACAAAGTACACTCAATACATGGCGAGTGAGCGGATTATGTTGTACAGCAAACAGCTAGTGATACTAGTAAAACTCACGGGTGATATGCACTCGGGTGCACCGAGGTGTTTGGGATTAAGAATGTTCCGCTCATTGTATTCATCTCACAGAAAGTATAGCCCTAGATATTCTCGTTATTTTGACCACAACAAAGTATACATATACGCAGCAACCAGTGTTTGTCAAGCAGAACACACGAGTGTTCGTTTTGGTGCAACGTATAAAATAATTTATCTAATCATCAAATTGCACAGCTTCCGCGATATTAGATTCATGAAACCATGTCTCGGTTCATCATCCATGAGTATATATGTGTGTGCTAGCCAAATTTTGGGTCAGGGGATTTTATTGTCTTCGTGATTTTGTTTCTTTACTTTCACATTATAAGTCAGTGGGAAAGTACCTCACTGAAGTCACTGGTATGTTACGTGCAATCAGTCCTAAAAATCATCGGATTTGAAGCTTCATAGATTTGGATATCCACACATTCATTGACATAAATCATTCTCAGTTTTCATCTGAAATGAATGGGCTTATTTTTCAAACAGAAGTTCTTTGGAAGAAACACTTCGAAAGAGTTTAAAATTTCAAATTCTCACCTGTTTTTTTAGTTCGTCAGGACACAGCGTAACGTACATATCAAGCCCATAAATGACATCTTCCCAGACCTTACATCGGAAAATAATCCACCAGACAGATCTCATTCATCAAACACCTCAGTTTTAAACAGGATTCACCCTAGTATATAAGTATGTCGAGGACTGTTCAGAAGAGATATTTAATGCTCTTATAGACAGAGAATAAGGAGATGAGGCTTTATCACTGAGGCAAATCAAATTTCCACATCACGTCTCGAGCACAGCAGGTTGAAATGTTTTACAGATAGAATTTTTGATATCTTATGCAAGATTTCAGAAATGTTTTTTCTATGATCTTTGTATGCAGCGATTCTCAAAATTCTCGAGGGCATCATGTGCATTCAGATACAGTTGTATAGGTTAGGATTGTTCTTAACATTAATCTTCGAATGAATTGTTTTGCCGTTTTGAATAGTATAATGGGTGCAAAATATTGCCACATTTCTGTTTCATTAGAATGACTTTTCTTTTAGGATAAATATCACACCGCAATGAAAGTGTAGTTGAGATGAAGATCACTATAAATCTATGTGCGGAGGACCCTCGCAGGATGAACTTCTAATCCCTATCCACGTTCCCGGAGAGATATAGCCCATAATGAGCTTAGTGGCATTTGATCCATTACTGTACATTCTCCCACCAGGCCAGTTTTTTTATCACTGTGGATTTACCTGCACAAATGGATTTTGTTACCACATATTGATGCCTGGAAAATCCATATGAATTCTGAAGTGCTGGGTATACCAAAAATGATGTTGCCTGGAGAAATTTTTGAGCGTTTAAGGAAACACAAACACTATCTGTTATTGAGTTAATTTATGTGCATTTCCCTAGCTCGGATGGGCTTGTTAGCTAAATAATCATATAAAAAAACAAGGTGATATTTGCCTAGATTACCACAAATTCCTTTTTAGACCTATGGTCCGATAACCTATTGCCGTGGCGTTGCGTCCGTTCGTCCGTCGTCCGTCGTCCGTCCACATTTTTATCTTTAAAGTGTGCGGTCCAATTTTTTTCGAAAATTGGGAAAAGATACCTTAAAATAATTTGAGAAGGAAGCATTTTTTTTCAAAATGGCGGCCGCTTTCGACGAAAAACGGTCAATTTTGGACTTTGGTGGCCATTTTCTCAAAAACTGTGTGATCAGATTTGAGATTTTTGTTTCAAAAGATTCCTCTTATGTACCTCTCAGATGTGTATAAGTTAGTTTGCCCTTGAATCGCCGGTCTCCGTGTGGCGGCCATTTTGAATTTTTTGACGAGTCGGCGAAAAAATTTTTGGGCCATTTCTAGACCAAAAAAAAATTTCACCCTTCGAAAAAAAATTTGGACTTTTGGAAAATTTTCGGCACTTTTTTTCTTCATAATGGGAGCTGCCAGGACTGTACTCATAGAACGCTTGAAGACAGAGCTTAGAAATTGGCACTTCAAATGAGAAGTCATATATGGCGACTTGTGTGGTGACCTTGAATTTGACCTTGAATGACCTTGAAAGGTCAAAACAGCCATTTTTGTGTCGAAAAATGCTCAAATTTGCACCTGGTCTGTCTTTTCTCGAAAACTATCTGATCAGTTTTGAGATTTTTGTTTCAAAAGATTCCCCTTATGTACCTTTATAATGTTATATGAACTCCTATGCAACATACCTAATGGAGACATTGAAATTCACAAAGATGACATTGACTGGTAAATCTCGAAGTCATAATTATGTCACTTACAATGCTTAAAACCAAAATTGTCCGGTAACCTATCTTAGCCCTTGGGCTAATCTTAGGGTTAGCCAGCAAAGAAGCTGTAGAGGAGAAGCAATCGATAAGTTCAGGTTTTGCCCCATTCATGTCACACGCGATTCTCCTTTTACGCTTGTACTGCACATAACAAAGCCATTTACATATCCCTGACCTTAGAAAAGCCCCCCGACAGCCATCCTAAAGCCTCTCAGTCATCGAGAACCCGTTCATTATACGCTATAATTATTAATAAAAATTACCGGCCAATATTATGCTTTATATTTTAGATACTAGCCATTTCGTCCAATGACCTTCAAAATAAGGTCACTGATCAAATTCATGGCCACGAGAATATTCAGCATGTATCATTTCCTATATGTGCACAATTGATTCCTAAGCTGTAAAGTCGATAATAAGCAAGTTATTAACCATTTATGTTGTTACCTTGACAACGAGGTCAAAGGTCAAGGTCATGAGAATATTCAGCATATCATTTCCGTTATGTGCACAATTGATTCCTAAGCTGCAGTGTCAATAATAAATGAGATATTAGCCATGTTGTGCTTTGAACTTGAGAATGAGCCAAAAGCTCAAACTTCAACGTCATCAGAATATTTGGCGTATACCATTTCCTACATGTACATAATTTACTTACAAGCTGTAAAGTTGATGATAAGCCAGATATTAGCCATTGTGTGCTCTGACCTTGAAAATGATGTCAAATTCAAGGTCTTCAGAATATTCGACGTATATCATTTCCTGCAAGTTCACAATTGATTTCCAAGCTGATGTTGATGATAAGCGAGATATTAGGAATAATGTGTTCCAATATAAAGCCTAAGATAATTTAACATGGGAAAAGTCCCATTCGGGTCAAGTTTGAGCCAACATAGTCCACTTCGAGTGATTCAAGGGCAACGAAACTTATACACATTACATAGGTACATATGATGAGTGCTTTGCATCAATAAGAAAAAAAGTTATTTAACAGATTTTGAGAAAATGGTCCAAAATTAGCCGTTTTTCGTCAAAATCGGCCGCCATTATAAAAAAAATGTGGAAGTAAAAAAACCTAAAAAAACCTTCTTTGAAAGATTTTGGGTATTTTTCTGGAAAATTTCAAAAAGATTCGGCCCTAAACTTTAAAGTCAGGAATGTAGATGGACGGACGACGGACACAACGCCACGGCAACTTGGATGGTATGTAGAAAACTGGCACAAACCCACCTTTACATCGCCCTTCCTAATCACAGTCTCAATATGGACTAAGTAGGAACACGCCATTACTATCGCAGAGCTGCCTATGGTTAAGACTGTAGCCTGCCTTACTATCCACAAATACATTTCACGGTTGAAAGATCTGTCTTCGGGACTAGAACGGGTCTACTACCACACGGAATATATAGCCATTTCTAGTTTTTACCAATAACATAAACTTACCCAAAATATATAATATTCGTCAGCCTAAAGCCAAAATTGCCTAACTCAAAAACCGAAAAATGGTAAAGCAGTACTACCATTTGTACTTTCGAACTATGCTTTATATAAGTCATGACGCGGATAAAAAACGTTATCGAAACTGGACTAAAGGACTGATGGATTTAATCCTTTACAATCTTGCAGTACATTGAATATGTATTGACCAAATAAAATCAACCATATCAGTTGCCTCTTTACTGGAGTAATTCAAATCTACAACTCGAGACACCAACATGCAGATTGGTTATAATATTTGTGATATGTAATGATGTATCCGTTCACCATGGCAACCATACTATACATACGTCCCGTAGAAACGTGGTTGCTATGGGATTTAATTTAGGATTGGTATACAAAATTGAGTTTAAAATTATTAGTTGGATTTAACAAAAAGCTTTTAAAACATATTTTTGCGGCACTTTATTTAATATTTATGGGATTTTGGTCCGTAGCAATCACTTGCTATGGGAAATTTCAATGAACACTGATTGTATGTCAACATATGACGGTGTTTGTATAACACAAATGTTATCGTATATGGTTGAAAACAAAAATTCATTAGCCTGAAAAACTTGTTGTTCCCTTGTGACGTCACGAATACTCATTATGATGGTCATTAATAGGAAAAATGAATCAACACAAAATTTCCAATAAAATAGTCGTATCTTTATACTAATTGAGATATTGGCGTGCTGTAAAAACCATAATAATCCATGAGGCTTAATCTATCACCCTTCATACCTTGACTTTAGTTGGACTTTAAATATTGTATGCAGAACATAATTTTTTAAAATATATTCTGAGAATAGAAGAATAACCACACGACACGTAAAATGTTTTGCATCCTGAAATATACCCCCCCCCCCTGAAATTCAATGAAACATGGGTGGGACAACATAACGTGTTCATTATTGAAAATGTTTTTTTCTCAGATACGAGCAGTAGTAACATTTATCAACATAGGTCAACATGTAAAACCCAATCAGCTGACAATATGGTGCCTAAAATTTGCCTTGAGATTCTCTGCGGTTAATAAAATCAGAAAATTAAGTCAGTTCTGACATCAAATTCAAACAGCTGGCTGTAGGAAGCCTTTGTGTTAGGTCACCACTCTGAATCAACATAAGCTGCAGTAGGAGACGGAAACGACCAGGTTGCACTGCTAATTCTAATGCTAATTCTGAAATATCGGAAGGTTATTGATGATTTTGTCTTGACGAATTTCTATTTAGATATGCATGTATAGAATGTTGATCTGTGTAAATTTCTAGCTCATCAGATATAAGCAGATAGTCGAACCGGAATATCGTTAAGTGGCAAGCGCTAATTTCCGCTCAAAAATAAATCGTACAAAAAACAAGTCAATGTCGGACAGCCATCTCCTAACCTTTTAATGTACATAATGAATTTACATCCTTAGATGGCCGAAGCTGAGAACACTGAATAATTGCTATTCTTTAGTACTAGTCAGAAGCTTTACATCCATTAAAATTATAGTAAACTTTTCAATCAAAATTTTTCTTTAGTCATTTGAAGTCAATGTCGCTTAGAACACTCCGTCGATGGTGGCATGTGTTCCTTTTTGTTTCGGGTTGAAAGCTGCTTGTCTCAGCCGAGCCACGACTGCCGAAGCAGACGGACATACATTGGCTGCTCCACGTCTCTGTTCAGGCTAAGAGCATCAAATAGGGACATACATTAATTGGGGTATATATCGAGGTAGGGCATTTAAGGAAACCGAGTGACCCGAGAGCGACAGGTTGGCTGTGGTTGTGATCACCCATTCTACGTGCGAACACGCTCTGGCTCCTGTCGGGCTATCCTGGGCTATATATCCGCGTATTCTGTCGATAGAGGCCGCCTCTATGGTCCCTGTCCGCTGCGCAAGAGGGGATATGCTTGCGCAGGACTAACTACAATGGGCGGCCCCAACCTAGGCACTGACCTGCCCAGCACTGTCTGTCTGTGCTTGAATGTGCAGTGAGGCGGATTGTCTGGCGGAACGCATTGGTGAGCGCCGAACGTTACCTATATTCAGCATATATACAATATCACTTTTTCTGGAGACCACACATTATACCCGGAATTATTGGTTCTGGACATGTGGGGTTTTATTGCGCCACAAGTGGTCCCGCTGTGTATTGACTTGATGCTACAAGCAATATACAGTACCGCTGTCATGAGTGTATATCTACTGATGAACAAGACTTAATGATAATGCTGCAAATTCATTTTCCAAAAAAATGACTGAAGTACAATTTTGCGCTAAAATCTATCAACTATCTGTGACAACATATAATGTACAAATCGTGTCATCACCTGCTTAATCTGCACACTCGAGTAGATTGATGACCAGAACACACAAATCAACTTACAGAAGATCTCTTCCATCGATGCGGAATATTTTGGTCGATATACATTAATGCGCAAGGTAAACTTACCGAGAGTGGCCGACAATATGCTTGAACCGACTAAACCCATTAATGTGTCTCCAAAGTTGTGGCTATTGAGGACGAACTGCATGTAAAAATCGCGATTCTGAAATGCGCCAGTTTTCCATTAACTTAGAATATAAACATAAAGGTAATAAAATTAAGAATTTACAAACATCCATTTTGCACCATAATTTACTACGGCGATCTGTAGCCATCAAGGTCACCAACCGATACTTGGGTTCATGGCTAAATATGATTAAATGTCTGATAATTATCATTTTCAAATGTCATTTTGTGACTTATTTCTCAAAAGACAAGGTTCACTCAAAACATGCCGAGCGGCGGGATTATATTTTACAGCGAACAATTAGTAATGCTAGTAAAGCTCACTGGTGAGTTGCGCTCCTCTTGCCATCATATGTTATATGACGTTTATGTTATGTGACTAAGTTATTGACACTAAGTGTCAATCTTCATTTCTCGAAATTCTGGATGTTTGTTCTGACTGCAATATTGTTTAGCCCATCTTAGTGTCGACGGGCGTTTATTCGGAATTTCCCAAATAACAACCCTAATGTTATGTGACTAAGTTATTGACGTATATATCTTTCATTTCTCGAAACTCTGGATGCTTGTTGCGACTGCAAGATTGTTTAGCCCATCATAGTGCCCATGGGCGTTTATTTAGGAAATTCCCAAATAACAACCCAGCGCTGCTACTGAACTCATCGATAGTCGGACGACATAAGCTGAAATATCTACCTTAATAGCAATGAGTTAATATGGTCCAGTCATGAAACTCACTTCCCCTGTCGACTTCACTGTTATTACTTATACATACAAATCAAATAACTGGGGATGTTGGACAAGTGGCTGTGGGAGTGGGTGTAGGCCTATTTGTTTTGGACATGAATTGACACAATTAATAATCTTTGTGGACTGGATGACCTTTTCTTCATCAAATGGGTACTGGCGGTAGAAAAACAGGTAACGCACAATTATATGTAGAATCCACATCCACAATATGTAGAGGGCTCTACACAGAAATTATGGGGATTCTGGAACTGAACAGTTTATGTAATCGGCCGCGTTCACGTCGGTGAATCCTTGTTGAAATAGTATGTCATATCACAACCCTCTAAAATAAGTTGGAGATTGATGAATGATTCTAACCTGTCAACTAGATTATATGACAAACGTGATGATTTCATTTTTTCCATAGTCAATTTCCCTCTTCTAAGAAGCAACATTCCTGTGTCACCAGCATATGGTGTGTTTGTTTCTCAACTTATACGCTCTTCCAGAACTAGTTGCAAATATGAGGAGTTTGTTTATCGATGTGCCCAGCTAGTCTCTAAATTGCTGCGACAAGGATATGTTTTACCAAGACTTATAGCTGCCTTTAAGAAATTCTGTGGAGGTTAGCATGATCTGGTCGATAAATACACCAAATTTATGACTACCATGCAACTAGATCTATGTTAATTTTGAGGAATTCATGACGGGTGCCACTAGAAATGCTCACTCTTTCCGGAACACCTGATTTCACCTCCTAATGGCCTTTCTTGGGGGTTCATGAGTTTCCCTTGTTTTTTCTCACTTCGTATGCCTGATATGACTTTCTGTCCCCGGACTATGAGATTGGATAACGGACCCTGTTTTGTTTGCTCGGAATACTTAATACTGGGTATTGATTCCACGTCTATGTAATAACTGGCATGCGGACTGGCAAAAAATTGTCAATCGGACACTTTTTACAGTATGTTTTTTGTCGGAATGGCTTCCTCGGGAGTTTTGGAAATGCTACCACCGTTGATTGTGAAAACCATCCACAATGGCCACGTCAGCAAGGACGATATGTTATAGGTTATAGCTGTGTCTGAGGTTAGAAGTATTCCTTATGAATTCATACAAAAATATACTTGGGTAAAAACGCGAGTCAGGACGACACATTAAAATAATTCACACGCAAGAATACAACATGACCCATATGTCGGCGTGACAAAATTGACGCAGAACAAAGCACACTAGAATGAATCAACGAGCAGATAAGGAACTCTACAAAATCGCCTGGAAGTCGTTCAACGAATCTACATACTGTAAATGGATATCCCATGCCACCAATGAGTGAAACTCTTGGTCCAACGTCATGCAATATCATGAAATTTCCGTTAAATTAATGAACCGCATTATGAAGATGGAATCATGCGGCCCAGAAGGTCTTCATCTGGCAATGATGCACCCCCTGTTCGCGGCACAGCGGTAAGTAAATTTTTGACGTTATCGGTTCTAAATTCTTGACGTGATGCGCAATATTCTTGATGTTATGTGCGAAATTCTTGACGATATACTTTTGTGTAGCCACAGAAAGGACAATTGAGTACGTTTAATAATGAAATAAACCTGATATGGAACAATTAATATCATGATAGTTATGCGCACAGTACACAGATACTATATATATCTTGATATGTAGTCCAACTGTGGATTCAAGCACCATTGTAAGTAATATACAATGGGCGTTCGATGGTTAACTCTAAATATTGTTCTCCAGCTCTTGAAAAGGCGCAAAAACCGGTCAATAAGTACATGTTATGACTATTTGATTCATCAGTAGTTTGTACAATGATGTTACATACGGAAAAAGTGGTTATTGATAGGGAAACTTACGCATCCCCAATTTTGCACGGCGTTAAATTATTGACGTTATGATTACACAAGTTAATCATTCTTGACGTTATATATAGAGAAGTTGACGATATTGGCTTTTATTGATTTAAAGAAAAAACATGTTTATAAAAGAAAGAAAAATGTAATAATAGTATTAAATGTATTATTGATAAGTATTTAATATATGTTGACGTTTAACCTGTTTTAAGGCGTCATGGTGCTAGTATTTAATATATGTTGACGTTTAACCTGTTATAAAGCGTCATGGTGCTACATAACAACCGTGTGCTCATTCCATGGCCTGGAAATCTAACAGAAATGTTTTTCCCAGCGTGAAGAAAGTCCTTTAGGGAATATGTGATTGACCGATGGTCGTTGACATCACCCTATATGTATTTCTTTTTGTTTTCCGACTTCTCTGACGACTCTTTTAGATCCAGCATAGGCCTACATTGGTGTAGAATTCTCGACATTGCAATGAAAGCCGAGACATTCCGGTGATCTCATCCAATATACTCCTAATATTAATGTCTTAAATTTGGTGACAATTTAAGTGATGTTTTAAATTAGTTTGCGGCTGGTATGCGACAATTTCTTTATGCATTCTCCTGCCAGTTATTTATTTCTGACCTCTCCAAGTATAATCAATTTGCGTTTTATAACTACGCCAACAAAGTTACATGTACCACTAGAAATGTGTTGTATTGCAGCGATGGACAATGATACATTGGTTTTGAGCATGAATTTAGTAGGATGTTTTTTTAAAAAAAACAGACTTGCCGACGGCTACGAAAGCTCAGGGCCAAAAACCAGTACTGGCGGTCAGGCAAAGATATGGCACGTCTAAGTAGACTTTGGGGGAGATAATTTGATTGAGGGTGTTCACAATTTGCCGTGTCATTTACTTTAATGTGACTGATCGTATGACGATCTATATGAACTGTATAGATATTGGTGTGGCGCTTTCGTGTGGGAATAAACTGTGTAACCACGTTTTATGTTTTATATGACATCTTAAAATGTGTCAGGATGTTTATTTCTTGCATTTTGTAATACGTCATAAGTATTTTCAATTTTGTTTTTACATATTTAGCATCGTATTTTATCTGCAAGAGGAAACCACTCTTTTATTCACTTTTACTACTTAATTAACTTGCAATCATGCGTCAAAAATAACGACAAAAAATTCTAACATGGCTTTCAATAACGTCAAGCATGACGAACTAACGTCAATAATACCGAACTTATCATTCTTGGTGGAAAACGACTGACAGGTATGTTTAATTTAACATCTGGGCTTTGAACCTTTCAATGCTTAATCATAAATGAGCTGCCAATATGCTAAAGCTCATTTCCAGTACATAGCGGATTCATTGCATGGAAATAAAATGCATTTAGTACATTCGGATAAGTGCAAGGCACGATCTTCAACTTTTTTTTAAATCTCAGAGCGTGATTGGGATGCCATAATGCTTCGTCTAACTCATAAATTGAATATATAGTCACCCTGTTACTAATTACCTGAACACAATTGGATAATTTAAGCTGAGATCGCGATAGAACAAAACATAAACAAATATATCGTCAAGAATTTCGCACATAACGTCAAGAATATGGCGCATCACGTCAATAATTTAGAACCGATAACGTCTAAAATTTACTTACCGCTGTGCCGCGAACAGGGGGTGATGATGGCAGTGGCTTTCTGTGTTACACGCTCCCCCTACGAACAGATACTAATATTCCTCTATTTTCGACCAACACTTTAAGGTTCAAACAGCTTGCGAATATAACATGTCAGCCTCGGCGAACTTTTATATCATCCTATAATCATAAATTGATGATTGATGAAGTACTCATGATTGATGAAGGACATTTCCAGTAAGGAGATGTGCGTGTATTGGTCAATCAACCTACCCGAGTGTGCTGGGTGAAATGTGGCCACAAAGAGTCCTACATTTGATAATGTCATGGTTGGTCTACAAAGCTCTCATCAGTTACTGTTTTGGTGCACTGCATGACGACGAAAACTATTCTTCAGTATGCTATATCACTCTTGCTTACAGAAGTCAATCTATTACCACCAGTACAACCAGATGTTGATGATATCAATAGCAAACATAAAAATACAGCACTTTTAAATTGGAACAAAGCCCGACAAATATTTCATCCAAAGACACATTGGCGTCCAAAGACACAAGGGGTATCTATATTGTTGTTCATAGAGTAGTGGTTTTCATGTGATTCATTATAGTCACTAGATGATACAAACAATATTATATACAACGGATAAAATATATGGAATATTATTCCATACTCCGAGAATACAATTTTCGCAAGAGGGTCGCAAGAGTTGTATTTCATCACACTGTGCAAAAGTTTTGCAGACTCGACTTGGGCGGACGCGGCTTTTTCCCTATAATACTCGTCTCGTCTCAGAAATTTTGACGGCTGGTTGAAAGGAAACCACACAGTGAATATTCTGATTGAAAACTGCCCAGATGCACATAGCTACATACAGTGCATACATCTGATGATTTTCTCATGTACCGAGACTTGTCATGACAAGAATTCTCAGAAGGTACAAATGCGCGAAGCAGTTTTGATGTGTTGTTTATCGATTCCTGGACAAAATTGCGTTATTCCAGAGCAAATTTAAAACAAATACCCTTGGTGTTATATCAAGCATGGGAGTAGAAATACATGTATACATATACAGATGTAGAATACGAATTATGAACCGATCATTGAACTTCACCACAAATCAGGCTATTGTATGAAAACAGCTGACAGATCTCTGACTGATGCTGACGAATGTTTATAAGTGCAACGAATACTGAATCATGAGCTCCTCTTGTCTGTCAACTATTGGTTTAAGTCGCGAATAACGTAGTGTTTCATATAACTGGCTTAATCCGTTTTGTCGAACATTTAGTGCAAGACAATTGGTGCATATGAAACACATGCTCATTGTGAGTTCGTTTGACACAAATTTAATATAGACTAGATGGCAGGTAAATTGCATTGTCTGGAACCACCGCACGAAATGTCTGTAGCGAGTATCTTCAAAAGACGAAATTTTCTTTACACTGTTGGAAATGGCAAGTGGTGGTTGATGCCAACCACCATGTGAAAGACCTTGACAGTTATTTTGTCTCCATAAGAAACCGACCTCAATAACCTTCATCTTCCATGTGGATATCTTATCTGGAATGATTTGTAATTGATTTTACTGACCCGGAACGGATCATCATAGGAGCAGTTCACGCTGTTTCACAAGATATATAAGGCTATGGGCGATGTTGTGTCGGGGATAAATGATGTACAAAGTCACGAACTGCCTTGTCGAGAGATGTGTCAAACCGTGTGAGTGAGCGGTCGTTAGGGGCAATGGCTGGTGTGTGAAATGGTCGTTTGCAATGGGCATAATATGTTATTATTTCAATATTTTGGTCACATCTTTTTGTAGGATGCATGGTCAGGGTTATGATGAGTTTTGGAAATTGATGGTCTCTATGTGGCACGAGTAATCCCAACTTTGTCATTTCCTTTCTGTATTATTCCATTCCTTCTTTTTCATTCGTGCCGGTGAAATCCGCACACAAATATCAATAATCCCATGCTTGTTCTCTATGAGACCCATTGTTTATGAAAAAAGTGTTCGCATGTATATTAATCGTAACGCTCTGAATCATAAGCCTCTATCATGATATGTGAACGCCAAATACAAGCCTTGAAGATGGAATTCCCTCTATAATTTGTATTCATAATCATAATGGCCGGTTATGAATCTCAGAAACATTTTCGCAGGCCCGTCATGATGAACAAACAATTCTTATTGAATACGAGATCACAAATATAACTCGATTTTGATGATGACAACAAAAAGCCCGAAAATGAAACTCTTTTAATGGACAAGCAAATTAAACCCGATCAAACATTCGTGTAAAAACAGTCAAACAAAACAACATGAAGCAAATAGAAAAGCTGGCATCAAACAGTTTACGTATAAATCAACCCCCCCTGCAAAACATGTGTGGCGAATACACCCTTGGAGCAGGACATATGTTTTGATCAGAACTGTACACTGCCAGCTCACCAAGATCTGGTAGATTCGTCTGTCCGATTTTGGTTTGTGAGGATGTTGGTGTGCGCAAAATGTGCTCCTGTGCTATTTCTGGCTAGTGGGACCAGAAGGCTCATGGGAACTAATCTCATAGGGACTCAGGGGAAGCTGTTGATCGTGTTGGCACGGAACACGCAGTTTCCCCCGAAGTGGTGCGAACAGGCTCTGGCAGTCCGTCGGGCTATTTGTGGTTTTATCCTCGTGGTGGACCGTCGGCGGGGCCGGAAGATTACACGCTCGGGTGCTGGGAGCCTCATGTCCTCCTCTGTGGCTTCTAGTCGTGGGTGCAACATGTATGTATGTTCGAAACATATGTTGTCGGCCCGTTCCTGGATATATTCGCCTATGTTGAGACGGTAATAATCTTAAAATTTGGATTCACATCTGCAGTGTATAAGATTTTTCCATCAACACTGATTTCTACTATGTGGGTATTATGCATAGTTGTGCGGGAGTTGAACTACGGATATATTTGAAGCTCTATGCAGTAGAAACACAAATCAGTCTCTCGTACTATCTCGTTAATTGGATGCACACGATTTTTCAATGGCGATGCAGCGCTCACAAAGGCAGTGAGCGAAATTATCCTAAATGTCCGACGTTTTCCCGCAGTAGACTACACAATACATGCATCAGCGCTAAACGTTCATTAGATATATACATGTGACGGGGCATTATCATCGAAAACCTCCGTGATTAGGTGTCTTGTTCACCCGTATTGGGCTCGACAGTGTGTATACTGTGACAGATGAACCAGTAACTATTTTATTATGACCAGGGCCAAAATCCCAACGAGTCCTAATTGTGACCCGGTTGATCAGTTTATGCAGACGAGTCGATTGTCCTGTCACGAGACCGGACACAATGAACATGCTGCCAGGGCGGACAGTAACCGCCCAATCTTGCCACGTAATCGAGTTTCTAGGAGAAGGGGAGCGCTACCATCCCTCGCCAGCAAACCGACGTTAATCAGGTCTCAATCCAGTCCGTCGATCGGGAATGTGTCAGGAGCCTTAAGGCTTGCCATAATATCGAGATTGAATCGAAGCCACTCAAGGAGCAGGCTGTTCCCGGATTGATCGGCCTAAGGCGCTGGCTGAGAGGTCTGGCACTTGGTTGTAGGAATTGAGGGGGGCATAGAGTGGCGACAATGAAACCCGAGACGTTTTTGTCAGCGGGCCGACGAGAGAGTAGGTTATGGTCCTTTCCCGTGTGAAACATCTCTGGCATCGTCACCCTGTGCCAACTTCCTGTCTCTTGCGACTTCCCAAGCTTTTGTTAAATATCAACAGTGGGCTCCAAGACGCGTTGATTGGTCCTCGTGTCCCCTTGGTTATTCTCCCAGTGAGCCACTTGCAACAACGTATGTTGATAGCTTTAACTAAACGTAATTTTATTATTAAGATGGAGGACAGAGAAGCAATTCTACTGGTGACATTTAAGTCAATGTAAATACTTTGGGAAAAAAATGTTGGTTGTGTCATTTAGGGGATGGTGCAAATACAGATCTTGGTTATGATCTTCAGTTGATAGAGATCTCGTCGTTAAGACATACTCGCAAAATAAATATTACAAAATCTGTGCTACCGTTTGGGCTTTGATACCGGAAGTAGGCTATGAGCGTTCGCGTTCTGGGAAGTGCGCATGCATTTCTGTTAATTATTTTCCGAATGTAACCTCTTTTGTGTAATCATACTATTCATTGGGTCTGGTCGGAAAATTTGTTGCATACGCGCTGAGGCTGTATAGGCTATAGGTCTCACTACCAAACAAGTAAATCGGCTTCATACCTGAAGAAATGAAACAAATTTGATATAGTGTAATGTTACCAACGTCACATAATGAGGATGCAGTGATGTACAGAGAGGAAGTAACATGTATGCACATATATGGTTTTCTGAAAATAGCCAACACATCTTGTAATGAATTCGAACCCTAGAAAGAAGAATATTTAGTGTGAGAATCTTGGAACTATACTCAGTACAGAGCCGATCTCATTTTAGACCTTTTATCTGTAAAAAATGCGCGGATGAGCCTGTAAAAGCGAAATCATGTGTTCGAACCCTAAACAAGTAAATCGGCTTCATACCTGAAGAAATGAAACAAATTTGATATAGTGTAATGTTACCAACGTCACATAATGAGGATGCAGTGATGTACAGAGAGGAAGTAACATGTATGCTGGGATTGATACAAGTAACAACGGGGAGAGAAATATCAGCCTCAGTGTCCAATGTCACTCAAAGACTACCGGAAAATCCCGCAGCAAACTCGCCAAATCCTGCAAATATTCCGAAAGACGCCCACGACAGAGAGGTAGAAGCTACAGCGAGAACAGCTATGAACAATAAACAGTTCAATCCCAGAATCTTTACCCACGTGCAATCAGATATCATTCCGCTTATGTCTAATAGCGGACTGTGCAAACATTGACCGCTTTCAGTTCCACAGTCGTAAACGGAGCAAATCCCAATAACCGGAAGTCGGCGCGCAGGCGAGTTCCGAGACGCTTCAGTGAAATGAACACATGTCGTCATCGTGCACAATCGACAGCCGGGACTTCCGTGCAGGGCAATGTATCGACACGGGTATGGTATAGACATAGCAAAATCAATGGGCACGGTTTTACCCCGGCGATTGTCTGTCGCGTACTAATTTCTAGATCAGTCGACCAGTTACGAGGGTAATCAACGTTATAAAACCATCATCGGTCTCATTTCCTAGAAGGCCAATCCCTCATAATGCTATCGATGTTGAGGTAAAAGATTTTTTTTCAGATTATTTGCATCAAAAGCCATCAGCATATGGAAGAGGAGCGGCAGCTGGAATTAGAAAACACGAAACCCCCAAAGTCTTGTTGATTCAAGGTTCGAATTAACAACCCGAAACCTTGCATGTTATTATTATAATCTGTCCGAGGCGTCTCCGTGTGAGTAAATATGACGAAGCTTGCAGAGTCGACGGAATGCAGAACACTATAATCCCGTGCGCATCACTTTGCACATATGTTTGTTGATGATAAGGTGTAGTTCGATCAAGCGGCTGCTATTGAAAGCATCCTATCTTTTGTGTCTGTGTGTGTGCGAGGAGTTTTTAGCAAAAGTTTCGCGGCGGATTCGATGGGGAAACGGGGGCATACCGCGGCGGTCCCCGCTGGAGGCCGGTGATAGAGTCGAAGAGGAGCGGAGCGGGAGCACCGACCGAGCACGGGCGGTCCATGAGAGAGGCGAGCTCAGTGAGCGATCGTTGTCGGCGGTGGAGACGCGGTCTATTGTTGTAGGGACGTAGCCTACCTACGTGTACATGTAGCATTCCGTCCCGTCCCAGTCACGCTTGTCCACGACGCCCAAGTTTTTCCCCACCCTGTAAAATCCCCCCGGGGCCATTTGCAATAGAGGAGCCCCTGACTCCATGGAATATCGTCGTGGTTATCTCATGATAATGGCCCGAGCGCCTGGGCATACCACGCAGGACATGAAGGATTAGTTATTTGAAGGAATGTGGTACGATAAAAGGAATATAGTTCGTGTTGTCAAGTGCCGTGCAAAATGTGTTCGTGATCGGCGACAGATTAAAGTTTAGTGTCAATCGTCGGGAAAGCGGATTATCTCGTCACAATAGAAGGATTAAAACTGTGATTCCCAAACTTCGTGGAGTATTCAATATCAGGTAAGGGACACGTGCTCTCGATTTCTGTGCAATATGGCAATATTTACATGTGTTCAAACCTTTCAAAGGTATAGACGTGCCTCTAACAGAGATGTTTTTTTCGGTCGATTGATGTGAGATATAACACATTATGTGGGCAGAAAGTACATTTAAAGCGATCGAGACAATGGATGGTTCCAACAATGTATTGCATTACGGGGGCCTGTCCGTTGACTGCACCACGGGAACACACTGCATTGTTGCCCGAACGGGGCCCAACTATTGCCATGGCGTCATGGATAGCGCTATCCCTTTAATGTGTGAATTCATAACGCTATAAAAATCCTTCACGGCGAAATATCGACTGGCGAGCACCATTACAAGATATATGCATTCTTCCTACAATAGACACTGCTTGAATGGGCCAATCAATGGAAGCACCCTTCAGCAGCTGCTAACTTTTGTACACCACGAGAAAGCGAGCAAACATCTTAACTTTGATGGAGCTACAAATACCAAACAGGCGGCCTGGGAACTGCGCCAGGCGTGCTGTGACCTTTTTGATTGTGGTGCCGACAGCCAGTTTTCATGAACTTTCCCGCCATTGAGAAGTTTTATATCCACTATTGTTTGGCAACAAAAATAGTTCCATATTTTCGCCACACAGCGATTGATACGAGTCAAGACAAATAGAAATGTTCAATTAGTTTCATACTAAATGGCCAATAGAGTAGATTCGTATATATACTGATATAAGCAGCTAAGCCACCTATATCAAACATATATGCTGTGTTTCAGTCGCATTAACGATTTTTCGCGTAAAACCCAGTCGGTCCGAAGTAAACGTGGCAATATATCAACTGTTTAAACAGTAAACTTCAAATACATTTGTTATCTATATTTATGAGGCATAGTTTACGGAGTCCATTCGTCACTTTGCGTCACATACGTCGCATTGATAACATATGCTCATCGTGTATGTGTGTCCAGCAAACTTGACCTACACATACAGCCCATTTTCCGAAACATGGCATCTAATTCATGGTTTGACCAATGCCAAGTATAGGTTTACATGGACCACTCAAGGTAATCCCCTCAGAATTATAACCCCTTCGTTTTGTAAATATTTGGTGAGGGAACCCGACCCTGGACGGTACTGACGGAGCAAACTCAGCCATGGATTTTACGTAGGAGGGAATGTAGAGGACAGCCCATTGACGGATTGTATATATCCCATTAACTCCGGGAGGAACATGCCGGGATCCACCCTTTGCATTATGTTTCACGACGTATTCGCGAAGGGTAATTTTGCATAGTTTTATGCATTGATGTATATGCGTCTTTTGTGTGACACTTCGCAATGATTTGAGCTTCTTTATCATGCACCTATTTATCAGGATGCGTTTTGGATTTCAAAATTGTTTCTATTGGTTTTCAATGAAAAAAAATAATTCCACCGGGTGCGCAGCAGAAAACAACTAAAAGCTCACGGCTGCTCTTCGGGAAGCGATGTTAGCTTTAGATATAAATGAATCGTTTGGGAATCGGTTAATTCTGTTCTGTGAGTCTTTTGTTTGAAGGTTCCCATTAGCTTTGTAATCAAATGAAATGTTCAAAAACTCAGTGGCATTTGAAATAGCTCAAAACGAGTAGTGACTTGAGTTGGGACGATTATTTTTTGGTCAACCCGTCAAAACGCAGACTTGCGATTCAAGTGCAACGAAATTTATGCACATCACAAAGGTAATCAGGGGAATCTTTTGAAACAAATATATGAAAACTGTCTGATCAGTTTCGGAGAAAATGACCGTTTTTCATTGCAAATGGCTACCATTTTTGACAAAAGTGCAAAATATAAATATTTTAAGGCATTTTTGTACTAAATTTCCGTAAGATTCGAACGTAAACTTCAATGATAAAAATGTAGATGGACGACGACGGATGACGGACATGATGTTATGGCAATAAACTATCGGACCAAAGGTGCGGTAACCTAAAAATCGGGTGACAATAGTGTTTTTTTCGAAATCGACAATTTCTGCTGTTCCAGGTTCAAGCATACACAGAGGACAAAAATTTCCTCGAGACATGAGTGTTTCGAACCCGTCTGACTGTTGAGGACTAAGAACGTCTACAAACACCGACCTCATCCAATAAAGTGACATACACCAGCACTGGCTGCGTGCCATTCTATACATGCTACAAAGGCACGTCCCCCTTTTTGTGATCCGGCCCTTTTATAGCTAATCTGGACGGGATTTCCAATTCTGCCATCGCCAGTATGTCCTAAATGAGTTAATAACACACATAGGGCGTTCGTGGAGCGCTCGCTGAGGGCAGAACGAACCTAATAACCAGTCCCATAGAAGGAATGCAAGGTCATCAAC
The DNA here is from genome assembly GCA_949152475.1 of Terebella lapidaria. Lineage (NCBI taxonomy): Eukaryota > Metazoa > Annelida > Polychaeta > Terebellida > Terebellidae > Terebella > Terebella lapidaria. The sequence goes on from OX424555.1 coordinate 86,844,947, forward strand.
GGGTGTGTTTTCCTGACAAACCTAGAACATGATCGGTCTTTTTGGTTCGAGCACTGATCACATACTTTGATACTAGAGCCAAACAAATAGATCCAAATCTGGTCCTCTCCAGCAATACTTTGATTCTGATCGATCGTCGATTATCTGCCATATAAAGGACCTGATGAAGTAGTGGCGATGATAATGTGTTGGTAAAGGTTGGTTGCTATTGGCATATAACGGTTACAGGCCTATCGTATTCACGTTGGAAAAACTCACGAACACGTATATTTTACTCTAACGGATTCATGGGATAAATGGTGAAACCAACGTGCAAGTTTTGCTGAAATCATTCTCACATATGAAAGTTCAATATAGCCTATGATATTGTCCTGTTGGCTTGCCAGGTTCATACTTTTGTTATTGTATGTCGGACAGACTCGGTGGTATTCGTGAGAAAGAGCAATGCCACGTTATGGCCAGATGTGGATCGAATTTCTTATATTTACACGTGAAACGTATGTGGGAGCACGTGGCTAGCAGGAAATACCCGGATGTAAGACATTTCTTAAGCAGTGGTATAATGCTGTTTAAATGAATAGCTCGAAAGTCAGTCGCTTAACTGCACATATATGCATGATGTTGTTGAGGGATGCCACGTTAACCTACCAGCAAAAATCGATGTTTGTTTGAATTTTTTCAGTCAAATAAATGGCAATTTTGTCTGTGTATGATTCTTCTGCGTATCACTTAGAACTACCGATAGCGGTAGGCCTAATCCAAATCTGATCGTAGCATTTCATATAACTGACAATAATTTATTGCAATGGTCATATGGCGATGATATGATATTGAATGTATATATATGAATATGCAAGCTGACCGTGGGTGTTTCTGCGTCAACTACCGGTGCTCGCTGGGCGATAATTGAGATTTATGTCGGGTCGAGACTTGCTCACGCCATCCACATATAGATGATTGTTATCTCGCCGAAAAAATACTGACGTGTTGACGTGTCGCAAGATGAGAAATCTCGGATTCGGATACCTCTGGGTCCAAGCCAAATTATTGCCGTGTCCAGTTGCATGTCTCCAGTGCATCTATATGTATGTGTGTAGTGTAGCCTAGGGCAAATGGTTTGGTGGTAAATTTGGTGCATATTAGTGGTATGTCTGAGGAAATTTTGATCAATTCCCAGAGTACCATAACCTTTCAAGTGATTAATATGAGAATGTAAAGGGTATTACAACGATCGATCCCGATGGGCAATTAAAGCCATATAAAATCTGAAGATGATGAATTCTTCAAATCCGTAAAATAGGATGCACAAAGAACACGTCTGATATCGGTCCCGTCATTACTGTCGCACACAATAGGTTTATACAACCGTCATATGGCCATGCCAGCCATTTATCCGACCGGTCCAGCACCACTCTATAGAGCCCAAGAGAGTGGTGTGTGATGTGGTGAGTGGCCCGCGGGAGCATTTGCTCACAGTTCAGCGTCTTTGTCGGAATATGAAAAGATGGCATGTTCTTTTGAGCTGGTCGTTCGGTGGTCCTCCCAATGAAATCAATTACAAATCAATCATGGTTTGTCCGCAGTGGGTGAACTGCTCGGGAAACCTGCCAGGTCATTCACTACTTCTTCTCGGAGACCATTGCCGCAGGAAATATCGGGAGTTCTCACAGTTCAATAGCGAGGGTGGCTTGTCTCTTTTTACGTAGCCAATGAAAAAGAAGGAGAATTATGGGGAACAAATTGACGAAAAAGGGTCGATTTCAATTTATCTGGACTAGAACCTGAATCACTGTGGGCCTATTTCCTGCGCACGTGCGTGAGAACAAGCAATATATCTGAGGGAGCAGACGGTTGATATTACTCCTGGGATGGTTGTCTGACCATAACCACTCCCATATATCACGTTATGGGCTGATAATTGACTCGTCGATAAACATGTCCGAGATGGAGCTCTGCTGCTAAATACCAGTGTAAATTGGGTTAATGCGTTTGTGGCCAGCGTGTTGGCATGGTGTGAGGTTCGTAAACGTTTGTATATTATGTTCTGGAAAAATATGTAAGTACCTTTAAGCTGCATCGTTTTTTAATCGGCCACGTCGAATTTATCGCCATTGCATGCCATGTCCCGTAGACAAGAGACGCTGAAAGCCGTATATTTCACAACACCCAGCATGCCTCAAAATTGTGAATTGCAAACATGTACGTGTATTGGTTGAGGTGTTTCCTGGAACTCGTAAACTGGAAACGAACATGTATTTGTTTGCTGTAAGTGTCAGGCCGATCTTGATGACGACCATATACTTTCTCAGTTTCCGTCAACCTTCTTGTTTGGTTGCTTACTTTGGACTTTGATATCTGTTATCTGATATCTAAATGGCATCATGTTATAACTAATGATGTTATACGCAAACTGAGAGTCAAACGACAATTTTCTACCATATTGTAAACTTTGTCGCAAAAATGAAAAAAAGGCAATTTATCCCAAGGATAATTTTTTGTGCATTTGCTTGCTTTGGAGCTGTGAAACCTTTCGCGAGCAGCATGTATGTGTAGAATCCAAAAAAAAAAATAGTACAGTAAACGTGAAAATGTCAATTATTAATATAACGTAACTATCAATCTATTACCACCAGTACAACTGGATTTTGGTGATGCCAATAACAAGTGTAAAATACAACATTTTGCAGACAGTGGGTGAAATGTAGTTGTTTCTACTGTACACAATTAGTATACAACCGCCCATCAACCTATGAAAAATACTTTATAAATCCTAAAACAAACCCCACGGTATAGATGTATGACAAGTACATAAGTACCTAATCACAAGCCAAAAGGCTACTGAGTCCCGTAGTCCATTTGACATCCTTTTGTTCAAGAAATTAGAAAGTTGATGCTATTTGAGTCATAATTTTTGTCATAATTTCGGATTTACATGTATATAAGTATCAATCTGTTACCACCAATACAGCCAGATTTTGATGATGCCGATAACAAACGTAAAATACAACATTTTGCAATAGAAACAAAACCCGACCAAATAGTTTATCCAAAGACACACTGGCGTCATCATGGGCAGACAGTGTGTTAAATGTAGTTGTTTCTACAGCACACCTGATGGAATTAGTATACAACTGCCCAACAACCTATGATGTTATAGTTGAGATTTCTAACTTTCGATTTGATTTATTTAAGGTACACGTTTTCGTGAAATGGCACGACAGGACTTGCATGTGATGTGTTGAATATTTTTATCTGACCAAAAGCAAATGACCATAGACATAGTGGATTATGTGATTATGTCAAGAATTGTATTCGTACCTCGTTTATCGATTTACGTATTCCCAACATAATATAACAAACGTAACACACTGTATCGCTTAATCAATCTATAATAGGGGAAACTCAGAACTGATTGCATTTGTTTCATCACATATCGCATGAGTTAATCATTCGCATATTTATCCCAGGGGGACGCATGTACTCGCTTCGTTTCCATCCTTTGATCCACTGTGCATTCAGGGCGTTCGGCAATATACAATTTAGTCTTTGCAAACAAGTCACGTGTTTTGGATACCTTACTGGCAAGAGATGACAACCCAAAATCCCCTTATACAATAAGATTCACTTCGTATTTTAGAAGAATAAAGTGGACTCAGCGTGGAGCCCTCATGCACGATTTATCCTGTTCGTCTCCACTTATAACTGGAATGATTGATCGTCCAATCAGCGACTGTCACAGTGCATTCCTGCCACGCTTTTAACACTGAAGTCCAAGCTTCTACACATCCATGGCAGATTATTGTAGAACCATGGTTTTCGTAAAAGCTGAATGACCTGGTCGTATATAAATTAGTCCATTAACTTCTCGTTGCGTCCATTTAGGCCATGAGCTGAGAACAACGTTCAGGCCGGCGTAACTAAAATTACAGCTGTCTGTCATAATGATCCCACAGCGTGATATTGTCTTACATATATTCCCGCTTGTGTTGACAAATTTAATCGGAACTCATGTCGCACTCGCACAGCATCAAGCAACGTGAAAATGGAACTGCCTTCTGCCATCAATCTGCCCCCTTCTCGATTGGGATGAATTGCTCACCACCTTCAGAATTTCAAAAAATATCAGTCGCACATTGGCAGGAAATGTGTTTTTCGCAGGTTTCGTTGGCAGACATTTGAATTCTTAACCAATCAAAGATCACAAGTACTCACCAAGAACTCCATGTCATGTGATTCACCATTATGAAAAATATGGTTATAGACACACAATCATGTATCCACCTGTTTATCATTTGAAAAAGCCACTTTTGTCAGAAATGGGCCTCCAGGCACATGTCTGATATTGAGAATTATTATTAAAATTAATAAGGGGGGGGGGAGGGGGGTTGGTGCAGAAAGGAAGGATTAACGCATCATACGCAGCTCAAAATATGATACTGGTAGAGATAGCTAGAAAATTCGTCAAGAGAAAATTACCAATATTCCCAACATTAATTTCAGAATTAGCAGTACTATACGTTTCGTTCAACCGTATGTCATTTAAATGTAGCTGAAGACGATAGCTTATTGTTATATCCGACTGATGGTTTCTGTCTCATGCTTCAGCCTACATTGACAGACAGCGGTGACCTAACACAAAGGCTGTTTCTTTGCTCTATTCTCTAGCCGGCCATGTGGGTCCGATGTCAGAACTGACTTAATTTACTGATTCAATAATCCCAGAGAATAGCTAGCAAATTATATGCACCATGTATGTATAATTTGGTGACAGAAAATCAATATCAACTGATGTGGTTTTCGAGAACGATTTGCATCAACACGTATTTCTTTCGTCGATAAATAGCTCTACTGTTCATACTTGAGAATACATATCTGCAGTTATAACCAGATTTTTGTTGTTTCACGTCCAATTGAATGCTTGGGTTATGCTTTCCACTTATTAATTTCTTTATCATGCAACAGATACTTATTCGTGTGGTTATGTGGTTATTATAGTCTTTTCGCTGTATTTTAAATTTGACAGATTAACTGGGATAATCCAATATCGCATCGAACATTGAAGAATAGTCATTTTTATTGGCAGACGATTGAATTATCAGTTATAACAAATAGAAAGCATGCTCACTGGCAATTTTGAAGCGACGTATTGACGGAGACTCAGTAACAGCTGTGGCAAAGATCTGGTAGACCATGCGTATAATTGACTTGGGTAACCGATCCAGGCTAATATTACAACAGGGATTTTAATTATACTACATACATATGCTGCTATGTAACGAGATGTTGCTCATTATCAATCCACTCACTGCATAAAGTAATTGCTTGGGTAATGAATGGTCTGCGTCTTATTGGCAACTAATATGGTGATAATTGTGTGGTCAACGTATATTAAATTTACTGCAAGATTGAAAGCCATTACGGCCCTGGTAATTTATGCTGCTTGCTCTTATATATTCAATTAGGATTTCATATATTCAATTGGGACTTTTTTAAAAAAAGTGCAAGGTGGATTAATTGGTATGGTATTACAGGGCAGTACAAGTTAGCCTACTTTGGCCGAAATGACCGCAAGGGGCCCAAGTAACTTATACTGCTTGTTCTTTTATATTCAATACGGATTAAAAAGGCGCGAGGCAGATTAAATGGTCACTTTGGTGGCCTATGAACTTGGGCTACATACAGAGTGTAGTATTCATATAATTGTTAAGGATATGCTGCTTGTATCGATCCCAATATAGCTATATATATTCGTCAATGTGGCATAAATCACTCATCTTTGGTGCCACCGTTTCCTATTCCTAAAGACATGCTGGTAGTGCACCCCATCCCCTGGAGCTGGTACCCGGGTTGCCCCTTGGGCCATTCGTGTGATACCCAGACCCATTCTGCAAAGGTTCCCCTAAACCGCAAGTCTGATTTGGTGGCGAAGCAGGCCAGGTCTCTACTTTAGTCAGTCTCTGTGACAGCTATGACATGTTCCCGTTTAATTGAGTCAATATTGACACTGTGATCAGTGCGGTTCGTCCAAAGGAGGAGGATATGTGCTGATGTTCTAGAGAACATTCTGTTTTATTAGCATCTAATGAATGAGGTCTCGGTGACTGGCACATGGCTGGGCGGGTCTAGGTCGGCTGTCGGGGCATTCCCCAAGGTCAGGTGCCATAAATGGCCTCGTCACGACAACGACAAGTGTAAAAGGAGAGTCGCGTCTGACATAAATGGGACACATCCTGGAATTATAGAGTGCTTCTCCTGTACAGCTTCTTTGTTTTGGCAATAAAATCTAGGTATTTGTCCGTGAATAATTAACTCGGCATGCCAGTTGTAATGCCCATGTTCATCCAGCCGACATGTCCATTCCATGGAGACTGAAGAAGATGCACATGAACGAGTGGATGGAAGTATGGCACCCTGCTCAGTCCAGGGAAATGAAGTTTGCGTGCTTGTGTGCCCGTTCCTCGTCAACTAGTCTTTACATACATTTAAACCATTCTTGTACTCTGAAGTAATTAATTTGAGCCAATGATTCGAGACCATTCTTTTCAAAACAGATGCTAGATGGTAACTGAATTAATTTGTGTAAATGATTTGATTCCACCTATTCGAGAAAAATGCTAAAGTATTCATATTGCTCTGAAGTGTGAGTGCTTTGCAATTACAATGTAAATTTAACAAGGGAAGTTCATTTTGCACCCTCTGCACATGTATATTGGGATAGCTATTATAAGATAAGACAACGTATTCAGACCAAATTTGACCCATCACTTGAATGAACAAAATAAAGGCAAATATTGGATTTTGACAAGTTGCACCCCAATAGATGTCATATGAATAGAAAATTCTAAATTGCATTGTATTATAGCTTCCCAAGACGATTGGTATTGGTTTTGTTCATCTGAATACTGTCATTGGGCTCTCCATATATGTTGTGTATTACGGGGACAATCATTCACATATATTACAATAATATCAAATTTTATGTTTTTATTAACCCTCCAATGTGACCACACAAGTTAGATACGATGAGTAAAATTGTGATGACACAAACACATGCAAATTTGCTACATAAAAACAAATTAAGAGTTTCCTGAGAGCAACATCATTTGGGGAATACCCATCACTTCAGAATTCAACAGTGAATGTTCCAGGCGTCAATATGTGGGTAAACCTTCCAGGTAAATTCATACCCTAATAGAATACTTGCCTGGTGGGAGAATGTGTCGGAAAGGACCAATTGACACTAAGCTCATTAGGGTCGTCATCTCTCCGGGAACGTGGACATGGCTTAGAGGTTCATCCTGCGAGGGTCCTTCACACAGAGATTACCAATGAGCTTCGTCTTAACTCGCTTTTTTTCCCTCAGTCTGACGGCTATATTTAAATGGAATACATGGCCTTTTCAGTGTCATTGTATCATTGTAACAACAATGGTTCTAATGAATAACATTGTAGTATTGTTCATAATGTTACTGTGACTGGTTATTTGAGTGGAGTGGCTCGATATAAATCAAATGAATATTCAATACATCGGAAATGGTTGAACACAGATATCATGTAAATGTTATATGAATCATACTTCTGGTAAGATACAAAAAGTTAGTGTGCTGAAATCTTGATCTGCCACAGGCCTCAACTCCTGTCTCTCTGTACAAATTCATTAAATGTATCTGAAGCGGTGCTTGATGAATGAGATCTTTCTGGCATATGTATTTTCTGATATAGTTCATGTAGATGTGGGGAGATGCCATATACGTCATTGGTGTAAGCGTATTCATATACGTTTGATGTAACGAACCTAAACAACAGGTGGGGAGCTGACTTATATGCAATATAGGCAGGTGTTTCTCCCTAGAAACTTCGTTTTGAAACAATAAATACAAACGACACTTGATAACGATTTACGTCAATATCCACGCTATGAAAATGGATATATCCACCACCAAATTTATAGATATCTAATTCATGAAGGTTCAGTGTCCAATAAATTTTGACCCACGTAGTATCGTTAATTGTCCTCTACCTAAATATAATATATTTACCAAGGTCAACTTAAGTAAGCATCGTCCAATATATATAGTCTAGAAAATCTATGGTATTTCAATGTTTTGTCCTTACCATGAGTATAAATTATTCACAGTATGTTACTGTACAGATTATTGTATCAGAATAAAAGAGTATTTATTTTGGATGACGTCTATATCCCACAATATAGTGGTGGTTAATGATATATGATGCATTTACTTTCAGGGAAGAATACCCATGTTTGGTTTTATCATTGTTGTCATGAATAATTAGCACTTATCTTTCCTAATTATTGTCAAAGATTTTTTTTGACATATTTGCTGGGCTTTATAATTGCTGGAATTTCTCTTGTACTCCATGGTCAGTAGACAAAACAACGCAAAAGATGTAAATTCTACAACAGCCGTTATGCCTCGATATTCTTAAATGCAAACATGTATTCTCAGCATCAGATTATGGCTCTAATAAGTTATTGCTCATTTGAGTTGTGTCAACGCTCTATGGACATTTATTTTACTCACCATGTGTCGGCATCAGCTTCCAAAACGTTATTACATTGTTGACAACAACATGTCTTGGCCCTTAAACAAAAGAACTAGGTCGGTCAACGCTCTATGCCATTTGGCAGGATGATCAGGTCATTCGTGATAGCGACTACATAATTTCTCAAGGGTTGCAAACGACCTTCCTGTTCTGAGGATTGTTGGATATGTTAAAGCTGGAACCGCTTTTAGAAATGACTGAATGTATTCCTTCTACAGTATCCTGTCCAATTTGGCTATAGAATGACATTTCGGCAAGTAGTTGCAATTTTTAACCTTCGATGCAAGGTATACTTTTTTCAAGGTATATTTAGAAGCTCTATGGACATTTATTTTACTCACCATGTGTCGGCATCAGCTTCCAAAACGTTATTACATTGTTGACAACAACATGTCTTGGCCCTTAAACAAAAGAACTAGGTCGGTCAACGCTCTATGCCATTTGGCAGGATGATCAGGTCATTCGTGATAGCGACTACATAATTTCTCATGGGTTGCAAACGACCTTCCTGTTCTGAGGATTGTTGGATATGTTAAAGCTGGAACCGCTTTTAGAAATGACTGAATGTATTCCTTCTACAGTATCCTGTCCAATTTGGCTATAGAATGACATTTCGGCAAGTAGTTGCAATTTTTAACCTTCGATGCAAGGTATACTTTTTTCAAGGTATATTTAGGAGTAGACTCTGTTGTGATTGTGTTATATATTCAGGTCTGACCATAAACATCGTTGTAATAAAAGGACTACGTGTATATGAAGGACATGTTGTGTCGGATATTGTTTACTGATTGCTGTATTATTACACAGTATAACGCGACACGCGTAACCTTCGATGCAAGGTATACTTTTTTTCAAGGTATATTTAGGAGTGGACTCTATTGTGTGGTTGTGTTATATATATTCAGGTCGGACCATAAACATCGTTGTAATAAAAAGACCACGTGTATATGAAGGACATGTTGTGTGGGATATTGTTTACTGATTGCGGTATTAAAACACGACACGCGTAACGCAGAACTGGCATATCAGTATAAAAAAATAGTACCAATTGCATTTGTTCCATCCCATTATATCATATCAATAATTTGTTCTATTGTAAAACCTGAGGGACTGCCACTGATGCATTTGCTACATGTCCATCGTTCGATCAAAAATGCATTCATAGTTTCCCAATATACAATTTAGTCTTTGGGTAAAAGTCACGTGCTTAGGATATCTTGTTTGCAAGAGATGACAATCCAATAATCTCCGTATACAACAAGATTCACTTCGTATTCTATGAGAATAAAATGGGCTCAGAGTGGTGCCTTCTTACACGATTTATCCTGCTCGTCTCCACTTATAACTGGAATGATTGATCGTCCAATCAGCGACTGTCACAGTGCATTCCTGCCACGCTTTTAACACTGGAGTCACAGGAGCTACAAATATCCATGACAGATTATAGTGGCACCATGCTTTTTGTAAACGTTAAATGACCTGGTCGTATATAAATTAGTCCATTAGCTTCTCGTCATGTCATTGTCGGGCTGCAAAGATATGAATATGCTTGAATCAGGCATAATCAAAATTACAGCTGTCTATATTTCTTGTTAAGTTATGTCACATTCCGCTTTACATCAAGTCACGAAAGTACTATGGAATACAACTGATGAACTAGATAGGTCAGTCTCAGATGGGATTGTCGTGATGGGATTGTCATAAATTATACAATTCTCATAATATTCCAGTGAAAATTTGAATCACATTGCTGCCAATGTCTAACAGTTTTGTCAGGAAGTTATTAAGACAACAGAAACGACTGGGCTTGAATTTGCCGTGGATGGCCCGTCTCAGATTCAATGACAAGTATATTGTTATAAGGGGCGAGATATTGAGATACAGTATTGTTGTGGCAAGCAACGGAACGTCAAGTTTGATATCCGTTGTCACATGGCGAATACTCAAATTCATGATGATAATATGCAATTAAATGTGTGGCTTTACTTTGTTGCGCATTCCGATTTTCTTAAAACGTGAGTCTATGATCGAAGGGATAAATCTATCTGAAAGGAGATGAATTGTGTGCATAAACTGCACATTATTGTTATGTACATTCAGCTATCAAATTACGTGCATGTCAAATTGGTGGACTGTCATCAACTTGACTTGGTTGAAAAAAGGACTGTAGTGTTAGTGGATGTAAAACGTATCAAACGTCAGTTCTCCATTTATTTATATAAATTTGCCAATACCGAATATGAAGTGTGCCTAGCTCCCACCATATTGGAATGTAACTTCGTTCCTACATCAAGTTCCAAGTACCAAACTCCAAATGAAATACGGGATGAAAGCCATGTTTCACATCTTGTAAGTTCAAAGTCCGCCTCTATGTGACCTGATGGAGATGGTTTCATAATCATTGTAAATATTCACAAACGATTCCGGCACCGACCTGAATTTCAATAATTTATTTCTTTTTAGAGGAACGGACGGACATTTGCAATACCGTGAGCAATATCATATCGGTTCAATACCGTAAGCATATTTATGACGTAAAAGGAAGATCTTATACAGGTAAATCTAGCTAGAAAGTTCGTCAAGATAATATTACCGATAATGTCCCAACATTCGGGAATAGCTGCATAATTAGCACCAAAAATATACTATGAATGTACAATTCGGTAACCAGGGATAAATGTTTCTATATCAGCTGTACTGATTTTCAAAAAACATGTTATCTTATGATGATATATGATACTAGAGTTCATACTTAAGAATTAATACTTTTAATCTATCGTCACATCTTTCCACCCAGCAACAGATGTGATATAAAATGCTTGATCAGGGGGGAGTTTGAAAGCAGAATAGCTATTCAAAGCTAATATCACAGCAGAGATTTATTGCAAAACTGTGACTTTCTTGCAAACCTGTGATGCAATGTCATAAAATGTTGTCACTACAGTCAATCTAATCTATGCCTAAGGTAATTGCTTGGGTAATGGTCTGGGTCACCGCCTATCAATTTGTCTGTTGGTGTCTTGATTCGTCGGTGTGAATTACTCTCAATGAATACAGTAAAGTGGCATTTCATTTGGTAAATAATAATTGTATTTAATGCAGAAATGCCTTTATGGTTTTAGCAGAATTTTTGGTTTCCACGCGATAACTGAAGAACGCCTGAACGGATTGATTTGAAACTTTCACCACTGCTCAGGCATTGTGCAGTATACTTTTTGAGCCGGATCAGAAAATCCATAAGGATGAAATCCATGTCGATTTTTTGACTTGGTTTCCGCGCGATAACTCAAAAAGTGTGTAGACAATGGTTGCAGAACTTTGCATGGATGTTCAAATACCATCAGGGAAGAACCCTATTGATTTTGGGATCAATCCGTCAAATCACCTTTGACCTAGTTGTCGGAAGAATTTTCGCCAAGTCATCATGGAGGTTTTCTGCAAATCTCGGAAACAGTGCGTCGTAGAGCAAAACGGACGTTATTATCGGACTCGTAGCCCTAGACTTGTCGCCGTTGACCTGGACCTTAATTTTTTTCTGAGTCGGCATTTTGTCATTTTCATCCATATCTCGGAAACGGTGCATCGCGTAGAGCGAAACAGACCCTGACCCGAATGTGTTTATTGAGTCAGCGTTTCGATTGTTTGTTTGGTATCTCAGCAGGCAAAAAGGATGTCATTCGTGGCAAGCATATCATAAATGTTATAGGTTTGTATCTACACTGAAGTGCCTCCAAGGCACCTTTAGGCCTTGACGTCTACTACAAGATTGTAAGAAATTACTGCAAGGTGGTGAGAAATCAAATCCTTCACAACCATGATCCAGTTTACTCTACATATTTATTGACCATATGAACGATATAAATAGGTTTTCAAACGTAAATTACCAGTTCCCAGTTTCGAATATACCTGTAATGAGAGAAATAATAAGAACTTATCAATTGTAAATTTATCTTTGTTGGGCTTATGCTGCTGGTATAAAACAAGACATGGTATATATTTATAATATGGCAATAATCACTTTTTACTGATGCCACAGTTCCCATTACCGTTTTGCTGTCAGCTGAAACCCAGAGGTATAGTACCGAGGATGCCTATCGGACCGTTTCGAGTGGTACTCTATCCTATGCCATCCTAAGACAATGGTCGTCCTAACCGCTAACCCGCAAATCAGATTTGTTGCCGACAAAGCAGGCCACAGTCTCCCTATAGCTAAGCTCTATGACAGCTATGACATGTTCCCGTTTGATTGAGTCAATATTGACATTTTGATCAGGGAGGTTCATCCAAGGAGGGTATATGTACTAGAGACCATGCTCTTTTTTCAGCATCTAATTGACGGGGTCTCAGTGACTGTCACGTGGCTGGGAGGGTCTCGGGCGGGTGTCGAGGGCTTCTCCAATGTCAGAAGTCTGTAAATGGTCTCGTCGAGTCGATGACCAGTGTAAAAGAGCTGTGTTCGATATAAATGGAATACATACTGCATTTATAGAGTGCTTGTCCGCTATAGCTCTTTTGTTTTCACGATAGCCATTTGTGTGTTAATAATTAAAACAGCATGCCAGATGTGTCCTAATTGCCCATGTTTATTCAACTGACAAGCCCA